>CM069149.1:11691156-12398656 GCA_035221665.1 Okamejei kenojei | reverse complement strand
GGCTCTGGGCTGCTGAGAGCTCCTAATTGGGTCCCACGCCTAAGGGGGCGCCGTGCCGGAGTAATGTACTCTCTGCTCGGGTAGATCTACCCCGGGTGGAGGGGGGAGAGAGGGGTGGAGAGAGAGTAGAGGGGTAGAGGGGGAAGCAAGGGGTAGACGGGAAGGGGGGTGTGAGGGGGAATGGAGAGGGGGAGGTGGGTCATTCCCTCACAGTCCCGGGGCAACACTCCCACCCCTCCAGTCGCCGTGCTTCACAGACACAGCCCCGGCTCCACACCTCTCTCTCCCCGGGGAGACACGGTGATCAATACAGGGAGGGCCGGGCCACTGATACTAGCCAGTGCCTCCCCAGCCATTGACCACACCGCACGTTACTGTTCCTGGTGTATCCCACAGAGTGTGAAGCAACTCGCTGCATTTCGTGACACCACTCTTAACGCGTTTGGAACCTTTTTACGATTCTGGGATTGGATCATAACAATGGTTCACCAGTGTGCAATTCAAACCTCATCTGAGAGACAAAATAAAATGTTTGCTCCAACTGGCCCCACGCTTCTAAAGTTGCATTTGTGCCAACACAAAATATAGGTTCTTAACTGTTTTTAAAATCCAGATTACCATGGTAAATCCCATCTGCAGTCTAGTTACAGTTCTAGATATCCTGAATTAATCCTGTATTATTTTGAATATCTGAAAACTCTAATCAAATACAAATTTAAATGCATTTCAACAACTAACCAGAAAATGCATTGAGGCTTTGAGAAATAATCAGCGCCAGATTCTACATCCATCAACAATTCCAAAGATCAAATGGTGGGTTTGAACAAGTAACAGATATAGGAACAGTAAACCCCCATAGGCTGCAATTAATCTCACAGGATTTGACACAAGAAGTAAAAAGTCTTGTAAAATGTACTCAATGAACAATTATTTGTAATTATCTAAACAAATGTCTGTTACAAACAAAGCATGTGGTCAGTTCCATTCTTCTGCTGTGTTTTTGCTTCATTCTATAGAACTGTACTAATCATCAAGACAAAACAGTTTTGATCCATACACCTACTCTAATCAAACTGATTTCTGTTTGAACAGGGTTAGAAATTTGATTAATCATTTAATACATTCAATAACAGCAGAGCACTGTGATGGACTATGTCAATCTCATTAGCCTCAATCATCTGCCATTGGATTAGTGAACCAATAGAGTAGATCTTTTCAAAACAACCAACCCATCACTGTACATATCCTCAAGCAACTAAATATGTTGCATGTGGAGAGGATGTTTCCACCGGTAGGAGAGTCTAGGACAAGAGGTTAAAGCCTCAGTATTAAAGGACATTCCTTTAGGAAGGAGGTGGAATTTCTTTAGTCAGAGCATGGTGAATCTGTGGAATTCTTTGCCACAGAATGCTCTGGAGGCCAAATCAATGGATATTTTTAAGGCAGAGATAGATAGATTATTGATTAGTATGTGTGCCAGGGGTTATGGGGAGAAGGCAGGAGAACGGGGTTAGGAGGGGGAGATAGATCAGCCATGATTGAATGGCGTAGTAGACTTGATGGGCCGAATGGCCTAATTCTGCTCCTATCACATGACTTTATGACCTTATGTATACACAATATTATTGATCATACTCAGCCTACTTGTTCACTGCCTTTCCCTTCTTCTTTCTCCTTCCACATTAAGGGACATAATTTCCATCCCTTCTTTATTTTCCATATCACATGCGCAAAACAGATCATTATTTACATGTTCAAGGTCTTCAAGGACTAGATAAACTTGGCTTGGCCCAAGACTGAATGGCAAGTACTCCTTACCACCCTGGCCTAGGCCACTCCAGTATTTGACAATCATGAGGACAGCTGCCATTCAGATAAACTGCACTATGTTTGACAAAATGCCTGTGGAGTCGAAGCCTGAAGATCTATTTCCATCGGGCTCTGGGCCTTCCATTCAGACATGCACAAGACTAATAATTTGACCCATCCTTTTAAAGGAAACAAACTGAACTGAAATATCACGACACATGTCCTTCACACAATTATTAGTTCAGAATCTTCATTGTTGACACCACAGTGATGACAAACAAATTTTAGTTTAACCTATTAAATATTAAAAAATCGACAATGAGCAGTAACCACTGAGTTTAAGAAACAACGTTTTATGGATGATTGCTTAGGTTAGACAAAGGCTAACGAAGTAGGGTCTCGACCCGAAACATCACCCATTCCTTCTCTCCAGAGATGCTGCCTGTCCCGCTGAGTTACTCCAGCTTTTTGTATCTATCTTAAACCAGCATCTGCAGTTCCCTCTTACATATTTAGTCTGCAAATAATATAAATGGCCGGCAGATGCAGAATCAAATTTGAAGGATGCAATTGATCGTCCGAGCAGCACCGTCCACAAAGACACCATTCCAAAACTATAAAGAATAAATGTTCTCTGCAAACTTCACTCCTAGCACTGATACCAATATTTATTTGGCTTTCATTTCACTGACATCTGAGGAAAGACATTTTTGCAGATCAAGATCTCAAAACCAGCACTATCTCCTGATTTTATATTGTCCATATGTAATAGAGTGGCCAGATTGGTGCAGTTGTGGAGTTGCCGCCTTACAGCGCTTGCAGTGCCGGAGACCCGGGTTCGATCCCGACAATGTCTGTATGGAGTTTGTACGTTCTTCCCGTGACCACGTGGGTTTTCTCTGAGATCTTCGGTTTCCTCCCACACTTCAAAGACGTACAGGTATGTGGGTTAATTAGCTTGGTGAATGTGTAAATTGTCCCTAGTGTGGTTAGGATAGTGTTCTTCTTCTTCTTGCATATGGCGTGTACAGCCTAAAGTTGTAGGACAACTTGTTCTATTTGATCTTATTTGATTGTGCACGCCGGGTTGATTGCATTCGTCGAAACAGGGCGGAACACGTGAAGGTTGCAATCTTCCACCCCAGGCTAGTGTTTATGTGTAGGGATCGCTGGTCAATATGGACTCGGTGGGCTGAAGGGCCTGTTTCCGCGCCATATCTCTAAACTAAACTAAACAGGCACTAAAAGTAATCAAAAAGACTATTTAGATAAAGGATCCTGTGAACAAAACAGTTGAGAAATTATGGTTCAGTTGTACAGAACATTGGCCAGATCCCTTCTAGGGCACTGTATTTAGTTCCAGTGTATTTTGCCTCAGGAATGATGGGCTTAGTAACACCAAACACAGCAGCTGCAAATTCTTCTACACTATTGCAATTCTTCTACCATGGAGCACAATTAGCATCATAGACTGGGTATAAACTTTTAGCCATAATGGTCAAGGAAAGGGTACATTGGAATGGCATTCGAGCGTAAAGAAATAATTTCTGAGAACTTGTTTCATAATCTTGAGTATCAAGGGATTAAGAGAAGAAGTGCATTAGTGGGATTGAGATATAAATCAGCCATGTTTCAAATTGAATGTTAATTCAGGCTCAATGCTCTGAATGGCATTAACCTATCTGTCTCATCCATCTGCCTCTAAAAACAGAAGGCCAATGCATTTGCATATTATGACTGAATCTCATTATGGTCTGAAAATCAGATCCTGCGACTTCAGTAGGACCCTGTTACAATTTAGAACTACTAATGAACACATCAAGAATCAGGAATATTTGTCATGTTCTGCACCAGATAATGAACCACAACAATGAAGTTCTTACTTGCTGCAGCTGTACAGGCACATTAGCTACAACAATAACAATAATAAATATACAATTTTACTTCGGAGTCACGTGAGTGACTACGTGAAGAAGCCCCGCCAGGAGCATGCGTGTCATTACGTCGACGCATGTCACTTGGAACGGGCTGGAGAGCGCAGCTCCACCAGCGGTGAGTAGAAACCTCGCAGGTAAGTGGTTTTTAAAATCTTTACAGCGAGTATTTAAGCTCCGTAAGGCTGGCTTGCGAGTCATGAGGAGCTTGTGATATGGAGAGGGGTGGAAGAAAGGTGGTTCGAAGCAAGCGTGGGTTGCACAGCGATGCGGTCCCATCACAGCGATCGGGAGTAAAGATAAGTGTGGTGCCGGTGGTCGTTATTCCCGTAATTAACGAGCCTTCAGCTGTTCCAGCGTCGCAGGGCACTGAGGCCACAACTAAAGGGAAGAAATGTAAAAGAAAGTCTGTCAGGCCCGTTTTGTCTGACGGGTCTGATGAAGAGGACTCTCCTCCAACCGGAAAAGAATGTGGGGGAGTATGGAACGAATGGAGAAAATGCTCCAAACTTTAATCAGTCAAGGATCCAAAGACCCAGAGATTTCCCAGGCAGCCTCCGAAGGAATTCCATACACTGAGTATGGTGCCTATCAAGAATGGGAATCTCACTCTCCAGTGCCTTGTTTGGGTCTGGATGAGGTCTCCCTAGAGCAAGACTCAGGAGTACCAGGGCAGGAGGAGACTGACCCTGAAGCTGGTGTCCCTACTTATGTGTATACACCAGAGCACAAGATCCACGCTCCGGGTGTTCCCGATGTAGCAAGGAGTTTTGCTATACCGGAAGGGACTGGTGAGGCTATGGACGAGAACCTGGCTGCCAACATTAATTATTTGGTTTCTCACCAGCTCCAAGACACTGTTATGACTGAAACAGCTGAACTATATAAAACACCCGTCAATTGTGCGTCGCTCAGGGTACCAGCAGTAAACTCTGCAATTTGGGCACCCATGAGTACAACGATGCGAGGGCAGGAAATGCTTTTCCAGAGTGTCCACAAGCTGATATCAGCAGGCATCACTGCATATGGGAAACACATACAAGGGTCGACAATGTCCAAAACTCAAAAGGACATGCTTGCGTTGTTCTGCAATGCCTATTTCGAACTTAATTGTATGAGGAAAATCGCCATTCGGCCAACATTGCACCCAAAATTTGCAGGCTGTGCAGGGCAAGCAATATCCAGGCACCAGATTATTTATTTGGTTAAAATCTGCCAAAACAAATTAAGGATATCGATGAAGAGTCGAAAACGATCGGCCTTATAAAACGTTTTATCCCTGCTCTGAGAAAACAAGCAGGTTTGGATGCGGAGGGGGTTTGATTCCGGGGCAGGGACCAGCAGAGGCAGGGCGATGGGTAGAAAATACTATTACCCAGTGCAGCCCAACTTCAACCCCTGTTATTGGGAGAAGGAGACCTTCTAGGTCGTTTATTGAGGTACAGAAACTTCATTCCATCACAGATAAAACTTCTGGGGAACAACCTCCGGTTGGGGGTAGATTACAATTGTTTTATGATGAATGGTGCTGCATAACATCTGATCGGTTTAGACTAGATACTGTGTCAGGCTCTACAATAGAATTTATGGCAGGAGTTGATCCACCTGTATAGAATAGGCCTAATAGAGTCTTGGTGTTTGCCGCACCAGAAACTCGTCAGGTAGAAGAAGAAATTAAAAATTAATTCCAGAAAGGGGTAATTGAAAGAACGGTGAATCATCCTCAACAATTTGTGTCCAATGTATTCCCCAGACCGAAGAAAGATGGGGGTTGTAGAGTCATTCTGGACCTCACAAATTTAAATTCTTATGTTCAGTAGAGGCATTTTAAAATGGACGCCTTCAACACTGCAAAGCAGTTGTTGTCACAAGGCTGTTATATGGCTACTATAGATCTAAAAGATGCTTATTATTCAGTACCAATTCATCATCATTATCGCAGGTACTTCAAATTTAATTGGATGGGTCAGCTGCGGCAATTTAACGCATCACCTAATGGATTAACTTCAGCTCCCAAGCTGTTCACAAAATTATTGAAACCAGCACTGGCGTTACTGAGGGCTCAAAATCACATTGTAATGGTTTATCTAGATGATATTTTAATTGTAAACGCCACTCAGGAGACAGCTGAAGAATCGGTTTCAGCAACCACAAGCCTATTTGAAAGGCTAGGGTTTCTGGTCCATCCAACAAAATCTAAGTGACAGCCATTCTAAACAATTGATTATTTAGGGTTTGTCATTAATTCAGTTGATATGTCAGTAACTTTGCCAACAGCTAAGGTTGTGGATATTACAAATGCCTGTACTTGCCTCGCTGAGAAACCATACCCCTCCATCCGAGAGGTAGCCAGGGTTATTGGTAAATTTGTAGCAGCATTTCCTGCTGTAGAGTTTGGACCTCTGCACTATCAAAGTCTGCAACGAGCCGGAGAACAAGCACTAATAAAGCGTGCGGGTCATTTTGATAGGTCCATGCAGTTACCAACTACAGCCTTAGCTGAATTACAATGGTGGATTATCAATGTTGCACAAGCTACTAAAAATATTTTGGTTCAGCAACCTTCAGTGGTATTACAGACTGATGTGAGCGCTCTCGGATGGGGAGCTACGGACATCGAATCTAGCTGTGGTGGTAGTTGGAGTGTCCAAGAGGATTTAATTTTCCAAACACATGGTATAAATTATTTGGAGTTATTGGGGGCATTTTATGGATTGAAAGCTTATTGTTCTACAATGAATGATTCATATGTTCAACTCCAGGTGGACAATACCACAGCTGTGGCATATATCAATCACATGGGAGGAGTAAGATCAGTATCATGTGATAATCTTTTTTTTGTTAAATATTTTTATTGTAGAAACATATTGATGAAAAATACATTATTTTGCATTAATGAAAATACATTATTAGATACTTTCATAATATTATTACTATTAATATTAATATTCATATTAATATTAAGATTAAGATTTAAGACTTTATGCTTCTATACACTTTTTTAATTTTTTTATAAAGTAAGAAAAGATAGAGAGAAATAATGTAGAAAATATGAAAGCGAATGGAGTATTGATCATTAATCCGTCATTGGAGATATAAGCATGATTTATTATGTATACTTCTTCATCCATTCTATTATTCAGGCCTCAGTCAAGCCCTCGCACTGAGCCATTTTGACCCTGTAAATATTCAATATATGGAGACCATATCCCTCTGAAGAGATCCAACCTGTCCATTAGGACAAGCCTCAATCTCTCCAGATGGAGTGTCTCCGACATTTCTGTATTCCACATTTTGATTGTGGGGATGTAGGGCCTTTCCAGAATTTTAATATTAATTTTTTCCCAATTATTAAACCGTAATCAATAAAGGTTCTTTGATTCGTTGTTATTAATTGGTCTTTTTCCAGTAATCCTAGTATTATTAACTTTGAATCAGGGGTCAAAATTATATTAACAACATTCGAAATTATCCTAAATATTTCTATCCAGATTTTTTTAATTTTTACATAGTTTATAAATGAATGTGACAGATTAGCTTCTAAATGTTGACATTTATCACATATGGGAGATACTTTTGGAAAGATGTTATGTAGTTTGGATTTTGAATAATGTAGTCTATGTAGTATTTTAAACTGTATAAGAGAGCGTTTAGCATTTAACGAACAATGGTGTATATGTTGTAAACTTTCGTCCCATACTTCTGGTCTAATAATTTGGCCTAGTTCATTTTCCCAAGATTGTCTATATATTTCTGTTGATGGGACATCACTTTCCAATAAGATGTTATATATATATGAAATAATTTTTTCTGTATTCGGGTGTTTATTTAAGCATTCATCTAAAATTTCTATCTTTCTATTTCTAAGTTCCTGTGTGTTTGCTTTAACATAGTCTCTGATTTGTAAATATCTAAAATAATCTTTCGAGTGTAGTCCACAAATTTGTTGTAACTCTTGAAATGAAAGGAAAGAGTTTTCCTTATAGAGATCACCCATCTTAATAATTCCCTTGTAAAAAGGCTTTATCCATCATTGAAGGTTTAAATGTAACGTTGTTTACAATGGTGAGGGATAGTGGTATAGATTTTAGTTTTAATGTTTTCTTTATTTGTTTCCAAATACGTATTCCACTTTCTATTATCGGGTTTTCACTATAAATTTTCTTAGCTAAATTAATATTAGCAAATATTATAGAACTAATTTCAAAAGGAGAACAATCTTCTTTTTCCATATTTAACCAAGTTGGTTGGTTATCTGTTTCTTCTAACCAAAAATTCATATTTTTAATATTAACTGCCCAGTAATAAAACATAAAATTTGGTAGTCCTAAACCTCTATTTATTTTTGATTTACATAAATGTTTTTTATTTATTCTATGGCTCTTATAATCCCAAATGAAGTTAGTAATTAGGGAGTTCACCTTTTTAAAGACATTTTTAGGGAGATATATCGGAATTAATTGGAAAATATATAATAATTGTGGAAGAAAAATCATTTTTATTATATTAATTTTACCTAACATTGAAATAGGTAGGGTTTTCCAATATAAAATATTCTTATTAATTTATTCAATAATGGTGGGAAGTTAGATTTAAATAAAGAATCAAATCTTTTTGTTACGAAAATTCCAAGATATTTAATTCTTTCATTTGTTATCTTAAAAGGGAATTGTTGTAATATGTGTAAGTTATTTACCGTTATTGGCATAAGATCACTTTTATTCCAATTGATACTATATCCTGAGAAGGGTCCAAATTCAGTTATTAATTTTAACAAATTTCGGATACTAGTTTCTGGTTTTGTGATGTAAAGTAATACATCATCCGCATAAAAGGAAATTTTATTTTTAGTATCTCTAGTATCGTATCCATATATTTCCGGATGTAATCTCACCCTCTGAGCTAGCGGTTCTATTGCAAGTGCAAACAATAGGGGGGGATAAAGGGCAACCTTGTCTACAGCCTCGAGATAAATTGAATTTAGTTGATAACATTCGATTTGTTGTTATTCTAGCTGTTGGATTTGTATATAACAATTTGATCCAGGTAATAAACTTCTCTCCCAGTTTGAAAGCTTCCATAACCGAAAACAAATAAGGCCATTCCACTTGATCAAAGGCTTTCTCTGCATCTAACGAAATAACTACTAGATCTTTTTTAATACCTCTTTTCAAATATATAATATTGAATAACCGTCTCAGATTATATGAGGAATATCGTTTTGGTATAAATCCTGTTTGATCGGGGTGAATTAATTCATTAATAACTGTGCTTAGCCTTTGTGCTAATATTTTGGTTAATATCTTTTGATCAGTATTTAAAAGAGCTATTGCTCTAAATGATCCTGGTTCATCCAGGTCTTTGTTTATTTTAGGTATAAGTGTTATAGTAGATTCATTTAACGTTTCTGGTAATTTCTGCTGTGTATATATATATTCATATAATGATTTCAGACGTGGTACAATCTGATCATAAAATATTTTATAAAATTCCGAGCCAATACCATCTGGTCCCGGTGTTTTACCATTTTTTAATGATCTAATAGATTCTTGGATTTCTTTTATTGAGATATCAGCATTTAGTGATTCTCTATTTTGTAAGTCCAACCCTTTCAGGTTACATTTTTTTTTTAAATGCTTCTATTCCTATTTTATTTTCTGTTGTTTTAGCAGTGTATAAGTTTTTATAATATTGCATAAATCTTTCATTAATATCTTTAGGTTGTATTAGCAGTTTGCCATTATGTGATTTAATCCTATGGATTATTTTTTCGGCTTCCATTTTCCTTAGTTGGCGAGCCAATAGTTTTTGAGGTTTATCTCCGAATTCAAACTATAATTGTTTAGTATGTTGATAAAGTTTTACAACTTGATCTGTATATATTTAATTTAATTTATATTTCAATGCTGCAATTTTATTATGTAATATTATAGATGGATTCGCTGCATTCTCTATATCTAATTGTTTAACTTCCTTTTCCAATTCTTGTTGAACCTTACGATTCTTTTTATTATAAAATGCTTGGGAGGAAATCATGATTCCCCGGAGATATGCTTTAAATGTTTCCCATAATAAGGAACAGGATATTTCTGGTTTATCATTTGTTTCGAAAAAAATCTTAATTTGTGCTGTGATATATTCCTGAGTAATTTTATTTTTTTTAATTTGTGGGTTAAATCTCCACTGTCCCGATTTTTCTGTTTTACCATTTATTTTAATCTTAAATGTTAACGGTGCATGATCTGAAATTATAATATTGTGATATTTGGAATTATAAGTGAGTGAAATAAGTTTGGCATCCACCAAAAAAAAATCTATTCTTGAGTAGGTTTTATGTACTGACGAATAAAAGGAGTATTCTCGTCCGGTAGGATTTTCTACTCTCCAAACATCTTTGATATTAGTGGTTTCCATATATGCATTTAATAAGTCACTAGAATGTGATTTAGTTTTCCTTTGCCTTGTAGATCTGTCTAAGTAAGGGTCTAGTGTACAATTAAAATCTCTTCCAATTATTAGATTGTATTGTGTTAATTCCGGGATATTGTTAAATATTTTCTTGAAAAACAATGGACTATCAAAGTTTGGTCCATATACATTAACAAAAATATTTTTTTGTGTATTTAATTCTCCTATCACAATGATGTATCTGCCATCTTTATCAGTTATAGTTGATGTCTGTTTAAATAAAATGCCTTTACGAAATAATATTGCTACGCCTCTTGATTTATGCGGAAAAGAAGAATGGTACATTTTATCTATCCATTTAGCTTTCAACCTATGTTTAGCATCTTTTTTTAAGTGGGTTTCTTGAATGAAAATTACGTCAGCTTTAATTGCTTTTAAATGTGCTAATACTTTTCCTCTCTTAATCGGTTCATTAATACCTTTAACATTCCAACTACAAAACGTTATTCCCTCATTCCCCATATTCATTTTTGAGTCTCGTGAATGTCTCTCACGTATATATCTCCTTTGGTCCAATGTATAACTCCATTCAAACTGAAAAAAAAACAATAGTAGATTATAAAAAAGAAGAGCAAAGGATAGATTAAGAAGTTAGTATTGTGTATAAAGAAAGAAAAAACTACATCTAGAATTGTTGCAGTTAGTGCTAGCCATACTAGCATGGCTAACCATCTACCGACTTCCATCGTTGATGTTAGTAACTTAACCAGCTCCCAGGTTTTTGGAATTATTATTCCATAATAATATTTTACCTGGGGTATAACATTAAAAAAAGAAAGGAAAAAAGGCAAAAAAAAATTATTCAAATTATAATAATTAAAGATATAGAAATACATATATTTAAAACATTTAAAAATCTAATTAATATAAAAAAAAGGAGCAAAAAAGAAAAAAAAAAACCATAAAACAAAAGAAAAACAAGAAGTAAAAATGAAAATTGCTGGTGTAAAAGAAAAATCTCCAAATGAAATCCATCCCTATATTTGACTCTATTCATTCCAACATAGATAAACATTAATTATTAGTGATAGTGATTAATTTTAATTAGTAAAAGTGATACTGATAAAGATACCACGGTGTGACTTTAATATGTGTTAGTTATTTATATTAGTAGTGTGATTATACTAATTATTAGTATCCACGTGAGGTTTTCCAATCCGCTTCTTTCTCCAGCTTCCATCCAACGTTGTCCAATTCCGTCCAGTCCTGCGTTGTCTTGTGAAGTCTTGCAGAGTCTTGAGAATTCTTGTAAAGTCCGTAAAAGTCAGTATATTCGATAGTAGGTGCTTCTCAGGTCTTGATCTGCCGGGCAAAGTCCAGTGCTTCTGCTGGATTGGAAAATAAATATTCCTTGTTGTTGAAAGTAACTCTTAAAGTAGCTGGATAATTCAGGCCGTATCTCAAATTTTCCACTCCCCTCAGAAGACTTTTAGCCTCATTAAATGCTTTCCGTTTCCTGGAAACTTCTGCTGGGTAATCTCGGTAGATACTGATCCTTTGTCCTTCAAATGCCAGGTTTCTGTTTCTCGAGGTTTTTCGCGTTATCTCCTCCAAGACGTAGTCATATTGTAGCTTTATAATCATTTGTCTTGGGGGGGTGTTTAGTCTTGTCTGACGTCTCCTCACTCTATGTGCACGGGCTAATAAAGGCTTTTGTTCCAGAGATAAAACGTGTTGCAGTAGGTTCGCAGTAAATTCTCGAGGATCTTCATCTTTCTCTCGTCCTTCGGGAATACCTGCGATTCTTAGGTTTTGTCCTCTCTGGCGACCTTCTAGCTCAGTACATTTCTCGGTTATTTTAGTCAGTAAATCCGTTAGACGTTCGTTTTCTGTAACCAGCTTTGCTGTAGTCGCAGCACTTGTATCAGCTAGTTCTTCAAGGCTTTTTATACCAGCCGTCTGTTGGTCCAGTACCTTCTCCATAGGATTCAGCCTTTTTTCAAAGTCAGTTTTGACCTTTTCAATTTTATCATTCATCTCCTTTGACATTTCGTTCATCATTTCTGTAATTTCTTTCTTCAGATCTTCCGATATTTTTCTTAGCCTTATTATTAATATTGGAATTAGTTTCCAGTTGAATTTTTTCATTGCTAACAACAGTAAGTAAAAGAAATAGATGCATTTATAAAAAAATGTAACTTGAAAGGACTGGATTTACAAATAGAAAATTATTAAATGCTGATATTTCAATAAATGAAATTAAAGAATCTATTAGATCATTAAAAAACGGTAAAACACCAGGACCTGATGGTATAGGTTCGGAATTTTATAAAACATTTCATGAATATATAGTTTCCATTTTAAAATCACTATATGAACAGATTACAGAACAGAAGCTTCCAGATACTTGAACGAATCGATATAACACTCAACCTAAAATAAATAAAGACTTAGAACGAACCAGGATCATATATAGCAATAGCTCTTTAAATACAGATCAAAAGATATTATCAACAATAATTAGCAAAAAGATTGAGTTCAATTGTTGATGAATTAATACATCCATCAAACTGGATTTTATCTTCATATAACCTAAGACGATTGTTTAATATTATATATTCGAAAGAAGTGATAAAAAAGATTTAGTAGTTATTTCGCTTGATGCAGAAAAGGCTTTTGACCAAGTGGAATGGCCCTATTTATTTTCGGTGATGGAAGCTTTTAAATTAGGAGAGGAGTTTATTACTTGGATTAAATTATTATATGCAAATCCAATAGCTAGAATAACAAACAAATCGAATGTTATCAATTAAATTTAATGTATCACGAGGTTGTAGGCAAGGTTTGCCCTTTATCACCTTTATTGTTTGCATTAGCAATAGAACCACTTGCTCAGAGGGTAAGACTACACCCAAATATATGGATATGTTACCGCAATACTAAAATAAAATTTCCTTATAGCAGATGATGTATTACTTTATATCACTCAACCAGAAATAAGTATTCGAAATTTTTAAAACTAATAACGGAATTCGGATCACTTTCAGGATACAGTATTAATTGGAATAAAAAGTGAACTTATGCCTATAACAATGAATAAGTTACATATATTACAACAATTTCCTTTAAGATAACAAATGAAAATATTAAATATCTTGGGATTTTTGTTACAAAAAGATTTAATTCTCTATTTAAATCTAATTTCCCCCCATTACTAGATAAATTAAATAAGAATATTTCATACTGGAAAAGTTTTACCTATTTCGATGATAGGAAAATTAATGCAATAAAAATGATTTTTCTTCCACAATTATTATATTATTTCAATTAATCCCGATATATCTTCCAAAAATTTTTTTTTTAAAAGTAGATTCTTTAATTACGAATTTTATTTGGGATTATAAGATTCATAGAATAAATAAAAAACATTTATGTAAGTCTAAAATAAATGGAGGATTAGCGTTACCAAACTTGATGTTTATTACTGGGCAGTTAATATTAAAAACATGAATTTTTGGTTAGGAGAAATAGATAATAAACCAAATTGGTTAAGTATGGAAGAAGAAGATTGTTCTCCATTAGAAATTAGCTCTATAATATTTGCTAATATTAATGTAGCTAAGAAAGTTTATAGTGAAAATCCGATAATAAGAAAATGAATCCGCATATGGAAACAAATAAAGAAAGCATTAAAACTAAAATCTATACCAATACGTCTTAAGATTGTTAATAATTTTATGTTTAAACCTTCGATTTTGGATAAGGCTTTTTTACAATGGAAAAATAAAGGAATTTCTAAGATGGGTGATCTTTATAAGGAAAATACTTTTCTTCATTTCAAGAGTTGCAACAAATTTATGGCTACATAATAAAGAATATTTCAGATATTTACAAATTAGAAACTATGCCTCTGTAAATATATATGAATTTAGAAATAGAAAAATAGAAATTTTAGATGAATGTTTGAATAAACATCCAAATATGGAAAAATGATATCATATATATATAATATTTTACTGAAAACGATACTCCATCAACAGAAATATACAAGAATCTTGGGAAAAGGAATTAGGCCAAATAAATAAGACCAGAATATGGGATGAGTTTACAACATATACATTATTGTTCATTAAAACGCTAAACATTCTCTTATACAGTTTAAAATATTACATAGATTACATTACTCTAAATCTAAATTACATAATATATTTCCAAAAAATATCTCCAATATGTGACAAATGTCAAATTTCAGAAGCAAATTTGACACATTCAATTCACTAACTGCATAAAAATTGTAGAATACTGGAAGGAAATATTTAAAATAATCTCGACTGTTATTAATAAAATATAATCCCTGACCCAAAGCTGATTATACTTGGAATAATTGAAACTGACCAATTAATAACAACGAATCAAAGAACTTTTATTGATTAGGTTTAATAATTGGGAAAAAATTAATATTAAAATTTTGGAAAGGCCCTGCATTCCCAACAATCAAAATGTGGAATATAGAAATGTCGGAGACACTTCATTTGGAGAGATTGAGGCTTGTCCTTATGATAGGTTAGATCTCTTCAGATGTATTTGGTCTCCATAATATTAAATATTTGCAGGGTCGTAATGTTCGGCGCGGGAACCTGACTGAGCCTGGACATTTGAGTGGATGAAGAGATACGTATAATAAATCATGATATATCTATAAGGACGGATTATTGACGAATATTTTATTCTCCATCAAACCTCTTCTTATTCTTTATTCTATTCCTTATTTCTCTATTTTCTATATCTAAATAAAAAATAAAAAAATAATATAGAAACACACTAGCTTAATATTAGAATGAATATAAATATCATTAGATTTATAAGAACATTGTTAGTATTATTAGCATTTCCTAGTATTTTATATTTTTAATTATATAAAATTAAATGCTTTTAATGGTACAATAATTTTAAATTTAGCGATAAAATAAATATTGTTAACATTAGGAAGAAATAATAAGAATTATATAAGATTTACTAACTTTTTGTATCATAATATCATAAAATTTGGTCTTATACTTAATAAAATTAGAAATAAAATGATAATTACTAATAGTACGAGTATAATGCTAATATTGTGAATGTATTAGTAGTATTATGTATCTTTAATTATATAAAATCATAACTCTGAAATCTATAACTAAGGATAATACAGTATAAATATATTATTAGTATGAATCAGTTATTAGGACTATGTATTTTTACTACTGAAATATAATGTAACTGGTTGTTATTTGTTTCTATAATAAATAAATTTAAAAAAAAAAAAAAATAAAGAAATTTTTTCATTTGATTATTCATCTGGTTTATTTCTTCCTTTAAACCAGCAATTTCACGTGAAATAAAGGTTTTCAGTTCTTCACTTTCAGTTTTTTTCCCTGTTCTTTTCGATACATCTTCCTGGGATGAGGTCCTACTTGAGTCCGAGGCTTCAGTCAGGCCTTCTGCCTGTCTCTGCCTGGTTGGTCGACTTTTCGATTTTTCGGTAGGGCTGCGTGTTGTAGACATAACTAGTCGCGCGCCTGATGACGTCACTCACAACAATCGGTGCAGAAACGGCAGGCAGCAAGTAGCAGGCAGCAGGTAGGTCCGTTAATTCCCCCGTTTTTTCCCGTTTTTTTCACGGAGCTGGCTGGCATTATCCTCTAGCCCTCCATAGCACCACCGGAAATAGTATCATGTGATAATCTGGCCAACCTCATGTGGCACTGGTGGATATCTGGCTCTCAGCTATCTATCTACCAGGGAGAGACAATGTGGTGGCAGACAACAGATCACGAAAGTTCAATGACAATACAGAATGGATGTTAAATCCATAAGTTTTAAAATGATTGTCAGCCGCTATGGGTTACCAGATATTGATCTGTTCGCATCCAGATTAAATCACTAGTTGTCTAAATATGTTTCATGGGAGCCAGATCCAGGAGTAGTAGCAGTGGATGCATTCTCACTACATTGGGGATGTACATTCTTCTATGCTTTTCCCCCATTCTGCCTGATTAGGCAATGTCCACCACAGGCGTTTGGTGGTTCCAGACTGGCCTTCACGACCATGGTTCCCATTGGTGCTCAGAATGATGACTCAGCCATTCATGACGATCCCCAACTGCAGTAATTTGTTGGTACATCCAGTAACAGGAGAAAGTCATCCGTTACATGACTGTATTAATTTGTTAATCTGCAGGTTCTGGATAGGACCATGGATGTCATAACTGCAGCTTGGAGAGATAGCACTAAGAAACAATGTATGTCTCATATAAAGAAATGGAAAATGTTTTGTGTACAGTCAGATATATCTTATCATACTGCGAGCATTCTGGATGTATTGGAGTTCCTTGCTATGTTGCATTTTGATCAGCACCTGAGTTATATTGCCATTAATAGTGCTCGGAGTGCTTTGTCCTCTTACTTAGGACATTTTTCAGAACAACAATCTATTGGGTCTCATCCGTTAGTATCCCGATTTATGCGAGGAATTTTTAATAAAAATCCTCCCAAGCCTAGATATACAGAAATCCGGGATGTTAGTATAGTTCTCACACTGCTTCGGCAATGGGCTTCAATTACGTCACTGTTTTTTCAGAAGTTAACACTTAAAGTGGTTATGCTTATGGCATTAGTATCAGCACAACGAGTACAAACATTACAAATGTTATGATTAGATTGTATGCATTTGTCTGTAGAAGAAATTACTTTTTATGTCTATGATCTAATCAAGCAAAGCAGGCCAGGAATGGCTGGAACCAAGGTAATCTTTAAAGCATACACTGTGGACCAAGAGTTATGTGTGGCTAAGCATCTGAGTCAATATATTGAAGTAACTAAGAGTCTCAGAGGTTCTGAGAAAGCAATGCTCATTACCCACAAAAAAACATATAAAAAGGTGTCAGCACAAACAATTTCTAGATGGTTAAAACAGGTTCTGGATTACGCTGGAGTGAACACTCATGTGTTTAAATCTTACCCCACCAGGACAGCATCAACATCCGCGGCGAAAGCGCAGGACATGCCATTCGACTAAATCCTCGAGGCCGCAGGATGGTCTAAAGAAGCAACTTTTTCTAAGTTCTATGATAAACCTGTTGTTACAGTGCTAGAGTTCGGGCATGCTGTGTTGGGTTCACTTTAATTTATAGTTGCTTTGTTTTATATCATTTCTTTGTAATTTCCCCCTGGGATAGAGGGGTTATTACTTTCTTTTATTATCGTTATTATTATTATTAAAATAGTTGAATAATTGAAACAATGTTCAATATATTATTTATTGGCTTTCTATAAATATAAATTGTCCCTAGTGTGTGTAGGATAGTGTTAATGTGCGGGGATCGCTGGTCGGCACGGATTCGGTGAGCCGAAGGGCCTGTTTCCATGCTGCATCTCTAAATTAAACTAAACCCATATCGCCTCAGCGGACAAACCCTTCGCAATATACTCTCTGAGTGATGCTGTGCCAGTCTCCCTGATTGGTAAAGCAACTCCATCTCTTTTTTCCTCTAACTCTGAAACATTGAAACCCTGGAACATTGAGCAGCCAGTCATGTCCCTCCTGCAACCATGTGTTTGCAATGGCTACAACATCATAGTTCCTAGCATCGATCCAGCCTTTAGTTCAGCTGGTTTCCCCACAATACTTGCATGGGGTGATGAGAAGAAGCTATTCTTGAGCCTGGTAAAGGTTCTCAGGTTCCCATACTCTTTTCGCTAATCATAGCATTAAGAAGAGTGTGTAACCAGTGCGTTGTGAGACTATGAAAGTATTAACAGCGGCATTGATGAGCAGTCTTTGTGATTGCATTAATGATTATCAGACCATGAGCCATAACAGCAGAATTAGACCATTCAGCACATCGTTCAGCACCATCATGGTTGATAAGGTTTTTCCTCTCAATCGCATTCTCCTGCCATTTCCCCTTAACCTTTGACACCCTTGCTAATCAAGAAGTTATCAATCTCTGTATGGAGTTTGTACATTCTCCCCATGACCAAGTGGATTTTCTCCGGGTGCTCCAGTTTCTTCCCAAACTCCAACAGTTTGTAGTCTCTGTATTTGCAGCATCTTGGCCTCAGTAAAGATTCTAAATTGTTCCTAGTGTTCAGGATAGTGCTAGTGCACAGGCATTGCTGGTCGGTGAGGACTCGTTTTGCCTAAGGGCCAGTTTCCGCGTTGTATCTCAAAACTAAACTAAACTGTTTTAAGAGCTGCAAATGCCCAGGAACCTGACGCTATTGACTTTCTCCACTGCCATCCCACCAGTGAAGGCAGGTGCATGATCCTTTGGCTTTCCTTTCCTGAAGTCAATAATCAGCTCCTTGCTATTGCTAACGTTGACAGCAAGATTTTTGTTCTGACACCACTCAATCAGATTGTCAATCTTCCACATATACTTCAACCTATTGTTACCTGTTATTCGTACAAGGAAGGTGGTGTCACTAATTAATTTAAACATAGCATTGAAGCTCATCACTGAAACCTAGCTTGAATCTGACCACCTCCTGGCATTCAAAACCAGATGAAGAGAAGCGTATGATCATGTTTACGTGGGCAGAGGAATCAGGGCCCTTCAGGATGCTTTGCACGAGGATGCCCTTACCCATTTACTCTCCAAACCCTGCCCCCACTTTTGATTCCAATCCCTTTCCAGGCTCTCCTTCAGGTTTGGCCTCAAGGGGAGACGTCAATTTCCGTGGCCCCCTAATTAAAAGCAGGGTTGTCGGGTTAAGTGTTCAGGCTTTCCAAAACCACACCTTGTATTCATAAAGCCCACACATACTGTTTACTGCAAACTAAAATGAGTTAAATCGCAGATCCAGTTGTTAGTCCATGCTCATACACAGGTTTGTAATGAGCTAATAACAGGAGCACCCTGTCTCAGCAGAAAAAACGTGAATGGGGTTTCTACAATGTCCCTTCAATTGGCACTGAAGATGCAATGCTTTGTTGCTGGTGTCCATAACCAGCAACATAGTGATTCCAACCACTATGCCGGCTTTACCTTGCACTAAACGTTATTCCGTTATCATCTATCTTTACACTGTAAATGGATCGATTGTAATCATGTATTGTCTTTCTGTTGACTGGATAGCATGCAGCAAAAGTTTTTCACTGTACCTCGGTACACGTGACAATAAACTAAATTGACTAACCATAGCGATATTCATCCTTAATTGATTTAATGTTTTCCATCTGTAGTACAGATAAAACAACCCAACTCAGTTTGAAACTGTACAGATTGACTACCACACTAGTCCCATTGTTATAAATTTGTATAACATATGGATACAACTGAAAATAAAACAGCCTAACAATTCTCTCTGGTTTCAATCTATTATGTATTCCATAACATGCACCAAACTGCGTAACATTCATGGAAGAGGCAATTTATTACTAGTTCTTTTGGACGTACTATTGAGTGCTAGTTGTGATTTAGTGAGTGGTCCTCGTGTCTCTGGATTGGATATTTGTAGGTTCATGTATCACACTTGAGAATTAAATAAAAGTAGTGAGACTTCCGTGCAGCACTGGGAGAAATCTGCACTGCTCAATATGCTGGCTTCTGAATGAGGTAATAAACCAAGGTCTATCTTTCCTCCACCCTGCATAGGATTGTTGCCCTTAGTAACCTAGTCAATATTTATCTACATTCCCGTTACATTGGCAAATTATCTGGCTATTATCATGCTGCTATTGATGAAAAATTATGGAACATGAATCACACTGTTGTGTTTCCAATAGCAACTGCAGTTGATGGAGGACTTCATTGGCACTAAAGTGTTTTCAAATTATAATAAGCCATGAACAGTGTTGATTAGACCCCCCTTGCTTTCTTTATCTCCAGTTGGTTGTTCAAAAGACAAAGTGCAGCAACCTTAATGACATTAGGTAGCATGAGGTTACTATGGTGAAATACACCAGTCCAAGTGGGTGCAGTCACCCTGCCCAGGGTAGAAAATGTGCATCTGATTTTGCAAGCTTTACTACAGCATGGTGAGGAAAATTTAATTGCTATTTCACACTCATCTTCTCATTAACTCTATCACCTGAGTTAGAGTTCATCCTGGTCTAATTAAACCTTCCAATTGTTTTGAACCGCTGATATTTAACTAAGGTCTATGTTCTACGAATACTGTGGTTTAAAACTGCAGATCAAAAGGGAATAAACCAATATTGCAGTCAGCATATCCAGGTCCGACACCCCATCTGAAGCAGAGCTGTGCAGACTGCCAAAGATCCAAATCAATTGTCCAATTTCAATTCAATGAGTCCAAAAGATTTTCAACACATTCAATTGTCTAGACAGAAGAAAAGGAGAGGATTCTGGGGGCAAGATCTACATGCAGTTGGAGAGAGAGGTCTATTAGGTATGCATTGTTTTGTACAAATGAGATAATTTCTCACGAATCTGATTGAGTTTTTTGAAGAAGTGACCAGAAAATTGACAAGGGCAAAGCTGTAGACTGTGTCTATATGGACCAGCAAGGCCTTTGATAATTTCCACCTGGTAGGCTGCTATGAAAGGTCAGATTGCATGGGATCCAGGGAGAGCAATTGGCGAGCTATTAGGTAGAGAATTGGCTTCATAGAAGTAAGAAGAGGGTGATAGTGGAAGGTTGTTTTTCATACTGAAGGCCTGCGACTGGTGGTGTGCCTCATGGTTTGCTGCTCGGCCTATTGATGTTTGATGATGTCGATGAGAATGTATAGAAGGCATGACCTGTAAGTTTGCAGATGACACTAAAGTGGGCTATCATAGACAGTGAAGATGGTTATCAAAAATCACAGCAGGATCTTTATCAGCTGGGCAAGCGGGAGTAAAGGGCATGTCCCACTTACGTGTCCTTGGCACGCAAATTACGCGACCTCGTGGTCGCGTTCAGCCGCGACGGTCCCGCAAAGATCGCGCGTGACTTCATTCGACCGCACAGCCGTCTAGAGCGCATGATGTCATTTGAAGATGGACACAAAGCTGGAGTAACTCAGCGGCACCAGCAGCATCTCTGGAGAGAAGCAACGGGTGACGTTTCGTGTCGAGACTCTTCTTCAGTCTGAAAAGTAGGGTCTTGACCCGAAACGTCACCCACTGCTTCTCTCCAGAGATGCTGCCGGTCCCGCTGAGTTACTCCAGCATTTTGTGACTATCTTCAATTTTCTTGGCCCCACTCTGGGAGTAGAAGTGGGAGCAGATCCGGTCGCAACGGCCGTGAACCCCAGGCCGAGTTCAGCGATCGTTTGCCTGCTTCTGCTGCTGTTGCAGATGAGACGTGGCGTCGCGTCAGGGTCTTGGGCCTGTCCCACTTTGGCCGTCAGTTCCGCGACAGGCCGTAGCTGCGCGAAGACTTTGTTCACTACAAAAATTTAGGAGCCCTGTGCGATGTCGCGCACAACTACATACCCCTCCGCGTTTCTCAGTGGGACCGGCCCCACACGGCCATACGATGCCCGTGCGCCTCAATGCGACCACGTGGTCGCGTAATTTGCGTGCCAAGGACACGTAAGTGGGATAGGCCCTTTAGAGCTTAATGGAGTTTAATGCAGATATGTTTGAGGTGTTGCAGGACTCCTGGGGAGCATTGTAGAGCAGAGGGATCGAGGGGTACAGGAACAGTTTACTGAAAGTGATGTCACATGTATATGGGGTGGTCAAGACGATTTTCCACACATTTGCTTATATCAGTCAAGGAAATGAGTATAGAAGTTGGGATGTGTAGGAAGGAAATGCAGATGCTGGTTTAAACCGAAGATAGACACAAAAAGCTGGAGTAACTCAGCGGGACAGGCAGCATCTCGGGAGAGAAGGAATGGGTGATGTTTTGGGTCAAGACCCTTCTTCAGATGTAAAAGTTGGGATGTTATGTTATAGTTGTATAGTACATCGGCGAGGCTGCATGTGGAGTATTGAGTTCAGTTTTGGTCACCCCACCATTGAAGGTTGTCATGATGGAAATTATTTCATGAGAATGTTGGCAGGAATTGAGGGCCTGAGCTGCAGGGAGCGATTGCTCAGGTTATGATTTTATTCCTTGGAGTGCAGGAAGCTGAGGGGTGATATTATGGAGATGTAAAAGATCATGAGGGGAATAAATAGGGTGAATGCACAGTCTTTTAACCCCTAGTAGGGGAATGTGGAAGACATAGGGTTAAGGTGAGGGGAAAGATTTAAGCAGTACCTTTTTCACACAGAGGGTGGTGGGTATATGGAACGAGCTTCCAGAGGACCTTGATGAGGCAGGTAGTTTAATAATATGTAAAAGACATTAGGACAGGTACATGGATAGGAAAGCTTTAAAGGAATATGGGCAACGCAGTCGGTGGAACTACCCTAGATGGGGCATCTTGGTTGGCATGGAGAAGTTGGGTCAAAGGGGCCATTACTGTGCTGTAGGACAATGACATCCCCGAGTATCCCTAAAAAAAACGAGACAATTACAAGGAAAGCAGCTTGCTCGTTTTCCTTCTGCTATTTATTTAACACAGTTCCCTTGTGTGAATCAGTGGAAGATCTTCTCTATAATATTCTCCCTTGGAGAGAATATGCAATATGAAGATATATCTCCATGACAGCAGGGTTGCTAGTTGAAAAGGAAAATGGTATCAACCCAAAGAAAACAATAGTACATTCAGTTTAGAAAATCCAGATGACATACCTTTTCCAGATTATGTAAAGACATAATAATGTTCCAAATGACACACTTGCTTTTCACAAATGATTGCAGTTATTTAAGAAAGAAAAAAAAGTGTTTTTCAATTTAATAAGAAAACATTATTCAGCCATTTTGCAGTCTTTTATTAATGAATTGTTATATCATTTAGTTGCTTTAGCAAATTTTCCACTGAAATCAATAAATTCATATTCCTGGAAAATTATATCAAAAGATTGACACAATTAGGCAATTTGCCACATTGACAAACCTGCAGCCTCGAAAATGGAGAGCAGAATGCTGTTCTTTTCATTAATGCCTGGAGTAGACCATGCTAATAATTGTTTCTGAGTGAAATGTAACCAAGTGTTAAATTAGGCATATACTTAATAATGCCACCAGTCACATAAAACCCATTTGCATCAGTACTGATATAAATTCTGATATTGGCTTCACACTGTCTCGTGGAACAATCTTACATGGACAAGGAGCACGTTGCACTGCTTTGTAGTGTTCATGGCTTTTAAAAGGGCTGTCAATGGAAGAAGTGAATGGGCAGCACCACACTATATTGCAGGCAGCTGAAACACCTGTTCACATCTATAAAGTGTGCATTTTCCAGTACTTAGCTATAAAATGCCCATACAGTGGCTGACATAATTAACAATGTTGGCAGAATTCCATTATTAGCTGGATCATTGTGGACAGAGTTAGCCATTGATGGGTGGGCCAGGACAACGGAGAAAGAAATAAAGGCATGTTCATCATTGCAACATTCCTTTATACCTGCAAACTGCGAAATGCTTATGTGAATCCTGTTTCTATTGGGAACAATCTGATTGGAAATGGCATTTTGCTATGGCATCTTGATTAGTACGGGCATCAAGGGTTATGGGGAGAAGGCAGGAGAATGGGTTTAGGAGGGAGAGATAGATCAGCCATGATAGAACGGCAGAGTAGACGATGGGCTGAATGGCCTGATTCTGCCCTTAGCATTTATGAACTTATGATCTTATGAACTCATTGAAGGTCTCAAGCTACTCACTGGTGGAATATGATTGTTCCTTTTGCATTTCAAGGTGTCCCTGTGCGTCAGAGACCAGACTTATAGCTGGAGCAGGATGAGGCTTCATAGAAACAGAAAGATACAAATTTCTTATCATCTCCTGGATTTGGTCAAACAGATATCACTATGTGCCAATCATCAAATTTTGCCTGGTCATGGAATATCATTCAGTGTGGGCGTTTGCTCAACACTGGGTCCTCTGTCTGGTTCTATGTAACTTCTAATGCTCCGTGTATCTCCCAGCAAGGCATGGTTATATAACATATGCTGCTCATATGTTGAGCATCAAGTCTCTAAGGTTATGTTATGTGTATCAAATGCAACAATGGACTTTGTTCTTTCTTTCTGCTCTATATTAAAATATCAAAGGAGAGGGACACAGGGGAACTTGCTATCTACAAAGACAGAGGCTGTTGCATTTGTGGACTGCTCCCATCACATTTTTGACTAAGTGTCTCTTTTAAATCTTTCCCCTCTTACCTTAACCTTATGCTCTGTAGTTATCTACCCTGGGAAAAAGACTGTGATCATTCATCTTTCCTAAGCCTCTCATGATTTTGGTATAACTCAATAAGGTCACCCACTCAGCCTCCTATAGTCTAAGTGGAGAAAAAAATCCCAGCCTATCCAGCCTCTTCTTGTAACTCAAGTCCTTGTCCTGATAACATCCTGGTAAATCCTTAAGTTCAGTTTAGTTTATTATTGTCACATGCTCTGAGGTATAGTGAAAAGCTTTTGTTTGCATGCTGCCCAGTATAAGAAAAGAATATGCATGATTGCAATCAACCCATCAACAGTGCACAGATCAAGGATAAAGGATAGAACATTTAATGCAAGATAAAGTCCAATTAAAGATAGTTCATAGCTCTTCAATGAGGTACATGGGAGGTCAGGATCACACTCTACCTAATGAAAGGATGTTCATTTGCCTGATAAAGGCTGGGAACAAACTGACCTGAATCTGGAGGTATGCATTTTCAAATCTTTTCTGCAACCTTTCCAGCTCGTATATCATAAAGGTCCTTACAGCCTTGCTCTGCGGTGCATGGATATTCACCTCTGGAAGTGATTACTCCATCTGCTTCCTGCTAGTTTTTACTTATAGTGAAACTGTAGAGCTCCCTCATGCCTCGTGTCTCATTAACCCATACTTAATTCTCCTTCTCCCTGAATCTGCCATCTCTCTCCTCTCCAGATTCTTGTTCTTCTCCAAAGGATGTTTTTGTTGCATGAATCCACATTATGCTACGTTGTATTCCATCTGCGTCTTCTCAGCCCACTCTTCCAACCTGTCCATGACTTTCTGCAGAGTCCCTGCTTTCCCTACACTACCTGCCCCTCCACCTATCCTTGTATCATCTGCAAACGTGGCCACAAAGCATTTAATTCCTCCATCCAAATCATTGCTATACAATGTGAAGAGTATTGGCCCCAGCACTGACCCCTGTAAGACACCACTAATCACCCAATGGTCCTTATGAATTATTTTTGCACAGGTCCAAGGACATTAGCACCAAACAAGCATTTCCACATCGAAAATATGTGAAATTAAATATCTGGATATATTATGTTTAATGATGAAATGCAAATCTATCTGTTATTCACATTCTCTCTGAGAATCTCGAAAAAAAGCATTTATTGAAAATATCTGAAAAGTATCAGCCAAATAATGCACATAGATAATCAAATGACTGTTACAAAAATAAGCAATTAATCTACAACTCCAAACATATGGGAAACGTCAGATGAAAATCCTGATAGCAGGTTACCACAAAGTCACATTTTACTAATATTGTGTTTGAGTTATAAAATTGTCATTCAACACCAAGTTAATTTCAAATCTTGAAAGAGTCCCAAAGAAACAGAGATGAAACACTTGTGCTTTTGGGTGGAGTGGTTATCATAAGATGAGATTGTGTGTTGAGAGGGTCGGTTCTTTAAATGGGTTAGTGGTTGTAAAGAAACTGTGCTTGTAATGGAGCTGACAATGTCCCAGACATGAACTCTCTTTACCATGTCTACTGATCCCTATCTCAAAGAAAGACACATTTATTAACACATTGTGATAGAACATTGTCAAGCATTTCTGCTTCACCCAAAAGCACCTGGTATAAATTTAATGTACTCTTCAAAGCAAAACAAACAGTCCTGATTCCTTGATTTACTCTGACCATTAGCTTTACAACCAAAAAAAATAAACTTTTAATGAATGTCAGCATTAAGGGACATAGGTAGCATAGACACCAAGTGCAGCTGTCTCACAGCTCCCGCAATCTGAGTTCAATCCTGCCCCGGCACTTTATATGTGGAGTCTGCATGTTCTCCCTGTGATCATGTATAGTTCCTTTGCAACTCATAGATGATGCTGCCTGTCCTGCTGAGTTACTCCAGCATTTTGTGTCTATGTTTAGTTTAAACCAGCATCCGCAGTTCATTCCTACATAGATCAATTATTGTTAGGTTATTTGCCTACTGTACATTGCCTTTAGCTAGCTGGTGATAGAAGCAATGGGACAGAGGGAATTGCAATCAGATTACAAGGAAATCAGTGGGGGAATAGGATTGTTTAGGAAATAACTGCAGATGCTGTTTTACACAGAAGATAGACACAAAATGCTGGAGTAACTCAGTGGGTCAAACAGCATCTCTGGAAAAAAGGAATAGGTGACATTTTGGGTAAAGACCCTTCTTCAGACTGAGAGCCAGGGGAGAGGGAAACAAGAGATACAGATGGTGATGTAGAGAAATTTAGAACAAATGAATGAAAGATATGCAAAAAAGTAATGATGATAAAGGAAACAGGCCATTGTTAGCTGTGTGTAAGGTGGGAACGGGTACAGACTTTAATGTATCGAGTTTCTACCGAGATGGTATCTGACCCACTGAGTTACTCCAGTTTTTTGTGTCTATCTTCGGGGGAATAGGATTATCCTGTGCGACAGTATAGATTCAATGAACTGAATAGCTTCATTCTGTGCTGCATGGAATAAAGAATAGGTGGATAAATGTGAGTTTATCCACTTTGGTGGCAAAAATAGGAAAGCAGACTATTATCTAAATGGTGGCCGATTAGGAAAAGGGGAGATGCAGCGAGACCTAGGTGTCATTGAAAGTAGGCATGCAGGTGCAGTAGGCAGTGAAGAAAGCAAATGGCATGTTAGATTTCATAGCAAAAGGATTTGAGTATAGGAGCAGGGAGGTTCTACTTCAGTCGTATAGGGTCTTGGTGAGACCACACCTGGAGTATTGAGTACAGTTCTGGTCTCCAAATCTGAGGAAGGACATTATTGCCATAGAGGGAGTGCAGAGAAGGTTCACCAGACTGATTCCTGGGATGTCAGGACTGTCTTATGAAGAAAGACTGGATAGACTCGGTTTATACTCTCTAGAATATAGGAGATTGAGAGGGGATCTTATAGAAACTTACAAAATTCTTAAGGGGTTGGACAGGCTAGATGCAGGAAGATTGTTCCCGATGTTGGGGAAGTCCAGGACAAGGGGTCACAGCTTAAGGATAAGGGGAAATCCTTTAAGACCGAGATGAGAAATACTTTTTTCACACAGAGAGTGGTGAGTCTCTGGAACTCTCTGCCACAGAGGGTAGTTGAGGCCAGTTCATTGGCTATATTTAAGAGGGAGTTAGATGTGGCCCTTGTGGCTAAGGGGATCAGGGGGTATGGAGAGAAGGCAGGTACGGGATACTGAGTTGGATGATCAGCCATGATCATATTGAATGGCGGTGCAGGCTCGAAGGGCCAAATGGCCTACTCCTGCACCTAATTTCTATGTTTCTATGTAATTGAATTTGGCTGAATCTACAACACTCCAATGACCATATATATGGCCTAGTAAAGCTTAACCTAAAAATGTGATCTCTTGTTTAGAGGATATTTAATTTCTTGTTTATATATTAACTCAGTCATTCAGATATTATTGTTTATTTTTAGTATTAAACTCACAATTAATTATTCAATTGTGAATGTTTCTGGGAATCTGAATAATTTCACAATCCTCGAAAATGCATCACATCATTCCAAAACACTTTCTGGTATTGACCAAGTGGTTCTCAGTTAAAACAAACCAGGCCTCAACTCAAAGAGATTGAATTACAGTGAAACACTTCAACAAAACGTTGACATTACTTTGGCAGAAAAGCTGCAGGAAACTCATGAGAAATGGTAGGAAATACATTTATGCCATTTTCTTGGCATCTTGCTGAGAATGCGAGTCAACTTCAAAATTAAGCACAGAACTGCTTTTAAATGAAGATGTGTTGAGCGTTGCCATGGAAGATATAACTAAGCCGAGAAAAAAGAAGCTGTATGACCATGCTTACATTTTAACCATCTGAAGATTTAAGAATAAGAAGTAAGCCATTTAGAACAGAGACGAGGAAACACTTTTTCTCACAGAGTGGTGAGTCTATGGAATTCTCTGCCTCAGAGGGTGGTGGAGGCAGGTTCTCTGTATGCTTTCAAGAGCTAGATAGGGCTCTTAAAAATAGTGAAGTCAGGGGATATGGGGAGAAGGCAGGAACGGGGTACTGATTGGGGATGATCAGCCATGATCACATTGAATGGCGGTGCTGGCTGGAAGGGCCAAATGGCCTACTCCTGCACCTATTGTCTATTATCTAAGATGAAAGAATAATGAAGACAGTCGACGGAGCTTAAATCGTTCGCTGTGGGGCTGGGACAAACCATCAAAGCAAAGCATCAGCTTGGCTCAGTCATCACATCATATTGTCACCTCTGATAATAGGTGTCAGTTGGCAAAAATAAAGGTGGAGCCCTAGAATAATTGGCATGTGAAATTATAATGCTGAGTAAAATAATAACTGGGGGCATTCAGCATACCCTTTCTTTACAGCCAAAGAAACATGTGGTAGAAAATAAATGAAGCTAATGTCTACTGGCATTGAAGACCTCAAAGCAATATATATTCTCAGTGCAAGGAAAATATAAAGAAATGAAGATGACAAAAATGATCAAATCCCTCATAACCCACATCCCAGGATTCTAAAAGTGAAAACTACAACAAAACTGGATGGATTAGCTATCATCTTCTAAAATTCTCTAGATTCTGTAACATAAGGAGACAAATGTAAACTACTGCATAAAAAAGGAGGTAAGATTTGGAATGCATTCAGTTTGGTCTCTCGATCTAAAATGGATACTTTTTTAACCTTAGAGTACATGTAGTATGTACAAGTACATGGATTCTGCCGATATGACGTTTACTTAAACAATAACAATTGAGTAGATTAGCCAGAACTCACTGAAGTTTAGAAGAATGAGATGATATCTTTATATCTTAAAAAAGATGATATAACTTAAAAAAGTACTGAAAAGATGATATAACTTAAAAAGGTACTGAAAGCAACTGAGGAATTGTTTCCTCCAACTGGAAACAGGTGAAATAGTCTCAGGGTAAGCCGTTGGTCAGTTGGAATTGACGTAACTTAAAATTTACTTCATGAGACAACTTTGAAAGTTTCATATCCCAGACCCAGTAAATGCACAGTTATTGAATATTTAAGTTTGAGATCAATAGATTTTTGGAAATTAAAAGAACCAAGGAATAGCAAAGTAGATGAGCTAAAACACTAGCAACGTAAACATTGAATGATGGAGCATGCATAACAACCTCACAGATCGGCTTCTGTTTGTAGTTCTGATCTTCTGTTCATTGTCTCAGCATAGGTCTTGGCAACCTCTGGAATTAATGAAATTTTGCAGACACAATCTCAGAAAGAAGAAAAGCAGAATAAACTTCTACAAGCACAAATATGCTCTTTGTGAGAAATCTTCTTTGGAGATTAGAATTGATATACTGTTTATCCATCAAGCTCAGTATTTATTCAAGGTAAACCTTGCAAACGATCTGAATTGCATACTCCCTATTTGAGAGAATAAGTTGTAATGAGGTAGCATTCAACTAAGGGAAAACTAAAGGCAATGCAGTGGCACAGCGGTAGAGTTGCTGCCTTACAGAGCTTGCAGCACCAGAGATCTGGGTTCAATCCCGACTAAGGATGCTGTCTGTACAGAGTTTGTACTTTCTCCCCATGACCCGTGTGGGTTTTCTCCCAGATCTTCAGTTTCCTCCCATACTCCAAAGACGTACAGGTTTGTAGGTTAATTGCCTTGGTATAAGTATAAATTGTCCCCAGTGTGTGTAGGATACTGTTAATGTGCGGGGATCACTGGTCGGGGTGGACTCGGTGGGCTGAAGGGCCTGTTTCTGCACTGTATCTCTAAACTAAACTAAAACAAAACACTTTTAGTTTAGTTAACTTTAGAGATATATCATGGATTTAGGCCCTAAGGCTCATTGAGTCCACCCTGACCATGGATCACGCATTCACACATGATATGTTAGCCTACATTTGCATCTACTCCTTGCACAGAGTTTACAGAGGACAAGGGACATTTTACAGAGGCCGATTAACCTACAAACCTGCACATCTTTAGGATGTGGGAGGAAACCGGACCACCTGGAGGAAACCCACACGGTCACAGGTTTAATGTGCAAACTCCACACAGGCAGCACCTGAGATCAGAATTGAACCCAGGTGTCCAGCGCTGTGAGGCAACACCTCTACCAGCTCCACCACTCTTGATGCTGCCCTTGATCAGAAATAATTATTTTTCTTAAATCTCTATATCTTTTTCAACATTAATGACTTTGGCCATAGTAGAGATTTTACAGGCAGAGGTTACAGATCTGGGCTTTTCTTGTCTTAAGGCAGTTTCTTGGAGAATATGACCCATTGCAAATCCTCTGTCCCTCCTCTGATTACACATATTTCTTTGCATGCTTTTGCTTCCTTTGTATCTAGAATTCCGTCACGTTCATTTATAACCACGTCAAACTTTTCATAATTCTGTAAAACATTGGTTGAATTGACCCAATCTTTCTTCGTGCTTCTGTTCTTCCAATGAGTCTGGTGAATATTCACTGCACTTCCTCCATAACAAGACCATCCTTTCTCAGCGAAGCAGAATAAAATTGCATACAATATTCAAGGTGTGGTCTCTCTAAGACCCTGTATGATTTCAATCAGACATCTCGGCTGCAGTATTCATTTTCTCTCACTATGAAAACTAACATGCAATTTGCCTTCTTTACTGTCTGTAGAATCTGTGTCTAGTTCTCCTTTTTCCCGATCTATCACCATTATGATAATGATCTGCCTTCCTGTTTTTATTATCAAAGTGAATAATCTCACATTTGTCCATATTATACTACATCTGCCATCCATATGCCCACTCCCTCAACCTGTCCAAATACAGCTGGAACTTATCTGTGTCCTCCTCACAGCCCACACAACCACTCTGTTGTTTCATAGGGCGGTCACTAGTGGAGGTCTCTCTATAAGGGAGTCCACCTCTGTACATCGGGGAACCGGGGTGGTGGGCGTTGCATAGAGCAATGGTGTGTAATTGATATTTAAGTCAGTTCACAGACTCACCAGCCGCCTGTCACTTCTGCGACGTGGAAGACACTGCGTTCCATGTGTATATGGAGCGTGAGAGGTTGCAGCCTATGTGTGAGTATCTGAAGGAGTTGCTCAACAGGTTTTGGCTGCAATTCAGCCCCACAATTTTGATATTTTGGCCATCCAATACCGAATAGCGAGGGTCAGTCAGGAGTGGGGAATCTCCCTGTCGGTTTGCTCCTGGGTCTGGCCGAGATGGCTATCCACGGGTCCAGACAGCATGCAGTCGAGGGTTCCACCACAGTTAACCTCCTGCCCTCTTCAGTCCACGGGAAAGCCGGAGGCCAACCGTGAACTCTGGTCACCACGGATGTCGAGTGTATTGCGGAAAAGATTGACAACATTGTAATTTGATAACTACTTGATTGGTGTTTGCAAACTGCCAATAGGCAGTTTGATCTTGCAGTGCTTTGTATCTGTGATTAATTAAATAAAAGCTCCTTTAAGGAACAAAAATGTTATTCATCTGCAAACTTGGATATATTACCCCTAATTATATAATTTAAATCATTAATACATATTCTTGGTACACATGAAGGATCCGCCTATGAAGTGTCAGGCTTTCCTTGTGGTTGCTGCAGGTCACTATCAGTGCAACATGGTATGATCCAGCAGCAATAGATTTTGTCTATTAGGACTGGTGTCAGATTAGGAAAAAAGAAAGTGCAATGAGACCTGGAGTTCCTGGGTGTCCTTACACACCAGTCACGGAAAGTAATGTAGGTACAGCAGGCAGTGAAGAAATGGCATGTTGCCTTCATAACGATGAGGATTTGAATATAGGAGTAAAGAGGTCCTTCTGTAGTTGTACAGGGCCGTGGTGAGATCACATCTGGAGTATCGTGTGCAGTTTTGTCCTCCTAAATTGAGGAAGGACATCCTTGCTATTGGGACAGTGCAGCATAGGTTCACGAGGTTAATCCCCGGGATAGCGGGACTGTCATATGACGAAAGATTGGAAAGACTGGGCTTGTATTCACTGAATTTAGAAGGATGAGCGGGAATCTTATTGAAACATATGAAATTATAAAAAGACTAGACAACCTAGATGCAGGAAAAATGTTCCCAATGTTGGGGAGTCCAGAATCAGGGGAGGCCATTTAAAACTGAGATGAAAAAAAACTTTTTTACCTAGAGAGTTGTGAATTTGTGGAATTCTCTGCCACAGAAGGCAGTAGAGGCCAATTTACTGGATGAATTTAAAAGAGAGTTTGGTAGAGCTCTTGGGGCTAGCAGAATCCAGGGATATGGGGAGAAAGCAGTCACGGGTTACTGATTATGGATGATCAGCCAGGATCACAATGAATGGCGGTGCTGGCTCGAAGGGCCGAATATAACCATATAACCATATAACAATTACAGCACGGAAACAGGCCCTCTCGGCCCTTCCAGTCCGTGCCGACCATTTGTTTTCCCCTTGTCCCATCTATCTGCACTCAGACCATACCCCTCCATTCCCTTCACGTCCATATACCTATCCACTTTACTCTTAAATGTTAAAATCGATCCTGCCTCCACCACTTCTGCTGGAAGCTGATTCCACACAGCCACCACCCTCTGAGTAAAGATGTTCCCCCTCACGTTACCCCGAAACCTCTGTCCCTTAATTCTCATGTCATGCCCTCTTGTTTGTCCTATCAAACCTCTTGTTTGTCCTCCTCCTAGACCTATTTTCTATGTTTCTATGTCTAATTATGGTGCACTAAAACACCATTGCTCTTCGCACCTGTGTCATACAAGATACCCTTCAAAACGTCATGAAATAATTCTAAAAAATGCTTGGACCCACATTAGAATGGTTTAACCCCAGAAAAAGATGCTAAAAAAAGCACGTGCAGTTTCCAATGCAATCAGGCTTAAATAAACACAATTGCCAACACTTTACTGTGTGGCACTCATAGGAAAGCATTACCTCTTAAAGACTAATTTCCTATCGGTGGTCATGATAACAGAGTGATAATGTTCCTTCTGTGACTGAACAGAATAGCATTCCCTGGCATTTTTTGATGCCAACTCCTTGGAAAGAACAATCATTTAAACCAGATCAAACAACTTCAACTGGAGATAGACAAAAAATGATGGAGTAACTCAGCAGGTCAGAAGCATGTGTAGGAAGGAACTGCAGATGCTGGTTTAACCCACATATAGACCCTTCTTCAGACTGAGAGGGAGTTACAGAGATAAGGAAGTGTAAGAGATCAAAAGAGATGCAGATCTCTGGAGAAAAGGAATAGGTGACGTTTCGGGTCGAGACCTTTCTTCAGATTGTGAGTCTGGGGAAAGGGAAATGATATATAGACGGTGAAATAGAGAGATATCAATTGGATTCTTGTAGTTCCTGTACCATATATAAACCTACGTTTGGTCTTTCAATGGAACAGTGTAACCGCTCACAGCTTCTCTTAACTTCTGTTGGCATTTGCAGAACTTACCTGGAGATGTGTATGGAATAGACACAAAAATCTGGAGTAACTCAGTGGGACAGGGAATATTAGGGATGAGATTGGCTGGTAGGGGAGACCAGGCCAAGTGTTCATTGATGGTTCACATCCAAATGTCGTCTAGAGCAAGACGAAGTGGGACAGGATGGAAGCAAGTACAATTCGGGTAGATCAATGATCCAGGCTCCATGGCCAGGAACGTTAATCCTCAATAAATCCAGCAGAAGCCTGCCAAGTTTAGGATCAACGTCCTGTTCTGCAAATGTTTATAGAAGAGAAAGCTCACAAAGTAAAATGTAAATCTACTGGGCCAGAACCTTGGACTGTTCTCGTTGGTATTTTGCTGATTAAGGGGTAACTTATAATTCACAATGCCACAGTGATAAACCTGTCATGGATTTAGAATTCATATTGAAGCCAGCAGACTAGTCTCATGGAACAAGATAATAACAAAGAAACATATTAGAGATGTTCTGTCAGTACGGAGTACATATGATGTAGGAACTGAGCAGACAGCTTGTCTGTTCCAACAGCAGTAAACAAAAGGTTAAAGAGTGGATGGTATAAACATTGGTAGTGAAGTCAGAGGAGGCATCTGCTGAACTTTAGAAAGTATTTTCAGCCAAACTATCTGGGCAACATTGGTACGCAGCAATTTTCAGCTAAGTCGGGGACCGATGGGTGGAACAGTTCAAGAAATTTGAGGGTGCTTGCATAGAATGCCCAGCTATTGCAATCTTCATCTGAAGTGCAGGGTTGTGAAGTTCTTTGAATGAAGGGCTGTTTATAATTTTATTTTTCTTTATAGGCTCTAATGAGTGAGATGTATTAGATTTGCCATGTTGAATGAATTACATTCTCAAAAGAGGTCGGAAATACTTAGTCTGCAAAGACTACCTGAGGTAAATTATCCTTGCAAAACTACCACGTAAACAAATGCAAGTGAGAACTTTAATAAGGCACAGGGTGGAAATTGCCCTTACGTGATTGAACGGTGGTACAGTGGCAGGAGTGCCAGTGTCTGCTGTGAAGTGTCATAAGAAAGGCTTCTCCTGATGCATCTAATATATGGTATACATTTAACGTGCCAATTTGAATCTGTTGGCAGTATTAAAAATGGTCAAATTTACCTTATGGGCAGATGTGTATATCTGCTATGTCTCAACAAAAGATTTCTCAATTTTGAATCAGATTAATTTAGTGCTCCTCTGTGTTGATGCTTCATTGCAACACTAACGGAATATGATGTTGTCAAAGGTGTTTTTTGACAGATAAGATGTTGAACTGTAATTGTGTCAGAGTCCAGGAGCAATGTGAAAGTTCACAAGGGACTATTCAAATAAGAGCAGGTGGGTTTTTCTAGAATCCTGGCCATCAGTCACCACCAAACAGATGATTTGGTCATTTATTCTATTACTCATCACTATAATATTGGCTGTTTTGCTTCCCCACATAACAACGTAACGCGTTCCTTCTCGAATACCATCAGTTCATGTTTGTGGCAGTAAAGATATTGTGTTTTATTGGACGTCTGTGCCTCGGCAATCCTGCGTGTTAAACAATAACCTGAGACATGTGTAAACATCCTGTGCAATGTAATTGCAAAACGTAATTTGCACAGAAGGACTGTTATTTTCCAATCAGCTAACTCAATACACTCTTAGTTTTAAAAAGCCTTTTTGCTGAGGAAACTGCAATTGTAAAGTTGTAGTGTACTCTACTGCAGCTCATATCGAACTGAGTTTTTGTTCATCCTTTTAATACATTCACATGGTTCTGAATGTTTGCAGAATACCATTATATTTATCTAGCTGCAGATGTATACAAAGCTTGTACCACTTTTAAGTATATATGGACATTCTTTAGGATAAAGATTTGTCCTTGATAATGTGTAGAATCAATCACATCGAGTACAATGTATTCCACTTCTGAAATTCAATCCCATTGATTTACCGATGTATTTTCACTATTATAGCGTAGGTATTTTGATTGGACGTTTTCCGGATAATTAAGGCAACAGTCATTTTTAGAAGAAGTCAAACAATAAAATGCAAGCTGACTCCTCACAACATTTGTGAGACCCCAATGCAATTTTTAAAGGACTCTGCCCTGCCCATAGATAACAGGCACACTGTACATGCATGGAGCAAATAATTTTAAAATGACGTACAACAATTTCAGGAAAACAGGCCCATCATGGAATTTTATGAAGGCAGAATATCCCTCAACTTTTTATTTGTAGAATTCAACTTTCATATACAACTTAAACAAAGCAGCTTCACTGTCCAAACCAATCTATTTTTTAGTAGTGAGGAATCAGAATGGAATTCCATCATGAAATGAGTACCTGGTTACACGTGAATCCTTAACCTGAACCACGTGAAGTATGTGATAGTTCCATGAATTGGTGTTTCATTGAAACAACATGGCCAGAGAGCACATTTGCCAATGTGGTAAAATAAAATCACAAATGTTACGGAATGCACATACCAAAGCAGAAAATAATAGTCACTGATTATTTACAGCACAAAATAAAACTATTCAGTCCATCATGGAACCTGTTAGTTCCATCAAGTGTTCATTCACCACAGCCTTGAAACTGTTTTTGTGCCATACATTTAGTTTAGTTTAGAGATACAGCACGGAAACAGGCCTTTCAGCCCACCGAATCTGCACCGACCAGCGATCCCCACACATTAACACTACTAGGGACAATTTACAATTATACCAAGCCAATTAATCTATTCCGCAAAGAAACTCCACCCGCCACATCTTCCCATCTCCCCCCCTGTCTGCCTTGCGCAAAGACCTCCAACGTGACCCCTCCACCCGCCACATCTTCCCATCTCCCCCCCTGTCTGCCTTCCGCAGAGACCGCTCCCTCCGCGACTCCCTTGTCAATTCTTCCCTCCCCTCCCGCTCTACCCCTTCCCCGGGCACTTTCCCTTGCAACCGCAAGAAATGCAACACTTGTCCCTTCACCTCCCCCCTCCACTCCTTTCAGGGACCCAAGCAGTCCTTCCAGGTCCGACAGAGGTTCACCTGCACCTCCTCCAACCTCATCTACTGCATCCGCTGCTCCAGATGCCAGATGATCTATATCGGTGAGACCAAGCGGAGGCTTGGCGATCGTTTCGCCGAACACCTCCGCTCGGTCCGCAAAAACCAACCGGACCTCCCGGTCGCTCAGCACTTCAACTCCCCTCCCATTCCGTATCCGACCTCTCGGTCCTGGGCCTCCCCCATGGCCAGAGTGAGCAACACCGCAAGTTGGAGGAACAGCACCTCATATTCCGCTTGGGGAGTCTGCATCCTTTGGGCTTGAACATTGAATTTTCTCAATTCTGTTAACCCCTGCTGTCTCCTCCCCCTCCCACCTCTCCCTCAGCCCTCGGGCCCTGGCATTCCCTCTCTCTCTATCTCCCTCCCCCACCCTAGTCGCACTGGCTTCTCATTTTCACACCACAAACAGCTTACAATGGCTTGTTCCCTTTATCATCGATACTTTTTTGCATATCTTTCATTCATTGTTCTTTATCTCTCCACATCACCGTCTATATCTCTCGTTTCCCTGATCCCTGACCGGTCTGAAGAAGGGTCTCGACCCGAAACGTCGCCTATCTCCTTCGCTCCTTAGATGCTGCTGCACCCGCTGAGTTTCTCCAGCTTTTTGTGTAACCCTCGATTCTCCAGCATCTGCAGTTTCTTCGTTAACGCAATTAATCTATAAACCTGTTCGTCTTTGGAGTGTGGGAGGAAACCAAAGATCTCAAAGAAAACCCACGCAGTCATGGGGAGAACGTACAAACTCCGTACAGATAGCATCCATGGTCAGGATTGAACCCGGGTCTCTGCTGCTGTAAGTGCTGTGAGGCAGCAACTCTACCACTACACCACCGTGCTGCCCTTTTATCCAAACCTTTCCTGAAGACCACACCCACTTTTATCTAAACCTTTCCTGAAGACCACACCTGCCTTCATCACACCCATTGCAGATTCCAACACATACTCTATATGGGGGATTGTCTTCAATTCTCCCCCTTACTTTATAATTGTGACCTCCAGTCTTCCAACCCTCCACCAAAAGGAACAGCCTTTTTTTCCAGATCCCTCATGATTTTCTATATTTTTATCAAATCTCACCTCAAACTTTTTTCTCAAAGAAGAACACTTTCGGTATCTCTAACCATTTACTTGTAACTGTAGCCCCTTATCTGAAGAAACATTCTCATAAATCATTTCTGAACCCTCTCGATGGTCTTCTCATATAATATGGTACCAAAGTTGAACCCAAAGCAATCACAGGGATGACACAGCAAACTCTATATTGACAGTAGCTAAGGATAGGACCAAATTTAGATCACAGGAGCTCTGATGCAGTTGTGCTAATTGTTATACCGTTCTGCCATCTTTTTCCAGCAAATCTGAACTGACCATGGTAATCAAATTGTGTTCAATTTGAACCTGTAGCAGTGTTTTACGCACGTTTCGCATTTTCTTCCCTGCTTTTATCTTCTGTGCCTCTATTGAGAGATACCACCATTTTGTATGCCATATCCACAGTTTTCTAACTATGTCCTGCCATTTTCAATTATTTACATGCACATACTCCAGGTCCCTCTGCTCCTGCACTGCTTTTAGAACAGTATATATTATTTTCTATTGCCTCTCCTCATTCTTTCTACCAAAATAAATGATCTCACATTCCGCTGTGTGAACGTTATCAACCACATTGTCCTTAGCCAACAATCGGCCTATCAGGGAACCTCCCTGCTTGAGGTAATCTTTTGCCGGCCCTGATTTGTCCTGGTCTTTTCTTGCTTCCAGTTCGCCGTCCCCTTCCCTCACCCCCAACAATCAGTCCGAAGAAGGTTCTGACCTGAAAGGTCACCTATCCATTTTCTCCAGAGATTATGTCTAACATGCTGTTACTCCCACATTTTGTGTCTATCTTTGGGGGGGAAAAAAACAGTATCGGCAGTTCCTCTCAATTACATGTTATCTGCCAAGTGTTTGTGCAGTTCACCAAGCTGTTTAAATCTTGCTACAACCCACTACTACATACCTCCAGTTCACACTATTGCCATGTCATGAGTCATTTAGAAATTGTGGCTTACACTCCCATAGCCTACATAATTTATAGATATCAAATAGAACAATTGCCTTAATATCAAACCCTGGGAAATGCAAGTATTCATCTTCAATCAGACTGAGGAAATGCCATTCACCAAAACCCTCTTATTGCTTGTTACTTATTCAATTTTGTGTCTACTCTATCAATATCCATTTTATTCCATATGCTTAAAATTGTTAAGAAGTGTGCTACTTGGCAAATTATCAAAAACTGTCTGTAAAATCATGTACACCACATCAACTACATTACCCAAATCAACTTTCTCCTTTACTTCATGAAAAAAATTGAGCAAACACGATTTTCTCTAAAAAAAATCCATACCTGCTAACTTTGATTAATCCACTACCCACCTGGTGAATATCCTGTCCCAGATCATCCGTTCTAAGATAATTCATATTTTTAACATTTCATAACAATGCAGAAGAACGTTATTTCTTCTGGACCTGTCAAGTCCATGCTATTTTTTGGAGCCATTCCCATTATTCACATATTTTCAATGGAATGAGAGTGGATCTGGCCAAAGCGAATTGGAACCAAAGTTGACAGGCAAAACTATGACTGAACATGTCTCGGTATGTTTGAGGGGCATTCCCATGAGAGGTGAAGGAAGATTCAAATTCAGAGATCTTTGGATATTGGAAAAGATACCGGAAGAGAAAGAGAAAGGACAGCCTGTGTATGACAAGTGTAAAAGTTTTCCTTTCTTCTTCCCGCCCCCCCCCCCCCAACCACCCCCACCCTCACATCAGTCTGAAGAAGGGTTTCGACCCAAAACGTTGTCTATTTCCTTCGCTCCATAGATGCTGCCTGACCCGCTGAGTTTCTCCAGCATTTTTGTCTACCTATGACAAATGTAAGGTTGTCCAACCTATTTCTCATTAACTTTCCCCTGATAGTAGACAAGGCTGAGTATAAAACGAGATCACAGGAGCTCTGAGGCAGTTGTGCCAACGGCTCTGCCGTTGTGCCACCATTTTCCACCAAAGGGTTATCTAGTCTTTTTTTGAAGGATGTCACATTTGCTACTCTCTCTTCCTCTGCCACCCCCCAATCTTAACAGCACTGCAAAATTATAGTACATCTGCAATTTCTTCCTACACTTCCTTCATAATGTGAGGATACAGGCCACCCATCAGATGGTGACCTACCTACTTTAATTTCACTCATTTTTTCTACTCCCTGTGACCTTTCAGAGAAACATAGAGACATAGAAACATAGAAAGTAGGTGCAGGAGTAGGCCATTCGGCCCTTCGAGCCAACACTGCCATTCAATATGATCATGGCAGGTCATCCAGAATCAGTATAGATCCTGCTTTTTCCCCTTATCCCTTGATTCCATTAGCCCTAAGAGCTAAATCTAACTCTCTTTTGAATGCATCAATTCATAATGTCTCAACCATCTTCTCATTCACTAATAATTTGGAAGCACCTCCTTCCCCTGAAATCACAGTACTCATTAATATCTTAATAGTGTCCTTGTAGTGGCCTGGACGAGGTCAGGCAGAGGCTAGACGACAGGCAGATTCAGAAGTCCTTTAATGAAGCATGGCAACACACACAGAACACCCACGAGCAGCAACCCGAAAAACCCCGTGGACAGACAACTGACCCTGTCCCTCAAGAGCTGAGGGGGATGACCCAAGGAGTGGCCTAATCTCCAGGGACCGTCACAGGACACCCCCCCCCCCCCCCACAAGAACCAGAGGAACAAAACGGACAGGAGGGCGAAGGCAACGACCAGCCCGGGTGCGCGCCATGCCCGGCACAGGAACCGGCAACCAACCAACAGGTGCAGGGGACGGAATAGCCACTGCAGGAGGTACCCTAGACGGAGGGCACCCTCTTTTATGGGGCCGCGCGACCAGCACCGGCCGATCAATGTCAACATGCACCGGCTTCAGCCGCGCAACCAAAACAGTCTCACGCCGACCCCCGATGTCCAGGACGAAAGTGGATGAGCCATGTTCCTGCACGCGGAAGGGACCCTCGCTCGGCTGCTGGAGTGGTGCCTGATGAGCATCCCCACACAGGAAGACAAACTGGCAGTCCTCCAGAGCAGAGGGAACGTGCGGAAGGAAGGATACCATGATGAGACGTGCCCACCGTCTGCCGAAGACGTTGCAGAGCGTCCGAAGGCTGCTCCACCTGGCCCTGTGCCGGTTGGATGAACTCCCGGGCACCGTCAACGGGGACCCATACACCAACTCGGCAGAGGAGGAGGCCAAGTCCTCTTTGGATGTGGTGAGGATCCCCAACAAAACCCACCGCAGAGTGTCTACCCAGTCCGGATCATTCAGCCGTGCCTTCAGGGCATCCTTGAGTTGGCGGTGAAACCGCTCCACCAGTCCGTTCGCTTGCAGATGATACGCCGTCGTGTGGTGTAGGCGAACCCCCAGGAGGCGTGCCATGGCCGACCACAGTTCCGACGTGAACTGAGGCCCCCGGTCGGATGTTATGTCCAGCGGCACCCCGAACGGGGCAATCCAGTGCACTCCCAAGGCTCGAGCACAAGTGGCCGTTGAGGGATCAGCCAGCGGAATGGCTTCAGGCCACCGTGTGAAGCGGTCCACCACGGTGAAGAGGTAGGTCATGCCCCAGGATGGTGGCAGCGACCCCACGATGTCCACGTGAATGTGATCCATCCTCTGCTGAGGGCTGGCAAACTCCTGCAACAGCGCACGCACGTGTCGCTACACCTCGGTGGTCTTGCACGGGATACAGGTGTGCACCCAATGTCCAACCTCCTTGCGCAGCCCATGCCACATGTAGCGGGAGGCTACAAGGGTCATTGTCGCCCGGATGGAGGGATGGGCAAGTCCGTGGAGCGCCTCAAACACCCTGCGCCGCCAGGTGATGGGGATGATGCATCCTGGAAGTCCAGTGGAGACATTGCACAGCAGCGTTGAGCCCCCTGGACCACAGATAATGTCCTCCAATTCCAAGCCCGATATCGCCACGCGATAGGCGGCCATTTCCTCATTTACCAGCTGTGCAGCTGCCATGGTGGAATAATCAATACTCTCAGCGACTTGAAGAATGATGCCGACTGCAGGCGATGATATGGTGTCGGCCACCCTGTTGTACTTGCCCTCGATGAAGCGGATGGAGGTGGTGTACTCCAACACATACGCCAGCTGCCTCTGCTGCTGAAACCAGATATCAGACTCTTCCGTCCACAAAGGCGGGAGCTTCAGCGCAATTGTGTTATTTTCCATCACGATGCGTGATGAACGTTGGGATCACTAATTGTAGTGGCCTGGATGAGGTCAGGGAAAGGCTAGACGCCAGGCAGGTTCAGAAGTCCTTTATGAAGCATGGCAAACACACAGAATATCCCTGAGCAGCAACCTGGGAAACCCCGTGGGCAGCCAACCGGCCCTGTCCCTCAAGAGCCGAGGGGAATGACCCAAGGAGTGGCCTAATCTCCAGGGACCGCCACATCCTTACAATATTTGTGCAAAATCACTTTTTGTTCTTAATATATTCCATTCCTCCACATAATACCCTTGCACTGTCTATATGCCTGTAGAATATTTCTGAATTCCCATTTAGGTTGGCAGTTAATCCGTTCTCATGTGCACTTTTTGCCTCTCATTTTAATTTTCCCTTCTGCTGTGATTTATTTTGTAATTCAGATTTATTCTCATTGGTATTAGCAACCTTACACTTGTCATACACAGGCTGTTCTTTCGCTTTCTCTTCCGGTATCTTTTTCCTATATCCAAGGATCTCTGAATTTGAATTGTCCTACACCGCTCATGGGAATACCCCTCAATATACCAAGGTATGTTCGGTCACAGTTTTGCCTATCAACTTTTGTTCCAATTTAGCTGGGCCACACTCATCCAATTGAAATTGGCCCCAATCCAATTAATTATTCTTACTTTGAATTGTTGCTTTTCCTTTTTTATAGCTAGTTTGCTTTTGAAAGCCTGAAATTCCCGTGTTGCTACAATAGCTGATTCATGGTTAAAAACTATCCAAATTTATGCTATGAGCTCTGCAGACTGGGATTAAAATAAATAGTTACCCGCAGTTGCCTGCCAAAGATTTGTCAATTCTCTTTTGCATCAAATGTAGCCCAATAGTAACATTTCCGATCTAAGTTAAAACAACATGAATTCACACCCTATGCCAGTGCCGACTCATAATCTGCGCTGAGACTTCAGTACACTGGGGGTTAAGTTTCGGAACAGAAGTCAAAATGAATTTTTCTCCACTCTTTGAGCATAAAAATCTTGTGGAACTTATTCAGTAAAGCCATAAATATTTCATGCGTGCTGATCTCTCAATCGTCTGACCATTCACCCCACCTGTGCCATCGTACTGATATTATTAGTTCATCTTTGAGATAATTGAGCCACTTATACATTAGATAAGAGGATAGACACAAAAATCTGGAGTGACTCAGCGGGACAGGCAGCATCTCTGGAGAGAAGGAATGGGTGATGTTTTGGGTCGAGACCTTTCTTCTGAAGAAGATTCTCGATCCATAACAATCAGCCATTTCTTTGCCCCAGAGATGCTGCCTGTCCCGCTGAGTTAGTCCAGCTTTTTGTGTCTCTCTACGGTTTAAACCAGCATCTGCAGTTCCTTATTATACATTAGATAATCTGCTTTACTCAGCTGAAAAACAAAGTTTGAAGTAGCTTCGCCACAACTAAATCATTCTATTTACATCCATCTCACCCAGTGCATTGAGGCAGAATTTATTTGCTTGGACTGTCCATCTGTAAAGTGGGGCTCGAACATTTCACTTCCTGGTCCAGTGACTGGAGTGCTGCCACTAGGTTCATGGCTCACACCCACAGAACCACAAACAAGGAATGAACTTGATATTCATAAAAGATAGACACAAAATGCTGGAGTAACTCAGTGGGTCAGTCAGCATCTTTGCTGAAATGGAATAGGTGATGTGTCTGGTTGAGTCCCTTCTTCAGACTGGAACATTCATCATACTGCTTTTGGTGGGATCTTTCGATGTATAAATGAGCTGCTACAAAAGGCCAATGATTGATGTTGAAAATAACTGGCGTTAAGCAAGTTCGGATGTCCTTAGGAAACAAAATGCATAAAACGAGTGCAAAATTGTTTTTTTATAAAATTGTATTTTAAATAAAAGTGTTTCTCCAGCATTTTTGTCTACCTAAACCAAGTGCAAGTTCCTTCTGTACTCTAAAACCACTACATTTAATCCACCAACAGAAAACGGAACTGCTAGAGAATCAATGATTAAATGTATTGTCTATCGTAAGATGGAATTTGATAAACCTCTTTGGATTTGTTACTGTATGATTTTTTTAAACTCCTGAAGAGCATAATGAATACATATATTGTGGTGTTGACTCACATTGCGTCGTAGTTTATACGATGTAAATCACATTCGATCGTAATTGATTTCATATTCTCTCATTATGAAGTGGGATTTATGGTTTAGTTAGCAGCTTTACTAGGATAATTTGCCATTAAAAAAACAGAGACTGGTGTCCAAAATTCCAAAGGCGGTGTGTTTCTAATCTAAAATAAGACAGGTGCAGATGTGAATTGGAGGTCTACTCACATACCGGCTGGTAACAATGAAAATAGAACCCGGCCAAATAATCTGCAGTATATCTGAGATGTCCTCCTTTTTCTGAAAATGGGCTTCCCCCCACCCTAACAGGTTTTTTGGTTCTACAGCATCTGCAATCCCTTGTGTTTTTCTGTCGACCAGCTTGGACGAAGAGAGTTTTACCCAGTTATAACAATTATATGTAAGATGGCAGAAAATCTTTCAGCCTGTGTAATTACTTGGAATTTAAAAAAAAACCCTTAACTTTATATTCAGTCACCATATGGCCAGGGAGCAGAGCCTTGATAGATTGTAAGGCAGCCAGCAACACAGTTTGTCATTAATGTTTCATTCACATTCTTAACATACATTAATGAGGTTAACTTTGATAGCTCCCTAAAACAGGCACAGGGATCGCAATGCATTATTAACCTTTCCCATTTATTGCAGTGTGGGCAGGATGGTAATTTTCCGCTAGCTGCTCATTTCTGTGATTGCTGCTCAAAACCAGTGCTCCCTGAGCTGTTCATTGAATGCACACATCAGCAGGGGCTCGACACAATGGGTTGCTTAATAATGATGGTCTTCACCACTTGAAAGGGAATTGTATTGTGGCTGCAGGCAATGCTGATGTTACCCCGAGTACCTAAAGGAGAAGTAATGGCTGAACATGGGACACTGTATTCTACAAAGTTTTCAAACTGTGCTCAACCAAGACTAGAGGTCTTGATAGAAGAGATGCAAAGGAAATATATCCTACAACAATGAACAAAGGCATGCCAGAGGCTGGCTCAGACACCAGTGAAAGAAATCATGAAATCCCCCAAAAACTCTAAAATTAAGGAGGCCATTCAAACTACCATCTACGCTGGTTGAAATGGAAGGACAAGAGACTGCAGATGCTGGAATCTGTGGAAATAAACTATCTGCTTGGGGTGAGGGGAGCCCCATTTTATGAAAAAGAAGGACATCATAGATGTACTGGTGTGGAAGGTCTCATCTCGAGAACACAAGAGAAACTGAGAGAAAGACACAAAAAGCTGGAATAACTCAGCGGGACTGGCAGCATATCTGGAGAGAAAGAATGGGTGACTGAAAAAGGGTCTCGACATGAAACGTCACCCATCCCTTCGCCCCAGAGATACTGCCTGACCCGCTGAGTTAATCCAGCTTATTGTGTCTATCTTCAGTTTAAACCAGCATCTGCAGTTCCTCCCTACACAACTGAGCGAAAGGATTGGCAGTCTTACACGAAAGAGAGTGGAAGGAGGAGTAGTCTTGGTGGCTTTGGGAGTCAGTGAGTTTGTAATAAATGTTAGTGGAAGATTTGTCCAAGGAAATTGAGGCAGAGATCAAGAAAGGGCAGAGAGATGTTCCCTAGTTCCTTATCTTTTACCCCACCAGCCTCTATATCATTCTGCAGCCCTTAGTTGCATCCACATACCACCTCCCAGTCTCTGTCGCTATTTCCACCTTTCCCTCCCCCACGTGTTTCTATCCCTTCTCACAGGATCCACCTTTCACTTGCCAGCTCTTGTCCCACCCCTCCTCCTCTCCTCTTCATACTGTCGATCTTTACACTCTCAGTGCAGAAGAAGTGTCTGACCAGAAATGGCAACCGTTCATTTCCATCCGCAGATGTTGCTTGACACACTAACTGCCTCCAGCAGATTGCTTGTTGCAGGTCATAAGAGAGCTAATTAGCCCACATCCCTCCTTCCATCACTTTATCTGGCGCTCTGAATCTAAACATTCTTGTACATCAAGGCATGTGGTGAAAGTTCCTACCTCTACTCCCTTTCAGGCGCTGAGTTTCTGACCCACACCGAAAACTCGGTGAAAAGATGAGGGCTGCACCGTGGCACAGCAGGTAGAGCTGCTGCCTCGTAGCGCCAGAGGCTCAGGTTGGATCCTTACCTCGAGTCTTGCCTGTGTGGAGTTTGCACGCTCTCCCTGTGACCCCCAATGGATTTCCATGGTCTTCTCCCACATCCCAAAGACATGTGGGTTTGTGGGTTAATGGGCCTCTGTAAATCCTGTCTGGTGTGTCAGTAGTGAATGACAAAGTGGGATAACTTAGAGCTAGTGTGAACGGTTAATTGATAGTTGGCTTGGATTTGGTGGGCCGAAGTCTCTCTTTCCATGCTGTATTTTTTTTTAATTTTTATTTACTTTAAATATTTTTCTAAGCCAAAGGAGAAGCTCTTAACTCACTGTTAACAATGATTATGGAAGTGGCGATGATCAATACGAAACAGGTACTTGGATAAGAAAGGTTTAGAGGGTTTGGGCCAAACATGCACAAATGGGACTAGCTTACATAGGGCATCTTGGTCGGCACAGTAACGATGGGCCTAAGGGCCTGTTTGCATGCTGTATGACTCTAATACGATCTCTTATAAAAATGCTTTACTCTATAGTCTAGACTCACACATATCAACCAACACCTGTCAGCTGCCTGAACTCCAAAGAAAACAAGCCTGGTCTATATAATCTTTCTTTGTTGTTAAATCCTAAGACCATGATCCAGTTGTTCAGGTCAGAGGTTACATCTTCAAATACCGTATGGTATTATTTTCACCATCAGCCAGTATGGCCAATTCAGTCCACTCCATCTGTCATCTCTCAACGATCCAAAACAATAAAAAAACATGAGCAATTTTCTAATGCTTTACATTTCTCTTCTTACTTCTCCGTGGATTGTCTCCTTGCCATGGTGGAGAAGCTTGTGTGGACCTGAGAGCGATGCCGCCTGGAGCTATGCTCCTGGTAGGGCCACCCATGGTGGTAAGGTCAAGGGGGAGGTCTCTGACAAAGAGCAATCCGACCAAGACCTCAATGGTGGAACAGGCGGAGGATGATGGCTGACATTATGGAGCGTCACAATGCTGGAAAAGCGGATGAAGGCTGCAGCAGAAAAGGGTCCCTGGTCGTCTAGGAGTTCATATCACTGTATCCTGACCCAGATCTATGAAGGACCGTGGGGTGGCTGTCTGTGCACCAGTCTCCCCACATTAAACAAAGTCACCCACAGGCATCCTCCATGTAGGGAATAGCACCTTGGAGACACCCATGGTCATCCATAACCGAAGCGGTCCGAAGAAGTCATTTCTCTCCCAGGCTGAGCCTTTTGCCTGCCAACTTACACACTGTGCCAGCAATTCACCCACATCAACCAGACATACTGTACTAAAGTGTGAGGACACCTCTTTGTTGAGGGAGTAGCAGAAAAGAACCTTGATGGGAAAAGACACTGCCAATGCTCACCCTCTGGAAAAAGCTTAAATAAATAAAGTTGAAGTTATTTGTATTCCAGACCTCTTTTTCATATCCCATTTCTACTTCATCCCACAATGTTTCCTGAAATAAGAATATGGCGCTACGTTTTACTTCTCCACAAAACCCAAACTTGTCATCGAACCAGCCTTGCTGAAAATGAATCTGCGGAAATCGACTTGCCCGGATGGAGTCCCCGGGCCACGTTGGCACGGTGAGCAGTGGTTGAGTTGCTGCCTTAGAGCGCTTACAGTGCCAGACACCCGGATTCAATCCCGACTACAGGTGCTGTCTGTACGGAGTTTGTACATTCTCCCCGTGACCCTGTGGGTTTTCTATGAGATTTTTGGTTTCCTACCACACTCCAAAGACGTACAGGTTTGCAGGTTAATTGGCTTGGAATAAATGTAAAATTGTCCCTAGTGTGTGTAGGACAATTTTCGTGTGCGGGAATTGCTGGTCGGTGTGAACTCGGTGGGCCAAAGGGCCTGTTTCCATGCTATATCTATAAACTGAACTAAACGCTCTCAGGACCTGTGCAAACTTGCTGGCAGAGGTAATCACAGAAACTAATTTAACCTTTCACTACTCCAAGAGGACCACTATATATCTGGTGCCAAAGAAAATCAAGGTAACGTGCCTTAATGACTAATGTCCTGTGGTTCTGACAACCACCACCATGAGGAGCTTCGACAGATTGGTGAAGGCACACATATAATTCCAGCATCCTAGACAGCCTTGATCCACAGCAATTTGTCTATCATTGCAACAGGTCCATAGCAGACACCATGTCCCTGGCCAAAAACTCATCTCTGGGACACTTAGACAACAAGGTCACCTATGTTAGACACCGACTTATCAACTCTAACTCTGCCTACAACATCATAATTCTATATTAACTCATCATCAAACACCTGGACCTAGAAGTAAGCACCACCCTCTGCCCTGGATTCGTGACTTTCAAACCCACAGACCACAATAAGTGAGGAAACATGACAACACGTCCTCTACAATAATCCGCAACACCAGTGCCCTGACAGGATATGTTTTCAGTCCTCGACTATACTCCCTATACACTCACAACAGTGCAGACAAATTTGGCTCTAACTCAATTTACAAGTTTGTAGATGACAGCGGTGGGTCGTCTCACAAACAATGATAAGACAGAGTACATGAAGGAGATAGAGAACCTAGTAACATGGTGTCAGGATAACAACCTTTCCCTCAATGTCAGCAAGACATAGGAGCTAGTTATGGACTTCAGGAAGCATGGTAGAGTCCATGCTCCAATTTGCATCAATGGTGTTAAAGTGGAAATGGTTGAGAGCTTCAAATTCCTTCACGTAAATATCACCGATTATCTGCCGTGGATCAACTCCATCGATGCGACAGCCAGGAAGGCGTGCCAATGCCTCGACATCCTCAAGAGACTGAGGAAATTAGATATGTCCAATGACCCTTATACAGTAAATGCAGATGGACCATAGAAATCCTGTTGAGTTGCATCACAGCTTGGTCTGCCCAAGATCGCAAGAAATTGCAGAGAGTTCTGGATGTTGCCCAGTCTGTCACCCAAACCAGACTCCCCACCATTGGTCTGAAGAAGAGTCTCAACCCGAAATGTTACCCATTCCTTCTATCCAGAGATGCTGCCTGTCCCACTGAGTTACTCCAGCATTTTGTGTATATTCCCATCATTGACTCCATCTACACTTCACGCAGCCTCAGAAAAGCAGCCAGTGTAATCAAAGAGGTGTCACATCCCAGTCATTCCTATATGTCAAGTGATAGAATTCCAATAGATTTCCTCCCCAAAATAACTTGGCATTTCTCATCGATTCTGGGAATTATATTCTCAGAAATAATGTCAAGTATCCGGAAAAGAGTTTAGATACAATCAAGTTTCCCTGCTTGAGCAAAGGATGTTCAATTAAGGTTAATAAAATTAATAAGAATGAACATTTGTGGGCCCGATGTCCATTAATGTTGGCTGCGGTGAGGTTGTTTCCCCTGTTTGAGGAAACAAGAACTACACAGCATGGTCTCAGGATCAAGGGAGGCTCAATTAAAATGGAATTTGGGAATACATGATGGAATGCAGAGTAACGGAGTAGGGCAGGGAAATGATTTGAAGACAATTATCAGATTTCTGGAATTTAGAATTCAAATTTATTGGAATAATTGAACAAGATTCCAGCATCAGATGCATGGAGATAGCAATGGAAGGGCCCAATTACTTTTCATCTCCCTATTTAAATGATTGTACACTTATTTACAGTTCTATATGCCAGGGATAGAAAGAATGTTTCCATCATCTGAATTGGATTTAGTCCAACATTACAGTGTGACAATCTCGCAAATGTTGTTTCAAGTCATCAATTAAACTGCAACTGAAAGGGGAAGGGACACAAATTCCTTGAACCATTAACGGAGGCCATCCTCATACAACTGACGGCCTGATGAATGCATCTGTTTCTACTTTCATTCATCACCAACGTATTGGAGATGCTTTTATGTAGTACTCTGCTGTAATTAAACCAGCATTGCTAATGTTAATGGTGCAAATAGGTCTTCGGCTGTGCCAACCTCAAAAGGAACCCCCAGGGAGAGGATTTTAGTGCTAGTAGCTAACTCGCCAATCTTCAACACATGACATTCAACATAAATTGGTTTAGAGTTTGGTATTATCCGAAACCAAAGGTCTGGTGTGAATTATCACATGCAAAAACCCTCCCAAAGAGACAAATAATCCATCCAATAAGTCAGCATGAGCCAAGTAGGTCAGGCCCCCCATGAGACAGCGAGACATTTTTATACATGGGACATGCAACTAGCCATACGTAGCTCATATTCTGTTGCACAATGGAAGATTTAAGCTTTTGTTAGATCACGATATTTAACAAAATTGAGCTGGATTATTTCAATATATGTACATAATTAGTGCTGCAAAAATCGGTGTATTTTAATTACGAAGACTTACTTATACTATATTATCTTCAAACAGTTCAGAAATGTTGAAAGAAACTAATCCCTATTAAAACAGCTTGAATTATCTGTTGAATGTTAAAAGACAGAATAAGTGATTATCATATTGGACAAGGGGGTTAAGTGATCTATTTGCTTTATTTATTCAGAGAACACGCTTTCTCCATGCACTTCTCCTCAGCTAGATTTAATTAAATATTTAAAACTTTTTTACCCCGGGAGTTGCAAATCTGTGGAATTATCTGCCACAGAAGGCAATGGAGGCCAATTCACTGGATGTTTTCAAGAGTTAGATTTAGCTCTTAGGGCTGAAGGAATCAAGGGATATGGGGAGAAAGCAGGAATGGGGTACTGATTTTAGATGATCAGCCACGATCATATTGAATGGCGGTGCTGGCTCGTTGTGTCGAATGGCCTACTCCTGCACCTATTTTTCTATGTTTTTCTATGTTTCTAAATGATTCACACACTTTTGTTTCCATCATTTTAGCAGATACCCACTACACCATTCTGTACCATTTTTTTCTTCTCCCATTATCCATCATCAAAGCCCTGTCTCACGGTACGAGTCCACCCACGAGTGACCCCGAATGAAAGAAAAAAGATTCCAAGTTTATGTTCAAGAGTGTAACCGAGTTCCCACGGGTATGTCATTTCTGCGATGTTCCAAGTTCCTCTCCCGAGTTACCAAGTTCCTCTCCCATTACTCTTGAGCCAACCGTGAATGAAGCTTTAATAAGCAACAGTGTTAAAGAAGAGGGTTACACAAAAAGCTGGAGAAACTCAGCGGGTGCAGCAGCATCTAAGAGGCGAAGGAGATAGGCGACGTTTCGGGTCGAGACCCTTCTAAAGAAGACATCTCCATCCTGCGGCTTTGAGTTAAAGATAGAATTCGGCGCGGCCGCATCTATTGATATGATCTACAAAGGGAAAATGCGCACCGTCCAGTTCTAGAGCTGTTATACTTATGATTTGTTTGAAACACACATCACGTAGTGAGAAGACAAGCAGGAGTAGGTTTGTTATATTTTAATTGTATTTACTGCCAGGTCTACACACTGCGGGGAGACGGGGGATGAAATCTTTGAATGTGGACGGATGTCTCCGCGCCTGCTCGTTCTAAGCGGAATATATTTTTAGTTGCCTTTCAAGCGGGCTTTGGTTTTATTCCTCGTTTTTGTTTATTCGCACACACTTTTTGTGTGTGAGGGTGTGAGAAGTCCATGCCAGCCGCAGCCGCTGTTCTTTCACATCAATTGCACATTAGATTGTTGGGAGATGGAGCTCAGGGTTCGCCTCCTGGTGTCATTAATCTGCGGGTGCGTGGGTGTCATTAATCTGTCTGGGGTGACAAGGCTCTTGGGTTAGGCTGGGATTATTCTCTGCGGGATGATCTTAGTGCGGGAGACAAGTGTAGGAGAGGTGTACTGACTGTGTGGGCAGACACTTTGGGAGTGATTGCCCACCAGTCTCAAAAGCCGCTGTGTCACCCTGTCCCTGGGATAGCAGGTGGCGATCAAACAGCACAATACCCCCCTCCCCCTCCACGCCAACATGAAGGGCAACGATCCCAAGGCTTTAGCGACAATCACCCGCCATAAAGCGGGAGAGATCATGCACTATTGTAGGTCTCCTTTGCACGTCGGTGTTTCTGTCTTTCTTCATCTCATTGTTGGCCCTGTCTGTCACCACCCCCACCCCTCTGCTTCCCGGCCATGTGTGTGACTTCTTTCCTCCCCTCTCCAGCTCCCCGCCCATTGCACCGGGTGCGGGGGCTTCGCACCGTCTTCACGGCGACGACGCCAGCAGGTCAGTGCCAGTCGCACCGGTGCAGGTGCTCGGGGGCTCTCTCCCAGCTTGGCCCCAAACCGGGGGGGGGGGGGGTGGGAGTCAGTGGGCACGCCGGCTGTGTCACACCATGGGCCGCCGCCAACCAAGCCACCCGTCCACGTCCACAAGCTCGGTACAACAGGAGCTGAGACGGGGAACTGTACCGGCCTTGCCCCCTCCCTCTGCAACTGCAAACAACCCCACTCTCCTGCTCACCTAAACCGCCCATCCCTTCTCTTTGGGTATTGAAGGTGCTTCTGGTCTGCAGTGTGCAATAGTCACCAAAATACACTGCATCTTTAGAAAGGAAAAATACAAAATATGTCAATCCCACTGGATAGGCCTTAGTCATGGTGCTGTACAACACGGAAACAGGTCCTTCGGCCCAGCTTGGCCGTGCCGTCCAATTTGGTGTCTTGGGGTAGTCCTATTTGCCTGCATGTGGCCCATAGCCTTCTAAACACTTCCCATCCATTTATCTGTCGTTAATCTCAAGAAAATTCCCGCTTCAGTTTCCTGGGTTCAAGTCAGAGAGAAGTCTCCCCCCTTTCCAGGGCTAATCACTCCACTGTTTATAATGCTCTCTGTAATATGAAGTCCTCGACAGTGAAACCCATGGGCAATCACTACCAAAGTGTCTGCTCACACAATCAGTACACTTGTCACCCGCACTAAGTCACCCCAACCCACCCTCCCCTCCCTCCCCTTCCCTCCTCCCCCCCCCCCCACCTTTCCCTCCCAACTCCAGTCCCATCCCGACCGCCTGGGAAACTGAAGGGAGCGACAATCAACTGCCGCGGATACAAATAATGTCATACACAAGAAAGGGCAGATGCTGGTTGACAAAAAGTGAACACAAGGTGCTGGAGTTACACAAAGACGCAGCAGAAATTTGGAAACGTCATCCCGTCACCCATTCCTTCTCTCCAGAGATGCTGCCTGACTGCTGAGTTAAAGAGTGCCCACGGGAGACTCACGAGTCACTAAGGTGAACTCACGGGCCACTACGTTCTTACAACGTTTAAATGTTTCAATTTTTAACTTCAACAGTAAATTTGACTCGTGGAAAACTTTAAACATGTTTGAATTTTTTCACGAGTTAACAAGTTTCACGGGTACTTTCCGTTAGCGCCATGAGTCGCTAAGTTGCGTCTGCGAGTTCCAACGTTCCCGCTATGTTAATTGTACGAGATTACAACAAGTGAAAACTCGGGGTCACTCGTGGGTCGACTCGCACCGCGAGACAGGGGTTTCAATGAAAATTAGTTTTGTTTTCACTCTTGTTTAAAAAGCTTACTGGCCACAATCATGTCACTTTACATAAATAATCTTTCCAAATATAAAAAACAGTATTTCTTCAGTCTTTTCACTGAGCATGGGAATAAACATCATTGTGCTTCAATGAACTGTCCTGTCTTAATGACTGAACACAGTAGTAAAGTTATTGTCTGATTACAGAGTTATAAACTTTCATCAAGAAAGAGCCTAATGACATTATTGTTTGCTGCTCTGTATTTGCAGTAGATGTTTAGCTTCAAACATTTTAAGACTCTTAGATCTCTTTTTACCATAAACTAGTAGAATATCAATATTGTCGTGCATGTCTTTTTTTTGCTCCCTATACTGTATGTGTCAGTTGAAATTCAATGCAGAATTATGTAATCTAGTTCAACTCATTCCATAGTTCCCAAAATATATCTTCTGTCTTCCATTTACTACTTTGGAATAATGAACTTAAGAACTTAAGAACTTTTATTGAGCGTCTGAAATCAGTTCATTTGTTGAAATATATACAATAGTAGTTTCATCACTAAACAAGAGGAACAGAAATGTGAGATTCATTTTGTACTTGACAATTATTTTGGTCCCTTTTATTGTTGTTTTGTATATCTCTGTATATATCCTGTATTAACATAGTTTTTACTTTAATTAAGGGGCGGCATGGAGGCACAGGGATAAAGTTGTTGCATTACGGGGCCAGAGACCTGGGTTCGATCCTGACTATGGATGCTGTCCGAATGGAGTTTGTACATTCCCCCCGTCATGTGTGGGTTTTCTCCAGGATCTCCGATTTCCACCCACACGCCAAAGACACGCAGGTTTGTAGGCTAATTGGCTTGGAAAAATTGTAAATTGTCCCTAGTGTGTGCAGGATAGTGTTAGTGTATGGGGATCGCTGGTCGGCACAGACTTGCCTGAAGGGTGTATCTCTAAACAAAACTAAACAAAACTTTATCGTGGAAATTTTGTCAAAAATGTTTTGGTTATGAAGCTGAATCACATTATGGTATGTAATTCAGTAAACTTGTTTTGTCAATTCCTCAAGACTGCTGAGTAAATCAGGCAGGATTATTCCATCCAGAATATTGTTGGCTCATGTTAAGAAAGTTATGATTATATGCTCAAATTAACTGATGAAAATCAAAAACCCCATTCCTCGTATTACCTGTGAGTGGATATCTGCAGTGATCCTGAGACAAAAGCAAGGCGCTCATAGCTAGACCAGATTATGTATGTCTATGTCTTGGCAGATTTTTAAACCAGACCTTGCAGTGGAGTTAGTGTCAATCAGTTGCTATCAGAAACTAGAAGACCCTGAAGTCCATAACAAGCAAGTCATCTCTCATCCATCCTCTAGAATTACTCAGGAGCAAAGAAAGTTTGAAACGTTCTCAAGCTTATTAAGGCAGAATATCCAGGTGATCTGATAGCTGGATTTGGGCTCTGTTCTTCAGCTTAATTCATGTCATAGTGCAAGAGCAGAATCAAGCCTCTTGGCCCACTGAGTCCACTCCACCATTCAATTATGGCTGATCTTTTTTTCCCTCTCAACCCCATTCTCCTGTCTTCTCTCTGTAATCTTTGACACCCATACTAATCAACAACATGTCAATCTCCGCTTTAAAAATACCCAATGACTTGGCCTCCACAGACATTTGTGGCAATGAATTCCACAGATTCACCACACTCTGGCTGTAGACATTTCTCATCATCTCCTTTCTAAAGGCACGTCCTTTTAATCTAAGGCTGTGCCACCTGATCCTAGACTCCCACACTATTGGAAATATCCTTTAGATATCCACTCTATCCAGGCCTTTCACTATTCGGTGGGTTTCAATGAGGCCTCAACCTTCTAAACTCCAGCAAGTATAGGCCCGGTGCCATCAAACACTCATCATATGTTAACCCAATCATCCTCAATCATTCTCGAAAACCTCCTCTGGTCCCTCGCCAATGGCAGCACATATCTCCTGTAATATAGGGCCCAAAATTGCTAACAATACTCCAAGCACGGTCTGACCAGTGCCTTATAAAACCGACGCATTACATCCCGGCTCTTATATTCCTGCCCTCTCAAAATGAATGCTAACATTGCATTTGCCTTCCTTACTACCAAATCAACTTGCAAACTAACCTTTTGGGAATCCTGCACCAGCACTCCCAAGTCCCTTTGCATCTCTCATTTTTGAATCCTCTCCCCATTTAGAAAAGAGCCTATGCTGTTATTTCTACTGCCAAAGGGCATGACCACACACTTTGCTACATTGTAGTCCATCTGCAACTTATTTGCCCACTGTCCCAACCTGCCCAAGTCCTTCTGCAGACTCTCTCCTTCCTCTATACTACCTGCTCCTCCATGAATCTTCATATCATCTGTAAACTTGGAAGCAAAGCCAATAGTTCCATCAGATGCCCTTCTCCTAGTCTTATTCTCGGGTAGAATAATTTTAACTATTCCAGATGGGGTGGAAGATTGCAACCTTCACGTGGTCTGCCCTGTTTCGACTAATGCAATCAACTCAACGTGCACAAATGGAAGATCAAATAGAACAAGTTGTCCTACAACTTTAGGCTGTGCACGCCACACGAAAGAAGAAGACCTATTCCAGATCAGATCAAATTCCACAATCCTGCCATATTTTATTGCAAATGCTGGTGAGCAAATAAACAGTGAACAAGAAGCGAAGGCTCCAAGAACAACTCCTTTTTCAATGTGAAGTCCAGCATTGCAATAATGAAAGCAAGAGGAAAAGCAATTGCAACCATATTGAGCCAGAAGACTCAAAGTAGACCATCCATCTTGACTTCCTCTACAGATCCTCCACATCAACGAAGAAGGTCTTTAGCCAATTTGATTCACTCCACATATAATACCAAGAAATGGCTGAGTTAGTGTCAACAACTGATTTTACATTGGAGTCTACAGCACATTCTGTAGCCAATCTACAGCACATTTGTAGCTTGAACTCTGCATTGCCACTGCATACTCTTAGTGGAGGGAATCAATAAGGTAAAGAGTAGAAAAAATACTGGCTATATTTCTGATAATCTATGCCCTAGATACTAGCTCTAGCCAATCTGTTCCAGTACAGTTATAATAATGGCATCTCACGTCAATGTGGAAAATTGCCTGTATGCTTTCAAAAATCAGGCTAAATGCAATCTAGTTTGTCATGATCCAGTTAATCATCCAGAAAATGTGCCATTAACTGTGCTATCCAGTTGTGCTAACTCATTAATAACCAGCTCATTGATGTTCGGTTTGGATTTCACCAAGACAACTGCATGTCAGACCACATTCCAACCTTTCTCAAATTAAAAAAAATTCCAGACATGAGATGATATTGACTGTCCTTGACATCATTCATTTGTTTATTTGTATCTTTCCATATCTTTTGTTTCCCTCTCGCCTGACTTTCAGTCTGAAGAAGGGTCTCGACGTAAAACGTCACCAATTCCTTTTCTCCAGAGATGCTGCCTGTACAGCTCTATGATTCTCTAAGGACGGCACGGTGGCACAGCGGCAGAGTTGCTGCCCTACAGCCGAATCCTGAATTTTATCTGTACGGAGTTTAAATGTTCTCCCTGTGGTCACAAGGGTTTTCTCCACGTGTACCGGTTTCCTCTCGCACTCCAAAGATGTACAGGTTTTGTAGGTTAATTGGCTTCGGTAAAAATTGTAAATTGTCCCTAGTGTATTGGATAGTGCTAATGTACGGGGATTGCTGGTCGGCTTGAACTTGGTCTGCCGAAGGACCTGTTTCTGTGCTGTATGTCGAAACTAGACATACAGTGGGTGTCCTGCAGCAATGTACTCACCCCCTGACACCTCAAAGCCTTTCCAACATCTACAATGCACAAAAAGAATGTGATAGACATACCCAAATGAATGCATGAGTGCAGTTCCAATAAACAATTTGCTTAATTAATACCTCATACCACTATAAACATTCTCTTCCTCCAAGACAAGCACAAAGTGGCCATGATGAGTTCAAACTACAAAAAACACTGGAGTTATTCGAAGAGCTAATCTGACAACAACTCTTAAACTCCTAACCGCTGCCACCAAGAAAGGCAAGTATTTCAGGTGCATTTGAACCCTACCACTTGTGTGTACCCCTCCAAGTTTTACACCACCTTGTTTTGGAAATATCTTTCCGTTCCTTCATTGTAGCTGGGTCTAAATCCTGAACTTCCTGTAGATTACCTTTACTACTGAGGTTGTGGCAATTCCAGAAGTCAGCTCACTATCTCCTCCTGAAAGGAATGGGCAATAAATCCCAGCAATGGCTAGATCTCAAAGAAAATAAAACATTTAAAAAATCTTACCCTTTCCTTTTGCTTTGTGCAGAATTAGCGCACATATCTTTACAGTCCAGATATCAACATTTTCTTCAGTTTAGTTATTAGACTTTGGGTGTCGGCCTCGTAAATCCTCAATAGCATGTCCAGCACCCAAATTACTCACTGAGCCTTTGCAGATAGATTTGGCAGCTGTACTCTTGTTCTGGTCCCAGTAGTGCACTGTAAAGTTTGGTAACAGCTCTTCTTGCAATGTAGTGTGACATTCAATTTATTGCTTAGCTTATTGCTTCCCTACATTGATGAGATGGGTAGGCTAGGGTATTCCAAAGCATTGTTTGCTAGTCCATGATTTTCAGTAAATGGCCAGGGTACGTGTAGAAGTGAGAAATCCCAGATGTTTAACATTGAGTCTATTAAGATTCCTAAGTCTCTTTCAACTTTATCCTTAAATATTTCAACAGGCGCCTAGTTTTCCTTCCTACGTGCAGGTCTTCAAATGTGTCTGCAATAAATTCCATCTGCCTTTTGTTGCGAACTACATATTTTGACCAACTAATTCTGTAATTTTTGAAATACCTCTCCAATTCAAGACCACTACCTTTTTCAACATCATCTGCAAATCATTAAATCATAGGATCTTGCGAGTGAACATCAAACCACTAACATCTGCGATTTTAAATTTTTACAAGCTAAAATTTTTTTGTGAAATAATATGATGTGGAATATTAAATCATTTTCAATTTCTTAAACAAAAATATAATTGACTTCAAAACTGTTCACTGGAAGGTAAAAAACAATGTAATGTAGACTATTAAGTAACACTCAAGCTATAAAAGGTAGACAAAAATGCTGGAGAAACTCAGCAGGTGAAGCAGCATCTATGGAGCGAAGGAATACATGATGTTTCGGGTCGAGACCCTTCTTCAGATTGATGTGGAGGTGGGAGGGGCGGGAATGAGAAGGGAAGAGGCGGAGACAGTAGGCTGTGGGAGAGCTGGGAAGGGGAGGGGAAGGAACGAGAAAGCAAGGACTACCTGAAATTGGAGGTCAATGTTCATACCACTGAGGTGTAAACTGCCCAAGTGAAATATGAGGTGCTGCTCCTCCAATTTGCGGTGGGACTCACTCTAGCCATGGAGGAGGCCCAAGACAAAAAGGTCGGATTCGGAATGGGAGGGGGAGTTGAAGTGCTGGGCTTCAGTTTGGTTAGTGCAAACCGAGTTGCAGCGTTGGGCAAAGCGATCACCAAGCCTACGCTTGGTCTCACCAATGTAGAGCAGCTGACATCTAGAGCAGCGGATGCATAGATGAGGTTGGAGGAGGTACAGGTGAACCTCTGCCTCACCGGGAAAGACTGCTTGGGTCCTTGGATAGAGTAAAGGGGGGAGGGAAAGTGACAAGTGTAGCATTTCCTGCAGTTGCAAGGGAAAGTACCAAGGGAGGGTGTGGTTTGGGTGAGAAGGGACAAATTGACCAGGGTAGGAAGGAACTGCAAATGCTGGTTTAAACCGAAGATAGGCACAAAAAGCTGGAGTAATGCAGCAGGACAGGCAGCATCTCTGGAGAGAAGGTATGGGTGACATTTCTCCGAGGATGAATAAAGTAATTTATTAATTAATGCGTGTATTTACGTATATAATAGTAGTCGATGTCTACTATGTTCTGTTGTGCTATGCAAAGAAAGAATTTCATTGTCCTGTCAGGGACACATGACAATAAACTCTTTTGACTTTCACTTTTGACTTTGAAGTATTGTATCATAGCGTATAGTTTTGTTTCGGCTCGCAACTGGTTACCATATATATTAATGATTTGGAAGAGGGATTTGGAAGAGGGAATTAGGAGCAACACTAGCAAGTTTGCGGATGACACAAAGCTGGGTGGCAGTGTGAACTGTGAAGAGGATGTTAGGAGGTTGCAGGGTGACCTGGACAGGTTGAGTGAGTGAGCAGATGCGTGGCAGATGCAGTATAATATAGATAAATGTGAGGTTATCCACTTTGGCGGCAAAAACAAGGGGGCAGATTATTATCTCAATGGGGTTAGGTTAGGTAAGGGGGAGGTACAGCGAGACCTGGGTGTCCTTGTACACCGGTCACTAAAAGTTGGCGTGCAGGTACAGCAGACAGTGAAGAAAGCTAATAGAATGTTGGCCTTCATAACAAGAGGATTTCAGTATAGGAGTAAAGAGGTTCTTCTGCAGTTGCATAGAGCTCTGGTGAGACCACATCTGGAGTATTGTGTACAGTTTTGGTCTCTTAATTTGAGGAAGGACATCCTTGTGATTGAGGCAGTGCAGCGTAGGTTCACGAGATTGATCCCTGGGATGGCGGGACTGTCATATGAGGAAAGATTGAAAAGACTAGGCTTGTATTCACTGGAGTTTAGAAGGATGTGGGGGAATCTTATAGAAACATATAAAATTATAAAAGGACTGGACAAGCTAGATGCAGGAACTATGTTCCCAATGTTGGGCGAGTCCAGAACCAGAGGCCACAGTCTTAGAATTAAAGGGGAGGACATTTAAAACTGAGGTGAGAAAAAACTTTTTCACCCAGAGAGTTTTGAATTTATGGAATTCCCTGCCACAGAGGGCAGTGGAGGCCAAATCACTGGATGGATTTAAGAGAGAGTTGGATAGAGCTCTAGGGGCTAGTGGAGTCAAGGGATATGGGGAGAAGGCAGGCACGGGTTATTGATAGTGGACGATCAACCATGATCACAATGAATGGCGGTGCAGGCTCGAAGGGCCGAATGACCTCCTCCTGCACCTATTTTCTATGTTTCTATGTTTCTAAGTAGGAAGATTAAATGAGAACTTACCAGTTTCAAGTTTGATCTTTATTTTATGAGGAGTTACGATGAGGGATTATGTGAAGAGCCCCTCCAGCCCGCATGCGCGTAATAATAGTGACCCCTCATATCCGGGTGTAAACTATAGAACAGAACCTAAAATTGAATTGGCAAACAACCCCGGCATGGCAATGGGTTTATTGTAAAAAATTTGGAATGTTTGCTCGTTCGATCATCCTATAGTCGCTAGGATGTGGTCCAGCGGAAGCTCCATAACCCTCGCTGCTGATGTTGTTGCAGCCCTGGTGGAGTGAGATATAAAAACATCAGTGTCCACTCCTACACAAGCCAATACACGTCGTAACCACCTGGAAATGGTCTGCACTGCACTTTGTGGCCTTAAAATATTGTTGAATATGTGTGACCACACACAATCGAAGGTCTATAGGGTATGCCATAAATTCCAGTTTTAGACCTGACACCCCTGGTCTGCACTGCTTGACTAGCTCATGAACATAAAATGTTATTTTATTGGTAGATGTAACCATTCTGTCCAGCCGTAGCTTATGCAACGACTGGACCCGTTGCGCCGAAACCAGCACCATGAGCATAACCACTTTATAAGTGAGCTTGACCAAAGACAAGGATGTAGCTGGCACCCACCGGCGAAGCAGCGTTAGCTCAATGTTAACATCCCTTACCTCCGTGTACCTGGGCCTGGGGGGATTTGTGTTATAGATACCCTTCATGAATCTGGATATCAGTGGGTGAGACCCGACAGCATGGTGTCCCGATCCCAGCAACAAGTATGACGACAAGGCACTCTTGGCACAATTAATGGCACTATAACTCAATCTCTCATCAAAGAACAGTTTTGAGAGAAATTCCAAGACATCAGTTACACCTGCAGTGTCATACGCTTTGTTGGACTGTGAACAGAACACCTCCCATCTATTAATGTAAGAGATGTACTGCTTCAGGGTGCTATCCCTCCAAGCCGCAGTGATCACATACACAGTTCGCTCTGACAATCGGAGCCCCAGGAAAGGTCTTCTTAAAGTCTGCAAATCAATAAATTTATTCAATCATGCAGCGGATGGCTTTCCCGAGTCACGGGATGAACCAGCAAATTATTGCTTTTGGAAATAACCATATACAGTTCTATTATCATTTTCAATATCAGTGGGAACCATGGCTGTATAGGCCAGTCAGGCACTACCAAAATGCCTGAAGCGGAATCTTGCTGGATTTTTTGCAAGCACCGACTGATGAGGCAAAATGGAGGGAATGCATAAAAGAACATTCCTCCCCAGTTTGGTGAGAATTGCCACTGCCCCTGGGTCTCGCTCCCATGCAATATACTTTGGTAACTGGTGATTGAGCCTAGATGCAAATAAATCGATATCCGGTGTTCCATACCGAGCAACAATGTCGTTAAACAATTTATGATCCAACATCCATTCTGTGCTGTCATTGAATTTTCGTGACCTGGTGTCCGCCACCATATTAAACCTACCCGGCAAGTAGGTAGCTCAAATCCAAATGCTTCTTTCGATACACCAGTGCCAAATAAAGTTAGCTATATTATCACAGGATACTGACTTGATTCCACCCATGTGATTAATATATGCCACCGCTGTAGTGTTGTCAATCTGTAGTTGAACATGCAGATGATGCATATTCCCACAATAAGCTTGCAACCCATAGAGTGTCCCCAGCATCTCTAGGTAGTTAATACCATGTAACTGAAGAATTGATGACTCATGCACATCCATCTGCCACCGCAACTAGAGATGGTATTAGTAGCTCCCCATCCTTGAGCACTAGCATTAGTTTGTAACATAACTGAAGGTTTGCTGACCAAAATGTTACTGGAACAACGCCGAATATTGGTCGTCCACCATTGTAACTCTAATATAGCTTCAGCTGGTAACCGCATAAGTCTGTTAAAATGACCTAAATGGTATTTGAGTGCTTGTACCTTTGCATGTTATAAATGTTGATAATGCCAATTACACTGGCTACTTATCGAATGGATGGTTGCTCCATAACAACATGGTTATTACATGCTTATATTAATTTTACTTCTGAGTCACATGAGTGACTACGTGAAGAAGGCCGTCAGCCCGCATGCACGTCATTACGTTGACTCGCTTTGCGCAAACGAGCTGACTGGCGGCAGCATTGCTTTGTCCAGCGGTAAGTTAAACCTGAAGGTAAGTTTCACCTTATTCCCAGGTTTTTGTGTTTTCTTTTTCTGCAGGAATCTCTGTCCAGAGATATACCTGCTCAACTAATTGGGGCGAAGTCCGGACGAGCCGCGAAACCGGTCATGGACCACGGGGTATCCCGGTCTTGGACCACGGATACCGGGACCAGGGGGAACCGGCTACAGAGACCGCGGAAGTGCGGGTAGCCGGTGGCCGTCAGGTTCGCCACCCAAGTCACAGACAACACAGTCAGTGGCTTCCAGACCGGCTGTGGTTCCCAGGAGGGTGGTAAAACAAACCACAAGCCAGCAAGGTCTGTGAAGCCAGGCCAGGAGTGTCCGCCCCCCCGACATACAGGGGTCATCTGCTTCCAGGCTGTGGCTCCCAGGAAAGGGGTAAAACCAACAGCAAGTCAGGTAGGCCTGTGGAAGTCAGGCCAGGAGGGTTCCACTATATGTTGATATAGCGGTCAGCTGCTTCCAGACCACCGTGGGTCCCCATAAAGAGGGTAAAACCAAAAGTAAGATGGTCAGGCCTGGGAATAGGGGAGTCAGGCCAGGAGGGTTCCCCTCCTTCAATGGCTAATGTCTGCGGACGTCTAACCCACATGGAGCACCTGATGGAGAGGTTGCTCCACAATGATACTCCAAAGGAGGGAGTTATCAGCGCGGGTCTCCTCGGGGGGCCGCGGCAGCGGCACCTGTTTCAGGGCTGCACAATGTCTCCCTCTCTGAGGAGGGGAGCATTCAGGGTCAGATCCTGTCTGACTCAGAGCAAGAAATCTGATATAGGTCCGTAGGAGGGGCCATGTCAACGCAGGTATCCTCAGGGGCCTGCGGCAGCATCTCTTTTGAGGGCTGCCTATGAATCTCCCTCGCTGTGGAGGGGACTGTGAGTTGTCAGTGTGTAAATGACTTTAAAATTGAAAGTATGTCCGTGGAACATACTGGAGCACAAGCATATGACTTCAAGAGATACTTGCAAATGAAGGTGTTGCTGCCAGAAGAGTTGGTCTCCAGCCGTTGGCAGAATACCCGCAAGGGGCCAAAGTTCCCTCACGCTACAAGTGTCGGCAGTGAACAGCGCTATCAGGGTGACATCGGAGGGCATGAAATCCAGGAAATGAAACCAACCGCCGAATCCACTCTTCAGGTAAGACTTATCCCACAGGTAAGACCAGGATGAGTTAGCCTCCATCGGGGGTAAGCGGTTCACTGAAGCCGGTGGCAGCTTGAAAGCTGGGCACGGAAATATGGCCAGTGTTGTCTTTCTAGGCAGGCTCAGAATTATGGCCAGAGTTGTCCTACGAGGCAGGCTCAGGATGATGAGGTTTTCAGACCAAGGCCCAAGCCGGTCTCAGGGAAAATATGGAATCCTCACACCCTCCCAGTCCTACTCTCCAATCAAGGGGAAACAAGAACCCCCATCAGCGGCCTTTGGGCTTACCATGAGACCACTGGTAGCCATGGAGGTAGGTGATTCTGCTTCTTCCGAAACATGGGGCTGTGGACCATTTACATGTTGGTAATATTTACACTTGTATTTTTGTACGTGACAATGATAACATGAGATTCCGATCTGGTTTAAAAAAAAACTGATGATAACATGTGATTACTTTATACTGCACAACATACAAAGGTTCCAAGCAGGCTTGGAATTGGGGCCAGAGTTGTCTTTTGAGGCAGGCAGAGTATTATGGCCAGGATTGCCTTTCAGGGGTGGGTGAAAAATGGAGGATGTCACTTCATCCAGATTTAACTCGTATGTGCAGTATAGACTTTCAAAATAGGAAACTTCGTTACTATCTAACAATTGATTTTTAGGAGCTATTTGGCAAGCATCGATCTCAAAGATGCATGCTATTCAGTTCCCATTCACAGTGATCACCGGCGATATTTGAAATTTATCTGGATGGGTCAATGATAACAGTTAAAGTGTTGCAAAGTGGGCTAACTTCAGCTCCCAGATTATTTACCGAATTACTAAAAACCGGTGCTTGGGCTGCTCAGAGTTCAAGAACATTTGTTATCACCTATCTGGATGATGTTTTATTTATTTATTTATTTATTTATTTATTTTTTTAATAGATAGAAAAATTAAAGAAAAAGAAAAGAAAATTAGAAAAATAGAATAAACTATCCATAATACAACTTAGGACATAGGTCCATAGGTAAGAAAACATAACTATTCATCTAGTCCTGGGTTCAAGCTTCCGTCAGGTATCAGCGCCGGTCCATTCTACCCCTTCAAATAATCTATGAACGGAGACCATATTCTAGTAAATAATTCTGGTTTATCAATTAAGACAAATCTAATTTTTTCCAGATTTAAGGTCTCCGACATCTCCATAATCCACATTTTGATTGTGGGGGATGCAGGGTTTATCCAAAATTTTAATATTATTTTTTTCCCAGTTAATATACTATAATCAAGGAAATTTCTTTGGTTTATTGTCAGTTTTAGGTATTGTTCAGATATGCCCAATATTATTAATTTAGGATCGGGCTCCAGTTGAGTATTAACCACTACAGAAATAATTTTAAAAATATTCACCCAAAGTATTTTAATTTTTATGCAACTTAAAAAGGTATGGGTTAAATTAGTCTCAGAATATTGACATTTATCGCAGATAGGAGAAATATTAGGAAAAATTCTATTTAATTTTGTTTTAGAATAATGCAATCTATGTAATATTTTAAATTGTATTAAAGAAGGTCTGGCGTTTAACGAACATTGATGTATATGTTGTAGACTTTCATCCCAAATATCTTTCGTTATGGGTTGAACTAATTCATTTTCCCATGCTTGACTATGTAATTCCGTCGACGGATTCTCACTATCTAAAAGAATATTATAAATATAAGATATTAATTTGACTGTGTTTATTCAAACATTCATCTAGAATTTCTGGCTCTCTAGTTCTATATTCTTGTGTATGTGATTTAACATAATCTTTCAGTTGTAAATATTAAAAGAAAATATTTGAATGTAATCCATAATTCTGTTGTACCTCCTGAAATGAGAGGAACACACCTTTTCTATAACGATGTCCAATCTTTTTTATTCCATAATTTTTCCACTGTGCAAAACCTTTATCCAATACCGAAGGCTTAAATGAAGGGTTATTTGCAGTAGGGAGCGAAAGTGATAAATTATCCAATTTTAATGTCTTTTTTATTTGTTTCCAAATTCGAATACCACTATGTATTATTGGGTTTTCACTATAGATTTTTTTATTCAATTTTGTAGAAGTTAGCAGAATCGGGCCAATTTCAAATGGCAGACAAAATGGCAGAATGGATGATGTTTTAAACGCTGTATTTTACTAAAATTAACTGTTGCAGCCACAAAGTATATTTGAGAAATTGGGGTCCCTCATCCATCCAGTTAAATTTAAGTTGATACCAATCAGAACTATTGACTATTGGGATTTACATTTAACTATCAACTTAACAGGGACTCCGCCCTGGTGCAAGAGATGGAATTAACAGAAGCCTGTAACAACCTTGTTGTTATTAAGCAGCCTTCTATTCCTCAAATGTAATTGGCAATATAGCAGCTGTGGTTCGGCGGTGCAAATTGGGCCTTTGCATTATCAGAACTTACAACGTGCAAAGAATTAACCCTTCAAGTACCATATAGATCATTATTATTAGACCTATGCTATTACCAGCTGAAGCTAATAAAGTCACAATGGTGGCAGTGTTCAGCATTGCTCCAGTAATTTTGGTCAGTAATCTTCAGTAATTAAAAACTGATGCTAGTGCTCAACGATGAGAAATTACGAATGCCATCTCCAGTTACGGAGGCGGATGCGGTATGCATGTTACCAATTTTTCAGTCATTGGTATCAACTACCTATAAACACTAGGTGCGTTATATACGTTAAAGGTTATTGTGAGAATATGCATAATCTGCATGCTCAACTCCAAGTTGATACACTATGGTGGTGGCATATGTTAGTCACATGGGTGCAATCAAGTTAAAGTATCCTGTGACATTTACCCAACCTCATTTGACGCTATTGTATCATCACATGAAATCAATGACAACACAGAATGGATGTTGGATCACAAAGTATTTAATGTCATTATGGCTTGATGGAACACTGAATATCGATATGCTTACAACCAGGCTCATTTACCAGTTGCAAAATATGTGGCATAGAGTGGCGAGAGATACATTATCGCCACACTGGGGAGGAATATTCTTGCATGCCTTTCCTCCATTCTGCCACATCAGTCGGGTCTTTTTGAACTGCCTGACCGGCATAGCCATGGTTCCCGCTAATGTTGGGAATAATATAGAACCTTATATGGTTATTCAAAACATAAAACATAAAACATAAAACTTTGCTGGTTCAGCATATGACTCGCGAAACCAGCCTCTGCATGATAAATCAATTCATTGACTTGCAGACTCTGAGACGACTATTCCTGCGGCCCGGGTTGTCAGAGCCCACCGCTCCCAACCCTCGTATCATAAAGGTTATCTGGTAATTCTACTCTTCTCTAATCTTACAATGTTCAGTTCAACCATTATTATCTGTGATTTCACACTGCTGCTTTGAAGATTGACGTGTATGCGGGCTGATGGCCTTCTTCACGTAATCACTCATCGTAACTCCTCGTAAAATAAAGATCAAACTTCAAACTGATAAGTTCTCGTTTAATCTTACTATTCTAATCTCTTGCCCCAGGGTAGAGTCACAGACATATTAATAGAGTTAATGGTAAATCCAAAATAATCAATAACTCTAGTTGGTATCTACTTGGATTTAACTGGATGGATGAGAAACCCCAATTTCTTTAATGTGAGTTTTGTGGCTGAAACAGCTAATTTAGCTAATTTCAGTGTTTTCCCTATGATTAGGATATCATCCAAGTATGCCATAACAATGTGATTTTGAGCTGTGAGTAGCCCAAACACAGGTTTCAATAATTTGGTAAATAATCTGGGGGCTGAAGTTAACCCATTAGACAAAGCTTTAAACTGCCACAGTTGCCCCATCCAGCTAAACTTCAAATATCTCTGGTGATCCCTGTGAATGGGTACTGAATAGAATGCATCTTTGAGATCGATGCATGCCATAAGCATGCCATTACCCCTGTTGTGTATAATGTGTCAATTTCAGTTTGTATATCCAAACCTTCCTGTTGGGAATGAACAAATGTCCGGCTTGGTTTATGCTGTGTGGGTGGCAATGAATTGGGAAGGAATTCAATTTGGAACCCTTGTATACAGTGCAGCATAAACGGATCTGATGTTATCCAATGCCATTCATTCAAAAACAAGTGTAATCTACCATCAACTTGTAACCGGTCCACACACCCCATGTTCTGTAAAGAACCAGGCCCAACTACCTCCATGGTTACCGGTGGTTTTATGGTAGGCCCAAAGGCCCCTGATGCAGGTTCTATTTCCGCCCCCGAGCTTTGGGGGGTAGGGTTGCTGGAGTGCATGGATTGCGCATCTTCCATGAGGGCCGGCCTAGGCCTTGGTCTAAAAAAGACCTCTGCCCAGAGAATTTGGCTTTTGAGCTGCCACCAGTTTTAGCGAACCGCTTACTGCTGATGGAAGCGTAGGGGTGCTGCTGTTGAAATGGTGAAGCTTTGCTAGTCATTGGAGCCTTGATCAACCCGACAGCTTTTGCTTCTTCATTCGGATGGCATTCTTCCGAAAACAGTTTATTTCAAAATGTGTGTTGCATATCAACGCCAGGGCATCCTGCTGTTTGTCAGACAGGGGTCCCCCATCCACAGACCTGGCGAATGCCGTAATGCCTGAAGCCAGCAATTTCAGGATTCTTTGGAGCTTCATCTCCTGGGCTTTGATGCCCCCTCCAATATAACCCCAGATTGAACTGTTCACAGCCGACACGTTCAGTGAAGTACAATTTCCAGGTGTATGACGCTTTTCAGTTGTTTCCACCATCACCTGTTCCTGCAGCTGGTGCGATGTGAGGTAACTTATGCTCGCAGCTAGTTCCTCTTGCAGTGGCTCCCCTGTGTGCGAGGGTATCGCAAATATTGATGCCATGGCAGGTAATTCTTGTGCCTCACGTATGTCGTGCATTCTGGTATGCTCCCCGGACATACCTCCAAATTCGGAGTCAGTCCAGAACTGACCCCGTACGCTCCCCTCCTCAGAGCGGAAGGCATTATGCAGCCCTGGACCAGGTGCTGCCGCGGGCCCACTCCGTTTCACTGAACATATCATGATGGAGCATCCTTTCCATAAGGTGCTCCATCCGGGATAAACGCCCGAAGACGCTATCCATTGTCGGAGGCAAATCCTCCTGGCCTGACTTGTCTGAGTAAACAGGCCTATCAGACTTCTTCTTGGCTTTCCCCTCTTTCGGGGTTGCCAAGGTGCTTTGGACAGGCACCAAGTCTGAAGTCGCTGACCGCACCGTCAGCGACTCGGATGGCGAAATCGACGGCCGCCGGCAACCCGCACTCCCGCGGTCCTCCGTAGCCAGTTTACCCGTGGCCCGTCTGGACTTTGCACTGGATTTCTCCATGATTAGTTCGAACTTGAACGCAGTAACAAGATTTCTAACGAACAAAACCTCATAATAAGTTTAAAACTTACCTGAAGGGCTTTTCTGTTAAATATTTTTGATAGATGTAAGTACATATTAAAAGAAGAATATACTTGTCACATACATTCTTAATATTATTAATATTAACAATTGTGTCTTGTTTGGACTTCTATACATTTTTTAGTTTTTAACGCAGATAGGAAAAATTAGAAAATCAAGAAGGTGAGTGGAGTGTTAAACAGGTTGTCCATTGTTGGAGATATATCCATGATTTGTTAGTATGATTTTACTTCATCAAATTCCTTTATTCAGCTTCAGGCAGTCTCTCGCAACCGAGCCATTTTGGACTTTTAAATATTCAATAAATGGGAGACCATACCCTTTTCTGAAAATGCACTTCGGTGGCCAGTAAAGCCTTAATCTTTTCCAGATGAGTTTCTCCTCCGAACATTCCTGTAATCCACATTTTGGATATGGGGGATGGTAAGATCTTTCCAGAATTTCAATATTAATTTTTTCCCTATTATTAAACCTGTAACAATAAAAATCTTTGATTCGTTTTATTAAGTGATCCTGTTTTCTAATATTCCCAATATGTTAATTTTGAGTCAGGAATCAGATTCGATTACACAAAAAGCTGGAGAAAACTCACGGATGCAGCAAGCATCTAAGAGCGAAGGAGAGAGGCGTCGGTTCCGTCCGAACCCTTCTTCAGACTGGTCAGATCAGGAAGACAAGAGATATTGACAGTGATGTGAGAGGATAAAAACAATGATGAAAGATATGCAAAAAAGATCGATGATAAAGGAACAGCCATTGTTTAGCTGTTTGTGGTATGTGCAAATGAGAACTAGTGCACTAGGGTGGGAGGGAGATAGAGATAAAGGGATGCCAGGCCCGAGGGCTGGAGGGGAGGTGGGAAGGGAGGAGACAGCAAGGCTCACAGAATTGAGAAAATTCAATGTTTTCCAAGCCCAAAGGATGCAGACTCCCAAGCAGAATATGCAGGTGCTGTATCCTCCAACTTGCGGTGTTCTCACCTGGCCGTGGAGGAGCCATGACCGAGAGTCGGATAACGGACTGGAGGGGGAGGTGAATGCAGAAGCCACCGGAGGTCGATTGGTTTTTTTTGCCGGACCGAGCCGGAGGTGTTTGTCGGAAACAATCGCCAAGCCTCCGTTGGTCTCACCGATATAGAATCATCTGGCATCTGGAGCACGATGCAGTAGATAGGTTGGGAGAGGTGCAGGTGAACCTCTGTCGGACCTGGAAGGACTGCTTGGGTCCCCCTGAAAGGAGTGAGGGGGAGGTGAAGGGACTAGTGTTGTTCATTTTCTTGCGGTTGAAGGGAAATGCCCGGAAGGGTTTAGAGCGATTGGAAGGAAGGTGAAGAATTACAAGGAGTTGTGGAGGAGCGTGACCTTTGCGGAAGGCAGACAGGGGGGGAGATGGGAAGATCCTGTGGTCGGTGGCGGTGTCACGTTGAGAGGAGGCGAAACGGCGGAGGACTATCGTTGTATTTGCGGCTGGTGGGGTGAAAGGTGAGGGACCAGGGGACTCTGCCCTGTTTGCGAAGTGGGAAATGAGAGGGAGGGGCATTTTGCGGGTATGGAGGAGACCCTTGTGTGAGACTCATCAATGGTGGGGAGGAATCCCCGTTCTCTGAATAGAGGCCATTAGTGATGACCTGGTGTGGAACACCTCATCCTGGGAGCAGATGCGGCATAGACGAAGGAATGGGAATAGGGGATTGGATGTCCTTACCGGAAGGCAGGTGGGAGTATGAGTAGTCCAGTACTGTGGGAGTCCAGTGGGTTTTGTAGTGATGTCGGCAGGAGTGTAAGCACCTGCAATAGATGGTGAGGTCCAGGAATGGCAGGAAATGTCGGAAATGTCCAAGTGTATTTGAGTGCGGAGGAAGTTGGTGTGGAAAGAATGAAGTCAGTCAGTTGTGTGTGGGTGCAGGAGTGACAACAAAGCCAGTCCTCGATGTAACGGAGGTAGAGGTCGGGGATGGGGCCCGGGTACGCCGAGAACAGGATTGTATCGACGTACCCAACCAAAGGCAAGCGTAGCTGGGCCCATGCGTGGTGTGCCCATAGCTACACCTTATTGTTTTGGAGAAATGGGAGGAATCAAAGAAATTATTGAGGGTAAGGACCAACTCCGCTACGGAGGAGGGTGTCAGTGGAGACGGTTAAAGGGTTGCTCCCTCGTCGAGGAAGAACCGGAGGGCTTTGGATCCGTCCTGAGGGGATGGAGGTGTAAGTGACGACGCCATGGTAAAGATGAGCGGATGGGGGGCCTGGAAATGGAATGCACGAGCCGACGAGAGTGTCTGGTGTCTTGAACATAGTGGGCGGATTTAACAAAGGGGATACAGGAAGGAGTCCAAGGTATGTAGAAATGTGTTCGGTGGGGCATGATCCGGCAGAGGACAATGGGTCTTCTAGGCATGTCCCGGTTTGTGTCTTTGGGAGAAGGTAAAATCGGGCCATGCGGGCTGGAAACGATGAGGTCGGACAGGCTCGAGGGGTAGGAGCCGGACCTGATGAAGTCGTTTATGGTGCTTCGAGATGGTGGCCTGGTGTTTCGTGCAGGGTCAGGGTCCAGGGTAAGTAGGAGGAGTGCCCGAGAGTTGGCGCCCATGGCCTCCGGCTTTGGTATAGATCGACGCGCCAGACGACCACGGCACCACCCTTGTCGGCGGTTGATGATCCAGTCTGGGTTTTACGATGAGTCGGATGGCAGAACGTTCGGGCTGGAGAGATTGGAGTGAGACAGGGAGTGGAGAGTCGAGGCGGGTGATGTCCCGACGCAGGTCTGGATAAATAGTTCATAGAGCCGGGAGACTACGAGGGGGTCCAAGTGAGGGGTACGTGGGAGACAGAAAAAGGGATACATCAGGGGGGGCGAGGACTCTTCCCGAGGAAGAACCTGTGAGGCGGAGGCGATGGTAGAAGAGCTCCAGGAGTCTGGTGGCGCGAACTCATTGAGGGGGACGAGGGGGACAAAGGTAAGCCTCTGCTGAGGTCAACCGTTCGTTGTCGGAAGAGGGGGAGGTCCCGGGTGGATGGTAACACGCGGCAAGGGATGGGTGTTGTGGCCGGGAAGCAGGTGAGTGGACTGAGCCGGAGCGTTGTGTGGTGGGGGGTGGAGGGTGTCAGGGGTGGGGGGTAGGGGGCTGTGTGTGGGTGGAAGAGCAGGTTACATGGTAGGGGGGGATGGGACGACCCAGTGAATAGCCACTAAGGTTGCATGGCTGGGAGACGGCACTAGGACCAGTGTGCCGTTTGAATACAGAGGTGTGGGAGGAGTTTAGCACGTGAGGCTTCAGGCCCACTGCAGAGTCCCAGTTTCAGGTGCGGCGACGGCTGCGGCTGCGAGGCGGTGGATTGGTCGTGGGCGGGGCGGAACCCGAATGGAGAGTCCGCGGGCATGGAGTCCCAGGGTCGTCGGGCGCTACTGAGGTCCCCGGTGGACGGGTGGTCAGGGGGTCGATGATGGGGTGCGGCGGCGAGAAATGAGTGGGGTGCGGTGCGGCGGCCAAGGTTCGAGAGACCCCGTCCGGCGGCGATGCAAGGTGAGGCGGGTGCAGCTGTGATCTTCGCGGGCCCAGTACAACGGCGATGCTGGTTGAGCCCGGTGTGGCGCTTGTGGTTAGGTGGTCCCGGGGGCGCGAGGTACGGCGGTCCGCGGTTGTGCTGTTGATGAGCGGATGGAATCGGGGGGGGGAGATAAACCGAGTTACCGGGCAGGCAGCGGAGCTTGGGCGTCATCGTGGCAAGGTGAGGTCGGCGGCAGCATTCGGCGTGGAGGTCGTGAACGCGGCGTCCCTGGTGAGTTCCTGGAGGCTTCCTCGGGACAAGAATGGCGTCGGGGGCCTCAGGCCGGCGGCTCGGGCCAGAGCCTGGGGCCCAGGCCTGCGGGCGGTCCGAGTCGGGGATTGTCGTGGCTGACCGGCCTGGAGGCGGGACTAATTATTCCGGTAAACAGATTCGTCTAACACTTTTCGAAATTATCTTAAATATATCTGTCTAAATATAGTAACTTTTTATACAATTTGTAAATGAGTGTGTTAAGTTAGCTTCTAAGTGCTGACATTTATCACATCTGGCAGATACATTTGAAAAAAATACTATGTAATTTGGATTTGAATAATGTAATCTATGTACTATTTTAAATTGTATAAGAGAGTGTCTAGCATTTAACGAGCAGTGGTGTATATGTTGTCAACTTTCATCCCATACTTCTGGTCTGATTATTTGACCTAATTCGTTTTCCCATGATTGCCTATATATTTCTGTCTGAAGGGCTTTTAAACTTACCGCTGGAGGAGTGACGCACCTCCCAGCCAGTCGTGCGCCATGCGTTAGACGTATTGACGTGCATGCTGGCTGGCGGGCTTCTTCACGTAGTCACTCACGTGACTCCAAAGTAAAATGAGCACATTTGTTGCACAAGATAAAATTGGAACCCTATGCATAGCTCTATATGAGGCTTGCAAGTCTGTGCGAGTTTTGTTTATGTGGTTTCATTTCTATGTAGAGAAACATATTACCCTCTCATTCTTTCTCTTCAGAAATTCAGATTTTAACTGCATGGCATTGTATGATATTGCATCAACCACGATGATCCATTGCTGTTGGCTCAATGTAAAAACAAGCTAATAATAGCCACTTTGCTCTCAGGCTCTATTATTGAGGAGACTCATTTGAACATGCATCTATGAAGCATACACAACCTCACTCTCTTAATTCGAAATACGAACGGCACGGTGGCACAGCGGTAGAGTTGCTGCCTTACTGTGCTAGAGACCCAGGTTCGATCCCGACTTCAGAGGTGCAGTCCGTACGGAGTTTGTTAACGGTCTTCTCCCCGTGACCACGTGGGTTTTCTCCAAGATCTTCGCATTTCCTCCCACACTCCAAGAAGGTACAGGTTTTGTTCGGTTAATTATCTTGTATTAAGTTAAAATTGTCGCTAGTGTGGGTAGGATAGTGGTTAATGTGCGGGGATCGTTGGTCCGATAGCGAACTCGGTGGGCCGAAGAGGCCTTTTTCTGCACTGAACTCTAAACAAAAACTAAAAACCTAAACTAAATTGCACCAGAATTAATAAAAAAGGGGAGGAAGGGAGGAAAGAGAGAGGGAGGGACGGAGAAAAAGGGGGGAGAGGGGGGGGGTAGGAAAAAAGGAAGGGGGGGAGAGGGGGAGAAGGAAGGAAGGGAAGAGGGACAAGAACAAAAAAAAAAAAAGGGGGGAGTAGGGGTAGGGAAGGAAAAGAGAAATAAGAGGGAGAGGGGAGAAGAGGAGGGAAAGGGGGAGGAAGAGAAGGGAGGAGAGGAGGGGAAGAAAAAAGGGAGGAAGAAGGTAGGATAGAGAGAGTAAAGGGGAGGGAAGGGAGATAGAAAAGGGAAGGGAGAGGAAGGGAGAAGTAGGAGGGGGGAAGAATCTAGGAGAAGAGGGGGGAAGGAGAGGGGGAGAAAAGAAAAGGGAGATAGGGGGCAGAAAAGGGAGGGGGGGGGGGAAGAGGGGAGAGAGGGGGGGGAGGGGGGGGGGAAGGAGGAGAGGGGGAGAGGGGGGGGCTAGGGGGAGAAGAAGAAGGGAGGGGGGGAGGGAGAAGAGAAGGGGGAGGGAGAGGGAAAGGAGGAGGGGGACGGAGAGAGAAAAGATAGGGAGAGGGGGGAGGGAGAAAGGAGAGGAGGGAGGGAGCGGGGAGCGGCGCGCGGGGGCCGAGTGGGACAAGAGGCAAGCGGACCCCAGGGTCGCTAGAGGAGGTAGGGGCACCCGGGAGCGCGGCGGCCCCCGCCACGGCGGGGCCAGCGCGGGGTACTGCGGGCGGGGGGCGCTGACCTGGCCTCCGGGGGGGGGGCGGGCGCCCGCCGGGGGCTGCCGGCCGGCGGGGGCGGGCCGGGGGCGCGCGCGAACACTCGGGCGCGCGGGCGCGATCGGGGCCCCGGCGCCTCCCGCCGGCCTCGGGCCGCGGGGGGGCCGCCGGCGCTGCGCCGGGGCGCCCGGGCGGGCGCGGCGGCGCCGCGCGCCCGGGGGTCGGGGGCGGGCGGTCGGGCGGGGCGAGCGGGCGGGGGGGTGCGCCCCCGCGTAGCGCGGTCGGTGGCGCGGGCGGGCGCGGGGGGGGGGTCGGTGGCCGGTGCGCGGTCGGGCGGGGCCCCCGCGCCCTCGTAGCGCGCGGCCTGGCGACGGCGGGCCCGGCGGGGCCGTGTGTCGGTGGCGCGCGCCGCCCGCCGCGGGGGCCGCGCGGGTGGCGGCGCGCGCTCCCGCCCGCGGGTGCCCGGCCCTCGCACTGTGCCCGGTGGGGGGCCCCGGTCCGACGCGGGCTGCTGCCGCGTGGTCGCGGGGCCGCGTCCCCCCGGTGCGGGGGTGCCACGCCCCGCACGCCGACCGTGGGTCGGCCCGCGGAGGGCGCCTGCCTGGCGCGGCCGCGGCTGGCCCGCACGTCCCGGTGGCGGGGCCGGGGGGCGCGGGGCGTGCCCCCCCTCCCCGGGGGCGCCCCCGCGCGGCCCGGGCGCGCTGCGGGTCGGCGCGGCCGGCCCCCACGTTGCGGGCCGCCGTCCTCCCGCGGGCGGGTGCCTGCCCGCGCGCGGGCGCCGCGGGGGCGCGGCCCGGGGCACGAGCGGCGCACGGTGACGCCCGGTCGGGCGCCGCGGTCCGCGCGGCCGCGCCCGGCGCGCGCGGCCGGGCCCTGCGCCGTCGGACGGGCGCGGTCGGGCGACGTCCGTGCCGCGCGGGGTCGGCCGCGGGTCGGGGACGCGGCGGGGGTGGGCGGGTGTCGGGGGCCCGGGCCCCCCCTGCTGATTTGGGGTGGGAACCACGCCGGCCCCGGCGGGGCTGTCGCGCCCTCGTGGCCGCGCGCGGCCGGGCACGGGGGGTGCGGCCGTGGGAGCTGCGCGGGCTCCGGTGGAGCGGTGCGGCTCGCGCACGTGTGCGGGGTGGCTCGTGCCGCGGGGTTCTGTTTGTGCTGCGCGGGCCTGGGCGTGTCGTCTCGCCGCCTGGCCCCCGCCCTGTGCGCGTGGTGGCGCGCTCGCCGCGGGCCGGGGGGCGGGGCGCGCGGGGCCGGCGGCGTGTGGCCACGTCGGAGGGGCCCGGCCGTTGGTGCGGCCGGACGACGTGTCTGCCGCCAGGCCGGTGGGGGCTCGTCCTGCGGGGCGCGCGGCCGGCCCCTGCGTCCACGCGCCCGGGGCCTCGGCCAGCGGGTTGCTGGAGGGCGGGGGGGTCCGCGGGGACGGTCGCGTCCGGGAGCGCCCCGGCTCCGCGGGCTCGCGGTCGGGCGTGGCGGGGCGCCGCTACGTCAGCCCACGGACTTGTCGCGGTCGGGCGGCCGGGGTGCGCACGCGGGCGGCCTCGTCGGCGTCCCCGGGGCGACGGTGCGGGCCGGCGAGTGGGCGGGGGCCCACTCCCGGCGCCCGCGCCGTGGGCTGGTCCGGCACGGGCGGGTCGCGCCGGCTTCGTGTCGGGCCGCCGGCGGCCGCGCACGAGGCGGTCGATGCTGGTCCCCGCCCCGCGAGCCCCGCGCGTGGGCGCGGGGCGGCGTGGAGCTGGGCGCTGCTCTCGTTGGTCGGGGGCCGTGCGCCTGTGGGCCGGCGGGGCGGGCGGGGCGGTGCGGCGCGCGGGTGGCCGGCGTGCGGTCGCCCCGCGGGGGCCCCCCCGCCGGCCGTGCGCCGGGCCGCGGCCTGGGCCCCCGCGTCGGGCGGCCGGGTCGGCGCTGGGCGTCGGCGGGGTTGGGGGGAGCGGGCGGCGCGCGGGCGGCGCGGACTCTTGCGGGTGGCGGGGCCGGGTCCGCGGGGGGCCCGGGACGTGCCTGTGACTGGTCCCTTCGGCGGCGCGGCGGGCCCGTGCGCCGCCCTCGTGGCGATTGTTCGCACGCGTCGCTGCGGTCCGGGCTGGCCCGGGTGGTTCGGGTGCCGTCGAACGGGGGCCTGCTCCCGGGCCCCCCCGGCGCCGCATGGGGGACGAGCTGGGGGTGGCCCGACGGCGGCGGCCGGCGCCCTGCCCCTGGGCTGCCGCCGGGGGCCGGGTAGGTGCGTCGGGCGGGGGCGGCGGCGGGGGGCGCCTCGGGTTCGCGCCTCGCGGGCGCCCGGGTGCCCCCCGCCCGGGACGCGCGTGCGGAGGGCGGCGCGCGGCGGGGGCGTCGGCCCGAGGTGGCTGGCGGCGGGGCTCGCCCGTGATGGCCACGGGGGCCAAGGCGGGCCGACGGTGCGCCTTGGCGCGGCCCCCCCGCGGTGGGCCACGACTGCGGGGCGACGCGGGGTGCGGGGCCTGCCCCGCGCGCGCGGCGTTGGTGTCCGTCTTGCGGTGCGGCCGCTCCCCCCCCCCCACGGTCGGCGCGTGGTGCGGGTGCACGCGGCGCGCGGCCCGGGGTGGGGGGCCGTCGGCGGCACGGGGCGTCTCCGCGCGGCGCGTTCGCTGGGTGCGCGGGGGCGGCGGGCGGGGGCGCGCGCGTGTGCTGGCCCCGCGCTCTCGCCCCCCGAGGGGCGCGGCGGCTCTGCCGCGGCCGGGGCGGTCGGCGGGCCCCGGCGCGCGGCGGGCCCGTGGGCGGGTGGGTTCGTCGGGTGCTGTCGCGGCCCCCCGCGTAGCCCCGGCTGGCTGGCCTGTGGGTCTGTCGCTGTGTACTCCGCTGGGTACGGGGCTCCGGTGGTGCCGGGCCGGGCGGCTAGCGCCCGGGCCTGCGGGGTCGGCCTGCGTGCCGCCGGGCCCTGCGCGACGGGCGGCCCCCACCCCGTGCTCGGGCCCGGGGGGGGGCCCGTTCCGGGTGCGGGCGCGGGGGCCCCGCGCGTGGTCCCACGCTGACGCCGGCCGCGCCGGCCGCCGGGCGGGGGCGGGGGCCGGGCACGGGGGGGCGGTGGGCGGCCGGCCCGACGGCGGCGGCGCGCGGCCGTCCGGGGCGAGCGGCGTGGCGCCCTCGGCCCGGTGCCGCGGGGGCGGGGTGCCTCTGCACGGCGCCGGCGTGGCGCGGAGGTTTCGTCCCGGGGGGTCGCGTCCCGCGGCCGGGGGGGCGTCGGCGGGCGCGGGGCCGGCAGCGGGCGGGCGGCGTGCGTGGTGTGCGTTCGCTGCCGGGGGGCCGCTCTCCACGGGTCCGCGACGTGTCTGCTGGCGCGCCCGGCCCCGGTCGCGGGGGCGCGGGCCCGGCGGCCCGGGCGGCGCCACCCGGCCAGGGTCGCCGGCGCGCGACGGCGTTGCCGGCCTCCCGGCGCACCGCGGGCGGCCGGGCGCTGGGCCGCGCCCGCGGCCGCCTGGTCGCGGGGCGGCGCACGTGGGCTCGCGGGGCCGGCCGCGGGGCGGCCCCCCGCCCCTGTGTCTGCCCTGCGCTGGGGCTCCTGCCGCGTGCGCCGCTCGCGCGGGGCGGCGGGCGGTGGCGTGGGGCGGCGCGCCGGGGCCTGTGCCCCCGCCGCGTACAACCCCCTGCCCACAAGCGCCATACACCCTGCGCCCAGCGGCCCCCCTAACTACCAGCCCGAGCACCCCCCCCCCCCCCGTGCAGGGAGCCAGCCGCCCCGTTCCGACCCCTGCCTAAGCCCCCTGACCCTGTTCCCCCATGCCCAGTTCGGGGCCGCCCCGATGCCCGGGACAGCTCCGGACAGAGCGCTCTGCATTCTATCAAAACCACTTGATCTTCCGTCCGAACCCCCTCGACCCAGTTGCTCGTATTAAACGCCCCGCCTTCAATCAAGCAGACCTTTATACTGCGCAGTGTCTCAGCGACCAAGACCTCTTGCAATCATGGTTCTCGCTCCACCCAAATGTGGTGCTACCACCACCATTATTAAACCTTTTTTTTCATGTTATGCCCGTGGATATGCAAAGCAGCTGAGTAATTCAAACCCCCGACTTCACGTATCTGGTTACATCTTTGTGGATTTCCAGCCAGTCTACCAGGAACAAAAGCAGACAACTTTCAACACTACTACAAATAATTAGCTGTACCCTAATTTTGAGGTTTAGGAATACTTACTCCTAGCGGCACCCCAAGTCCCGAAAGAGGGACAGAAAGGGTAATTTCCCATCAACCACTCCGTGTTAGAGTTGTTAATCAAAGGTTTACTCTGAGTAACGAGGCCCTTATTGAAGTATGAAAGACCAGAACAAACTGGAGATAGCAACATAGACAACAAAAACCATAAACAATAGAAAGTAGGTGGCATGAGTAGGCCAAATTGACCCTTCGAGCTCCGCACCACATTCAATATGAACATGGCAGATCAACCAGAATCATACCATTTCCTGCTTTTCCCCCATATACCATTATTCCATAGCCTGCACCCAATGTGCCGATCCACGAGGAATCATGCAGCATCTGTGAAGAGAGAAAAGTGATTTTTGCTTTGTATTATGACTCCAATCAAAACTGGTAGAAGGCAAAGATGAAACAAGTTTGTAACAGGGTAAAGCAGCAGAGATTAAATCAGGGAAGCTGATTAAGGATTTAGTGATGAACAAAAGGTAGAGTTAAAGGAAGTATATAAAGAAGAAGCGTTATAATTCCCTCATCTTGCTATAAAAAAAAAACTATGGTTGCTGAATTCTGAAATGCAAAAGCTGAAATTGTGATAATCTGAAATTGTTGTGCTCAAAGTTGTGTGCTAAGGGTTGTAATGTGCCTAAATTTAATTTGAGCTTGCCTTGGATATCAAGTGACATTATAGGATGCAAAGTACAGAGGGATCAGAGTGGGTGCGGGATGTAGAGGTCAAGTCACATGTGACTAGAAGTACAAGGTCACCCTTGCGAACTCAACACAGGTATTCTGCAAAACATTTTCCTGATCTGCGTTAATTTACTCGTAGACATAGAAGTAAACTGTTGGATAAACATTTTGGGGCCCTAGAAGGGTAGGAAGAAGGCAGAAAGGACAAAGGACAAGTGTGTAACTCCCTGCAGTTGCATGGGAATTATCATGAGAATTAGTGGAGATATAGGCATCATATTGGAAGTGATTAGTTCAGTGGATCATAGTCAGCACAACTATACAAAGGTAGCCGCAAAACGGAGAAAGAAATTGGGGATCGTTTATAACAAAATTTGGTTGCGAATAAAATTTATTCTGATGGCTTAGTGGTATCCATATCTGTAGCGAATTCTGTTGTTATGTATTCTGGAGAAGTGAATTAAGAGTAGGAAAAAGTCAGATATGGACCATAGAAAAGAGCGACAGCAAGGTCGGGTTTGGAAGCAAAATGATAAAGCTCTCATTCAGGATAAAACAACCAAATAGCACCATTATTAACATCAATGTTTTGAAAATTAATTAGAGATAAGGGGGAGCATAAGCCAGATTGAAATATCTTGGTATGAAATATCAGTACTATGAATCCAAGTTAGCATTAAATGATGTTTAAGGGGAGAAAATATGGTTTGATTGGAATGAAAAATTGTCAGAATAGATTACAACCAAGTACCCATGGGATCTGTGGAATTTAATGTTAGGTGCACTTTATGATTTTCCTTTATCTGTTTCCTACCCCCCTTTACAAGATCCAAGTTAGTTTGGAGCAGGCTGGCTGAACCAGCAATGGGATGTGTAGCAAGGAACTGCAGTTACTGGTTTAAATCGAAGATAGACACAAAAAGCTGGAGTAAGCGGATCAGACTTGCCGTTTCCTTGCCATTTTGTTATTCGTACATTCGTTAATTATTTATCTGGTACATTGGGCTTTGGGGCTCTCCGCTCGGGCAGTCGCTCTGAAATGTGTTTATGTATTTATAATGACAACAAAGTGCAATATTACTATTATTACATTATACATATTATTATTATTATTATTATTATTTATTAGTATATTATTATTACTATTCATATTATTATTATTATTTTATTATAATTATATTATATATTAATATTATTAGAGGACCGAGATCAGTGGGAGGGTAGGACACACTCTGAAGGGAATTCCACACATAATTCCAAAAATGTGTTAGGGTGAACCTGTTGAAGGCACTTACATACCCAGGGCCCTGATGGTTTGGCCAATCCAGTATAACTCAAGAATGGGCCTAGAATCGGGATGCTTTGGTGATCAATGTTTTAATGTTCTCTTCGACTCTGGATCATTCCCATGGCTGGAGGAACAAAATGTCATTCCACTTTTAAGAAGGATGGCGAAGAAAACAGGGACCAGTAGACCATTAGCCTATACATAAATGGGGAAGATGCTTGCGTCGATTATTAAAAGAGTTATAGCAGTGCATTTGGAAAGCTGTGATGGGATCGGCAAAGTCAGCATGGATTTTATGAAGGGAAAATGCTTGACTAATCTGTTGTCATTTTTGAAGATGTCACAAGTACAAGGATAAGGTTGAGACCAGTGGATGTGGTGTTATCTGGACATTTCAGACAGGTACCCATAAGAGACTGTACTGGGTGCAAAATTAGATGCACAGGTAATCGGGGCAGGGTATTGGACAATGGACTATAGAACTGGCTGGCAACTGTAAGCAAAGATAGAAAGTACCGGCTCCTTTTTCAAATGGGGCAGGCAGTGACTAGTGGGTGCCGCAAGGGCTCGGTGCCTGACTCCAGATTTTACAATTATACTTAACGATTTAGAATGATGAAATTAAATGTCACATCTATAAAATTTTGGATGACACAATGCTGTGAACGGGGGGAGGGGGGGTGCAAGGAGATCTATGGGCCTTCAGGGTGGACTTGGATAGATAGGGTGAGGTGGGCAGAAGCATGCAGATGCAGTCTTAATGTGGATAAATGTGAAGGTTATCCTCGTTGGTGCAAGAATCAGGAAGCACATCATTATCTGAATGGTTGTCAATTAGGAGAAGTGGGGGTACAGCCAAGACTTGGGGAGTGTTTGTAACAATCAGTTCCTGAAAGTGAGCATAGCAGGTACAGCAGGCAGTGATGACATTCGTAATGGTATGTCGCCTTCATTGAGAGTGGATTTGAGTTTAGAGCAAGAAGGTTCCTATTGCTGTTGTACGGTCCTGTGAGGCGTCACCCAGGAGTATTGTGTTGCAAGTTTGGTCTCCTAATTTGAGGAAGGACAGTAATTGCTATTCAGGAGTTCAGCATAGTTCACCAGGTTAATTCCAGGGCTGGCGGGGACTGATGTATGATGAAAGCATGGGGTCAACTGGGCTTGTATTCACTGGAATTTAAAGGATGAGAGGGATCTTATAGAAACATAAAAAATTCTTAGAGGATTGTAAAATGTTTCCCGATGTTTGGGGTAGTCCAGAACCAGGATTCACAGTTAAGAATAAGATAGGCATTAGGATGGCGAGAGGAAAAACCTTATTCATTCAGACAGTTGTGAAACTGCGGACATTTCACTGCCGCAGAAGGCAGTGAGGGCCAAATACTGGATGTTTTTCAGAGTGTTAGGTTTAGCTCCTGAGCTACGAATCAAGGATATGGGGAAAAAGCGGAACGGGGTACTTATTTTGGGAGGATCATACCATATTGATTAAACCCTATAGAATCGCGTGCTAGCCCCGACGAAGGGCTGCAGGCCTACACCTGCATCCTAGTTTCTAGTTTGTATTCCCTTTTCTCCAGAGATCGTCCTGACTTCATTGAGTTACTTACTCCAGCTTGTTTGGGGGGGGGGGGGGGTCTATCTTCAGCAATGGGATGTTCCACTAGGAACCGTGGGATGCGGTTACATGATTTTTGAATGAAGCCGGCATTGGGAAGAGGTGGAGAAGTTGAGGCTTTGAGGATCTGCAGAATTGTTCGAACATGGCATCAGGCAGGAAGCAAACAGAGGGGTGGGAGATGGTCCCATTTTTTAAAGACAACAAGGAAGGCAGATCATGATCTAAGAAGGAAGCTTTTCCTCAAGATATGGGAGACAATTTTGTTGCCTGTTTCCCGGTCCCAAGGAGTGCTGCATTCTGCATAACCCTGAGACAGCACTCCCTTTAACAAACAGCAGCTTCCTGGAGCCCCTAGGACGCTTCAAAAGTAGTCATTGGTTAATTTAAATTATGCTCTCAATTACAGTGCAATTTAAATTTATGTCATGCAAATGTCAGATTAAAAAGTAGACTCGTACATATACAGCATATTTTATAACTTCAGGAGGTCTCGGAGAGCTTTACATTCAATTAAGTGTTGTCACCATTCAAGAGTTCTTCAATAGCTGTAAGCACTCAAAATATGCTGAGGTCATGAAAGACCAACATTACTCAATGCTTGAAAGAGAAGGAAATCTTATTGCTGAGCATTGTAAAGAACAATCTGGCTTTTCTTTACTGATGTGTGTGACCTGACTCTCCTGCAGAGCAAGGGTTTCCCGTGATTTTTGATTTATTTAATCCATTTTAAACAGCATTTACATCTATGAAGATCTGAGGTGTATATTACTCTGACAACTGTGGTAGGATTATTCACCTGACCTTTTAATTCATCCAGACACTAGTGTTCCTTTGCAAGTGAATCCCTTCACCGCACAGACTTGTATTTACGCGGAGTTGAATGGTCGTCACCAAAGGGCTTGAATTTCATTTACTTAAGGTATCAGCAGAAAGATGGTTATGTGGAGAGAAGTCACAGAAATTCAGCAAAATAATGAATGAATGGGTTCCTTTTGTTTACTGTTGTGAAATATGTAAAGGGGCAGTTAAGTGAACCCTGCTGCCTTTGAGAGCAAAATGTCTCAGATCAAAATATATAGCACATTACGGGAAATCTCCATTAGAAAGAAATATTTTGCATATCTAAAACGAAAAGCAATTCAGAAGTACAGTGGTAACTAGTGAAATAGCAACCCCCGATTCAGATTAGGGAGTAAAGTCCAAATCCCTGTTGGTATCCAATTATCTGTAACACACACAACTGCCACTAATTACAGGGACCTATCAAGCAGCAGACCTACTTCCAAAATTGCAGTTTCAAAAGCCTACAAAATGGTCTCCATGTGGTAAAACATGACACAGTGTAGCATATTCATACATGCACAGGTTTTAATTTGGGCTTTGAAAACAAACGATGAATTCAACCCCAATCCTCATATGGTTAAATAACATACATATTTTGCAGTTTCGCCTGCTCGGGGAAGAGTCATTATTCACAATATCAGTGAAGTTCTTCCACATGTGAAAATAGGTAACGTTTCTAACTTCAAAAATGTGCAGGATCACTGAAATATCGAACTATCATGCCTTGTGCTTTTATGACCTTTATGACAACTCAGCTGAAAATGAATTTGGCAGTCGGCTAATTAGCTTCTTCCGTGCTAGATTGTTAACAAGACAGACTCTCTGTCTGCATGTAATTCTTTTGATTTTTAAATCATACAACATCAGAAAATCCATGCAGTCAAAGGGAGAACATGCAAACTCAATTCAGACAGCACCTGTAGTCAGGATCAAATACAGTTTTCTAACAGCGCCAGAGACCGGGTTTAATCCTGACTATGGGTCTCACAAATCTGATTGCGTTTTTTAATGATGTGATCAAAGAGGTTGATGAAGCACTGAGCTGTAGATATTGCGACATATTAGTAAACTATCGGAATTTTAGCAAGGCAGTCAACCAGGTTTTACAATGGAAGGACTGCTCTGGAAGTGATCGCAATGGATCCAAGGAGAGAATGCTGAATGATAGAAATTGGCTCCGTGAGAGGAAGCAAGGCTGTGGGTCAAGGTTGCTTTTTGGACTGGTGCCCTGTGACTAGTAGTGTGCCTCAGGGTTCGGTGTTGGGTCACGCTTGGCTAGGCCAACACTGCTACACGGCCAGGACAATGGGCCTTCATGGACAGGCCAAGAACCTGCACTTACAACAACAGGGACTTGAAAATAGCGCCAAACTGGCAACTCTGTACACTGCCTCAGCATACTATTGCTATACACTTTCACTGTGTCTGTGATGTTTATCTAAGATGTAACTAAGTGCTTATGTGCAGTGTTATTGTACTGAGCTGTATACAAAAATACATTTCACTCTAAACCCGTCTCCGGTAATATTGACAAATAAAGTACCATAAAAGTAACCATAACTGCTGTTGTCACTTCTATCAATAATTTGGATGAATTTATCTGTACATGGCATCGTTAGTAAGTTTGCAGATAAGACAAAGTGGGTAGTTGTAGATAGTGAAGTCGGTTGTCAAAAATTGCAGCAGGATCTTGATCAGTTGGGGAGGTGGGCTGGGGAATGTTTGATGGAATTTAATACAGAGACATGTGAGGTGTTGCATTTTGGGATTACTAACGTGGGCAGGACCTACACAGTGAATGCTAGTGAACGATTGGGCTCTGGGGAGTGTTGTAGAGCAGAGAGATCTAGGAATGCAGGGACATAGTTCCTTGCAGGTAGTGTCACATCTAGATATGGTGATCAAAAAGGCTTTTGGTACATTGGCCTTCATCAGTCAGAGTACTGAGTACAGAAGTTGGGAGATCTTGTTGCAGTGATAGAAGACATTGGTGAGGCCACATTTAGAGCATTGTGTTCAGTTTTGGGCACCGTGTTATAGGAAAGACGGTGTTAAGCTTTAAAGGGTGCAGAGAAGATTTAAGAGGATGTTGCCAGGATTCAAGGGCCTGAGCTATCAGGAGAGGTTGAATAGGCTCGGACTTTATTCCTTGGAGCACAGGAGGATGAGGGGTGATCCTATAAAAGTGTACAAAATCATGAGTGGAATAGATCAGGTAGATACACAGAGTCTCTTGCCCAGAGTAGGGGAATGATGAACCAGAGGACATAGGTTTAAGATGAGGGGGGGAAATTTAATAGGAAACTGAGGGGTGGCTTTTTCACATAGAGTGGTGGGTGTTTGGAATAAGCTGTTGGGGGTGGTATTATTGCAACAGTTAAGAAACATGTGGACAAGCACATGGATAGGACATGTTTGGAGGGAAATGGGCCAAACACAGGCAGGTGGAACTAGTGCAGATGGGACTTGCTGGTTGGTGAGGGCAAATTGAGCTGAAGGGCCTGTTTCCACACTGTATGACTTTATGACTCTATGGGTGCAATCTGTTCAGAGTTTGCACGTTCGAGTAGGAGTGATCATCGTTCGGTATGGTCTCCGAAGGGCCTGCTTCCATGCTCCATATCTAAAATAAAATCTAATTGAAGTGATGAGCATTGCTGGATTGGATACCTTTTCCTCAGCTCTGATTTTGAATTTAATAGCACAGAATGCTTTTCCCATCAAAAGAAAGCAATATTTCTTGTGGCCCAAAGGGACATGGTTGCAACTAATCTATGTGCCTCTTCCTCATCTTAAACCTCCCGTATGTTCTTTACACAGACAAAACATAGGGTATTGCTACTAAGACAAAAAAAACGTTGAGCATTCGACTTTGATAAAAACATAAGAGCTCATAACATCTGAAGAGAGAATCAGTCCAACCAGCTAAAATACCTGATATTAGGTAACTGATGATTAATACCAAAGAAATATATATCCCCTCTTCGGTTGCTAGGAATTAAATGTACGTTTTCCAGGCTAGATGACAAGTAGTATAAATTCTAAATCCCTAAATCCCAATGACACCTAAAATTTTCAAGACAGGGAACAGCAACTCATGTTTGACTTGGCACACCAGTGTGAAAACTTGGAATACGGCAAAAAAACGGCAAAACCATTGGGCCCTAATCAAGCAGGAGTCATTAATTCACAAATCACATTTAACTCTCTATGGATTACTCCAGATTGGACTTTCCATTAGGTATGGAATGGCAGACTGAGTTTTTGACGTTTAAAATCTGGGATTTTTTATGGTACATTTTCACCAAGGAAAGGAAATAGGACGATTTCATGTTTTGCCCCGTGATGACTTAAACAGCCATGTTTCAAGCTGAGTGTTTATGCGAGTCCAATAGGTTCCAGGTTTTGGTGATATTTATTTGTCTAATATAAGCAGATGAGGAATTGCACAAAGGTATTACAACTTCCTTCATAAAAGCAAAACTCTAATTTTAATTGTTCAAAAATAAATGAATCTAAAGGGATTCAATAAGAATACATGTTGTTACTTTTCTTTTAGGTAGGGTAATGTATGCCAGTCTTCAATTTCCTGTTCTCCCGAAACAGCTCATTTCCTCAAAAGAAGTAACAAGTCAGGTGCAACATGTTACTCGATGCCTGACTAATCGTTTTAAGTGCCTCGACAATAAATGAAAATAAATTGCTGTTACCAATGCACAAACCGCACATGTGCTTCTGCTAACCATGCGACCAAAAGGGACAAAAAAAGACTAACAGAGTCGTTGTTAAATAGGTCCATAATTTACAAAGAGTATAATGGAAAGTGGCATGTTCGTGACTTGTGCTGGCGTAGAAGAAAAAAGTAACAATTGGTGTAATGTGATTTTTGCAGGGCTATGCATTAGGGTTATGGGAAAGCAAGCATTCACCTCATGTTCCTCAGAATCTCACCCAAAATTCAGAGATCAAGCTTTTTATTTAACCTATTGTGCTGATTGAAAGATACTGCATGGAAACAGATCATTTGGTCCATCGGGTACAGGCTGATTATTGATCATCCGTTCATACTAGTTCGATGTTATTGCATTTCACATTCACTCCCAACACACTCACGGCAATTTTCAGAGGCCAATAAACCTACAAATCCGCACGCCTTGGGATGTGGGAGGAAACTGGAGCACCTGTAGGAAGCCCATGTTCCTAGGGAAAACGTGAAAACCCTACGTAGACAGCACCAGCAGTCAAACCCAGGTCTCTGGTGCGGTGAGGCAGCAGCTCTAACAGCTACACCACTGTGGTATCCTCGATGGGCCAAAAGGCCTGTTTCCATGTTGTATTCTCTTCCTACAACTAAACTAAATAGGCATTTTGTTGTAACCTGCACAGGTGTCTGAAGCAGAGAACAACAAGAGAAATGGGAACAAGGTAACGCAGAGTTAAGTACAACACTCATGTAACACCCACACAGCATAGTGTAACTCAAACACCTATTCCAAAGTTGGACCCAATATGTAATTTAGAAATTTGGCATATTGGTGGCATTTTGAGCAATCTATTTTGGTTGCGTTTCAACCATATTTCACCAACCTTGGCTTGTCATGCATCATAATAGTAAGATTAAATGAGAACTTACCAGTTTGAAGTTTGATCTTTATTTTATGAGGAGTCGAGTTGAGGGACTACGTGAATAGAAGCCCGTACAGCCGTTGGTGCGTCAATCTTCAAAGCAGCGGAATGAATTCACAGCTAACAATGACTGAAGTATAATCGTAAGATGATAAAACTAGAACTACCAGATGAGATCTATGAGGGTGGGAGCGGAGGGCACGTAGTCCCTCAACTCGACTCCTCATAAAATAAAGATCAAACTTCACACTGATAAGTTCTCGTTTAATCTTACTATTTTACTTCGGAGTCACGTGAGTGACTACGTGAAGACTTCAAAGCACTGTGAATTCACGCCGCAGACCGAAATCCGACGTTCACACTGCCTGGATTGACTCAAAAGTTGTTAACAATCAATCATGCCATAAGTAATACATTTGTTAAATGAAATAACAGTTTATTTACAAACAAATCATAACAACCCCTCTAACTCAGGGGAAAAAGTGTAAGGGGTACTGAAACCAGAATCAGCAAACACCCCGAGCCTTGAAATCGGCTTGTGATAAAACCTCTGAAAATTAGCTCACTGGTCTGGACCATCTGCGGCCGCGAGATATGGTCTATTGGCAAGTCCATCGCCCTTGCCGCGGAAGTTGATGCCGCCCTGGTGGAATGAGATTTGATTTTATCAGTATCAATTCTGCACTTGCCAGGACCTGCTTAGCCACCTTGAAATCGTTTGCACCGACACCTTACTGTGTGGTTTTTTGTGACTAATAAACAAAGCCAACTCTGTTCCTCTCAGAGGTTTAGTAATCTCAATGTAACGAGATAAATGTGAGACTACACACAAGCGATCATCTGCGGGGTATGCTGAAAAACACAATCTTACATCCTGTCAATGCCTCTTCTATTATGTTTAAGCAAATCATAGACATAAAATATAATGGCATCAGCCGACACATGCATTCTAATCTAGCCGTAGCTTTTGCAATGTTGTACACGTTGAGCTGAAACCAACGCCATAAGCATGACCACCTTTCATAGTTAATTTGGCTATAGATAGGCTTGTAACCGGAGCCCACTGGCGATGAACCATAAGCAACCTCACTCACATTCCAAATACCGGCATACCTGGGTTTAGGAGGATTAGAATTGAAAAACTCCTTCATGAATCGTGAAACTAACGGATGTGTCCCTACTGTATGCAATTTGCATTCATAGGTAAATAAGAAGACAGAGCACTTCTGGCTGAATTAATCGCACTGTAACTTAATTTTTTGGTCGAAATAAAGAGTTGACAAAAACTCCAATAACGTCCGTGATCCCTGCAGTGTGATATACAATATTCTGCTGTAACACAGAATTGCTCACCACTTCCTTATATAGGTAATATATTGCTGCTGTGTACTATCCCTGCAGGCCCAACTGAGAATATCCCACTGTCCGATGAAGACAGTCCTCGTTGAGGACGCCCAGTCCTCTCCCAAGGTATGCCGTCCTCCTTAAAATCTCAATTAACAGCAAATTAACACCCTATAAAGATTTTTGAACTGGATTTACCAGTTTAGTTTTTTATTCTTGGGCATAAGCATGTAAGGCTCCTAGCCATTTGTAATACAATGGGAAACCATGCTTGTGTAGGCCAATCTGGCACTACCAATACCCCTGAAGCGGAGTCTCCTTGATCTTTGCAAACATCTGCTGATGAGACAGAATGGAGGAAATACATACACAAACGATGGGCCGAGTTCAGCGAGACCTGGGTGTCATTGTACACCAGTCATTCTGAAAGTAGGTCATGCATTGGTGCAGCAGGCAAGTGAAAAATGCGAATGGTATGTTAGCTTTCATAGCAAAGGATTTGATGTACAGGAGCAGGAGGTTCGGTAAAGTTGTACAGGGTCTTGATGAGACCACACACTGCTGTGCCCAAATCTGGAGGAAGGACATTATTGCCATAGAGGGAGTGCAGAGAAGGTTCACACAGAGGAGGAGGTTTCACCAGATGATTCCCAGGACTGTCTTATGACAAACAAGACTGATTAGACTAACGGTTTATACTCTCTGGAATTTAGGAGATTATTAGAGGAGATCTTATAGAAACTTATAGGGGTTTTTTTTTGGACAGGATAGAATGCAGAGGAAGGATTGGTATCAGGAGATTTTGCCCCGTTATGTTTGGGGAAGTCCAGTTGATCAAGGGTCAGCTTACAAGGGGTCATAAGGGGTGGGAAATCCTGAAGGGGGGGAACCTTTTAAGACCTGATTTAATGGTGAGTCTCTGGAGTCTTGACTCTCAGCCACAAGGGTAGTTGAGGCCACAGAGGTAGTTTAGTTGAGGCAGTTTCAATTGCTATGAGGGAGTTAGATGTGGCCCTTGTGGCTAAGGGATCAGAGGAGTATGGAGAGAAGGGCTTGTTGCTAACAGAGGGTATGGAGAGAAGGCAGGTACAGGATAACTGAGTTGGATGATAATGATCATATTTGAATGCGGTGCAGGATGTTCGAAGGGACAAATGCCTTACTCCTGCACCTAATTTCTATTGTTTCTATGTTTCTCTGTTTCATGTTTCAAACAATATCCACACACAATGCCGAAACGCATCTGCTACTGCCCCAGTATCTGGTTCCCATGAAAAATCAGGTTAAATGATGATTTAATCGAGATGCAAACAAGTCAATATCTGGCAATCCAATACTGAACAATCATTTAGTTAAATACATCCTGATTTAACATCCATTCAATGTTGTCATTAAACTGACGTGACCTAGTGTCAGCTACCGTGTTGAACCTTCCTGGGCAAATAAAGTGCTGAAAGCCAGATATTTTGGTTCAATTACACCAGTCAAATATCCAAATCTTTAGCCAGTCTATCACAAGACTGTGACTTAAACTCCACCCATGTGGTTTACATATGCCACTGCTGTGGTGTTGTCAATCTGAAAACCTGCACATGCAGATCCCTCCTTGTAGAACAAATAAGCTTTGAGCCCATACCAGGTGCCAACAACTCTAAATAATTAATCCCTCTTAATTGAAGAAGCGATGTCTCATCCACATTCCATCTGCCTCCACAACTAGAAGACATATCTGTTTGCACCCAACCCCCCAGTGCACTTACATCAGTCTGTAATATCAGTGACGGTGGTTCCACCAAAAACCTTCCTATACTTTTTGAAACATGTACTATCCACCATTGTATGTCAGCAATCGCCTCAGCTGACAACTGCATAGGCCTATCAAAATGGCCTTTGTATTCTCAGTGCCTGTTCCTTTGATCGTTGTAATTGTTGATAATGCAGAGGACCATACTGCACAGCTGGAAATGCTGCAACAAACTTCCCAATTAAACTGGCTACTTGTCTAATCGAAGGCCGTTGTTCTCCAACGAGATTAACACAGTCCTCAATTAACTGATTCAATTTATCCCTGGGCAAATTACCAACATGTGATTGGAATTAATGGTAAATCCCAGATAATCAATAATTTAGACTGGTGATAATTTAGATTTATCTGGGTGAATAACAAATCCCATTTGTTCAAAAGTGATTTTAACAACTGAAACTGATGATTGAGTTTCAGCATGAGTCTTTCCAACAATCAGAATATCATCTAAATAGGCCATTACCCACATGCCCCTGAGCTCTAAGTAATGCTAACACAGGTTTTACCATTTAGTAAATAATCTAGGAGCTGAAGTTAATCCATTCGGCAATGCCCTGAATTGCACAGCTCAGTCATCCAAATAAATTTCAGATATCTTCTATCATCACCATGAAATAGACACTGAATAATACCGCATTCTTTAAATCAATGGTTGCCATATAATACCCTTTGGACACTAGATGTTTGCCCATGGTAAAGGTCTCCATTTTGAAATGCCTATAACAAACAAATTTGTTCAAACTCGATAAATCCAGAATAATTCTACATCTCCCAGTCTTTTTAGATCTGGGAAATGTACTTGACAGAAATTGTTGACTTTGATAGACAGAAGGCTCAATTACCCCTTTCTTATGTAACGTCTGAAATCTCTGCTTGAATAAGCACATTTTCCTCATCTGAAAAAATAAGTTTACGACTAGGAAAATGTTGATTAGGTAGACTGTCCTTAGAGTAAAATTCAATTTTTCACCCCTTCAATACTACTAGGTATGAACAAATCTGATGTCAACTGCTGCCATTGTTTGAGAAACAATTTTAACCTTCCCCAATTTGAACAGGAACATCAGTTAATTCATCGTCTGTCAATGTTATATTCCTTACCTGCATCTTTCCTTGCGGACCTTGTTGTCTTGTAGAGAACCCTTTTTGCCTTGCTTGCCAGCTGGCTTAATGAGGGCCATGGTTTTAACAACCTCATGACAGTCTTTGACCCTTTTTGCAAGGTTACCACCAAACAACAGATTTCGTGGTGGTACACTGGTCAGTTTGCACAAACTCGCCAAATTCGGATTAGCACTGGCCTAATAGCGGCCCTCCCGATATTATTAATTTCAAAATGCATTACAAAGGAATCCCAGTTCATCCTGGTGTGCTTCAACCATATCGCTTGTATCAATAACTTTCACCACAGCTGTAATACCTGCTGACAACAGTTTAAGCACTTTTTAAAACTTCATCTACTGGTCCCTAGCAGGCATACCCCATCTATGGCCAAATTTGGTGATTAACCACCACGGGTACCTTCAGGAGATCACAATTAACAGAGCTTTATAGTTTTTTTGCTACTTCATCCATAGCTAGCTCCTGTAACTGGTGGGAGAGCATATACTGAATTGCTTCGGACAATTCTACATCAATCGCCTTTCCTGCCTCTCTACGCTCAGCAAACTTCCCAGCAATGTTCGGAATTACCTCCAACCGAACTCCTTTACTGCTCTCCCCCCAGCATAGAATCAGTGTCAGCAAACTGCACTGATAGAACATCCTCCTCACAGGCAGGATAGTTCTGCAGCCCTGAAACGGGTGCTGCTAGCACAAGCTCTCCATCAGCCTGGCTTGGGCACCACTCCTCCTCACGGAGCTGGTCCCTGTCGAGCATTCTTTTGTAATAGAATCTCGACGTGGGAGAGCCGTGAGCAAACGGACTCTCCTATGGAGGGTACCTCCAGGCCCGACTCATCTACGGGCCACAGAGACTTGCCAGTGGCCTTCCGCCCTACTGGCAAAGCCTCCACTGCCCCCCGGCAGTGGAATAGTCCGCAACCACTGGCTGTGTAACCAGCACCGGACCAGGTTGTACCAGACGGGCCTCCATCCTCAACACTCTCCTGGCCACTTTTTCTTTTCTACCCCCGGAGCGCCTCGCCGACACCTTCTTCACTTTCTGCAACATATCTACCAGAACTCCAAACCATCGCAGAAAATGACCTGTGGTAAAATCTTTTAAAAAACCTTACCTCCATTTAAACTTACCGCTCGGAGGAGCGCTGCTGCTCCAACCGGCCGACTGCACCAGCGTCTGACGTCATGACGCACCAACGGCTGTACGGGCTTCTATTCACGTAGTCACTCACGTGACTCCGAAGTAAAATGTAGGGTCCTAGAGTCATATAGTGATACAGTGTGGAAACAGGCCCTTTGGCACAACTCGCCCACACCGGCAAACAATGTCCCAACTACCCTCGTCCCACTTGGTCCATAACTCTCCAACCCTGTCCCATCCATGTACATGTCCAACTGTTTTTTAAACAATGGGATAGACCCTGCCTCAACTGCCTCCCCTGGCAGCTTGTTCCATACTCCCACCCTTCTGTGTGAATAAGTTACCTCTCGGATACCTATTAAATCTTTTCCCCTTCACCCCTCTGGTCCTCGATTCCCCTACTCTGGGTAAAAGACTGTGCAACTACCCGATCTATTCCTCTCATGATTTTATACACCTCTATAAGATCTCCCCTCATCCTCCTACGATTCATGGAATAGAGACCCAGCCTACTCAACCTCTCCCTGTAGCTCACACCCTCTGGTCCTGGCAACTTCCTCGTAAATCTTTTCTGAACCCTTTCAAGCTAGACAATATCTTCCCTATAATAAAATATTTCTCCCTTATATTGTCTGCATTTCTAAAAGTGAGATGATTAATAGTGTACTAACAAAGAAAAGGTGGTGTGATTATTGACAACTGCAAGCCAGACCACCAATTTTTCAAGACTGCACAGCAGAAGATATCACTGTGGAATTTAATTTTAACATAGACTTTCTGCCTTGCCCATTTACCATTGATTTCTACGCCCAGTATTCCTTCATAGCTATACTTCGCTCAATGTCAAATTGTGAAGGGAAAGCAAAACATCACAGATTTCAGATATCTGAAACAAAAGTAAAACATTCTGAAAGTGAAACACTCAGTGGTCCTGGCATTAAATGTGGAGAAATATATATGGACAAAAGAATATTACGGTTGAATAGCATTAAGAACAAATGGAGCAAAGATAGTTTTAATATGACACAAATGCTCAAGTAAGGAAATGAGAAGAAAGTTCTTTACAGAACTAAGAAGACAATTAGATTGCAGTAAAGTAAAGTATAGAATATTGATTGTGACAAGTCCATGCTGATGATGTTGGGGCCTGGTGAAGTATAACAAGAGGAGGATCAGATACCACTGAGAAACTTAAAAATGGCACTTTATCCCCAATCTTGCTCAAACATTGCCTCAGCAATCTGCCTGCAATTTTCCTTGAACACAGCAGTGCCAAACTTCTGGCTGACGTTTCCCCAAAGGAATATTAGCATAAGCAACCATGCACATTTTGTTATAGAAATACTGCACACTCAATATTAATAAAGTATTCCTGACTTAACCGAGTATCTCTACCTCCCACCCCTCAACCCACCAGCACCACATCACCACCACAGACCCCAAATTATTCTCTACAGAATCCAGGGGTTATGGAAGGGAATGGAGCAACACTAGCATTTAGAACTGCAATATTTTGGAAGTACCATTTCCTCACGTCCAAAACTCATTGGGAGATCATTTGGCTATTATAAAAACACGGGCACACCATTGAGCCCAAAGAAAAGGTGAAAGGTGCACACAAAATTAATTGTGTAGCTTCATTAACATGAATGTTAATGACTGTTTAGCACCGATTATTTTGTTTATTACTTTAGCGCCTAATCACAGAGTATTGTGGAAGGTAAGCCAGCATTGATAAGATCCATACCTTCATGGTTAGAAACATAGACATAGAAACATAGAAAATAGGTGCAGGAGTAGGCCATTCAGCCCTTCGAGCCATTCAATATGATCATGGCTGATCATCCAAAATCAGTACCTCATTCTTGCTTTCTCCCAATATCCCTTGATTTTGCTAGAACTGTGGTGGAATTCATTCTGAATGAGATGGGTGTTACTGACAGCAGTAGGTGTTCAATTTTCCAATGTGACGGTAGAAGCCATTCTAGATGAAATGGAGGAGGAAGGTCCTCTATATTCATATTCAATCCTTTGTCTCACCTACCAATAACCCTATTCCCCACAATTGCAAGTTCACTATACATTGCTTTAGAGGTTGTAGTTCATGTATGAAACGGTACAGAAACATAATGGTTAAATTAAATCAATAATTCAAGGGCCTGAGCTTAAATCCCTCATTGGCAGCTATGGAATTCAAATTCACTGAATAAAAATAACAAAGAATAAAAAGCTAATACTGGTAATGGTGATCATGAAACTTCCAGATTGTCATTAAAAGCCATCTGGTTTACAGATGTTCTTCAGGGAAGGGAACCCGTTATCCTAAGCTGTCTAGTTTCTAAGCTATGCCAGATCCACAACAATGAGGTTGACTCTTAACTGCCCAGTTAACTCTGACAATTAGGAATGGCAGACTGGATCAGCAATTCCTATGAACAAATCAAAAGATCTTACACCTTTTACTTAAAATCCTAAGAGGTCAGCCTGGGAATGGGAATGAAAATGATTAGCAACCTGGCGACCCTGTAGGCATTGCGCCTGGTATCGAATCCTGCAATCCACTGATAAAACTGAGTTGCAATAGCCATCATGGTTCTCCATACTACCATTGCTAGGATGTGACCCAGTAGGTCTAGAACATTTGTATTTAGATCGAACCATTTCACCAGTATCTTTGCAGTTGCACATCATCCTGGAGAGTGGGATTTAGAGTAGGCTCAACTTGGAAGACATTTCTTGAATAACTCAAGCCTTTGCAAGGTAGACTGCTTCAGAGGGTTTGATCGCATAGGAACCTGAGCAAGGTAACCAATTGGATACAAAATTGGCTTAAAGGTAGGAGACAGGAGGTAGTGTTAGAGGGTTATTTTTCACATTGTGGGCCTGTATCTTATGGTGTGCTGCAGGAATCTGTGTCGGGTCCACTATTTTTTGTTATTTTTATGAATGATTTGGATGAGAATGTTTATGCATAGTTATTAAATTTCCAGGTGCCATTAAAATTGTTGGTATGGTGGACCCGCAAAGAAGCTTATCTAAAAATTACAATGGGATCTTTATCAAATGGGTCAATGGGCTGAGAAATGGCAGATGGAATTTAATTCAGATAACGGCGAGGCATTTTGGTGATACAAACCAGGGCTGGACTTAGTCAGTAAATTGTAGCATCCTGCAGAGTGTGATGGAGCAGAGAGACCTTGGGGTTCAGGTACAGTTACTTGAAAGTGATAATACAGGAAGTCAGAATGGTGAAGAAGGCATTTGGCACTTGCTTTCATTAATCAGGAACTGGATCATCATGTTACAGCTGCACAAGATGTAAATAAAACAACAATTTGGAATTTGTGCACAGTTCTGGTTGCCCTGGTAAAGGAATAATGTAATTTAAATGGAAAGCATGAAATAAAGATTTCTGAGGATGTTACCATGATTGCGATATAGGGAGAGGCTTGAGAGGCGAGGACATTTTACTTTAGAGCAAAGGAGGCTGAGGCGTGAACATGTCGTGGTTTATAAAATCATAAGGGGCATAAATAAGATGAAGAACCAGAGTTTTATCCCCTTGGTAGGAAAGCCATAGGTTTAAGGGGGGAGGGGGAATGATTCAATAGGAAGCTGAGGGGCAACTTTTTTCACAGAATAGAATAGAATAGATTGCCTTTCATTGTCATTCAAACAGAAAAGGTTTCTGAAATGAAGTTTCACCCATCCTCCTATATTCCAATAATTTTTCAAATCCTGTGTTGCACATGAGGAGCAAGCTGCCAGAGGAAGAGGTGGAAGCTGGTGCAATTATGACATGTAAAAGACACTTGGATAGGAAAGGTGTGGATGGCTAAAAGGCAGGAACAGGTAAGTGGGACTGGCTCAATTAGGCAACTTGGTTGACATGGATGAGTTGGGCCAAAGGGTCTGTTTCCATAAACACAACTTATGTAGTGAGGGCAATGATACTGGAAAAAAATCACAGTTGGATCCATTATACATGTTTCCATGTAGTTCGAAAGTTACCATCAAGAGTATTCTGAGGTAAAGGATATACAGGCATTTGGGCGAACAATGGCTGATTAGGGATAGTCAGCTTTGGTTTGTACGTGGGAGTTGTGTCTCACAAATCTGATTGTGTTCTTTTAAGACGTGACCAAAAAGGTCAATGAGGGCAAAGCTGTAGATGTTGTATATATGGACTTCAGCAAAGCATTTGACAAGGTTCCACATGATAGGCTGTTCTGGAAGGTTAGATCGCATGGGATCCAAGGGATGATAGCTGAATGGATAGAAAATTGGCTTCATGGAAGGAAGCAGAGGGTGATGGTGGAAGGTTGATTCTCGGACTGGAGGCCTGTGATTAGTGGTCTGTCTCAGGATTCGGTGCTGGGCCTGTTACTGTTTGTCATCTATATCAATGATTTGGATGAGAACATACACAGCAAGATTAGCAAGTTTGCTAATAATACAAAATTGGGTGGTAGTGCAGAAAGTGAAGATGGATGTGAAAAATTACAGCAGGATCGATTGGCCAGGTGGGTGGAGGAATAGTTGATGGAATTTAATACAGAACAATGTGAGATGTTGCATTTTGAGACTTCTAACATGGGCAGGACCTACACAGTGAATGGTAGGGCTCTGGGAATTTTGTGTAGAGGGATCTAGGAGCACAAGTGCATGGTTCCTTGAAGGTGGAGTCGGAGGTAGATAGGGTGGTCAAAAAGGCATTTGGCACATCGGCCTACATCAGTCAGAATAAAGAGTATAGAAGTTGGGAGGTCATGTTGCAGTTGGTGAGGGCACACTTAGAGTATTCAGTTCATTTCTGGGCACTATGTTATAGAAAAGATGTTGTCAAGCTGGAAAGCTACAGAGAACATTTACAAGGATGTAGCCAGGGCTAGTGGGTCTGAGCTATAGGGTGAGCTTGCGTAGGCTGGGACTCTATTCTTTGGAGTGCAGGAGGATGCAGGGTTATCTTATTGAGGTGTATAAAATCATGAGGAATAGATCAGGTAGATGTGCCCAGAGTCGGTGAATTGAGGATGAGAGGGCATAGGTTTAAGGTGAAGGGGAAAAGATTTAGTAGGAATCTTTCACACAAGATTCAGGTCAGGTTAGGGGGAGTTCCCCCCGCCACGGGTACCATGTAATCCCGTGCTACCTGCTCCATGGCCGGATAGTCGGCGACTAAACCGTCTCCCCCACCAGGTTTGCCAGGTGAGGTGATGGCTGTGGATGCCAGCAGGACCCAAAACAAGACCTGTCAAAGGGTGGATGAGCTTCTGGCGAGCCAACGGACATCCACACTTCAGTAGCAGTTGCGATCACTGTCATAGCATTTTAAAAAATGATGATAAAGCACACAAACCTAAATCCTATACTTCCAGCGGCAGAAGTCCGCAGGAACTGGAGGACAGAGATGTGTGGTGCGTCCATCACCGTTCCCGTCGGAAACCGGCACCACTGCATCGTTAATGTTTTCACCGATGATGAATTTCACACAAAGGGTAGTGGGTGTATGGAACAAGCTGCCAGAGGAAGTAGTTGAGGCAGGGACTTCCCCAACATTTAAGAAACAGTTAGACAGGTACATGGATAGGACAGGTTTGGAGCGATATGGACCAAGTGTGGGCAGGTGGGACTAGTGTAGCTGGGACGTTGGCCGGTCTGGGCAAGTTGGGCCAAGAGGCCTTTATCCACACTGTATCACTCTATGACACTGTGACTCTATCTGTAGTCAGATTCATCCACTTGGTTGAAGATTTGTGCTTCTAACAGAATGCTTCTACAATTCCTTATTCCTTTTACCTCCATTCTTCTGGAGTATCATATAAATCTAAATATCTTAATAATTTAACAAAAGCAATTTTATCGATACTGACTGACTGAAGCTGTTATGTGAAGATGCTCCTGAATCTGTCCTGGTGTAAAGCAAGAAATCAACCTTGACTAAATATACACAGTGAAGAAGAGTTTCAATTCAGGAATGTACTCAATTATTAATTTTGGTTGGAAGAACAAGGAAAGGCATTATAACACAAAGGCTAGAATTCTAAAGGTATAAATAGACGTTGGTGAATTTGCACACAAATTAATAAAAATGGCATGTTGGGTTGAGAAAGTGATTAAGCGGACATGCAGGATCCTGGCCTTTATAATTAAAGACACAACATACGGAAACAAGGACGTTTTGTTGAACCCCTGTAAAGTCTGTGTCAAATGGAATACTTCCAATTCTGAATTGGAAAGATGTGGTGAGGGAGCAGAAAAGATTTATTAGAATGGTGCTCGGGTTGAGAAATTTTCAGTTATTTGGATGGACTAAATAAGCTTGAATTGTTTTCCTTAGAGTGCAGAAGTTTGAGAGGTAATATTATGGTCACATTCCAAAACCACAAAAGTGTAAACTAAGTATCAGAAACGGCTTCCATTGGCAGAAGGCTTGAGAACTCAAGGAGACATGTTTAAAGTGAACGGCAAAAGAACTAGGCGAAGCTTGAGCTGAAAACTCAGCGGGTGCAGCAGCATCTAAGGAGCGAAGAAACTCAGCGGGTGCAGCAGCATCTAAGGAGCTCCTTAGATGCTGCTGCACCCGCTGAGTTTCTCCAGCCTTTTGTGTGCCCATAGCATGTTGTCAAGTACTAGCATCAGTGGTAACATAACCTTGGCAATCTATTTTTGTGTTTAGGGAGGGAAATTGCTCCAGAGGAGAAAATATATCATCTTAATAGTTAAACCACATTTTCAAAGAAGCTATAAAAACCCTCTGAGAAAATTAGAGGATTAACATTTTATTCATTTTTGCCTCAACCTGGATAATCAGCCAATTTCCTGCGATTTAATGTGGAAATCCATATAGTACATTGTTAGATGATATTTCAATATCCAGTGAAATATGTTTAATTGTACGTACTGGGCAGCACTCAATATAAAATGTCAGTGAAAGACATTTATTAGAGTTACGCTTGACAGCACAATTTTCCATTCTACCTTTTTGATATTTCACACATAGTTAAAGTAAATTCCATTCCCCTTAACCTGCTACTTTCCTCGCTCCAACTGGTCAGATAGTAACATAAATATTATTAGGAGTCTGATAAAGCTCAAAAGTACTTAATCCTCGACTTCTCCTAAAAGATAATAAAAGTCAGCATCACTAAAACGTTAAATCACAAATGAGCTTGTACAATGTTCTCCATCACCCTCCAAAACAATGCATTTAAGTTGAAGTATGCTGTGAGTCTCTGGACAAAATTAATTGTAAATTGATCCCTTGAATCCCCAGAGGCTGGAGAGTCTCTGCCCTTGGGTTGACTGCTTATTTATCATTATTCCATTGTGAAGGTCAATGAAAGGTCACAGAACAGGTATTGCTACTTCTCAACCCATTCAATATGCACAGATTTGCAGATCACTTTACCTGCATTTATTTGGCAACAGCTAGTAGCAGACATTGAAGCAGTAGGTTACTTCAGTTGTCTGTTTTTTTACCAGTAATTTACATTAATCCTGCTCAGGGAAAAAGATTGTGCATGCATGCTTACATGTAAGCATTGATTGGAACTGAAATATTTAGAGAGGGCAGAAATGGCAGCATGTATAAATATTTTGTAGGATAGCTTTAAGAAGTGCCCTGGAGAACCAAGGAGTCCCCAATCCCTCTTTAAACGTAGCTCATATCACTTTAAAGTCACGCTCCATGTGCAGTTGAAAGGCTATCCGCTCCATAGGGTCGCACTCTGTTTCTGTCCACCATCAGGTCAAGCCCTAACTCTGGACACAGATATAACATTGCAGTATAAACACACCATTAGAAGAACATCACTGCAGGGGTCTTAGCAAGAGAGGAAATTGAGCTGGGGAAGGGATGGTCTCTGACTCCACAGGGTACTTGAAAAACATTAAATTGGTTCAAGTAGCTTCCAACTAAGATAGCTATGTTTTCTTGGAGATTGTACGTAATTAGATCAAGATAAGATACGGTAAAAAAAAACTTGTCAAAGGTGTTTCTCTTAGAATTCATACAACTACAATAGTAAGAGTTAACAGTAATTAGTTAACTAGTAAACAACACAACCCAGCGGTATAAATACTGATTTATCTAATTTCAAGTCACCCTTGCATTCCCTCTCCCTCCGTCCTTCCCCAGCCACCCTAGATGTCCTGCTAGTTTCATTATTCGTATCCCTTCGATATCACCTCTTCCACAGCAACAACGGGCCATTGTGGGCTCCTTAGCCATTTGTGCTGGCTCTGCTTTGTTCTGTGCTTTTTCAAAATTCGAGTTTCCCTCTTCCCTGACTGTCAGTCTGAAGACGTGTCTCGACCCTATTCCTTTTCTCTAGAGACGATGCCTGTCCCACTGAGTTACACCAGCATTTTGTGTCTATCTCCGGGACTCAAAGTTGTGCTAACAAGGCCTAAATAAGTTTTTCCATCACCATCCTCAAATTGTTACAGAAACATATTCATACTTTGCCCAAGATCAGGTAAAAAAAAACGATGATTCTGAACTGCCTTCAAATTAATACCAGAACTATCTTGGTTTAAAAAAAATCAGAATTGTGAACTCTAACTTGGTAAAAAAAATCAGAATTGTGAACTCTAACTTGGTATCAACCCCTAGTGAGTGAAACCTTGATTATGAGGTATTTTTATCCTGTTTGTCACCATTGATGCTTCAAACACAAAATCTAATGCATTTTTCAAAACTATTACCCATTACCCATACACAGTCAGAAGAAGGGTCTCGACCCAAAATGTCATCGATTCTTTTTCTCCAGAGATACAGTCTGACCCATTGAGTTACTCCAGCATTTCGTGTCTACCCATGTCCACAATGTTGCCTGCCCCAATTACTGGTATAGGTATTGGTATTAATTCATTACTGATATATGTACTGGGATGCAGTGAAAAGATTTGTTTGCTTGCTATCCAGTTAAACCTAATCATGCATGTGTATATTCAAGCCACACACAAGTACAATGTAGAGCAAAGAGAAAAATACCATCATGAAATATAGTGTTACAGCATTGGATTATTAGTTACAGAAAAATAACGTCAAGGTCTGCAGAGTAACAGGCTGGAAAATCGAAACTGCACCCAAGATTATGGGAGGACCATTCAGAAGTCTGATAACAGTGAGGAAGAAGCTATTCCTGAATTTGAAGCCCCCATTCATATCCTTAACCACAACCTAATTTATTTCAAAAATATACTTGCCATGCATGTAAAATTCAGACTAATCCAATACACTGTGGTAATCTCACTAAAACATACACAATTATTCTGGGACCTGACAAGGTAGTTGCAGAGCTAATGTTGTCCCTGACTTGGCTATCGAGAAGCAAGCAACAAAAATCAAAATAAAGTAAAGTCAAATTAGGTTTATTGTCATGTGTACCAGTACTGTGAAGTACAGGTACAGTGAAAACTGTGCTTTCAGCAGCATCACATGTAAATAGACTTAGACAACACAGAAAACCATAAATCATACATGAATTACACAAATCCTGTAAGGCAGTAAAATGAAAAAAAGACTACAAAAAAACAAGACATTAATTGGCAACACATTGAGGAAAAAGTATATATAGGGTTGTGCAAGAGGTTCTGTGGTACCCTAGGTATGATTTATCCTTATCTGCCACTAAATTAACTTTGAATTTTGACTGCAAGGTAAGGTACTATTTTATATATGTTTTTTTTAATGAAATGGAGATTTCCAAAGCTAAAAAAATTAGTCTCTTCATTTGCTCTTCATGGATCCCTAGCGCACCACTTCTGACTGATCCTTCCTCCCTCACTTTATGCAAAGATCCTCCAGTGGTTGTGACTCCACACTCATTGTGTGGTCTTCCTCATTCCATTAACAGCGTGGCCTTTTTTAAACGCTTTCTAGCACACTTTTACTCCTGTGACTTTTCGGCTCAGTATAATTTTTCAAGGCCTCCTTGTCTACCAGATTAACATGTTTTGCTGCCTCCCTCCCTCAGGCAGAGTTCAAATTAAACCAAGTTTAACTTTCTGCTGCGGTTCCATTCGGTCAGGCTTTTAGCCTGCGGAATCTAATCTTATTTCCTGTGGATTAACTCAAAAATTTAAGATCATTGTCCCCCACGCTTGCATAAGACCACAAAATAAACTAACTTCCGATTGTATGTGTAATAATGAACACACGCTAATCATATTTGCCACAAAGAGGAAATAAATAGTTTGGGTCACGCACCACTTAAAAGTGTGGGCAGTACAAAGGAATTAAGAATTTCTTTGTAGTCGCTGGAGTAACGCTACAATTTTTTGTTTGTTGATGAGGCAAGTTAGCCACCTGCCCTGTCTGTCTGACCCCAAACAGTTTCCTGAGTTCCCTCGCAATCCGGGATCTACGCAGGATCCGCTTGCGCTGTCGTCACTGACCTATTTCTACTTGGGTCAGAACGAGAGCCGATGGCACAGGACTCAGTGCGTTTCCGGACTTTGCACAGCTGCTGTGCTCGGGGCAAGTTGCACTCAGTTCAATGAGAGCCAGCTGCACTTGATATCAGCTGTTAAAGGTGGAACTGAGGAGTTCTTGACAAAGGAGAGGCTGGAGATTTTTACAAACAGATTTCAGCCAGCAGGAAACAAATTTGTAGGCAGCTTTTTTTTTCGTTGTTGCTATTCTGCCTCAGGACAGAGGACTGTTCCCACGGCATCAGAATACAAACAGATTTAAGAATTGTCCTCTCACTAACCTTCATTAGGTTAAACAACACCAGTGACACTTAGGAATAAGGAATATGATATTTCCTATGGCCATCTACTCTTATGCTTCTTCTAGGTCTCGTCTCAGGGTCACAGGATATTTTTCAGGATGTGGCGTGCATTGCATTTATTGCCCCTGCCTAAATTGCCTTTGATAAGGTAAAGTTGAGCTACCATCATGAACCAGTTCCGTTGCAGGTATCAGTACAGTTCAGTTCAGTTTAGTTTACTTAATTTTTCGTTATTTCTACAGTGAAAGGCTTTTGTTGCATGCGAACCAGCCAGCGGAATTGAGCCATTCACAGTGAACAGATACATGATAAGGAAATAATGTTTGGTGCATGGTAACACCAGTAAAGTCCAATCAAAGATAGTCCAAGGGTCCCTGATGAGGTATGTGAGGGATAAAGTGATTAAACCCCATTAAAGTAAGGAGTTTTAAAGAGAATTCGAACTGAGAGGGGCTGGAGAGAGGATTCTGACAGCTGTGTCTGAAGGTTGCCAGACCCATCCTTGAGTCCTTGAGTAAGAAGTAATAGCATTGTATAGCAGTAGAAGGGAGTGATGTAGAGAGATCCATATCAGTGGAAGGGAGTGATAGATGGGACCCTTGTCACTATAGCTTAGCTTTAGTACTGATATAAGGAGAACTGAGAGGGTTCACTAGGAGGTGAGTAAAACTAGGGTAGGTCATGAGCAACTGAGCATGCTTAATAGAATAAATGAATATTACAACACACCCCTGGTCAAGAAATTGCTCATTACCATGAACATGTTTGAACATGCAATGTATGATATGGGAGGTGCGAGGGGATGTACGGTGGGATGTACCTACAGATTGTGCACCTCCGACCCTGATTGGAGAAGGGTCCGGAGGGGAGGTTGAATGTAAGATTCTGTGTATAAAGGGGGATGACTTCTTTGGCTTCGGGGTGTCTCGATTTGGAGAGGCACCCGGGTCTGCTGCAGAGTCGAGAGGAATAAAGAACTCTTGCTTCCAAGATATAGTCTTTGAGCATTAATTGTGAGCACAAAGCGTATCTCACAAATTGGGGGCTCGTCCGCGATCGCCACTCCGGCTGCTTGGTGGAGGCAAAGAAGGAGGGGAAGGTGCACCCTGCTGATTTCAGCAGTCTCTGATCTCCTTGCTTGCCATCAGCAGTTTGAGCGAGTGATATTCAGTTGAAAAGACTCGGGAAGCAAGAGGGGGTGTAAGGTAAATACGTACGGGACGGTCGAGCGATTCTTGTGCACAGGACCCAGGTAAGAAAAGCGACTATTAAGTATTGCCTGGGCGACCGGGGTCTGTCGGACGGGAATAGTCCGACGAGACGATGGGAAATCGGAACGGGAAAAGTAAGGGTCCGGGGAACCTGGATGGGAAACCGGAACGGGAAAAGTAAGGGTCCGGGGAACCTGGATGAGGCTCATACTGATATGGAGCCTAACATTCCGCCCGATAGTCCGTTGGGGTGAATGTTGGATGGGGTGAAGGGAACACCCGGGGTAAGAGTAAGGAAACTATGATAAAGTTTTGTTACTTTGAGTGGCCAAAGGAGCCTATTCGAGGGAGCGCAGTGTGGTGGCCGCGGTTGGGTTCAAATGAGGACTGGGTGGGACAGGCGTTGAATGTTTTTGTGAAAGAAAGACAAACGCCGAATCAAATAGAAAAGGAATATGCCCAGTGCTGGAAACCCAATTTAAAAAGGAGATGAAAAGTTTATTGGAAGACCCCTGGGACTGGATGAACAAATAGATCAGTTCCTAGGGCCAAAAATGTTTTTATGAAAAGTATTGAGTGGTTTCAAACAATCTCATTGAAGTAAGAATGGAACTAATGTGATGTGTGTATAAAAACCGGTTTTGTATGAACGAGGAAGTTTGTATATGTGATAGGTTTGTTTGCTGTGGGCCACATGTTGTAAGGGTATGTGTGTGTGTTCCTTTAAGAAATTGTAAGCAATGGGGGAGGTTATTGTAAGGTAACGGACAACGCTTTGTATCATCGCAACTTAAAAAGGGGAAGTTGGAAAATGTAGGTTGCTTGGCTTCTATAGATTTCTTTTCAGTAAAGTTAATTTGGAAAATTGTTAGTCATATGTATTTAAACTAGGAATTGGAATTTGGGAATTGTAGGGGGAATGGTTTGAACAAAATTAGAAATAAGTTAATTGCTGAACAACAAGCAGCTTTTATGGTTTGTTTAGATAAACATTCTGGTTGGAGAAGGGTAATAAATTAATGGGGCTCAGGGAAAAAAAAAGGAGTTGGCAGACAATGATGTCAATAAGGGGAAGTTTGTTTACTTCAGAAGAAAGACAAATGGTCAGACAGGCAGGAGAAGGGGTTACAGGCTCAAGCGGGAGCAGTAAAATATCCCATTACTGTGCCGGATTGGAATAACCAAACAGAAGAAGTATGAGAGATCTCAGGAAGATAATAATCAAGGGAATCAGAGAAGCCGTTCCCAAGGGACAGAATTTCGAACGGGCTTTTGAGAATCAGCAGAACAAGGACGAACCTCCGACAGTGTTCTTACAAAGGTTAAGGAGGAATGTCCAGCAGTATTCGGGGATAGACCCTGATTCAGACGCAGGTCAGCAGTTGCTAAAGGTTAATTTTGTAACAAAATCATGGCCAGATATTAGAAAGAAATTGGAAAAATTGGAAGATTGGAATGAAAAACCATTGAATCAATTGTTAACAGAGGCTCAAAAGGTATATGTAAGACGGGATGAGGAGAAACAGAAGGGAAAGGCAAAAATGATGTTGCAAGCAGTACAGCAAGGAGTACAGAAGGGGGGAATCGAAGGTGATAGAAGGCCGGGTGCTCATGGAGACCGGGGAAGGGGAAGCGGTAGTATTAGAGGACGAGGAAGAGGTGAATGGGGGGACCGAAGTTGGGGTCCCCGGGAAAACAAGGAACAAGAATCAAGAAGATGGTACACGGGGCCACCCCGATGTTATTATTGTAAAGAGGAGGGTCATTTCAGGAGGGAATGTCCCAAGCGATGACGGGAGGTGCAGTCGTACGCACTCATGGAGGAAGGATAGGGAAGTCAGGGGTTCCGCTCCCTGGGGTGTATGGGATACACACGGGAACCTCTGGTAAACTTGAGATTAGGACCCCAGGGAGAGGATATGATATTTATGGTAGATTCGGGAGCAGAGAGATCGAGTGTAACTAAGGTACAAGAAGGAATGAGATTGGGTAAAAAACAGGTTAGAATCTCAGGGGTAGAAGAGAAAGTGATGACATTACCCGAGGTAGAAGGGGTGGTGGTAAAATATGAGAATCGGGAAACTACGGAAGATTTAATCTTGATACCCCAGGCAGGGATAAATTTGATGGGGAGAGATTTACAAATCCAATTAGGAATGGGAACAGCCCCCGTAGGGGGACAGATAATAGTCCAATTGTATAAATTGACCACAGAGGACGAGGGAAGAATAGTCCCGCAGGTGTGGGCCAAGGAAGGAAACCGGGGAGGGCTGCAGATCCCACCCTTGAAAATAGCTCTAAAAAAAAAAAAAGAAAGTGAGGCAGTACGGGTAAGGCAATATCCAATTTCTATGGAAGGAAGGAGAGGACTTCAGCCAATTATAGAGAACTTACTGAAGGACGGTATATTAGAGAGCTGTATGTACCCATATAACACCCCCGTACTCCCCGTAAGGAAGACCGACGGGACGTTCAGATTGGTCCAGGATCTCAGGGAATTAAATAAGGTAGTTAGAACGCGACACCCGGTAGTCCCGAACCCGTATACCATAATGGGACGGATACCCCCGAATCACAAGTGGTTCAGTGTGGTAGATTTAAAAGACGCTTTTTGGAGCTGTCCCCTGGCTGAAGAGAGCAGGGACCTTTTTGCGTTTGAATGGGAAAACCCAGAGACCCAAAGGAAACAGCAGTATCGGTGGACTGTGCTCCCTCAGGGATTTACGGAGTCCCCGAACCTGTTCGGACAAATATTAGAACAAGTACTAGAGGACGTTCCGAGGACTGATGAGACACAGCTGTTGCAGTATGTGGACGATCTATTACTATCAGGGGAAGAAGAGGAGGCAGTTAGGGATGCAACAATAACCCTCCTGAACTTTCTGGGGGAAAAGGGGTTGAGAGTGTCTAAAAGTAAATTACAGTTTGTAGAACGAGAAGTTAAATATCTAGGACACCCGATAAAGCGATGGGAAAAGGAGAATAAACCCGGAAAGGATAGCGGGAATTACCGGACTGCCAGTGCCGAAGAATAAGAAGGAGATTAGGAAGTTTCTTGGACTGATTGGATATTGTAGATTATGGATAGATGATTATACCCGACAAGTTAGGTTTCTTTATGATAATTAGGTGAAGAAAACGACAAAGTAAAGTGGGAATCCGGGGACGAACACCAGTTTAGGAAACTAAAGAACAGTTTAATCACTGCCCCTGTACTGGCCCTCCCGTCTATTGACCAGCCATTCCACCTGTTTGTGAACGCATAAAATAGAATTGCGCTGGGAGTACTAACCCAAGAGAAAGGAGGGAAGCGGCAGCCCGTCGCGTTCCTCTCCAAACTCTTGGATCCAGTTTCGCGGGGATGGCCAGTATGTATTCAAGCGGTAGCAGCAACAGCAGTGTCAGTGGAAGAAAGTAGGAAATTGACATTTGGAGGAACCCTGGTAGTGTCCACTCCCCACACGGTCCGGACGATACTAACTCAGAAGTCCAGTCGGTGGTTGACGGATTCTAGAATCTTGAAGTATGAGGTTATACTTATGGAAAAGAATGATTTGACCATAGTAACGGATAAAAACCTAAATCCCTCTCAGTTTTTGTACTCGGCAGGTGCTGAGCAGGAAGGGGAGTTACCAGAACATGATTGTAGTGAGATAATAGAACTTCAGACAAAGAGTAGGGAAGATTTAGAAGAACGACCGCTTGAGACAGGGGAAAGATGGTTTATTGATGCTTCTTCCCGATGCATAGACGGAAAAAGGTATAGTGGGTATGCTATAATAACCGGAGAAGGGTTTGAAAAAGTGGAAGCAGGCAGTGTCTGGTTGTGTAGTGTGTCAAAGGGTGAATAAGAAGGTAATGAGAGCTGTCCCAGGGGGAGGACAACAATTGGCCATTAGACCCTTCCAGAGAATACAGGTTGACTTCACAGAATTACCAAAAGTACAGCAGTGGAAATATCTTCTGGTTATAGTGGATCACTTCACCAGGTGGGTAGAGGCATTTCCCACGATAAATGCCATTGCCCAGGCAGTCACTAAGATACTGCTGGAACAAATCATCCCACGATATGGAGTAATTGAATCCATAGATTCACATCGAGGAACACATTTTGCTTCCAAGGTGCACCTATTAATTTGTCACGCCTTGGGAATAAACTGGAAGCTGCATACTCCATGGCACCCCCAGAGTTCGGGGAGAGTGGAGCGGATGAATGCCACTCTAAAAATTCAGATAACTAAATTAATGGAGGAGACAGGGTTACCCTGGACTAAATGTCTACCAATTGCTTTATTGCGAATACGGACGGCACCACGAAAGGATATTGCGGTGTCTCCCTATGAAATGTTGTTTGGATTGCCTTATTTTGGGAAGGTGGAAGGCACACCAACCTTTGAGGGAGGTGATGTATTCTTGAGGAACTATTTACTGGCAGTGTCTCGTTCCCTTACAGAATTAAAAGCTAAAGGATTATTGGCTCAAAGCCCACCACTTGACTTTCCGATACATGCTGTAAAGGCCGGCGACTGGGTACTGGTCAAGAATTGGAAGGAGGAGAAACTCCAGCCCAGGTGGACCGGACCGTACCTAGTATTACTGACAACCGAGACAGCAATACGAACAAAAGAAAAAGGGTGGACCCACGCGATCCGGGTTAAAGGACCCGTCGATCCACCCGTTCCTGATGAGGAGGAACAGTGGATGGTGAAGCCAGGAAGCAAACCCCTAACAGTAATTTTAAAAAAGCATTGAATGTATAACTGACAGTATGAAAGGAGCAGTCGTGGTATTGTTTGCTTTGTATGTAATTGTGGTAAAAGGTATTAATAATTGTGATAAATGTTATCATCCTATCCAATACAGAGGGCGGACAACCAGATCATTTATCTATCATTCCCATGTGAACAAAGTATGCCATGACCGGAAGACTAGAACCATTTGTAAAGAGGGGGGAAAGGAGTATTTGATGGCAGGCAATAGGGGGTATATAGGGAAGGTTGGGCCCGTTACCTGCCCAAGGGGAGAGAGATGGGTTTGTGTACAGTTAGTTTTCCCTTCTCAGATCGTAAAATGAGGCAATAGATAAGACGAAGGAGGAAGTAATAAAAGAGGTTACAGGAGTAGTAGTCACTAAGCCTCCCCCTCCCCACCTACTCAGCCTCAAGTGCACCAGACACTGTACGAAGAGATAAAGAAGCAGATCGAGATCCCTGAAGGAGAAAAAAACCTGTTTGTGGACTTGGCCCTCCGGATAGCTAGGAATCCTGAATGTGACTAACTGTTGGGTCTGCGGAGGACCACTGATGAGTTCACGTTGGCCGTGGAGGGGATCCATTGTTGAAATATGGGACCTGATGGGGTGGAACCTGACAGTTGGACAAGACCGAGATCCCCAGGTATGAGTCCTGACAGACGCTCCGGTCGGGACTGAGTGTATCGCTAGGCCCTGGGCAAAGGATGCCGTCCTGGTAGGCAGCAGCCCCTGCCAGCGCATCGTCACCCAGTGGCCAAATCAGTCCCGAGTGTGGTGGCCAGAGGAGCCTAAATGGTATCTAACTAAGAAATATGGGAAAAACTGCGGGGGCGCTGGAAATGCTGGCAAAGCAGCAGACGCAGATGAGAGCAGTGATATACCAGAACAGGTTAGCCCTACATTACCTCATGGCAGAAGAAGGAAGGGTATGCGGGAAATTCAACCTCTCTAATTGCTGTTTGAACATCGATGATAATGGACAGGCAGTGATGGACATATCAGAAGGGATCCGTAAGTTGGCAACATGTTCCAATACAAAAGTGGAATTCGATTATGGGAACCCAATGGTGGGATTCCATCCTCGGAGGAACATGGTGGAGAACGGTGGGACTCGTGTTTCTATGTGCAGTGGTTGGACTGATCTTTATCCCCTGTTGCATCCCTTGTTTTAGGGAACTTATTACCAGAAGTATAAGTCAGATGCAGGCTGTAGTCATGCCTATGGGAGAGAAAGGGGAAATACAGAAAATAATAATAATGCGGCCAGGGGAGGTTTATGATTTGCAGGAAGAGAAGGTTAGGACAATGTTACGTCAGTTCGAGTTGAGGGAACTTAAAATGAGGGTTTAATCAGTGTATGCGTAGCAAAAGAAAAAGGGAGGATTGTGAGGGATAAAGTGATTAAACCCCATTAAAGTAAGGAGTTTTAAAGAGAATTCGAACTGAGAGGGGCTGGAGAGAGGATTCTGACAGCTGTGTCTGAAGGTTGCCAGACCCATCCTTGAGTCCTTGAGTAAGAAGTAATAGCATTGTATAGCAGTAGAAGGGAGTGATGTAGAGAGATCCATATCAGTGGAAGGGAGTGATAGATGGGACCCTTGTCACTATAGCTTAGCTTTAGTACTGATATAGGAGAACTGAGAGGGTTCACTAGGAGGTGAGTAAAACTAGGGTAGGTCATGAGCAACTGAGCATGCTTAATAGAATAAATGAATATTACAACACACCCCTGGTCAAGAAATTGCTCATTACCATGAACATGTTTGAACATGCAATGTATGATATGGGAGGTGCGAGGGGATGTACGGTGGGATGTACCTACAGATTGTGCACCTCCGACCCTGATTGGAGAAGGGTCCGGAGGGGAGGTTGAATGTAAGATTCTGTGTATAAAGGGGGATGACTTCTTTGGCTTCGGGGTGTCTAGATTTGGAGAGGCACCCGGGTCTGCTGCAGAATCGAGAGGAATAAAGAACTCTTGCTTCCAAGATTTAGTCTTTGAGCATTAATTGTGAGCACAAAGCATATCTCACAAGGTAGATATCAGAGACGTGCGGTCAGGGGGGGCAGAGCCTCACCAGTCATACTCCCAATGAAAATAGCTGTTAAGAAAAGTAAAGAAAAATAATAATAAAATAAAGGGTCCGATGAAAGGTGAGGCAATGACCAGCTGAGCCTCCCCTCTGATTGTGCAACCCCTCAGAAACTGCATGAAGTGTGGTCAATAAGTGTGTGCCTGTTACTATCTCTATGTATGTCACCAATGTAATGTTTGTAAACCCCTTCATTACATGTCCTCACCTTCCATAGTCCAGGTGGCTTCATTCACATGTAAATATATTAAATTTGTGCTCGCTGGTCTCATCATAAAACTGCAATGAAAAAGCTCCAGGGGAGGCAGCGATCACATCTGCCTCACAAGGGGGCGTGTCTTGAGCCCAGTGGAGGAAGAGTGAGCGTCAATTACGTAGGCTCAGCCCATGTAATTGATGCTACTCACTCTCCCTCCACGTTAGCTAGCTTCAGCAGCGGCGGCACAGCACTGGATTCCACCGCAGGCGGCGCTGACCTTCCAGCTGCAGGCAACGTTGACCTTAACATCGCAGGGGTTGCCAGTGTTGAATCTCGGCCCAGCTCAGCCTGTGGTCTCTGGTAGGGAAGTGGCTGATTCGGAGGCTCTGGGTTGTAGCGGCGACTGCAGAGGCCTCAATAGGCCCCGACCACGGGTGAACAGAGAAAGAGAACTGAACTTTGAAAGTTCAGCTGTGGTCGGGGTCTGTTCAACTTTGGTGCCTTCCCTCACAGTGGGAAACATAGATTCCGCTGTGGGGGGATGTTTTTATGTTTGATGTTAAATTCTAAAGTGTAGTGTTTATCTTTTTTGTGTGCTGCATGGTAACTCAAATTTCAGTGCACCAATTGGTGTATGGGACAATTGGTGTATGTGACAATAAATGTCCTTTGTCCTTTGTCCTTTAGCTCTATCAAAAAATTTCCAGCAGCTGCAAAAATAGAAGACGTTATATCTAGCCTTAAAAATGTCTCAAAATTGGACTTTCAATCAAAACAGGGAGTATAAACACTGGAAGACCAATACCTGAGCTTAATTACGCGACCAACGTGGTCGCGTCGAGGCGTACGGGCTTCATAGGGCCGCGCGGGACCGGTTCCACTTAGAAGCGCGGAGGGGTATGTAGTTGTGCGCGACACCGCGCGGGGCTCCGAAATTTTTGTAGTGAACGAATTTGCACGCCAACAGCCTGTCGCGGAACTGACGGCAAAAGTGGAACAGACCCAAGACCCTGGCGCGACGCAACATCTCACCTTCAACAGCAGCAGAAGCAGGCAAATGATCGCCGAACTCGGCCGAGGCTCATGGCCGTTGTGGACCCGATCTGCCCCCACTTCTACTCCCAGAGTGGGGCCAAGAAAATTGAAGATAGACACAAAATGCAGGAGTAACTCAACGGGACTGGCAGCATCTCTGGAGAGAAGCAATGGGTGATGTTTCAGGTCAAGTCCCTTCTTTTCAGACTGAAGAGTCTTGACATGAAACATCACCCATTGCTTCTCTCCAGAGATGTTGCCAGTCCCACTGAGTTACACCAGCATTGTTTCCATCTTCAATGGACGTCACGTGCTCCAGACGGCTGTGCGTACGCATGTAATCGCGCCCGACCTTCACCGTACCATTGCGGCTCAACGCGACCACGAGGTTGTATAATTTGCGTGCCAAGGACACTTAGGTGGGACAGGGGCTTAAGGACCTACATCAAATGACGGGACAGAAAAAAACCCACGGTCGTTTCAAATGGAGTGGTACTAACGAAAAGATTAGGTGTGTGGCTGTGTTACGAAGAATCACCTTTACTGCTTTCCCTACCTTCTGTTTTCCACTGCCGACAACATTTGGACTAACGCAGAATTTTGTGACTTGAAAAATCTACCAAGGAGCCTCAAAAAACATGAAAAATCGACAACTCACATTCAAAGCCAAATTTCTTTAAAAACTTTTGGAACTTCAAGGATAGATCTGGCTTTGAATGAACAGCGGAGATTGGCGAATGGACTTCATTTACAAGTAATGGTAAGATCATGCAATATTTATTTTCATTTGTGTTGAATGAGTATGAATAGTGGAACTGCATTTGCCTATAAAACGTGAATCGAATACGTAACTTACCTGTATGCATGTGTTGTAAAGAATGGTGATATGAAATATGAAACATACAGTTGCCTATCCAATAATCATTGTGCAACCTGCCAATTGGATGGTGAATTTAAGCTACCTCTATCGGGTTCATATGTGTTTAAATCTGGCTCTGATAATAGCCAGTGCCTCCCCAGCCATTGACCTCACCGCACGTCACTGGTAGATAGTAGTTCAAGACTGCTCTCTAGTTGTGGTAGGATGGTTAAGTTGCCTGAAAACAGCTGGGTAGAAACTGTCCCTGAATCTGGAGATGTGCGTTTACACACTTCTATACCTTTTCCCCGGTGGGAGAGGGGAGAAGAGGGAGTGGCCAGGGTGCGACTAGTTCTTGATTATGCTGCTGGTCTTGCGAGGGCAGCAGGAGGTATAAATAGAGTCAGTGGAAGGGAGGTTGGTTTACATGATGGTCACAATTCACTGTACAGGGCTACAGTGGAGCTCTAGGGTGGGCTACTAACCATAGTTCAATGGGATACATTTTCAAGTCCGGCTTGTGTGCAACGTGATCAGCTGGAGTTTCCTGTGCTTGCTGATGTTGCCCATAAGAAGTGGTTTGCTCTTGGCACTATGCAAAAGGGACATAGGATTAATGTGATGTTCATCTCTTGCCACCTTACGAGAAGCTGTTTACAGCTGAATTGCTGGAACGCTGAGCTGGATGGACAACAGGCTGAGCATGGTTTCAAAGGCTCTGGCTGGGATGGCAGGATACCCAGTGGGTGCCTTTTCTGAGGCATGAAAAATAATGCAGCTGACATCAATACACTGAATTCACTTCACCATCATCTTCCTCATCCCAGGTCACATCCTGCTGTAAGGGATATAGGTTCTACCCACTTCGGATTAAGGAGACAAAATTTAGGGCAACACAATGGCGCATCTGGTAGAGCTGCTGCCTCACAATGCCAGAGTCTTGGGTTCAATTCTGATCTCAGGTGCTGTTTGTGTGTAGCTTACACATTTTTCCTGTGACCACGTGGGTTTCCTTGGGGTGCTCCGGTTTCCTCCCACATCCCAAAAACATACGGGTTTGTAGGTTAATTTGCTTCTGTAAAATTGCCCCGAGAGTATAGGGAGTGGATGAGAAAGTAAGATAACATTGAAACTGGTGTGAACGGAGATCGATGGCCAGTGTGGACTCGGTGGCCAAAGGGTCTGTTTTAATGCTGTATCTCTAAGCTAAACTAAAGAAAGAGGATAGTACAAGAACCTGTCTATGAGGTAATCAGAGAACTGCCAAGGCGACAGTGCAGTTGGTCTGCACTCTAGTGCCAGCAAGACATCACACACATCACCATCCTCCACAACAATGATACAATACGATAGAACTTTATTTATCCCAGGAATGAAATTTATCTGCCAACAGTCATAAAAACACAAAATACATGAAACATGAAATTAAAGGGTCGAGTGCAAAAGGCTTGGAGGATGTGCAAAGATTGGTGAGGGCGGGGTTAGGGGAGTCAGTCTCAGTTTACCCCACCACAGAAGGGGGAGGAGTTGTACATTTTGATAGCCACAGGGAAGAAGGATCTCCTGTGGTGTTCTGTCCTGCATATCGGTTGAACCAGTTTGTTGCTGAAGGTACTCCTCAGGTTGACCAGTGTGTCATGGAGAGGGTGAGCAGGTATTGCCCAGGATGCTCCACAGTTTGAGGAACATCCTCCTCTCCAAGACCAAACTCCCATGAATCCAAACGCCCCCAGAAAGGCGCCAGCCTTCCTGATGAGTTTGTTGATCCTATTGGCATCCGCAGTCCTTCGCCCTGCTGCCCCAGCACACTGCAGGGAAGAAGATGGCACTGGCTACCACCGATTGGTAGAACATCTGCAGCATCTTACTGCAGACATTGAAGGAGTGGAGCATTCTCAAAATGTACAGCCGGCTCTGTCCCTTCTTGTACAGGGCCTCAGCGTTCCTGGTCCAGTCCAGTTTACTGTCCAGGTACACTCCAAGGCATTTGTACTCCCTGGTAAACTGCACATCCACATCATTGAAGGGAACAGGGATGTTCCTCTCTTCCCAAAGTCCACCACCAACTCATTAGTCTTGTCGGTGTTGAGCTGCAGGTAATTTAGTCCACACCACTCAACAAAGTCGTTGACTACACCTGAGTATTCAGCTTCCCTCTCCTCACTGATGTAACCCACAATTGCAGAGTCATCTGGAAAGTTCTGCAAGTGACTGGAGACAGAGTTATATCTGAAGTCTGAGGTGTAGATGGTGAACAGGAAGGGAGAGAGGACCGTCCCCTGTGGTGCCCCTGTGTTGCTCACCACCATGTCCGAAATAGTTCTGTAGCCTGACATATGGTGGTCGTCCAGTCAAGATTTGCTTTGTGTCTTGGGAGGTTGTATCTTTCTCTTCCACACTGTGGCAGTGATGGACTCTGGGCACAGTTGAAATGGATTATTGAATGTAACAGTTAACAAAGATTATGCCAAATCTCAGCACATATTCAGCCCATCATCTTCATTTTACTTCAGAGTCACGTGAGTGACTTCGTGAAGACCCCGCCAGCACGCATGCGCGACATATCGTTGCGCGCATTTGCATCGACAAGCTGGGGGGGGGAGTGCGCTCTCTCCACCAGCTCCTTCAACAAGACCGGCAAAGGTAAGTATACTAACCTTTTGTTGGTTGCAGGGTGAAAGCAACGGGAGGGAAGGCAGACTTCCCAAGAGCCGCGGGTCATCGACAGGCCAGCGGCCACTTTCCCCGGAACTGCGTGACCCGCCGGCAGCATCCGGACGGCCGGGGGTAAATGTGCGGAAGTTGGGCGCTTCAGTTACACCAGCACCCGACTTCCCTCCCGACTGGATGTCCACACGGGAGCTGGGAATGCCAGCCCCAGACTTTGTGCCCCCATTCCCCAGGAAGCGGGGGAGAAACCAGGTACGTGGAAGAGTGCCTCGCCCCCCGACAGCGGCATCACCCCGTGTTGCTGTGGATCCACGGGGGCCGGGCCGGGGAACGGCTGCGCTACAGGGGAGCCCTGCAGCCGCGGCACGCCACGTACAGCTGCCGGGGATATCTGCCGTAGGGCAGTCAGGCAGAGCTACTGCTGCGTCGAGCAGCCCTGCAGGAGCAGGTGCTGCCGGCACAACACCCCGTCAGGCTGCGGTCAAGGGGTGCCGGTGGCAGCAGTAGCCGGTCGGTTAGCTTAGCTCTGGCAGCTGCCGACCATGCGCCTCCACACAGAAGATTTGGCGATAGTGGAGGTAAGCCTGCACGGACTTCGGGGAGCCAGGTACCGGGGACCGGCACCGACTCATCTCCACTGCCTTCCTACCAGGCAGGTGGACCGCCACAATCCGCTCGAAGGCTGACTAGCGGAGAGTCCGTGCGGGAGTCGTATGGGCCTGCAGGAGCGGTGGCCCACGACAACCTACCTTCAGACCCCAGTCTGCATCTTATGGAGGTGTGGTCCGCTGGTAGAAGCCCCAGCCTGGGGAAGTCGGCTTGTCCGCCGTGAGTAGCGGGGACAGTCGCATTGCCAGGTTGGAGCTCTTGGTGGAGCAACTAGTCCAACGGGATATGGACCGGGATGAACGGGAGTCTCGGGCCTCCACAAGCCACGCCGGGGAACCGCCCAGCATATCGTCTTCTTCAGCCTGACGTACCAGAAGTTGCTGGATGCTGACTTCGATGACGAACCAGGGATGCTGGAGGCCGGAGAGCCAGTCCTAGGTGCGGACCTGCTGGATGTCGTGGGGAAAATTTGCCACAGCTACCCACAATGGGGAGCCACTGCACCCCAAACTGGCGGGAACCATTGACTATCTGACCACTCACCAGCCCTGGGTCAGGTAGTCACTGACACCATGGACGCATTCAAACCGCCCGACAACTGCATCACTTTAAGTGTGCCCACGGGGAATGCTCACATTTGGAGGAATTGAGTACTACCACCAAGATGCAGCACGTCCACCTACAGCGCATCCTCAAACTTCTATCGACGGGCATTACAGCATTTGCCTGCACCCTCAATGGGGTTGATGTGCCCAGCGAGCCGCAGGATGCCCTGGCACACCTCTGCAATGCGCAGTTCAAAATTAACTGCCTTCGTAAGAGCTCCATCCGGCCGACACTCAACCCGTAATTTGCAGGGTTGTGCCGTCTCTCCACCACTCCACCACCTCATCAGCTGTTTGAGGAAGATCTCTCCAAGCAAGTCACAGAACTCGATGAGGAGGCCAAGACTGTGGGCCTTATGCAACCTCCACCGGCTAAAGTTCACAAATATCAGACGATGCGGCCACTGCCACGACAGCACCGCAACGTTCCCCCAAAACGCCAAACGCCAAGACCCGCCGTTAACCATGGAGGTCAGGGGGCCTGGTTCCTCTAAGGCAGTAGCACTTCTACCCGCACAAGTCGGGGGTCAGTTGCGGGCATTTCGTGGTGCTTGGGGTGCAATCACCACAGCCACGTTTATTCTACAAAGTGTTCACGGTTATGTCATAGCATTTATTGATGGTAAACTTTCCCCTACACAGCATGAACCTCGGCACATTTTTACGCTCTCTCAGACTGAGATAAAGGAGGAACATGCTGAAATCTTACGGCTAGCAGCCAAAGGGGTGATTGGCAAAACAACACACGAACCTCTTGAGTTTGTGTCTAACATCTTTACAAAAACCAAAAAAGATGGGGGGAGTTGGATTATCATAGACCTAACCCTGTTGAACACTTTTGTACACTATACCCATCTTCATATGGTTACCTTCGAAACAGCTAAGCAGCTGCTTTATCCGGGGTGCTTTATGGCTTGCATCAATTTAAAAGATGCATACTATACAGTTCCATCACAGTATCTCACAGGAAGTTCCTGAACTTTGTCTGGAAGGGACAGTTGTGGCAATACAAAGCCTTACCCAATAGAATATCGTTATCGTGGGACAGACCCTCCAATTGGCTATGCTGGCTGTTCCAGTGACCAAATCTTTATTCGAGATGTTAGGGTTTGTATCCCATCCAGACAAATCCAACCTGAACCCCTCTAAAGTTATGGATTACCTGGGTTCACCATTGACACAAACTTACTGATGATCACTATCCCGATCAACAAAGCTTTAGACATAAAAGAAGCATGCTACAGCCTTGCTTGCGCCAGGGTACCAACTATCCGATAAATGGCAAAAGAAATTGGGAACTTGGTAGCTACATTCTCAGCTGCGCAATTTGGACCGTTAGAATTTAAAAAAATTTCAAAGAGGAAAGATAGCAGCATTAAAAGCAAATGCTGGGCACTTTGATAGACCAATACGGTTGCCAAATCCAGCTAGAGCTGAGCTACAATGGTGGATTGACATTATTACTGAGTGTCACAGACCCATCATTGTTAGCAACCCATCCGTCGTGCTCCAGACTGACGCAAGCGCACAAGGTTGGGGTACAACTGACATCATGTCCAGTTGCGGTGGAAGATGGGACCCTCACGAGTCTCCCCTCCTCCAGACACCAGGGATAAATCATCTGGAGATGTTAGGGGTTTTCCAGGGACTGCGGGCTTACTGTCCTAATTCACGGCACTTATATATCCGCCTCCAAACAGATAACACAACGGTGGTGGCTTATATCAATCATATGGGTGGTATCAGGTCATTATCTTGGGACGAATTGGCAAATACAATCTGGCACTGGTGCATTGAGAGAAATATTTGGATCACAGCAACCTATTTACCAGGGAAGTTCAATACAGTGACGGACACCAGGTCACGAGTGTTCAATGATAACATTGAGTAGATGTTGAATCCCCAAAAATGTTGCTGAAATTATAGCTCACTTTGGCACGCCAGGTATTGACCTCTTTGCGTCCAGGTTGAACCATCAGATACCAACGTCTGTGTCTTGGGAACCAGACCCTGGGGGAGTAGCTATGGATGCTTTTTCTCTCCATTGGGGGGGAAATGGTTTTACTACGTATTTCCGCCATTCTGCCTCATCAGTCGGTTATTGCAGAAAATTCAACTGGATTCTGCAACTGGCATTGATCATACCCGACTGGCCTACACAGCCATGGTACCCGATGGCCCTCCAAATCTTGCAACGTCCGTGGATTCAGTTTGGTAAAAATTCCACATTGATTACTAACCCCATTACGGGGGACAGTCACCCATGCCTTGGTCACCTAAACATGTTGGCCTGCAGGTTCTAAAGAGGCCGCTCGTCAAGGCCGGCATATCACCAAGAGCCATGGACCTCATCTCAGCGTCATGCCGAGCATCAACCAGGAGGCAGTACCTCACCCAGGTCAGGAAGTGGGAGGCATTCTGCTCCCGTACCAACACGACCTACAACTCGGCTACGATCCCTGATGTCCTGGAATTCCTAGCGGGCCTTCATTACGATGCGGGCCTTAGCTCCAGTGCCATCAACAGCGCCAGGAGTGCATTGTCCTCATACCTAGACATCGGTATAGGCTCCATCCACCTGGTGTCTACATTCATGAGGGGAGTGTTTAACACCAACCCTCCACGGCCCAGATACAACATCACCTGGGACGTAGGGATCGTTCTGACCCGACTGAGGAGCTGGTCTCCTATGACAGAGTTACCACTCAAACAGCTCACCCTCAAAGTGGTGATGCTGATGGCACTGACTACAGCTCAACGATTTCAGGCATTACAAAAGCTGCGGCTGGATAGCATGGTCTCCACCCCTGCAAAGGTGAATTTCTTTGTCCAGGACCTATTGAAGCAGCACAGACCTGGGGATCGTGGGCTACAGTTGGAGTTTCGGGCGTACCCCACTGATGCCACCCTCTGCATAGTCACCCATCTCCGCCTCTACATCCGCACTATCCGGAAGATGGAGCAGGGGCTCCTCATCAGCCACAACTCTCCACATCGCCGGGTGACTGTGCAGACTATCGCAAGGTGGCTCAGGGCGGTGTTGGGTACAGCAGGAATCGGTACTAACATTTTTAAATCTCACTCTACCAGGGCTGCATCCACATCAACAGCGAGGGCCATGAAGGTGCCCATGGACCACATCCTCGCCACCGCGGGCTGGGCCAGTGAAGCAACCTTCCAGTGGTTCTACAATAAGCCGCTGGTTGCCCCCGCAACGTTCGCGGAAGCCGTGCTGGCAGCCGCTCCATCAATGATTTGTCCCCGAATTAGGGGTCTTTTGCTTTGTTATTATTTGTGTTAATGACTGTGCATTATTTTTCAGCCTGTTCAGTCTGGAATGCATTAATTACCTTCCTCCATCAGAATTGCGGCAGTGTGATAGCATGGACGATGTCCAGGGCGTGAAATCACAGAGCTTTGAAATCTTCACGAAGTCACTCACATGACTCCGAAGTAAAATAGTAAGATTAAACGAGAACTTACCAAGTTCGAAGGTTGATCTTTATTTTATGAGGAGTTGTGGTGAGGGATTTCGTGCCCTCTGCTCCCACCCTCTATCATAAGGTCAACTGGTATGTTCTACGTTCTTAATCTTACAATTTCCAGTCATGGTGCGTTCTGTGATTCCACACCGCTGCTTTGAAGAATGTCGCGCATGCGTGCTGGCGGGGTCTTCACGAAATCCCTCACCGCAACTCCTCATAAAATAAAGATCAACCTTCGAACTTGGTAAGTTCTCGTTTAATCTTACTATTTTAGTTTTTAGTTTTTTTTGTTTTAGTTTAGTTTTAGAGATACAGTGCGGAAACAGGCCCTTCAGGCCACCAACTTCGTGCTGACCAGCGACCCCCATACACTAGCACTATTCTACACACTGGGACACAATTTACAATTTTTACCAAAACCAATTAACTTTTAAACCTGTACATCTTTCGAGTGCGGGTGGAAACCGGAGCACCCGGGGAAAACCCACACAGTCACAGGGAGAACATACAAACTCAGTACAGACAGCAGCCGTAGTCAGGATCGGACCCGGGTCTCTGGCACTGTAAGGCAGCAACTCTACCGCTGCACTACCATGCCAATCTGGAAGAATGGAAGAATGATTTAGTAAGCTACTGAATATAATAATGGTAAAATAATTTGCCTTTAAACAGAAAGAGTCCAGGTGCACTCCTACCATTGTTCCCCACTGTACTGTTGAGACGCACAAGATGAATAATACATTTTATCGGCTGCACTAGGGTCTCTTGATGCTTATTCCAGTTGGAAAACAAATGTGTGTGCACCTTTGCGCATGAGAAATGAGCATATACAGCAGATTTGTGTCTGTAACTCAGGAGGACGTCAGCAGTCTCACTTCTAGTATAAACCACATTTCTCTGTAATCCAGAATTAAGCTTTAGTGTCACTATTTTCATTACTGTGAAAAATATAATAGTACATGAACAAAGGGACTATGAATCTGTTGTCAGCTTACAAGTACGGGACTTGATGCTTTGTCTCTGCTATTTCTTTGCCAATAATAACATGTGCACAAATTCTGTGTGATGTGTCAAAATTGAATGGCTCTAATGATTTGTAATTGAATGTGATTACCACGGATGTCCACAGAGAGGAAAAGGAAGCCTTTTATCTAGTTTCCTGCACAAAGATATAGTTTATTTCTCGTCACATCAGGGGTTACAAAACAAGCAAGGCTCAGGGAATAAGAGAAGGAAATGACACATGACTACTCAACCTTTTATCATCATGAAAATCTAAATTGTAGAAAATGAAAGAGGACACTTCAAATGGAGCCTAAACTGCGAAGCATTTATGATAAGGGTTTTTATTTATGTGTGAAAGGCAAGGTCTTCTGCATTTGAATTACCCTTCAAAGCAGCAATCTTAAGTATTGGACATGATAGAGCCTTTCATTTCAGCACAATTATTTTGTTCTTGATCTGCATCTACTGGTTAGTTATCTGGATCACATAATTAAAAGTAAAAATTACATATCTTTATATTTTACATTAAAGCATGGATTTTCAATACAAATTTTGCATTATTTAATTGTAGCCTTTAAGTGCCACATTAAAATGTAAATATATTTAACTATTTGCTTTTTTTACATCTAGCAACACAACTTTATATAATAGCATAATCAAGTTGGATAAAACATTAAGACATCCAATATCAAACTTCTATTCAACTAAAATAAAAGGTTTGCGGAATCAAGAGGAAATTAGGGTACATGAAGGTTTCATATAATTCATTATAAAAATGCCAACGCATTTAGTTTTCACATTAATTAAGTTCCACCTTATTTTTCAGAATAATCACTGATTTTTTGTTAAATTATGGTATCTAAGATCTGTGCTCTTCTAAATGTAAAGTCTGCAAAGACTCATGCAAGGTGCTTCCTGTACTGCAAGGTCCTTTTGTACAGACTGCCACACTAGTATTAAATATATGACATTTGAGACTTGAGATGTTAGCATGATTTGGCATTCATTTTTGTAAAACATGAAGCTAGGCAAAAAATTTCTGAACTTCAAACGCTGTGGAAAGTAACCACCCTGGTTAGCTGCCACTACTAATACAATGGATCCTTCTTCTTATCAAAGATAGACACAAAATGCTGGAGTAACTCGGCGGGACAGGCAGCATCTCTGGATAGAAGAAAAGGGTGACCCATTCCTTCTATCTAGAGATGCTGCCTGTCCCGTTGTTACTCCAGCATTTTGTGTCTATCTTCAGTTTAAGCCAGCATCTGCAGTTCCTTCCTACACATTTCTTCTGTTTATCAAAACTGATCAATGAAGATGACATCAATAGAATATTATAAACAGGTATTGATTAGTTGATAATTTTGCAAATGGGGAAATAAATGTTTATTCAGACATGCATCATCAACCTTATTTATCCAACAAAATTCAAGTTCAAAGCTCTTCCTGGACTCCTTATGATCTTACTTTTACTTGTTAACATCTGGATTAGTCAAACATAATTGCCCATTGAAACTGATTCCTGTGGTGTAATATAAAAGTTGACATCAGCGAGCACTTGCATCTCACCAAATCAAATATCAAGGAAAAGCTGCAAGCAAAACATGCAGGTGCAATGGAACTACATCAGGGGCCAAGGGATTATAACAATCTAAAACTTTGAGATAAAATTTAACAACTAATAACCAGAGCACTCCCAAGCACAAGCTCCAGATTTCATGAATGAAGCCTAAATTGGTGACAAGCTGAAATTCTAAGGAAGTGCATTTTCTGGTCAAGGCAAGGATGTTCTGAATCAGAGACTTGAGCCAGACAGTTAATTCTTTGTTCTCTTCTCTGTACCGATGCCATCTCTGGCACAAATCTATCCTGACTGCTAGTTTCCTGTTATATACTGTGAAAGGAACCAGTAGTGTCCAGTGAGATCTGGCATGTACCCAAATACAAAGTGCATATGGATCAAATAAATATACAATATATTATTATACAAAGGTAATTGAAGCCATTCTTGGCTACGCCTTTCTCTACAGAAAATGGCAGATCATTTCCTGATATGTAAAATAAGTTCAGATAATCTCCCATGGGAAAAAAAATGTAATCAAATTCCTTTCAAGTTTTTAACTTAATTACTAATGAGACAGCAAACGGATATTTTTGTTAAGAATTTCCAATCTTCAGTGAGCAACTTTACTCTGGCTGCTCAACTGTTCCATTGTATTGAGACGACCGTCTACCATTATTTACCATTATTGTTACCATTATTTCATTCTGTGTCATCTGGAAGATAGGCTATGCAAAACAATTTATGCAAACAGCAAACACATGTTCCATGAGCTGAGCATTACAGCTCACCTACAAGTTGCACATAACTGACAAAGAGATATTGCCTAGAAAGTGCATGTTAAAGCAAAACTGCAGGGAGGACCTGGATCAATTTTGAAAAGTGGTATTCTGACATACATTTTATGTAATAGGCAGTACCTGTTAGAATTGTGAATCTCAGGTCTTCTATGTGTAATTACACTGAAAAAGGTCCATTGGTTGCCAAGTCACAATTACTCCAAGGCAATCTCCCACCTCAATGGGAGTTCTTAAAGCAGATCTATTGGTTCAGTTAGTAAGGCCATTTCAGAGAGAGTTACCTTTCCATAAATGTGGATGATGGATATGTACACCGTGTAGCCCTGACAATTGATGGGACTTAATCCTGGCAGAAGTGGGCAGCCCCAGCCAAAACAAAGGATGCACTGGGAGGTGGTAAACATCCTATGGAAAATATTCTTGAGGATGAATTGAGTTACTTCATTGAAGAAAAATTAGCGAATGCCGGGATTGCTCAGCAGGTCAGACAGCATCTGTGGAGAAGGAAGGCGAGTTAATATTTTGCAGAAAATGGTCCTTCAACAGAACTCTGTGTTCTCGGATTTTGGATGGCGACTCAGGTCAGGAAAGGCCCTTGAACTATCATTAACATTGAAGGCCATGTTCAGCATTTAGCCCATATGCAAAGCATATGTTTATGCTTGTGTATCACAGCAGCAATGTCAGTTGTATGTTGCACACTATTTACATCACAGCTGTGGCCCCACAGACCTCTACTCCTGTCATTCACATGGAAGAATGAAGTATAGCTTTCCTATTATGCTGTATAAACCCTTGATTTTTTACAATATTCAGATTTTTTTTTAAATCTGGTTAATTAAATGATCCGCCACTGTATGGAATTTATAGCCCACTATATTGTGAGAGGCACATATTAAAACTCTACGGAAATAACATGAGGACTGAAGTATACAGATGAATGTAGGTACACCATCTCTCAGAAGCATATGCGAGCGTGAGAATGTAAGAACAGCCAAATTTGCAAACCATACTCCATAGTCCAGATGATAGACACAAAATGTTGGAGTAACTCAGCGGGCCAGGCAGCATCTCTGGAGAAAAGGAATAGGTGATGTTTCAGATCAAGCCCCTTCATCAGCCTGATCCGCTGAGTCACTCCAGCATTTTGTGTCTATCTTCAGTGTAATCCAGCATCTGCAGTTCCGTCTTACAAGTCCACAGTTCGTCTTGATTGATGAATCAAAGGCTTTGGTGGTCAAAAGGCTGTAATTTGCGTTTGATGCTGTTCCTTGCATATTTTTGTAGTTTTCAGGAGATGAAGAGCATGTCCAATGTGATACAAAATGGACAGAACCAATACTGCAGCTCTGGGAGTTTGCCCTCAGCCACTGAAAGATGTACCCTGTCAAAGACTTTCCCAATCAACAGACACCAGAGTAAATGGCCTCTGCCAACACTCCAACCCCACTCCCCACTATATTCTTCTCTGTCCAGGTGTGAGTGATAAAGCTGTACATTTGTGTCTGATGTTCCTCTCCGTCAAGGTTTAGACCTTCTGCAGGGATGCTTTCTGTTCCCAAGGTCTGGGTGCTTTGTGCAGAAGGCATCAACCCTCCTGATGTGTAAGAAGGAACAGCAGATGCTGGTTTAAACTGAAGATAGACACAAAAAGCTGGAGTAACTCAGCGGGTCAGACAGCATCTCTGGAGAAAAGGAATGGGTGATGTTACGGGTCGAGACCCATCTTCAGACCTTCCTCAGGGATGCTGCAGAGATATTTCGCTTGAGGGCCTTACAACCCAGCGGTATGAATATTGACCTCTAACTTCAAGTAACCCTTGCTTTCCCTCTCTCTTCATCCCTCCCCATCCTAGTTCTCCGACCAGTCTGACTGTCCTCCTGATTAAATGTAATCTTTGTTTGCCTCATTGTCAACTTCCCCTTGCTAACAATTATCTATTCTACATTTTCCTTGATCCTCGAAACTTTGAGCTCTTGTTTTCACACATTACCCTTATATCCATAACTCTAGTTTCCCTCTCGCCTAACTCTCAGTATGAAGAAGGGTCTCGACCCGAAAAGTCACCCATTCCAGAGATGCTGCCTGTCCCGCTAAGTTACTCCAGCATTTTGTGTCTATCTTCGATGTAAACCAGCATCTGCAATTCCCTCCTACACACACTCCAAGACATGGTTGCTTGATGTAGGAGGCATCAAGCCTACTGATGTCAGCTACACAACTGCAAGAACTCAGATGCACTGTTAAATTGCAGTTACAGTTCTCATCCGTGGCACAATAGCAGCCCTCATGAAGAACACGTACTCGGGGGAGGGAAGTAATGTGACTGTAATGGAATATCCTGTCCAGGGTTTATTTTCCTTGACCGTATCTTAGTTTAAATTAGTTTTGAAACATCACTCTCAACATTGAAATTATAATTCATTTATAAGTTCACATGTTTGGCAGACAAATGTTTCATAGTCAGGACCAAGTATTCGTCAAGTGTGAAATTACTGACTGCTGATGAGATAACTACCACCAGGAATAAATCACCATTCGGCCAACCATTTTATCTGCCACTATCTCAATCCAAATAAACCAAGTATGTTTTGAAAACTGACCAAATGTGAGATGGGTTTTCCCCATGCCATTTACCATTGATGGGTTTCAAAGACTGTTGACATTATTGTTGCTGATAATCCATGCATTACGGATGAACTTCTCGGAGTTTATGAACATCATAAACCACCACACAGCTAAATACCAGCTGTTCTAATTCTTGCAGGTAAAATGCTGGAATACAATCCCTCTCTGGGATAATGACATTGCTCCAACTGAGATTGTACTTGGGTTGCTCAGTTCTCATCTGAATAGGATTTGGACGTCAAAATCTGCAAGGTGGCTATCAGAGGATTATATCTGGCAGCTTTAATTTTAACCCTTCGTGAACTGGCTCCAGACTGGTGTTAAACTAATTTCAAGGCCTCATTTACACAGGCAAGTGGTGAGAGTACCAAAGATTTGAAAGCGAAGATTGACACATTAAGCTGGGGTAACTCAGCGGGACAGGCAGCATCTCTGGAGAGAAGGAATGGGGGACATTTCGGGTCAAGACCCTTCTTCAGACGTCATGGGAAAGAGAAATGAGAGAAATGATGATGATGTAGAGAGATAAAGAACAATGAATGAAAGATATGCAAAAAAGTAATAATGATAAAGGAAACAGGTCATTGTTAGCTGTTTGTCGGATGGAAACAAGAATCTGGTGTGACCTGGGTGAGGGAAGGATTGAGAGGGAGAGAATGCTGGGGCTACCTGAAGTGAGAGAAATCAATATTTATACCACTGTGAGCTGTGAGCTGCTTAGCAAAATATGAGTTGCTGTTCCTCCAATTTGTGTTTAGCCTCACTCGAACAATGGAGGACACCTAGGACAGAAATGTCAGTGTGGGAATGAGAAGGAGAATGAAAGTGTTTACTAACCTGGAGATCAGGTGGGTCCAGGCGAACTGAGCAAAGGTGTTCAGCGAAACAATTGCCCAGTCGTTGAAAGATTTGAAAGCAACAGGTTTATCTCAGTTGGTGACTTTAACTGCCCCAAATATTCACTGCGACTTGCACAATGCCAAAGGCACTGAAATGGGCAGAGTTTGTTAGTTGTATCCAAATGGGTTCCTGAAACAGTAAGGTGATAATCCAATCCAAGAAAGGAACCTACTAGACCTTGTGTTGGGAAATGGGCCTGGCCAGGTGACTGATGTTTCAATGGAAGAGCATTATGAGAAAATAGATCCATACATCTATTACCATGGCCCAAACTCCATTAACTTGGACCTTGCAGAAAGGTGCCAAATTAGAGTAAGGCAAATGACAATGTTAGTAGGGAGGACCTCAAGAGGGTATATTGGAAGCAATTATTATTGGGTATGCCCACATCTGACATGTGGGAGTCATTTACTGGCCAGGTGATGAAAATTCAGGATTGGTATGTTCCATTAAAGAGGAGGGATAAGAATGACAAAGTACGGGAACCTTGGATGACCTGAGAGGTTGTAAATTTGATCCAAAAGAAAAAGGAAGGGCATGCAATGTTTAAGGAGGTAAAATGAGACTTTCAGCAATATAAAGCAAGGATGAAATAACTCACGCTAGTGATTAGAAGGCCAAAAAGAGCCATCAAATAACTTTGGTGAATCAGATTAAAGAAAATCCCCAAAGCGTTTTATCCATACATTAAAAACAAGAGTATAACCAGGGAGAAAGTTAGACCAATCAAGAATAAAGGAGGGAATTTGTGCTTGGAGTCAGGGGATGTAGGCAAGGTACTAAAGGAATACATTGCTCTGTTTTCACCCAGGAGAAGGACACAAAGGACAGTGAGATTTGTGTGCAGATTACTAATATATAAAGGCAGTTTGAGATTTAAAAGGAGCTGGTGTTGGAGCACTTGAAGAGAATTAATGTGTATTCGTCCCCTGGGCCTGATTAGATCTATCTCTGATTATTGAGAGAGGCAGGAGAGGAGATTGCTGGAGCCTTGACAAAGATCTTTGTGTGTTGTCTAGCCACAGGTGAGGTCCCGGAGGACTGGAGAGTAGCTAATGTTGTTCCTTTGTTGAAAAAGTGAAGTGGAGAAAATCCAGGGAATTATAGGTCGGTGAGCCTTACGTCAGTGGTAGGAAAACTGTTGAAGAAGGTTCTCCGGAATAGGATTGACTCCCATTTGGAAGAGGGGCAGTCGGTATAGGTTTGTATCAGGCACGTGCCTGGTTTTATATGCAGCTGGTCATTCAGCTTCTGAGGAGGTGACAAAAGTGATTGATCAGGGTTCGGCAGCAGATGTTATCTATGTGGATTTTAGTAAGGCATTTGTTTAGTTCTCCAATGGTAGTCTGATCGAGAAGATTAAGATGCATAGGATTAACAGTAATTCAGTCACAAGAGATTCACAACTAGCTTACTGATAGAAGACTACTGACAGAGGGTTGTGGTGGTAGGACGATATTCAGGCTGGAGGTCTGTGATCAGTGAGTTATGTCTATGGAAACAGTTCAATATGGATTTATGTGATGTGATATAATTTGAAAATAATATGTAATAATATGTAATAATATGTAATAATATGTCTGAAGGGAAATGATGAAGAGAGAGATCCAGGGGGCCAATGCATTATTTCCTACCAAGGTTGATTATTAAGATAACATCCCTGGTGTTAAAAAGCTTTTCACAAACTCACTGGATCTCCAAGCATTTTGGATTTTGTATAGGTTTAGTTTTAATATAGGGGGAAAGGCATAATGAAACTATTTAAAACATTGGGTTTCTAAATTAAGCCAACAAGTACAAACATAAACAGTTTATTTTAAAAAAAAGACAAATGAAAAGAATAGACAGCGGTGCAAACAATTTTGGGTACCTGTATAAAAAACACATAAAAGACAATAATAAAATATTCATAAGGTTACCAGTTAATTGCCAAGGACAGATCAGTCTCACAAAATCTCACCTGCATTTAATACAGAGGTATAAAAAGAGAGAAAATGTATACTGAGCCAAAGATTAAAGTATTATTGTTCAGTAGTGAATTTTAAGGAGAGTCTTAACAGGGCAAGAGGAATGTGGAGAGGTGGTGGATTTGTTGAGCTGAGATGGTGGTTGGGGGGGGTGGGGGAGAGGGTGTCGGAGGGGTGGGTCGGAGGTCAGTAGTCATTGCCATCACATTTCACTCCTACATCCCTGACACTGATTCCATCCTCATTCATAGCCATTGACTTAGGTTGCAGCTGGCTCTAAGTGATCACTGTCTTTATTGGTACATAACATTAATGTTTAGCATTGAAGGAAAACAATGCTGGACTCCTTTGTTTAGTAAGGACTGGCTGCAGATGCTGGTTTAAAGCGAAGATAGACACAAAAAGCTGGAGTAACTCAGCGGGACAGGCAGCATCCCTGGAGAGAAGGAATGGGTGACATTTCAGGTCAAGGAAGAAGGGTCTCGACCCAAAACTGCACCCATTCCTTCTCTACACACGCTAGGGATGATTTACAATTGTACCAAGCCAATTAACCTACAAACCTGTACATCTTTGGAGTGAGGGAGGAAACTGGAGCAGCCAGACAAAACCCGCTCAGGTCACGTACAAATTCCATACAGACAGCACCTGTCGTCAGGATCGAACCTGGCTCTCTGGTGCTGTGAGGCAGCAACTTCACCGCTGCACTAGGAAATATCAGAAACTCCATGTTATTTCTCCTATTTTCAGGAGTTCCAGGGTAAAATCATTCTTAAATGCCTTCATGGTAGTGAAAAGCTCGACAGAAGTGCAGGAATTTATTGTTTGCAAGTTTCCATGGTCAGATCATCTGCATAATTGTTCATAATTCCTGTAGGGGTTTTGGCCCCGTGAAGGGAGCAAGCCTGATGGGAGGATCAGTAAATCACATCAACCAAAACTCAAAAGGATGCATCTACTTAAAGTCTAAGTTGTCAACATTTGGCTTTGGAAGGACTCGAAAAGCATTTCAACTTGTTGGCAGCTCTTTCTGAGCTGGAGGGGAAGAGGTGGCTCAAGCAGAAATAAAGTGAAAGGAAACACTTTGAGGTTTTGAAATCTGCTGGCAGATAATTAAACGGTTCTGTACAAATCTTTCTGTTTCAAGGTTCAAGAAAGGGCAGAGTAAAGCTTGAAGTGATTCTAAGAAGGGTTGCCTTGTTTGGCACTGCTTGGTATGCTCCCTAATGTACATCATTTCTGGAAAGAATAGTGGAGTAAAATATTCGGCCAATCTTTACATTTTCATTAACAGTGACATGTTTATTGCATAGATTAGCTGCAGGTCAGATCACACCATTTTACACAATTGAGCCATTGATTTGAAAATTATTCAACAGCCATTCACATTTACTAACACTCCTCAAAATGCTCCTGTGTTTGTGTTATGGCGTCAGGGATAACGCCGGGTTCGGCAATGACTACACTGACACTCGCAGTTGGGTGAACTCAAGTGACAGGTTTTGTTTACAGAGATAAGGAAGTCCAGGACCACATGGAGGCGTTGTCCCTCACATGTGTGGTGGCACTGGCGATCTCGGGCTTGGCACGGCAGCTCAGTCCTGATTTCCAGGGAGGAGGCAGGATGATCTCAGGCTTCTCCCTGCAGCACACCCTTGCCTCGAGGAGGCGCTGGCGGTCTCAGGATTTTCCAAGCAGATTAGCTCTGGATTATCCTGGCAGCTCAGTCTTTGCCTCTGTGATTGGGTGCAGTCCCTCATTGTCCGTGGGCAGGAAGAGGCACTGGAGTCTTAGGCTTACCCTGGCCACTCAGTCTCAGCCTCAGTAGTGGTGCTGGATGTCCAGGACTTCTTTCTGGCAGCCCAGTCTAGACCACGGCAGCGCTGATAGTCTCAGGTTTGTCCCAGTGACTCAGTCTTCCTCAAACTTGCGATAGTGGAACACAGTTAGCATGGCAGGCGCTGTCTCTCTGGCCCAAGACTCATCTCTGGAACATCTTACTTATTGGTGACTATAGCTCCACCTACAACACCATAATCCCAACCAAACTCATCTCCAAACTCCTGGACCTGGTAGTCTTCACCTCTCTGTAATGGATCGTTGACTTTCTGACCCATAGACCCCCAACAATGAGGATTGCCAACAAAACATCCTCCACAATAATTCTCAACACTGATGCCCCACAAGGATGCTGTATGAGACCAGATCTCGTACACTGATGAGACGGAGTGCAGAAATGAGGTGGAGAGCTTAGTGTCATGATGTCAAATCAACAAACTCTCCCCCAATGTTAGCAAGACTATAGAGCTAGTTATTGACTTCAGGAAGTGAGGTGAAGCCCAATCAGCATTGATGGTGTCAAAGTGAAAATGGTTGAGATCATCCAAGTTCAGAGGGATAAATATCACCAACAATTTGTCGTGGTCCAACCACACCGGAGCTACGGCCAAAAAAGTGCACCAACACCAGCATCTCTTCAACAACTATTACAAACTTCCACAGATGCACCATAGAAAGTAAACTATTGGATTGCCTGGCAGTTTAGTGAGGTAACAAGACCATTAGAAATTGCAGTTTGTGGATGTTGTTCTATCTATCACACATCCCAGACTTCCCACATCGACTCCATCTACACTTCATACTGCCTCCAGGAAAAGATCCTTTATCAACGTGGTCGTTCCTTCTTCTTCCCTTTCCTATCTGGCAGATTATACACAAGTATGAAACCACATACCACCAGATTCAGGAACAGCTTCATCACCACTGTTATCGGATGTCTGAATGATCCTCCCTTGGGATAAGATGTAGTCCCAATCTTCCAACCTACTTCATTGCAAACATTGGTCTTTTCATCTGTAACTGCAAAACGACAATGGCACAACACTATATTCTGCACTCTGGTATATATTTTTTGTACTATCCTATTGTATTTGTTAATGGCTTGATTGCATTCATACACAGCATCATTTGGTTTGACAGGACAGCATGCATTCATCATATTATGCAGGGATCAGTGCGGACTCATTGGGCCAAAGGGCCTGCTTCTGCTCTGCATCTCTAAACTAAACTAAACCATATTTTCCCCATTACCACCTTCACTGAAATAAGATAATAATCCCTTTGTCCTCTTCCAGCAAGAGTATCCAAGTAGTCGTAAATGAAATATGACTGCTCTGGCCTGCTTCATCCAAGAATCTGAATCGAAGCCAAAGCATCAGAAGGTTGTGCAAAACCTCTTGTGGAGAGGCCAACTTGACATGAGAAAGGCTTTTTATTTTTACATGGCTCTCATAAGAAATCTGTTATATTTTTGGCAAGCAAACTTGGAGAACGGTGTTTCTTGTCACAAATAGGAAGAATGGCAATGCTTCTGATTCCTACCAACCTTTTCCATTTATTTAAAATAATTCTATCAGCTTTCCTGAGGATTCTTGTATAGTGTGAGTTTTTGATTCAAACAGCATTTCATCAATATTTATAATTTTACAAATTAAATTATATTTGATAACTTATAGTAACTAATTCTTATTCCAGATCGATTAGATTTTGTTTCACTGCTTCTGGAAGATAATTATCAGCATCTATATTTAATGTTACCAGTTGCATTACAACTTTAAAATTATCATCGGAGATCTAATTCCATAATTTTGGTTTGTTCAGATTCAGTAGTGCGAAGGCACATTCAGCAATTTGACAAAAGGAACTTCATCATTACATTTTAAGTTCAGAGGTTTTTCAGAGTCAAGGCATAGAGTCATAGTCACAAAGTGATACAGCATGGAAACAGGCCCTTCAACCCAAGCTGTTCACTCCCGCCTACGTCCCACCTGCCCCGAGCTTGGTTCATATTCATCCAAACCTGTCCTATCCATGTACATGTCCAAATGTTTCTTAAACGTTGGGATGGTCCCTGCCTCAACTACCTCCTCTAGCTACTTGTCCCATACCCCCACCACCCTTTGTGTGAAAAGGTTACCCCTCAGATTCCAATGAAATCGTTTCCCCTTCATCTTAAACCTGTGTCCTCTGGTCCTCAATTAACCTAATCTGGGGAAAAGACTCTGTGCATCTATCCGATCTATTCCCTCATGATTTTATACACCTCTATAAGATCACCCCCAGCCTCCTGCGTTCCATGCAATGGAGTCCCAGCCTACTCAAGCTCTCCCTGTAGCTCACACCCTCTAGTCGTGGAAACATCCCCGTATATCTTCTCTGTACCCTCTCCAACACATAGAAACTGAGAAAAAATGTAAACAATAATTGCAAAAGGTGGAAGTTTAAATAAATAGTCTGACCTGCTGGGTGCATCGAAAAATGTCAGTTTTCATTTGAAAAACTGAGCAAACTTTCTTTGTAGCTTTTCAAATGAAGTGTTTGCCCAACATCACTGACTGGGTGTAATTATGGCCTCATTACTGGAGATAGGAAAGAACAGCATCATCGGTTTTGTTGTCCTCCAGATTATCTTCTATTACTGTGTTTATCATGAGTGTTGCATGAATATATTTTAAGTTAATGTGGTTGGGTCTACAGATTTTTTTTGAAGTTGACAGGACGCAACAATATTAATAAAATGTTCCTGGATTAGAAGGTATCAGCTATAAGGAAAGGTTGGACAAACTTGAATTATTTTTCCTGGACCATTTGCTGATTGGAGATCTGATAGAAGTATATAAAATTATGAGAGGCTTAGATACAGTAACAACCAGAACATTTTTTCCCAGGATGGAAATGTCAAAGATTAGAGAGCATAGGTTTAAAGATGAGAGGAGCTACATTTAAAGGAAATTGCAGGACAAGTTTTAAAGAGAGGGTGGTGTGGGCTTGGAATGCACTGGGGTGGTACATAGATTCATAGATACCGAAAATAAGTGCAGAACAATGGACAATAGACAATTGGTGCAGGAGTAGGCCATAGGGCCCTTTCAGCCAGCACCGCCATTCAATGCGATCATGTCCGATCATCTACAATCAGTACCCCGTTCCTGCCTTCTCCCCATACCCCTTGATTCCGCTAGCCCTAAGCGCTCTATCTAACTCTTGTTTGAATGCATCCAGTGAATTGGCCTCCACTGCCTTGTGAGGCAGAGAATTCCACAAATTCGCAACTCCCTAGGTGAAAAGGTTTTTCCTAATCTCAGTTCTAAATGGATGACCCCTTATTCCTAAACTGTGGCCCCGGGTTCTGGACGCTCCCAACATCAGGAACATGTTTCCTGCATCTAGCGTGTCCAATCCCGTAATAATTTTATATGTTTCTATAAGGTCTCCTCTCATCCTTCAAAATTCCAGTGAATGCAAGCCCTGTTGTTCCATTCTTTCATCATATGACAGTCCCGCCATCCCGAGAATTAACCTTGTCATGCTACACTGCACTGCCTCAATAGCAAGAATGTCCTTCCTCAAATTAGGAGACCAAAACTGCACACAATACTCCAGATGTCGTCTCACCAGGGCCATGTACAACTGCATAAGGACCTCTTTGCTGCTATACTCAAATCCTCTGGTTATGAAGGCCAACATGCCATTCGCTTTCTTCACTGCCTGCTGTACCTGCATGCTTACTTTCTGTGACTGATGTACAAGGGTACCCAGGTCTCTTTGCACTTCCCCATTTCCTAATCTGACACCATTCAGATAATAATCTGCCTTCTTGTTCTTGCCACCAAAGTGGATAACCTCACATTTATCCACATTATACTGCATCTGCCATGCATCTGCCCAATCGCACAATCTATCCAAGTCACCCTGCATCCTCCGAGCATCCTCTTCACAGTTCACATTTCCACCCAGCTTTGTGTCATCTGCAAATTTGCTAATGTTACTCTTAATTCCTTCATCTAAATCATTAATATATATTGTAAATAGCTGCGGTCCCAGCACAAAGCCTTGTGGCATCCCACTAGTCACTGCCTGCCATTCTGAAAGGGACCCGTTAATTCCTACTCTTTGTTTCCTGTCTGCCAACAAATTTTCTATCCATGTCAATACGATAATGGCATTTGAGGCTTTTAGATAGGCAAATGGATATGCAGGGAATTGAGTGATATGGATCACATGCAGGAAGAGGTTAGTTTAACTTTCATCATGTTCGGCTAGGACAGTGGTTCTTAACCTTTTTGGCACCTACGCGAACAAAACACTGTATGTGGTATGTACGTTTCTTAGGTTCCTAAACATGGGCTCAACAAATTGATATGTTATTTGTGTCCCCTTCATAACCACCGGCAAAGCCCCAAACGACCCCCATAGGGGGCCAGGACCCACAGGTTAAGAACCACTGGGCTAGGACAGTGTGGGCCAAAGGGCCTATTCCAGGATTGTGCTGTTCATTGTTGTATGTTTCAAAATCAAGATCTTTGCCATATACTGGAGAGATTTTAGAAGTGCTGGTTTTCTTGATTACCCTAATTGTGCTTGAGATCTGCAAACATTCATTATGCTCCTCTGTCATTGATGGAACAGAATTCCAACCAATGTCACCCTTTCCAGGCTCACATAAAATCCCTAGACTCACATTAAATTCACAGCATCTTTTGAAATGGGTTTTGTTTGCAGTACATACTTAAAGTTGTGGCAGGATCTGCAAGTTCTTTGTAAACCTCATGTTCATTCATCACATCATGCAAACACCAATACTATAGCTTCAAAACCAATGATTTCATTTGATGCTGGAGTGAAGACATTTTGCTAAATGTTTCAGGTGGACAACATATTTCCACATATATGATATGTGGTGTTAAGCGGCTCCATTAATTATTGAGAGCCTAATAACTCAAATTATTTTTTTTTAATTCAATGCATCAATGAAACACAATTTTCACATGCTATAAACAAGTAGTCTTTCACAAAGTCTTCACATGCCGAAGGCAAAACCGTCTCTATCTTGGAATTATTATTGTACTTTCGAGCTGTCATAATTTCTGATTCTTGTGCACTTCAAGAAAGACATTGTTCCCTCTCCCCTGACTCTCAGTCTGAATAAGGGTCTCAACCCGAAACATCACCTATTCCTTTCCTCCAGAGATGCTGTCTGACCCGCTACGTTACCCAGCTTTTTGTGTCTGCCTTCGGATTAAACCAGTATCTGCAGTTCTTACCTACATGTTTAGATGTTTAGTTTTTCTTTCAGTCTCCTTTATGGGGTCTTGTCCAGAACCTAGCAAAAGTACATGTTCAGTACATCAAAACTCCTTGTTCAATTAAATTTGGTGGGCACCCTTAATAGATCCATGCTAGAAAATATCTATATTTCCAAATGATGATCAACATTGTCCATCAGAACTTTTTCCAATAAATTTCTCACCGCCAAGATCACATTGACAACATTAGCTGCTTTGATTATCACTCTTCCCTCTTTTTAAACAAGATTACTTATTCAGCAGTATTTGTGGCTTCTAGCACCAATTGAGAAGATCAAATAATCTCTTCAGTTTGTTATTCGCTTGTCTCTTATCAGTAAAAGCATGCCATCAAATATTTACTTTCAAGTATACTAAATCCTTAACATTTCCTCGGTTCATTCATTATAATAGCTAACTCTTCTTTTCCTTAGGGGGTTACACAAAAGGCTGGAGAAACAGCGGGTGCAGCAGCATCTAAGGAGCGAAGGAGATAGGCGATGTTTTGGGTCGAGACCCTTCTTTTCCTTATTTGCAATATCTGCATAACTGTCTTTTTTGAGTTTAGTGATACCATGCGGAAACAGGCCCGTCGGCCGACCGAGTCCGTGTCGACCCGCGATTCCGTACACTCGCACAATCGGAACAATTTATAATTTTACCAAAGCCAATTACCCTACAAATTTTGTACATGGAGGAAATGGGAGCACCTGGAGAGAACTCACTCGGTCACAGGGAGAATGTACGAACTCCGTACAGACAGCACCCATTCCTTCTCTCCAGTGACGCCAGCAGTTTGTGTCTACCCGTAGTCAGGATCGAACCCAGGTCTCGGGCACTGTAATGCCTCTGTCCCACTTAGGAAACCTGAACGGAAACCTCTGGAGACGTTGTGCCCCACCCAAGGTTTCCGTGCGGTTCCCGGAGGTTCCCGGAGATTTTTGTCAGTTTCGACCATTAGGGAGACTGACAAAAACCTCCAGGAACCTCCGGGAACCGCACAGAAACCTTGGGTGGGGTGCAAAGTCTCCAGAGGTTTCCGTTCAGGTTTCCTAAGTGGGACAGGGGCATAATGCAACGACTCTACTGCTGCGCCACTGTGCCGCCCTCTCTTAGATAGATAGATCCAAAAGTCGGTTTAAAATAAAACAAACTGGTCAAGCAATACACACCCTGCCTGCAGTTTCTAAAATCTGTAAAGACAGCAAGAAGCAGCTAACACTTCCAGCAAAAAAATGTTCTGTACAAGTCTACTGGTAACCTATGTGTGATGATTGATGATACACTTATACAATGGAATGCTTTATCCCCCATATGTGTTGAACATTTGGTAAACTGCTTTATCGAGGGTCAACTTATTAGCATGTCCTAGAGAGGTGATTGATATTGTGATCTGGGCGCTTCCAATGTTTGATAACAAAGCAGGCACTATCTCTAAACTAAACTAAATTAAACTAATGAAGATAAGTATAGGAAGGAACTGCAAATGCTGGTTTAAATCGAAGATAGACACAAAATGCTGGAGTAACTCAGCGGGACAGGCAGTATCTCTGGAGAGAAGGAATGGGTGGCATTTCAGGTCGAGAGAAGATAAATGCAGGAAGGAACTACAGATGCTGATTTAAACCGAAGATAGACACAAAATGCTGGGGTAACTCAGGACAGGTAGCATCACTGGAGAAAAAGGTTGGGTGATGTTTCAGGTCAGAACCTTCTTCAGAATGAAAGTAGAGAGGAAACTGGAGAGGAAAAGGCCAGAACAAATCTGGGGGCCGGCAACAGATGACCAAGAAAGGGTAGAGCCCACAATGGCCCATTGCTGGCTGGGGAAGAGGTGATAACAAAGGGACACACGGAACAGTGGAACTAGTAGGACGACTAGGGAGGGAGAGGGGGTGTGATAGGGAATGCAGGGGTTATTGAAATGAGAGAAATTAACGTTCATACCGCTGGGTTGTAAGCTGTCCAAATATGAGGTAATGCGCTAATGTACAACCCAAAATGGTAGCCGCTTCGCCAGCATTTGGAATGTGAACACCTACAAGCAAATCATCATCCAAGTCACCCAAACACGAGAGTGCAAATCGTGAGGTGAATATTTATTATTTTCATTTCTGTTCATCCTTCATTGATAATATTCCTAAATTACCCAGAAATATATCGAGAGCAAAATATCTTCAGAAAATCACGGATCTCTTTCCTTACAACACAGTGGAGCGGCGGTAGTTGCTGCCTTACAGCACTTGCAGCGCCAGAAATGTCTGTACGGAGTTTGTATGTTCTCCCCGTGACCCGCGTGGAGTTTATCCAAGATCTTCAGTTTCCTCTAAAGACATACAGATATGTAGGTAAATTGACTTGGTAAATGTAAAAATTGTCCCCAGTGTGTGTATAGGATAGTGTTACTATGCGGGGATCGCTGGTCGACGCGGACCTGGTGGTACAGTAAGTACACTCACCCTGACCAAAGACAAAACAGTAATTCAATAAAATATAATGGTCCATTTTTAGTTTGTTATCTTACACTTCCGAGACCAGGTTTCTCCCATCACCCTTCTCTGGGAGTTGACATCAGCAGAAGCTACCCACGCCTGCCGCCAAACAATGAGGGGAGGGATTGAGAGACAGAATAAAGTTTGTATACAACAAATTTAAAAGATTCAATACACTTGAAAAAATGTACTCGTACTCATACTCATGCCAAGTATGTTTTGCAACATACTAGGAATTTGATTTCCCATACAGTCATATTAATAAAAAGCAACAATTGAACTTTTTTTTTGCCTTCGATCACAGAGGAATGTGGAGGAGTCACTGTGGTGGATGTTTATGTTAAAATGTATTTTGTGTGTTCCCGAGACTGCAAGCCCTTGTTGTTAAAGTCCGCAGGTTACGGTTGGAGCATTGATCCCAGGCAAGAAATCAGCTCCAATAAGTCCATGCAGGTGGGGCTCAAAGTCAGTCCCGAGCAAGGCCTTCAGCTCCATGATGTTAGGCTGTAGAGCGACCGGAGATACAACCCGGAAAACAATCGTATCTCCGGCAAGGTAAGACATTGGGGAAAAAAGTGAATATACTTAATATTAAACCCCCATCTCTACTAATCCCATACACAGGGATATGAACTACATTTCATCACGGATTTGAGGCATTCATCTTTACAAAAAAAAACAGGCCAGTGGAATAATTTGACGTTGAGAGAATTCCATAAATATCTGGATAGTTAAATGTTGAATAATACCAATATGTATCTGCAGGTGCCATGTACAGTGGCAATCATTTACAGTAGCCAGCCTCTGGAAGAGAATTTGTATAGGAGCATAGCACCTTACTACAATCCGCACGACAGATATCATTTCCGTTCCATAGAGAACAACACACAATATATTATACACAAATGCCATGGAATGGCAATTTTAAATCAATTGGAATGTCCTAAACCGTATCAGAGTTGGATCGAAGATATACAGTTAACCTCGTATTAAAGATTTCTGGAACATTTTTGGACATTCCACGTATCGTAAAAAAACCCAATTAAATCTCAGTCATGAATTTTCATTTTCATATGCTCTTTAAACGTGCTTGGCTCAGGTTAGGGTATGAAGAGCCAAGTTAATCTTTGGCTTCAGCTGAGCGTGACCTTGGAAATCTCCATCTCAACCACTTTCAATCACCCGTGAACAAAAGCAACAGAATCAATGATGCACACTGCCTACAAGGTCACAGTATTTACTGTGAGGAAAAAGACAATAAAATCCCCTCTCGATGATAGTAAATTATGCTTTATATAGCAGAATGTTCGTTTTATTAATATATGAACAGAAATAATGTTCCCCTGTATAATATGCAATTTGCCATCAGTAATAGCATTCCCCTGTTGTCATTTTTCCTATCTTAACAGGAAAAATATATTTTAAGTAAGAGAATATTAATATTACTAAGATTTGGATAATCATGTACTCTATCATTATGTCCTTTAAGAATGTTTAGATTTGTGCATATCAGAAATGTGCTGTTCAGAAAGAAACAGATTTGTGAAACATTAATTTGCAATCCACAGACTATTTATTTAATATTATGTTACAGTAGTCAATTTATTAAAAACCTATGACTAAAACTAAATAGAAAATACTGATGGAAATAATTAACCCAAAATATTAATAATTAGGTAGCCCTAAATGCCTCAATTTTACTTAGTAAGTAAATGACAATAGATCTTTAAAAATTGTTTTCCGCATTAACTTAGTAATTGAGAAACCACACACGGATTAAATTGAGCAGTATATTAAAAATTATTTCAAAATTTCTATATTCAACCATACACACCCTGTCAATGTTATTCTCATATTTCACATCTGGTGCAATATATTTTGGATTTTTTTCAACATTCCTCTCTACCTAACTAGTCTACTTCCTGTACCATGTCTCAAGTAAACACTATTTCCTTGATCATCGCCTTCTTTGATCTGTGTTTTCACACCTTACTCTTTCATATCTCTACGTCTCTCTTTCCCCTGACTCTCAGTCTGAAGAAAGGTCTTGACCCCAAACATCACCCATTCCTTCTCTCCAGAGATGCTACCTGTCCCGCTGAGTTACTCCTGCATTTTGTGTCTACCTTCAGTGTCAACCAGCATTTGCAGTTCCTTCATACACTATTTTCATGCTTTGGCTGTTCCAATAATGACACCGCCATGAAATAATCCATTGGCCAAAAAATTAAGCCCACTCACAATTACTTTTATTATTTCAAATATATAATTTCTTCATAATATTTACAGCAATTCCAAACGATATTAATTGTTAACAATTTTCATTGATCGACCAGCTCAATAGTGTCGGAGGCACTCATGTTCCTCCTTAATCTATTAAGGGTCACAGAAGCTGTCCACAGGCCAGACCACTCAGTGGCCATTGACTGTGTTACTTCCCCACTATGCTTTGCCATGGCTGCACAAAGCCACAATGCTTTTATAAGTATGTACACCTACATGAAGAATGTTCCAGTCGGCAGCATTCTCTGTGAACATCTCCTTACACTGGAAGACCAACAAGTATTGGCCAAGCCAAAATATGTCTTTCACCGAGTTGATAATCTTCCAGCAGCAGCTGATATTTGTCTTATTACGCATTCCTGAGAACATCCATACATGGGTGGCATAGTGGCGCAGCGGTAGAATTGCTGCCTTACAACGCCTACAGTGCCAATGACCCGGGTTCGATCCAGACTACCGGTGCTGTCTGTACAGAGTTTGTGCTTTCTCCCCATGAGCACATGGGTTTTTTCTGAGATCTTCAGTTTCCTCACACACTCCAAAGATGTTTGCGTTTGTAGGTTAATTCACTTTGGTATAAATGTAAATTATCCCGAGGATTGTGTTAATTTGCGGGGATCGCTGGTCGGTGCAGACTCGGTGGTCCGAAGGACCTGTTTCCGTGCTGTGTCTCAGAACTAAACTCAGTCTGAAAAAGGGTCTCGACCCGAAACATCGTCAATTCCTTCTCTCCATAGATGCTGCCTCACCCGCTGAGTTTCTACAGAATTTTGTGTAAACCTCAGAGCCCTTTGTTACACAGCTGCTTGGGATGTGCCTCAATAGGACAAATCTTTTCCATACCATCTTGGCAAATGCAATCTGAGAGGCATGATCATCTCAGCCACACCACACTCACATTGACATTGGATTTGACCTTACAACATGGCACTTTTCATGTCCAAATCTTTCCCAGTACAGGGTCGTAGTACTGCATTATTAAAGTAAATCAGGCCAAAGATCCAGACGCATTTACAACAACAAAAATGTTATTCTGTTTGGAGCTGTGTAAAATAGACCCACAAAAAAAAACATAGAATACATTCCAAAAATTAAAAAGTTAAAGATGATTCCATGAGGAGAAGGTTGGTTCTTTTTGTTTCTTTTTAATGGAATTGCCATTGTAGAAGTTTCAAGTGGCTCGGATGAGGATCTCGAAGTAGAGGAAGGTGAGAAGCAAAGAAAAAGGTAAAACAGAATCGAAGAACAAAAATATATTGAAATGGTAAAATCTAAGGCATTGTACCTAAATATCCTTGACAAAGTTGATAACTTAATAAAATATATTAGAAGTAACTGGATACGATCCAATTAGCAATACAGAAATATGGCTGCAAAGTGGCGGGAGATGGGCGTTAAATGTTCAAGGAAATTTGACCTGATGGATATGTAAAAATGAAAAAGTTTGAAATTAGTAATGAGGTTAAAACTATCTAAGTTTGGCAGATCATTGTGTAGAAGGAGAATCAGTTTACTTCAAACAACAAAACAGCAAATGGTGGAAATGAAAGATCAGATTATTTATATCACCAAATAAGAGTTAAAATCCAGGTCCAGACTCTAACCACTTTGAACTGAAAAAAAATGTTCAGATCCCCTCTAAAACTCTTTCCCCCTCATCACAACTCTATATCCTCCAGTTATTGACACATCTGTAATGGGCAAAAGTTTCTGACTATCTACCCTGTCTATAGTGGTCAGAATTCTGTATACCTCTATCAGGTTCACCCCAAGGTTCATTTGCTCCAAGGAAAACAAACCCACACTAATCATTCTCTCCTCATAATTGAAACATTCCATCCCAGGCAACATCCCAACTAATCTCCTCTGCACTATCTCGAGAGCAATCTCAAGATTCCATTGCATCCTAGAATTCCATTCTAGCTGTGGCCCAAAGAATTTTCATAAAACTGTTTTGTAATCCCCTTTCCTTTCCATTCTAAACCCTGATTATTGATGGTTGGTATCCCTTACACTACCTTCATCGTCTTATTTACCTTTGCTACCACTTTCAAGTTTCCTGGAACATGTATACTGAGATCTCCGTTCCTCGATACTCATTAGAGCTCTACAATTCATTTTGTGGCTTATCCTTATTATCCTCCCATGAATGGGAACTGAGGGATAGATTTCCCTTCAGTAGCTCGCATCAGTCAATTATGATTGTATTAGCCTACTTTGTAGTCTCCTGTCAAACATTTGCTTCCATTGACTGAGGGGAGTGCAAACAGTGGCTGACATTACAACTTCCCATTTACTATGAATCAATATCTACTTTTGGTTTCTATATAGATTAACTAAACAATTTGATGAATGCTATAGTGTCTGTACGTGGCAGAACAATGAACTTTTGGTTCACAAGCATGCCACTGGGAAATTCAGAGCTGAAAACTTGGCCTTACACTTGGAATCACCATTCCTTGGTGTGCTTTGCCCTTGAAGACCAAGCTAAGAAAATCAGCCAGACTCAGGGCTTATGGTGGGGAGACGATGGGGATAAGCGTGGAGTTGATGGAGGGAGATTGGGATTGAAGGAAAATGCCCAAATTGGAAAAAGGGGTCTTTGTGCTGTGGATTGATATGAAGGTGGGGCGAGAGGTTGGTAGTGGGGTAGAGACAGGAAGGTTGATGACCAGATGACTCAATCATTGGGAGATGGGTGATTCAAGTCAAATTTAGTTTTTAGTTTAGTTTAGTTTAGCGATAGATGGAAAACAGGCCCTGCAATCCACCATGTCGACCAACAATCACCCGTACACTAGTTGTATGTTATCACAGATTTGCATCCTATACCTACACACTAGAGGCAATTTCACAGAAGCCAATTAACGTACAAATCTGCACATCTTTGGAATATGGGAGGAAATCACAGAGAAAGCCCACGTGGCCACGGGGACAACGTGCAAACGCCATATAGTTAGCATCGAACCGGGGTCGCTTGCACTGTAAGGCAACAACTCTATCACCCTACCGCTGTTCTGCCCCATCATGTGGAGTTTATTGGCTATGTACAAGTATGGTGAGATATAGGTACAATGACAATGTTGCATGCAGCAACATCACAGGCAATACACAAACCATGAATTATTCATAAATTACACATAAGCTCTACAAGAGAAAATGACCATCCAAAATCAAGGCAACGATGCAAAACACAATTGGAAAGCAAGTCCATGTTAGTGCAAAAGATGGTCTGCAGTGTTCCATTGCTGAGGAAGGGATAGGGTTGCGCAGGTCGGTTCAAGAAACTGATGTTTGTAGGAAAATAGCTGTTTCTGAACCTGGTGGTGTGGGATTCCAGTATTCTATGCATGTTGCCCAATGATCACAGCAAGCAAATGGTGGAGGCACTTGGGAATAGACCTTTTTCTATTTGAGACAGTGCCACATGGTGGTTTTAATGGTGGGGAGTCCACTAGCCTCTGTGGCCCTTGCCTTCCTGTGGATTGGAATTCACATACCGGGCCATGTCAACCTGTCAGGGTGGCTGCCAGGTTTATGATGGGCAGAGGTTAGGAGAGCATTACTTTATAAAAGCTTACTTCAGATCGAGAGGATTGTGTAATCTGTGACCCACGCACATAGGGGTGAAGATCCTGGAAAGCTACGTAATGTTGGATGTCACTCCACATGCCCAGGATCCACTCTGTTTTAGCATGTGTGACACATCAGCAAAATGGAGCAAAAATTGCCTGATTTTGTCCAACTTTAATTATACAGTATCTCTGATTTTCCTTTTACGTATTATTTTACATTCAAGCTTACAAATCTAAACTATATAATCCTGCATTTGGGCATGGAAGATTTCCAGTTTGACCATGCAGTTATTTTCTAGCCGTTAGAAATACCGACCCGATTTGCAGAGATTAAGAAATGGAGCCTCGTAAATCTTACCATGCTGTTGAAATGATATCATCACATTTCTCTATTCCAGTGAATGTCTTATATGCCAAATGCTATAGTGTCTCTGGTGTTCTAATTAAATGTCCAATTGATGTACCCATACATAGAGGCCATGTTATAGAAGCAGTCAAAACATTTTAATTCCCAGGCACTTGCCAATTTGGCAACCAGGGAAGCTTTGGTACAGTGGAAACATGGACTTCCTCATTAATACAGAGCAATCCTTGGTTTAAAGTTATAAAATTAGCAGTATGACGCAATCCAGTCAGTTTATGGTAATTGCAACAATGTGTATGCTGGTGTTCACAAAATGCTTGCCTTTTGTTCCTTAAAGTTACACAAATGATGGCACCCCTGTGATCTGGCCAGACTTCCGCATCCTCATGCCGCAGTGTTATGTGATTTAGTAGACATTTTTCTATTTTTTTTTAAATACACCAAAGTATTGGTGTAACTCAGCGGGTCAGGCAACATGTCCTGAAAACATGAATAGGTGACATTTTGGGTCGGGTCCCTTCTTCAGAAGGGTCACCTATCCATTTGTTTTTCCAGAGATGCTACCTGACTCGTTGAGTTACTCCAGCACTTTGTATCTTCTTTTTGTAAACCAGCATCTGCAGTTCCTTGTGTGTCCACATTTTCCCGTTGTTTTTCTTATCCATTGGGAAAAGTACACAAGATTGTCCAAAATGTATCAAAATGAACGAGAGGGGGCAGAAAATTAGGAAGAGAAAATGTAACAGGAATATGAGGTTATGTCCAGGCTGTCAGGTATCAGACAGGGGACCTAGGCCGCTTCACCATGTAGCCTCCCCTGTGTAAGTGCAATTGGTCTTTGGAACAAGCCAACTGCCTCATCAATAGTCCAGCGGGAGACAATCCATCTAAGAATGAAATTATGGCAGAAAATGAGTATGCTCAGGACTGCCACGGAATCTTCACCTGATCTGAAGGTCAGGAAAGTGAATATTTGCTGATGGCTGTAGAAAATTCAATCCCTTCATAACCTTGACATCATGGAACTGACATATTGCCTGCACACCACACTACACATTATCCAGACATGAAGTGAAAAGTAAGAAATAATATTGTGCGACACATGCACCAACCTATAACCATCTCAAACAGGAGCAGGTGATTGGAGACACAGGATTGTCCTCCAGGGATCTGTTGAATTCCTCCGGCAGTTTGATTTTGTTTTTTTCTGTAAGGCAGAGTGATGAATCATCATTACTAGGCATACAATGACGTTATCATTGCCCAGAATCCTACCATTAACACCCAGGCTGTTTTGACCCACCAGATGTACAGCTGGACCAGATTCATGAAGCATGTCAGCAGCTACTTATGCTGAGTTGGGTTACCCATATCCACTCGCTAAAGCTCTTGACATGCCATCTGTAAGTCAGGTCAGGAGTGGGGTAAGGTACCAAACAACAGCACAAGAAGCTTAACATCATTCAGCACTAATTAGTCCCCTTTAATTGGTACCTGTAAACTCCAACAGTTTCGGTCCTCTAGTTTTGGTTTAGAGCATGGAAACAGGCCCTGCAGCCCACAGAGTCCATGCCGACCATACTAACCCCTTCATATTAATTCTATGTCATCCCATATTTCCATCCACTCCCTACACACTCAGGGGCAATTGTTAGAAGCCAATCAACCCACAAACCCGCATGTCTTTGGGATGTGGGAGGAAACAGGAGCAGCCGGAGGAAACCCACTCGATCACAGGGAGAATGTGCAAACTGCACAGACAGCACACAAGAGGTGGATCAAACCTGCGACTCTGGTGCTGTGAGGGAGGGACTCCACCAGCTGCAACCACTGTGCCACCCAGTGTTTTGTTGATGATTAAGTACACAGATTTACTGTAGGCCAGGATGGAAGCATAGCTGGACACAAAGTCTGGAGTAATTCAGCAGGGCAGGCAGCATCTCTGGAGAACATGGATAGGTGAAGTTTTGGGTCAGGACCCTTCTTTAGACCTGACCATGTTGCCAGGAGATGCTGCCTGACCCACTGAGTTGCTCCAGACTTTGTGTCCTTTTGTGTAAACCACCACCTGCAATTCTTTGCTTCGATACTTTGGAAGCATGGCTGCTCTCTTTATTGCCATACATATAAATTTGGCAATAATACTTAATACTTAAAATTAAATGGGGTGGCCTTAAAGAGGAAATGGAAGCAGTATGCCTAAAAATGAAATACGATGGCAATGCAATCACATATAACATAACAGCCAAAGCATCCACTCCTCCAGCCTTACATTTCACTCATTCCATCATTTTTGCATCTTAGATGCAATGTACACCAAAATGCCCTGCAGTGTCTTGCCAATGCTTCAGCATCTAATGAATACTGGTGCAGTAGATATTTTTTTTTTGTGACAGGTACACATTAAATTCCTTCCACCCCTTTATGAAATAAGTCTTATCACAGGCTATTTAAACTTATTCCGACTCGGGAAATGTACATAATATCCTGTTGTATTTCAGGAGTCAGAAGAGTCGGAGGAGTCAGGGAGATTCCTGTAAAATGAATCATTTCCCTGGAGTGCAGTGAGATAAAACAACAACCTGGGTTTGAAACTGCTCTTCAAAAGAGTAGATATCAGAAAGAGGGCTAAACAATGCTTTTGATTCTCAGGCCAGAATTTTGAAACATGGCTCCACTGTGAGAGAATGGGATTGTTCAGCTTACCCTGCTATTTCCAGACATCTCCCTGGAACTGTAGTCATTCAGCAACATTGCTTCACGCTAAGCAGGACACAAGTCTTAATTTGCCCCTGTCCCACTTAGGAAACCTGAACGGAAACCTCTGGTGACCTTGTGCCCCACCCAAGGTTTCCATGAGGTTCCCGGAGGTTTTGGTCACTCTCCCTAATTGTCGAAAGTGGTTTCCTCGTAGTCGAGGCATCTTCTATGTTCCTGCGATTCTTTCAACAAAATCAAAACCGGCCTCGACTAAAAATAGGTTGCCGTTTGGTCGAAGCCAGTGGAGTGGGGTTGCTATTTACTTACAGGCAGTCGAAGACAATCTCCTTCGCTGACCGGCCATTTTGATTGGCTCATTGGAGTTTTCAGCAAAGATCCTTAATGCCCCTGTCGCTCTTAGGAAACCTGAACAGAAACCTCTGGAGATTTGGTGCCCCACCCAAGGTTTCCGTGCGGTTCCCGGAGGTTTTTATCAGTCTCCCTAATGGTCGGAAGTGGCTTCCGTTTTAAAAATCAGTAATTTTTTAGTCGAAGCTGGTTGCGATGCTAGTTGAAGGTGCTTGCCGGAGGACAAAAACCTCCAGGAACCGCACGGAAATCTTGGGTGTGGTGCAAAGTCTCCAGAGGTTTCCGTTCAGGTTTCCTAAGTGGGACAATGGCAATAGGATCTTTGGTTTTCAGGACCTAGATGATCCGTCGGAAGGTAAAATGCCCACTAACTTGATTAAACTTCTTAAAACTGTCTCCACTCCTTGTCCCCCCCTTCTCTCCGCTTCTCTCCCCTTCTCTCCCCTTCTCTCTCCTTCTCCCCCCTTTCTCCCCTTCTCTCCTCTTCTCTCTCCTTCTCTCTCCTTCTCTCCCCTTCTCTCTCCCCTTCTCTCCTTCCCTCCCCTTCTCTTCCCCTCTCTACCCTTCTCTGTCCTTCTCTCCCCTTCTCTCCCCTTCTCTGTTCTTCTCTCCCCTTCTTTCCCCTTCTCTCCCTCCCTTCCGCGCCCTCTAAAGGACTTACCGTGCTCTGTGGCAGCCATTTACTTTCCTCTTCATCGCGCAGACAGCGCTCCTCCGCTGTCCCTGGCCCCCACCTTCGCGATGTGTTTGCGTGTGTATGTGTGTGTGCGGTCAGCAGCATAGATCCTGTAGGATCTTTGGTCGGTAGATGCAGCTCACACTTCGGTCGAGGCTTTCCAGGCGAGTGACCAAAACCTCTGGCGACTCATGGAAACCTTGGGTGGGGAGTAAGGTCACCAGAGGTTTCCATTCAGGTTTCCGAAGTGGGGCTTTTGAGATAGACACAAAATGCCGGGGTAAAACCCCTGTTCCACGGTACGAGTTCATTTCTCCCGAGTTTGCCCTGATTCGAACTCGGACATTTATGGTAATGGCCACTCGTCGGCACTCGGGGCTCTCGTGGACATTTTTCAACATGTTGAAAAATCTTTACGAGTCTTCCCGTGCTTACCTGCCATTAGCGAGTCTTCCAGATTACCTACCGTTAGCGTTACGAGCCACTAAGAGACATCCCCGAGCTCCGACGTACCCGCTATGTTCATTCTCCATGCTTACCCCGAGTTTGATTTTTTTTAAACTCGGGAGAGCTCTTGGAATGAACTTGTACCGTGGGACAGGGCTATAATCAACTCAGCGGGTCAGGCAGCATTTCCGGAGAAACGGGGTGGGTGACATTTCTGGTCGGAACCCTTCTTCAGACCAACCCGAAACGTCTCCTATCCTTTTTCTTCAGGGATTCTACTTGACCTGCTGAGTTACCTTTTTTTAAACACCTTAAACTTTATTCAGAGTGTAACATATATGCACAACACATCCGTTATTGCAGCTCTTTGTGTCTATCTTTGGTAAAAAAACAGCATCTGCTGTCAGTGTGAAGAAGGGTCTCGACACGAAACATCACCCATTCCTTCTCTCCAGAGATGCTGCCTGCCCCGTTAAGTTACTCCAGCATTTTGCGTCTATCTGCAGTTCCTTCCTACACATGAGTCTTCTTTATCCTGAATCACAAATAGGTCTGGGCAGGCAAAGACAGCAGATGTATTGCCTTAAACAATGCAAGGAAACCAGATGCGTTTTCATAACCATCCGATAATGTAATTGCAATTGTTTATGAATCCCAGTATTTTCCTTTAATTCCAATTGATTTGTTAAATTTGAATTCCCTGCCTTTGAACCAGCCACCAGGACAGCATTCTGGAATGATCATCTTTCTAATCATTTTCCCACTAGGTCATCATTCCCACCATAATGGTAGAAAAATTAACAGGTTTATTCCAGGCACCAAGTCCAACTGCTAGTGTTTCCATGGTGTTGCATTCTTTCCTCTGATTCAAGAGGTCAAACACCCATTCCAGGATTTGAGAAAAAAAAATATCCATTTCGTGCAACTAGCTGTCAGCTACTGAAAGATTAATTTGTTTAGGACTCCTCCACATGCTGGGGCATATGCGGAAGTCTGAAATGACCTGTCGGTCAGATGGCACGGGACTTACCACTGAGCCCAGCAGTGGAGCACAAAGAGGGCCATCCGGCTCCAGTGCTTCACACTGAGGGAAGGGGGTCACTGGAGAAACGGCAACTCCATTCATTTAAAGGTGTAGCCAGGAGCTGGTAAATTGCAGCTATGAGGAATGGTTGGAAAGGCAAGAATTTGAAGTGGCCTAATGAAGACTCAATTGCAATGTATAAAATTATGAGGGGCCATGTATAAACAATATGGGAAGCATCTATTCCCCAAAACAGAGGAGTCAAAAAACAGAAGGTCAACAATTCGCAGCAATTATAAAGACTGCAGGCAGATTAGAAAAATGCTTAACACAAAGGGTGAAAGGAGTGGGGGACTCACTGTCCGAGGCGCAAATAGCCTCATCACATGTATAAAGAATTTGAATGCTTCAGTTTTAGTTTAGTTTTAGTTTAGAGATACAGCATGGAAAACATAGAAAATAGGTGCAGGAGTAGGACATTCAGCCCTTCAGGCTAGCACCACCATGTAATATGATCATGGCTGATCATCCAGAATTAGTAACCCATTCCTGCTTTCTCACCGTATCCCTTGATTCCATTAGCCCTAAGAGCTATATCCAAATCTCTCTTGAAACATCCAGTGAATTGGCCTACACTGGCCTCTGTGGCAGAGAATTCCACAGATTCACAACTCTCTGGGTGAAAACATTTTTCCTCATCTCAGTCCAAAATGGCCTACCCCTTATCTATATTACTAAAAGTCTGATCTTGACCACTTCCTGTTGTTCTGGATATTGATTTTAGAAAAAACTCTGCCACTTACGGCTGTGATTTTTGGTCATCTTACTCAGAGTCCCCCTCCGCTGAGCAGGGCAAGAGGATTTTTCCCATCAATGAAAAACAAAAGAGTTATTAGTGTTTTAAAAATGTTGAGATTCTCTCTCCTGAAGGCCACACCCCATCCGGAGGGACAATATAACCCAGAAGTGTTGAGTGACTCAGTCCGTCTCTGCAAGATGGGGGAGCGAGATCGTCACGTCTCTCAGTCTGAGCTGTGAATAACACTGAACACATGTCTACTAAACTGTGAGTGTTTTACTGACCTGTCAGTGCCCTTAATGTGGTTTGAAAATATAGTTTGGAAATGCTAAAGCTGTGTTGCCTTTGGTTTGGAAATGTTAAAGTTGTGTTGCCTTTGGTTTGGAAATGCTAAAGCTCTGTTGCCTTTCGTTTGGAAATGCTAAAGCTGTGTTGCCTTTGGTTTGGAAATGCTAAAGCTGTGTTGCCTTTGGGTTGGAAATGCTAAAGCTGTGTTGCTTAATTAAAATAGTCTTGCCTAATTAAAATTGCCTTGCCTAATTAAAGTTGCCTTGCCTTCTATATAATTAAAAGTCAAATCTTGACCACTTCCTGTTTACGCTTTATATTGATTTTAGAAAAAACGCTACCATGTAAGGCTGTGATTTTTGGCCATCTTACTCAGAGTCCACCTCTGCTCACCAGGTGCCGAAGATTTATTCCATCGAAGAAAAATAAAAGAGTTATTAATGTTTAAAAAACGTTGAGATTCTCTCTCCTGCCAATCACGCCATGAAGGCCACGCCCCTTCTGGTGGGAGGGGGAGGGACTATAAAACCCAGAAGTATGGGCATGGCTCAGTCTTTGCAAGATGAAGGAGGGAGAGGTCACGACTCGCTGTATTTAATGGCCTTGCATGCTGCTTGAAATGGTATGAAACTGCACTTGCATTTGGTGCCCTTGCACCCTGCTTGAAGTGGTAAGACACTGCATTTGAATTTGGTGGCCTTGCACCCTGCTTGAAATGGAATTTCAAGGAATAGCCGTGAGTCAACTGCCAGCCCACCAGCCGTGAGTGAGTGAGCTGCCAGCACAACAGGCTTGAGTGACTGAGCTGCCAGCCCAATAATCCATTCGTCCCACAATGTCCATACTAGCCCTCTAGAATCCAGTCCCTTCAGCCCACAACACCCATATGAGCACTCCAGAAAGACCCCCCCCCCCCCCCACTGGCCGCCAATGTTGGAATTGGTGGATAGATGGAATATTGCGTTGGGGGACCTGACTTCCCCTGTGATGCTGGGACCCAATGGGTCCCATTTAGTCTAGTTAGTTTATAGATACAGTACATATTCTTAAACTGGTCTTTGACTCTCCCAACATCAGGAACATTTTTCCTGCAAGCCCACCAATTTCTTGACGAACAGTGATCACCCAATCATAATAGTTCTAAGTTATCCTACTTATTCATCTACTCCCGACAAACTGGGAGGAATTTTAGTCCAATTAACCTAAAAACAAGCATGTTTTTCAGACGATGGGAGGAAACCAGAGCAGCTGGAGGAAACCCATATGGTCACAAATGCTGCCTGAACCACTGAGATACTCAAAAGTCAAAAGTGTTTAATTATCATATATACCGAAAACAGAGCCATGAAATTCTCATTTGCTGCAAAATACCTGGACTATAAACACAGTACTTATAGATAACATAATAACCAAAAAAAAGTTAAATAATTTTAAAAAATCAATGATGGCATCCTCGCAAATGGTCTATATGTCTTTTCATCTTTTTTGTTATTTTTAGTGTGTTTTAAAAGTATGTGTTCATGTTCTCTGGTTTGTTTTATGGGGTGTGGAGGAGGGGCAGGGGAAACATTTTTTCAATCTCTTACCTTGCCGGAGATGCAATTGTTTTCTGGATCTGATCTTGCTCGAGACTGACTTTGAGCCCCACCGCCTGGCCGTGGTCCGACCATCGGCGCCTACGATCTCTTGCCTGGGATCGACGCTCCAACCATGGCCTGGGGATTTTAACGTCTCGGATAGAGACTGATGTCGGGAAGCTCCAAAGTCGCATGAGGTTCGACCAGCCCCGATCTGGGGTCTGATTTCCCAGCGCGGAGAGCTGAGATCCCCCTGATGAGGGAGCTTGATCACCGCGACACGGAGAGCCCGACGGCCGGCTACTGGAGCCAAACTCATCCCATCAACGAAAGGTTCAAGGCCACCGACAGCAGGAGAACAAAGAAAGGAAGAGATTTAACTTTTTTTCGCCTTCCATCATAGTGAGGAATGTGCAGGAGTCACTGTGGTGGGTGTTTATGTTGAAATGTATTTTGTATGTTTTGTTGATTGTTATTGGTATGATTGTGGTAAATCAAATTCCTTGTATGTTGCAAAACATACTTGGCTAATAAAGTACGATTATGATTGTGATTATGATTATGATTATTTTGATTGTGAAAAAAAGCCCAAAGTCCTTAATGTCACCAAAAGAGTTTGTAGTTCATAGTTTTACTTCAGCACTTTGTGTCATTCTTTGCATTTGTTGTTAGAGTTAAGAATATTGAAGACAGCTGGAAGGGGGATTTAAGAGATCTACCCAGAGAAGCAAATTGTGCTGACTAAAAGCAGAATCCAATTGCCTCGACCCGAAACATCACCTATACCTTTTCCCCAGAGATGCTGCCTGACCCGCTGAGTTACTCCAGCATTTTGTATCGCTCTTTGGTGTGAACAAATCAGAGCTGCCACCGATGACTCAGGAAAGGTGGAGCCCACAATGGTCCATTGCCCATTGGACGCACATTGCCCAAGTTTACAACCCCGCGGTATGAATATTGATATCTCTAATTTCAAGCATCCGTTGCATTCTGTATCTCTCCACCCCTCACCCTTCTCATCTTGCTAGTTTCACAGTTAGTATCACTTCATTATCACCTCGTCCACACCCAAAAATGGTCTATTGTGGGCTCCACCTTTCCTGAGTCATTAGTTCCGGTTCTAATTTGTTCTGTTACCCTTTCATACCTCTATTTACCCTCTCCCCTGACTCTCAGTCTGAAGAATGGTTTTGACCCAAAACATCACCTTTTCCTTCTCTTCAGAGATGCTGCCTGACACGCTGAGTTCCTCCAACATTTTGTGTCTATCTTCGGTGTAAACCAGCACCTGCAGTTCCTTCTTGCATATTAATTTTGTCAATTTCAAACTCTAAACTGTTGATAAAGATATCACTATAATGTAACACCAGCCTTTTAAGATTTATTATGTGTGTGTATGAGTCAAATTAAAGCAAAGCTGTACTTGCACCTCGCGATCTCGTTTAAAGGGAATGATGCGGTAAGTACTTAAATATACCCCAAAAGGCAGTAGGCACCGTTTAACAATATTGTTCTCAAGGAATGCTAAATAGCTTTTTCAATCATTTACTTGACTTGCTTCTCCATAGAGATGACTGGCACTGCTTGAACAACTTATAGAGATTAGAAGGTATTAGGAGAAATAGGAAATCTCTGTTTATTTTTCTATATTGCTGCAACTACAGGAAATCTCTCTCCAATTTTCCTCCAGCTTATTGAAAATCATTTGCAAGCAGAACAAGAAAGAATCCCTTTGGGTATTTAGAGGTAAACGCACATTCTACTCTGGTTAGGTGATACATTCATTATGCTTGGCAGGCACGATTAGATTTTTCTACATGATAAAGCATTAGCTTTCATTCAACTGCTAAGTAAAGGAGGTGTTACTTAATACTGCTTTTCCTGATTTTAAAAATGCTGCCGTACCCCCTGCTGAAAATATATTTCTACTCAAAACATTTTTTTTTTAAATCTGAGAAACATTTTCTTGCAATATTTGAGATCATCAACAATACAGGGGATCATCTGATAAGACCAGTGTTAGAAGAAGGCTTAGATGTTGGACTTGTTACTGAAGATTGTTAAAGCAGTTTAATTAACTGACCATTTACGACACATTTTTAGGAATATCACAAAGGCAGTGTAGGACTCGGAAAAGATTCTTGTGACTGCATTGCAACAGATTTGGAGTGATAGAGTTTAGAGAGAAACAACATGCGAACAGGCCCTTCGGCCCATTGTGTCCACATCAACCACGATCACCCATGCACTAGTTCTATCCGACACTCTAGGGACAATTTACAGAAAACAATTAACCTACAAACCTGCAAGTTTTTGGAATGTGGGAGGAAAGCCGGGCTCCCAGAGAAAACCCACCCAATCTCAAGGAGAACGTACAAACACCGTACAGGATTGAATCGGTCTCTGGTGCGGTAAGGCTGCAACTCTACTCTAATGCTCAGTTTAATAATATTAATCTAAAACTAATAGGATTATTTGAACACTTTCCGTCAAGGCGGCACTGTGGTGCATTGGTAGGGCTGCTGTCATACAGCGCCAGAGACCCGGGTTCGATCCTGACTATGGGTGCTGCCTGTACGCAGTTTCTACGATCTTCCTGTGACCTGCATGGGTCTCCTCCGGGAAGCTCTGGTTTCCTCCCACCTTCCAAATACGTACAATTTGTGAGCTAATTGGTTTTGTATCAAAGTAAATTGTCCCTCATGTGTGTAGGATAATGTTAGTGTGTGGGGATTGCTGGTTGGCGAGGACTTGGTGAGCCGAAAGGCATGTTCCTGCGCTGTATCTCTAAACTAAACTAAAGGTAAAACCAGGAAGTAAAATTCACCCTGGCTTACCCATCTTTCTAAAGTTGTCAATAGCTGAACAATGGCAATTTTAATCTGTTTAATTGAGCAGTTGCCAAAGGGCATTAACTTGAATATTAATAAGTCAAAGGTAGACACAAAATACTGGAGTAACTCAGCAGGACAGGCAGCATCTCTGGAGAGAAGGAATGGGTGATGTTTCGGGTCGAGACTCTTCTTGAGACTCAATGGGTGACGTATCGTGTCGAGACCCTTCTTCAGAATTATTAATGTCTTTTTTGGTGGTGACAATTTTATGAATAAGCAAATTTAATGAGATAGTTAAGCTAATTTTTCTTTCATCTGTGACTGAGTGAAAAATAATTCCAATACTCAGTATATACGCAGTTCATGAATCGGAATCAATTACGCACCCCTATTTTGGAAAAATCCAAGTTTTCTTTAATTTAAATTTTCTAGAGGTTAAAAGTGTGATGTGACATAATTTGTTAGTGTCAGGAGCTTTTCTCATGTAATAACATTGAGTCTTGATGATATCGTCATATCTGGATTTTAATTGTAACTTGCCCACATGAAAAAGTCACCTTTGAAAAGAGCCACAGCCAGAGTTCTCCAGAGCCCCCTTTAGGAAACAGGCCTCCATGCTGATTTTCTCACCACCAAAAACACACACATAAACTAACGCAAAGTGCTGCAGTAACTCAATGGCTCAGGCAGCAATTCTGGAGAACATGATGTTTCAAGTTGGGACCCTTCTTTCAGACTGATGTCAGGTAGGGAGGGGGCAGCAGGAGGTTGGATGGGGGTGGGGGGATAAAGAAAGCTGTAAGAGAGAAGGGGGGCAGGACAAAGCCTGGCAGTTAATAGGTGTGGGAAAAAATTGCAGATGTTGGTTTACTCCGAAGATAAACACAAAATTCTGGAGTAACTCAGCGGGACAGGTAGCATCACTGGGGAGAAAGAATGGGTGACATTTCCCATCCCTTCTATCCAGAGATGCTGCCTGTCCCTCTGAGTTACTCCAGCTTTTAGAATATAAGGTGCTGTTCCTCCAGTTTGCATGCTGGCCTCACATTGGCAATGGAAGAGGCTCTGGGCAGAAGGAACAGCACCTCATGTTCCACTTGAGAAGTTTACAACCCAACAGGATGACTATTCAATTCTCCAGTTTCAGGTAATTACAAATCTCCCTCCCTTCTTCTCTCACCCTCCCCACCCCCCTCCCCCACCTTGTGCCACATCTGGACTTGCACCTATTTCTCTCCTCCCCCCCCCCTCCCCTTCAAACTACAATCTTCCATTTAGCTTCCCCATTTGTAACCAATCCTATTGTCTCACATCTTTTGTATTTTCATCTATAGCCTTTGTCTAACCACCCCCCTCACCTGTATCCACCTATCACTTTCACTTGCCAGACTTTGTCCTGCCCGTCCTCTCTTCCAGCTTTATTTTCTATATTATATCTCTAAACTAAACACTGCAGACTGCAGTGATGGCTTTACATACTTTAGTTTTTTGCATTACTGTGGTCTAAGTTTCCATAGCATAACTATATATTTATTTGTTGTTGTTCTGTCTAATGAGCCCGTAAAGCTGCAGGAAGTAAGAATTTCATTGTTCCAGTTCAAATCCAGTACATATAACAAATAAACACTCTTGTTCTTGTTTAGACTTTTTTTTAAAGTGATTTCTTAAAAAAACAACCACATCTTGCACAAATGGAAGATACAGGGGTGAGGCAAGGAGGTACTGATCAAACAATGCGGCATTCGAGGATTGACAGATTTTCTTTATGCAATATCAAATCGCAGATGTTATTCAGGGATATTTCCCATGGAAGAACAGGCTCCAGCTGCACAATGTATGAACTATTTGGTGAATTAACTTTGAGCCACAAGGCTTTAATTATTTTTGCCACATACAACTGGATCAGATTGGAACACAAGTGTGCATTTGTGAGCACAGTGTCAGTTCATTAACCAAATCACCTTCTCTGTAGTCCATGTTTTCCAAAATGGCTGCAGCCAATTAAGTTCAGCATTAATATGCATATACAAGCCAAATCACAGTTGAAGTTATTTAGAGGTCAGGTGACAAGCCTGATAAATTTGCATCTCTGTAGATAAGAAGGTCAGTGCAGAATTAGATTGATTTATTTTTACTCGTTAGCAATGCTGCGCTGTTTGATTTTTAGCATTATATAAAAAAGATCGTTGAATTGAAGTTACAGTTTTTAAGTCGAGTTTATTGTTTAACGCACAAGTGAAGTTGCTTCAATATTATTATAATATTGAAGCAATTTCACAGTGATCTTGGCACAAGTGTTAACATGAATACTAATAAGACTTCTAAGGTGATGTGACAACTTCAGTGATGAAGATAACCCAAGGAATTAGTCAAGCATCATGTTTCTGTTAATGGCCTTGCTGCAAAATTATTCCACTCATTGATATGTAAGGTACCCAAACCAGAGTCATTCATATTCCCGAACTTGATGTAGTTATTTTTTCTCTAATTTGAAATGTGAAATGAGATTTAAAAATCAAAGCGATTTGCATCAATTATTTTTATACCAGTAATGTACGGTTTGATAAATCCGTGCAAAATAAATCATTGTTCATGGGGGGAGGACCTGATTTCCAAATATTTGGGTTCCATTAATGCTGAGCATAGCCAGGAGAATTAAATAAATAATATTCACATTTCAATTCAATAATAATTTGTGAGGGATTAAATTTGAGCAAATTACCTTTTGGCATGGTCTTCTCCAGGACCTGGACTAGAAACCCAGTTTGAAAATGTTCACAGTCGTCTTGATGGATGGTCTCATGTGAAATCAATCTGGCAAATCTGTGGCATAAACCAACAAACAATCTACACTTCTCAGCCATCACATAGAAAAATATGACCGAACATACCTTTATCTGCAAAGGTACACCAGCTGCGCCACTGCACCAGAGATCTGGGTGTGATCCCGACCTTGGGTGCTGTTGGAAATCCTGGCCAAAAAGGAGCAGGAATAGAACTAACATTTAGCAGATGATGCATGCATTGGAAGGCCATTTTGGTCAAAATTGGATATCCTATTGTGTTTCTGTTTATAAAAGCCACAAGCGGCTGACTGGTGCCAGGAAGTCTAGGTCACAGATCAACATAAAATAATCTGCAAAATAATTGTAAATAATGGTGCAAGACAGTTACCCTGCTGTTTGTTGATTGGTCATAGTGTTAAGCCCTGGCAGGATTGTTTTGAGTTCCACGGTAAATGTTGCATTATTCATTTAGTTAGCTTCCATCCAGAAGCTTCTCCAAGAAACAATGTATGGGAGACTCTGCAATTGGTTTGGGGAACTGTCTGTAATGTATTGATGTAATTAAGATGTTTGATTGGACTGTAAAGAGACCACCCCTATGTAGTTCGGCCCCACAGGATTCGTGGACCTATAAAAGGTGGCTCCATCTTAGATCGATGTCGATCGTCTGGAGGAACGCTTTGGACTGTGTGACCTTTTGGAGTGTATCTGCTTACATGAGGCTGAAGGGCTTGGCCATGCAGAGACAAGGATCGAACCCACGGTGGTTTAGGTATCGTATAGGGGAATTTGCTGTTCAATCTAAAAATAAAGTTTAGTTGTTCGAGTGCTTGACTCCGTGTTTTTTACAGAACTAGTCTAGGGGGGTAAGCTGGAGAAGAGCGTATGTACATTGAGGGCTCATCCGGGATCTTAACGGACCCTCAAACACAAGCTTGCGATTAAGGGTGTTGAGTTGTTGTCGATCGCGAGTGCAGAAATCGGCACCACGGTGCGGTTATTGCATCAGTTTTCACCACTTCGCTAGTTGGAGCAGATCGATCATTCGCGGGCTTGGGAAAGGTCCCAACGAGATCGTAGAACAGAGTCTATCAATCACTGAGGGCAAAATTGCCTTTGGGGTTAGATGCCCTACTAGGGTTGGGCTAAAGGCCCTCTCCTTTGTGTTAAAAGTCTATAAAACTAGGGTTAGGTTAAAGGCCCTCTCCTCTGGGTTAAAGGCCCATAAAACTATTGATCGAAGTTAGTAGCTGCAGCTGCTGCGGAGACCAATCTAGGGTTGGGTTAAAGGCCCTCTCCTCTGGGATAAAGGCCTGTAAAACGTAGGGTTAGGTTCAAGGCCCTCTCCTTTGGGTTAAAGGCCCGTAAAACTATAGTGGTTAGAGGCCTAGCCCAGAATTGGATATCCGATTGACAGGATATTTAAAGACAAAACTGAGGTTAAGCAGTGCTAAGCGGCAAAGTACTGTGTCATTGCTGGGGGTGCAGATTGGAAGGGCACTCCAAAAATTGGCATCGACTGCCAGTGTGAAGAGACTACCCGATACTTAGCAGGTAGGAAGGGAAACCCCTTGCAAGGGTGTTCCTAGGCGAGTTTAAGGCCACGCCTGTGTGAGATATCTGGATCCCTGTAAATCGGAGGAAGGAATCTCGAAAGGTATCAGTCACACAGTGATTAGAGTATAAATTGGTCGAAAATACTTTAATCAATCTGAACATTGCATATCCCTGAAGACATTCCGTACAAATTTTTATTTCCAACTTGCGTAAAAATTTCAATCGGATAAAGATTAAGAGCCCTGTCCCACGGTACAAATTCATTCCAAGAGCTCTCCCGAATTTAAAAAAAATCAAAATCGTGGTAAGCACGGAGAATAAACGTAGCGGATACGTCGGAGCTCGGGGACGTCTCTTAGCAGCTCGTAACGCTAACGGCAGATACTCGGGAAGACTCACTAATGGCAGGTAAGCACGGGAAGACTCGTGAAGATTTTTCAACATGATGAAAAATGTCCACGAGAGCCCCGAGTACCGACGAGTGGCCATTACCGTAAATCTCCGAGTTCGAATCAGGGTAAAGGGGGAAGAAAAACTGTCGAGTTGGTAGATTCCTTTTGCGAGATGTTTATAATAAAGTAACTGTTTTTTCTTCTTTCTTTCTCTACCTTTCCCTTTTGTTTCCTCTCCAGGGTCTATCTCGTAATCTCCAGTCTCTAATTCTTCAAGGGTTTCCTTTCCCTCTGTTTTCACTTTCACATCTCTTTTTTACTCTTCTACTTTCTTTGCTGTTATTTCTCTCTCTTTTCTCTCTTTTCTAAAGCCTTAAAAAAATTAAGGGGTACAATGACTGTAATACTACATAAGCAATGTATACTGATGTAACTTACGGTACCTCTAATAAATAAAGATATTTTTTTTTAAAGTAATAATTTAAAGTGTATTGTGGCATTGTGTTCATTGTATATTGTTTTTGATTTAAATTTTGAATGTTAGATACACTGTTGTGATATCGGTTTGAATCGGCTGAGAGATAAATAGTTGATTCAGACTGCTATTGTAATGAGAGTCCGAATCGTGGCTGATCAACCAGGAGTTCGTACCCCCTCTGATTGATTGTTGATTAGTACCTGATAGCGAAGAGTAACTGAGAGCGGGAAAGTAATTTTTTGTCTAAGTCCAAGCATTTAGTGTGAGGAAAAAGTACCTGAAGGTAAAGAGTAGCTAATTAAGAAAAAGTACCTCTCAGCAAAGAGTACCCTAGGGGAAGGGGAAAGTATTCTGTATTGGAGGGAGAGGTTTAATGGTTGATAGCAGCACGACGCGGGATTGAAATATTGTGATTTGCTTTTGGAACTGTACAGTTAACGAATGTGATATTAGTCGAATGCTTGTGGTTTATAAATGAATGTGGTTGTGCATGATAATAATAGATGGTGTAGTTTCTTGTCTGTGTACGGTTTTGCTTGTGTGTTTGGAGCTCATTTGCATGTGTTTAAATTGCGGTTGCTCTGGGTGTCGGAGACAGGCTGCATGACTTGTGTCCATAATAAATAACCAGAGCCTGCAGAACCTATAACACCCCCTGCAGACGACGTTAGAGCATGCTCTACAAAAGCAGCCATTAGGACACCAGATTCTTTGACTCTATCCACTCCACCATTAATAGATCGTCCAGTAGCTCACGGTACAAGAAGTAGAACGAAGAGGTTAGCATCGGTATTTAAAGAGAAGGAGGGTATGATAGATACAGTGCGACCACCAGAATATTTTTGCGAGCCTCAACCTAGACAAATTAGATGAGTAGAGAGAAAAAGGATTGAATCAATTAGAAGGTACCGTGAACCCCATAGTGAGGAGGAATGTTCATCTGAGGGTGAGACAGTAATAGAAGATGTCGAGAGAGATTTTGATGTAACAGAAAGTATACAAACTGAACAGATATCCCATAGACAGTTCCCAGTCAGGGAAGTGCGGAATCCTCCCTTTGATTCGACAAGCACTGTAAGTGTAAATAATCCCAGCACCATAGATGTCCATACTCCATGGAAGCCTCATGAAATAATAGCAGTGATTAATAAAATCCCTGATAGAAAGAAGTCTCCTGCTGCCTTTGTAGAATATTTAAGAACTACAATGCGTGTATATCATGCAGACTCCCGAGACCTATGGTCAACAATAAATAATGACTCCAGCTGAAAACACCAAATATTTAGCAGACCTGGGACACCCAACACATCAAACATTGGCAAACATAATAGTGGATGATAGTGCAAGAGAAGAGGCTGTTTTAACGGCCCTTGCAGACATCCTTCAGAAGCCAATTGATTTAACAAGAATTCTTGAGATAAAACCAAAAAAGGGAAAGGGAGCAGATGAATTTTTAGAACGATTCTCAAGATTATACATGGACCAATCAGGTGATTTAAACTATCAACATGGAGTAAGTTCCCCACAATATTGTGCAATCTTATTGAATTGTCTCCCCACTACGGTAGCTGACTCAATTAAGACCAATAACAGGGACTGGTCTGTGAACCGTGCCAGTCAAATGGCCTGAGCTGTGAGGCACCATTGGAAGGATGGTAGAAAACAGGAAGATTATCCTGTAACTGGAAGAAGAACTGAATATATGGTTAAGAAGGAGGGACCAAGCTCTGGCTCAGGACCAAGGAGTCCTCAAATGTTAGCAAATAATGGAATGGGAGAAATTAGTGTCCCAGACTACCCAGATTATTATTACAATTATACTCCCATTTTGAACCGATTCTACTGGAACCAAGTGGTAAAAGAAATCAAACAACATTACCCAATCAATGTTATACTTATGGGGGATTGGAGCCGAGCCTGTCCGACAAAGGTGCGAGTGAGAAGGGGTCAAAGAAAGAATTCCCAGGATCATGGGGACATTCGGGATCCTAGACGGTAGAGAAATTCCAAGATCCCAGGAATTATAGGAGGTCCTTACATTCAAGAGATTTCTGGGATCCAAGAGAACAGAGAGAGAGCTGGCCAGAATTTCAGGAACCAAGAAGACACACACGGTTTACTCAAGCCAACCCATTCTCTCAGTCCTGACTCACCAACCCGTCCAGGAGTTGTGGACAGTAATATCACCCCTACCCTAGAACCCACTCAAAATGAACAAATTGGGTGTACTATTATAGTGAAAACTGAAGATCACATAAGGAACAACTGTAAGCAATTCTATAACTGCCCAAGAAACAACCATAAAGCAAATAACACTGTAAATCTGGGAGCTTGTTATATCTGTAAACAATTAGGGTATTGGAGTAAGGAATGCCCATCGAGAAGACAGAATGCAGCAGAGTGAAGGAGAAATCAAGGAGCAATAAAGAAAATTAGAAAAGAGACAAAGTAGCTGGTGTCAAAAGAAAATAATTCAAAGTCAATCAGATTGGCACTAGGGAAAGAAGAGAAGGACTCTATTGTGCAGGTGTAGGAGTGAGGAATAGAAGCAATTGTAAATAAGTTTAATAACCTGTTGTTGAGTTGTGCCTTCAGGACAGTGTTGCCTATAACATACCTTTATCTGGGGAGTGAGGTAAAAGAGCATGTGGACCCTCAAGACACAGAAGACACCGCTCAGGTAGGATGTGTAACCATCATTTCCATCCAAGTAGCTCCCCAGAGACAGAGACGGACAGAGAGAAATAAGTGATACTGTCCTGTCCCTTTAACGTTTACAATCTGGGAAAGGCCAAAAGACAAGAAAGGCTGCTCCTCATAGTGGTATTCCGACTCCTGCAAATTTAATATCAAGAGGAAAAAGAAGATACATATACCTTATACATACTCTAGTGTCCAGCCTTACCAACATAAGAACATAACATCATATTTCACACCAGTGAAAAAGGAATAACAATGTCTCATGAACTTGAAGAGATATAGACAACCTTTAGAGACCATTGAGGCAAGCTCCAGCTTAAACGAACTACATATGGAAACCTGGGAATGAACTATGTGGCTCGGGGACACCTACTTTGCGCCTGAATTTTGATTACCATACATAATAATTGACCAGTTCTAAATTAAATTCCTTGAATTGTGAGACATGATTAAGGACTTTAAAATGTTGGTATTTCAAAATGGTTATGGGATATACTTTAAAGCATAATTGGAAATTTGGTTGTTGACTTGGCATCTTTTCTTGTCTCCCCATAGGAGAACAATCGGAGATGGGACGGGACTGTTTAGTGACTATCAAGAAAAGGACAGACCCTAGTAGATATCAGAAATTACGGTGTGGATTTATTAATAAGAAATGCCCTGGGAACGTAAGGTGGTGGTGTAGAATGATGAGGTAGACTGAAAGTTTAAATAACGAGTTCCCCTCAGAGAGGTCGATACTAACCAGGCACGTGCCGTGAGTAATTACTCGGGGTAGGCACTCAGTCGGATTTAAAAGAAATATAAACCGTGCATGAGCAGATTGTTCTCTCCGTAAAAATAAAAAATAAAAACAGTAACAATTCAATTTGCATAAGGCTTCCTAGTCTCCTTTATTCTGAATTACTGAATGGTGGGGGGGGGGGGGGGGGGGGGGTGAAGGTGGAGGGATGGCAGGTGGAGGGATGGCAGGTGGAGAGATGGTGGGAAAAACGGGAACACACCGGGAAAAGTTGAATCGGTTGTCATCTTATTGAATGACAACACTTGTTCAAGTGACCAATTGGGGGGACAGTTCCTTTCACAGCGTGTGGAGAATCTGTGCCAGGGGTAAAGTTGTGGGGAGAGCAGGACTGTTGAGAATGAGGGGGTCGGGGATAATGCCAGTAACTCACTCACTTACTGCTGCCGCGGCACTCCAGGCGTGGAGCCACCACATTGTAGCCGGTGATAGAAGCAGCTCGGGAGCTGCGAGCGGCCGCCGGGATCCGACAGTCAAACTGTCCGCCACTTCAACGCCTTCTGCCGGCCCGCTCACTTCTGGCAGTGCTCTCCGTCTGAACATCTCTCACCTGCCGCTCGCTCATGTCAGCGGCTTCCTGCAAATCCTTAAATTCCCACAACCGAGTAACCTCAATCGCGCTGTCGGAATTTAAGGATTTGCAGGACATGAGTGAGGCCAGCGAGCGGCAGGAGAGAGGTTTTGCACTCCTCCGTGCAAGGAGCATCGCAAGTGGCATGTTCCCGACCCCTCCTTCACAACATTCGTGCCCTCCCCGCAACTTTACCCCAGGCCAGACTCCCCAAATGCTATGAAAGGAGCTCTCCCCCCACCCCCACACCCGGGAAGTACGGTATTTAAAAACATAAACACAACATGTACTTACCACATTATTGGTACACAAACTACATTCTTCTCTCTTTGTTTCCTAAGATACACTTAAAATAATGCCAATCCATATTTGAAAACCCCGCCAAGAAACTAGCGCTGCGCATGCACAGTAGGCTGCTGCACCTGCACAGTGCTGCAAAGGCAGAATTTCAGCTGCCTTCAGCCCCGCTTTAAATTGACGGCTTGAAGCAGCACGGACTGCACGTGAGCTGCACAGACCTTCCCGTGTTACAATCGCTGCGGATGAAAGGCACGGAGAATTATGCCTACCTAAGAGATCGATCTCTTAGATAGGCATAATTCTCCCATGCCTTTATTATTTATATTTAGTAATTACTATGTTATAATTTTAGTCAGGGTAGGCACTGCCTACCTTGCCTACCCTGACGGCACGTGCCTGATACTAACCATCCAGAAAGCAACTCAGTGGTAGGAGGAAACTAGTTATAAGGAAGAATCCCTATTGTCTGAGAGTCTGTTCAACATACTAGAAAAAGAGTTGCATTGGGTTAGAAGTACCAGGGGAGTGGGTACTTGTTGCCAGAGTCGATGTATTTGACCAGCGGATTGAAATTTATCCAACCCTTGATAATAAAGCGGCTACTGTTATCAAGGAGTAAAGAAAATTGTCCCTAGATTCTGCATCCTTATTTGGCTTGATTTTAAATAATGGTCCACAACATATTGAAATAAATTGATGAAAATTATATAAACAGCTGGGAATTCCAACGCAATTGAATTGAATTGTGTTTATCGACCACAAGCTGTGGATTGAAAAGAGATAAGACAGAATCTGAAACTTAAAATAGTAAATTGTGTGTGGTGTGGCGGCGCCTAACAGCAGTCGCTCGACTGCAGTCCGTCTGCCTTTTTTTAATTTTTGTCTCGTTAAATTTATGTTTTGATTCTAGTTTTTATTACTTTTTTAGTAATGTGTATCTGTCGGGGGTGGGGGAAACCGCTTAATCCTGTACTGGGACCCGACGTTTTCCCTGTCGGGTCTTCGACGTCGTTGGGCCTAACATCGTGGAGCCGGCGGCGACCCCCGGCCAGAACCATCCTGAGGGCTCCAATTGCGGAGCGAACAGACTTGCCATCGCGGAGCTGGCCGACTTCAGAACGGGAAGAGCTGTGCTGGCGCGCGGCTGTGACCCGACTTCGGAGCTTCGGATGCTCCGGCCGCAGGCCCGTTGGACAGGAACATCGGGAGCTCGCAGGTCCCTGGTGGGAGACCGCTTTTCGGAGCTCCCGCAACGGCAACATCTCCCGCCAGAATCGCGGGGGTTAAAGGACATGGAGCCGGGCCTAACATCGCCCGGCGTGGCTTAACGACCGCGGGACCTACCATAACCTGCGGGGGCTTTTGTCAGTATGAATGAGATTCTTGCAGAGGACATCCAATGTATTGTAAATGCATAAAGTTAATATGATTGCTGCAAAAGTATTGTAAATAATGTTGCAAGACAGTTACCCTGCTGTTCGTTGATTGGCCAAAGTGTTAAGCCTTGACAGGATTGTTTTGAGTTCCAGGGCAAATGTTGCATTATTCAATTAGTTAGCTTCCTTCCAGAAGCTTCCCCAAGAAACAATGTATGGGAGACTCTGTAATTGGTTTGGGGAACTGTCTATAATATATTGATGTATTTAATATGTTTGATTGGACTGTAAAGAGACCACCCCTATGTAGTTCGGCCCCTCAAGGTTCGTGGAACTATAAAAGGTGGCTCCATCTGAGATCGATGTCAATCTTCTGGAGGAACGCTTGGGACTGCATGACCTTTTGGATTGTATCTGCTTGCACGAGGCTGAAGGACTTGGCCAGACAGATTCAAGGAACAAACCCGCAGCGGTTTAGGTATCGTATATGGGAATTTGCTGTTCAATCTAAAAATAAAGTTTTGTTGTTCCAGTGCTTGACTCAGAGTAGTTTACTGAACTAGACTAGGGGGGTAAGCTTGAGAAGAGCGTATTTACACTGTCTGTGTGGCGTTTGTACATTCTCCCTGCAGCCGTGTGTGTTTCCTCCAGGTGCTCCAGTTTCCTCCCTCATCCCAAAGACTTGCGGGTTTGTAAGCTGATTAGCCTCTATAAAATGCCCCTAGTGTGCAGAGGGAGTGGATGCAAATGTGGGATAACATCAAAGAACGACAGAAAAAGCTGGAGTAACTCAGCAGGTCAGGCAGCATCTTCGGGGAAAAGGAATAGGTGATGTTTCGGGTTGAGACCCTTCTTCAGACTGCTGTGAACAAATGATCGATGGTCGGCGTGGACTTAGTGGGCCAAAAGGCCTGTTTCCATGCTATACATTTCAGTCAAACAAAAAGTGGATAAAATGTTGGAACACTGGGTAGGTCCGGTAGCATATGTGCAAAGAAAAACAATATTCATGCTGCAGGTCATATCACTGAACAGAAACATTCACTCTATTTCTCTTTCCATCGATGCTAAATGATATCCTAAGTATTCCCATCATTTCCGCTTTTACTTGACATTTCCAGAATCCGCAATTTTATTTTTAAGTTTCTCGAATGGCATCAGAAATGTTAATCATAATATAGGCTGGATATCTGATGGATTCATATTATGGTTGATTGCATCTGAGTCAACAAAATGAATGAACAAAACTTATTCCAAATTCCCTGGTCAAATCCATTTTACACCTGAGGATAAAGCAAACTGCTGAAGGAACTCAGTGGGTCAGAGAGCATATCCGTGAGAAGGGCCGTGAACAGACAATATTTCAATAGGAAGGGTGCACTGAAGATGCTGGAGTAACTGTCAGCATCTCTGGAGAGAAGGAATGGGTGACATTTCAGGTTGAGACCCTTCTTCAGACTGAGTCGGGGAGGGTAAGGTGTGAAAACAAGATATCAAAGGGGACAAAGTTGGTGGAAAATGTAGAATGGATCAGGACATGATACAGACAGGAAAAAGGAAATCCACTGAGTTCTTGCAGCAGTTTGTTTTTTGCTCAAGATTTTAGCAACTGCAGTCTCTACTTTCAATTTATTTCTCATTGTTTGTGAGGGTGCTACAAGTTTTGGACGGTAGATCAGAGTTTGCCTCTAATTTTTACAATCTGAAAATAAACAACTTTAAATTGTAACGTGCGGAATAGTTTTTTTTTAGTTTAGTTTAGAGATACAGCCCACCGAGTCTGTGCCAACCAGTGATCTCACCCCACACTGACACTATCCTACAAACACTAGAAACAATTTACACACACACTAAGCCAATTAACCCACATACCTCTTCGTCTTTGGAGTGTGGGAGGAAAGTGAAGATCTCGGAGAAAACCCATGTGGTCATGGGGAGAACGTACAAACTCCGTACCGACAGCACCCATAGTCAGGTTCGAACCTGGGTCAGCGGTGCTGGAAGCACTGTAAGGCAGCAACTCTAATGCTGCGCCACCGTGGCCACCCGGTGAGGGGAGCGCTGGCTCACATTTTGTGACAAGGGACAATCTTGGCTTTACAAAGTTTGATAAAAATATAAGATGCACCTAACTCTCCTGAGGTCAAAGATAGACACAAAAAGCTGGGGTAACACAGTGGGACAGGCAGCATCCCTGGAGAGAAGGAATGGATGACGTTTCGGGTCGAGACCCTTCTTCAGACTGGTTAGGATAAGGGAAATGAGAGATATAGATAGCAATGTGGAGAGATGAATGAAAGATACGCAAAAAAGTAAGAATGATAAAGGAAAGGTGTTTGTAGAGTGAAAATGAGTAGCTAGCGCAACTTGGGTTTGGTCTCGCCGATGTATAAGAGACCACATCTTGAACAACGGTAGATGAGGTTGGAGGAGGTGCAAGTGAACCTCTGCCTAACCTGAAAGGACTGTCAGGGGGCCCTGGACAGAATAGATAGATAGACAGACAGACAGACAGACAGACAGACAGACAGACAGACAGACATTTATTGTCATTTAATCATACAACATTCAAACGAGATTACGTTCCTGCAGTCATAACAGCAAAAAAAAAAAAACACACACAATTGACACAATTCCACACAAACATCCATCACAGTGAATCTCTAAATACCTCCTCACTGTGATGGAAAGCAAAAGTCTTATCTCTTCCCTGTTCTCTATTCTTCTTCTCCCACAGTCAAGCCGTCAAACTGCTGCATTGAGCTGATCGAGACTTTTGATGTTAGAGCCCCCGGCAGGCGATGGTAGGTCCCGCAGCCGTTTAAGCCGCGCCGGGCGATGTAAGTCTGGGTCGATTTAAACCCCTCGATTTAGGCGGGAGAAGTTGCCGTTGCGGGAGTTCCGAAAAGCAGTCTCCCACCAGGGACCTGCAAGCTCCCGATGTTACCGTCCACAGGGCCTGCAGCCGGAGCCTCTGAAGCTCCGAAGTTGGGTTGCAGCCGCGCGCCACCACAGCGCTCCGTGCTCCGAAGTCGGCCAGCTCCGCGATGATGAGTCAGTAGACTGGAGCCCCAGGTCGATTCTGGTTGGAGACCACCGACTCCACGATGTTAGGCACCAACGACAACGGGGACTCGAAAGGGAAAAGGTCAAGTCTCCCATGCACGGAAGAGATTAAAAGGTTTCCCCCAGTGGGTTTGTAATAGAGGTCAGTCAATAGTCTATTTCTTGTGATGGAGACTGAGATCAAGAAAGGGGAGGAAGGTGTCGGAGATGGTCGGAAATTTGAGTGCAGGATGAAAATTAGTGGTGAAGTTAACAAAGTCCATGAGTTCTGCATGGGTGCAGGAGGTAGCACTAATGCAGTTATCAATATAACAGATATAGAGTTCGGGGATAGGGCCTGTACACTTGGAACAGGGATTGTTCAATGTACCCCACAAAGAGGCATGCATACATGGGGCCCATGTGGATGCCCATAGCTACGCCATGGACTTGAAGGAAGTGGGATGAATCAAAGAATAATTTGTTGAGGGTGAGGACCAGCCCCACTAGGCAGAGTATAGTAGAGGGAAATTGGATGGTTCTGCGGTCGAGGAAGAAATGGAGGGCTTTAAGGCCTTCCAGGTGGGGGATGAAGGTGTAGAGTGACTGATCATCCATAGTAAAGATGAAGGTGTGGGGGCTCGGAAAGGGTGGTCATTAAAGAGATGAAGGCCATGTGAGGTATCTTGGACATAAGTCGGGAGAGATTAAACCAGGGGGGATAGGATGGAGTGGAGGTATGTGGAAATAGTTTCCGTGGGACAGGAGCAGGCAGAAACTATGGGCCTGCCACGGCAGATGTTTTTGTGGATTTTGGGGGAGGTAAAAACGGGTTGTGAGGGGCTGGGAAACGATAAGGTTGGAGGCAGACAGCCAGAAGTGATGAAACCAGTAATGGTATTTGAGATTAAGGCCTGGTGCTCATCTGTGGATCCAAGGAGAAGTGTCTGAGAGTTGTCGCTTGGCCTCAGCCAGGTAGAGGTCAGCGCGCCAGAACACCACGGTACCTCCCTTGTCGGCGGGCTTGATTATAATGTCAGGGTTGCTGCAGAGTGAACGGAGGGCTGTAAGTTCAGTGGGGGTCAGGTTGGAGAGGGTAAGGGGAGTGGAAACGTTGAGACAGTCGATGTCACGCCGGCAGTTAGAAATAAAGAGGCCTAGAGAGGGTAGAAAGCAGTTCTGGGGAGTCCATGAGGAGGGGGACCGCTGGAGACGGGAGAAGAGGTCATCACTGAGAGGCGAGGACCTTCCCATAGAAAAAGGCACGGAGGCAGGGGCGACGGAAGAAAAGTTCTACGTCGTGGCGGACCCAGAACTCGTCGAGGTGGGGGCAGAGGAGAACATATGTGAGGCCTCTGTTGAGGACAGAATGTTCCGTATCAGGAAGGGGGAGGTCAGGGGGGATAGTGAAGACATGACAAGGGTGGGGGTTGGGGTCAGAGGAGGGCCGGGGAGTGAACAAAGGCCGAGGCGAGATTTGGTGGGTGGATGGAGGGTGTTCCGAGAGGAAGGGGGTGTGAGGACTAATGCATGGGTGGGGTGTGGTCAGGGTAACCTGGTTAAAAGAGAGGGAAGGGGAAGACCCATCACTACAGGTTCCATGTAGGAGAACGGTAGCTGTAGGACCCAGCAGAGTGAGGCCACGTGCTATCGGAGTCTGCATCGTGGAGGTTGTGGGCCTGGTGCTGAGCCTGGAACTCAGGTGAGGCAACCTGCTGGTGGGCGGTGGGGAGGCGAGGGTCGGCGGAGTTGCTGGTGTAGGCCCGTGGGGGGCTGAAGGAGAGACACAGGTCGGCGGCAGCAGCACCGGAGGCTCTGGGGAGACAGTGAAGGTCGACAACAGTGGTGGCGGTGGCCCCAGAGTGGTCGGGCAGGTGGCCCTCCTTAGACTGACACAAGATCTTTGGATAATTTGCAATTTAAGTAAAGGCTGATTAGCTCGAGTTTGCCCTCCCTTTAGTAATCCACAAGGACTTCAATGACAGAGTGCAGCCTGAAGCTTTGCAGTACATTGTTGTAAGGAACTTCGGAATTCTGCTTCAAACACATAAACACAGAAATCCCAAAGCTGCCATCACTATTGGTGTAAACTGGTTACTGTGGAATCATATTCCTGTACAATTCTAATTGTAAGGTTCTCCCACCCTATAACCCATTTCCTACATAGCTCAGGGTGAAACTAGTTTGGCAGCTGACCTACAAGCAACACCTTGAAGCTCTCCGCACTAAAGTCTCGGCGCGGATCAACCTCCTGCGTTGCTCGGCTGGATCGTCATGGGGCGCCAGGACACCTACTCTCCGAACCAGTGCTCTTGCACTCGTGAGCTGCCCCAGCATGGTGACGCAGCGCTCGTACTAGCAAGCTAGATACCATCCTCAACTACACCATGCGGATCATAGGCCTACGCCCTACTCCAAGGGATCTTCTGCCGGTGCTCGCAGGTATCGCATCCACCAAGCTTCGCAGAGAGTACTTCACTCATAGGGTGGTGTGCAAGGCCCCATCGGATGCCAAACATCCTTTGCACCACCTTGCCCAGGACTCACAGCGACTGGGATCTCAATGCCTGTCATCTTGTCGCTCCTTCTCCCGACACGCAGCAACCCTCTGTGGCTCCTGTTTCAACACACTAGGAGCATGGAGAACCAGTTGGGAACAGACTTCGCGACCTCCGCAACTCACTGTTGCACCGAACACCACAGCCCACCCGGCTCGGACCTGCCCCGCAAAGAGTGGGTCGCGCTGAACCGGCTCCGTACAGGGATCGGCCGGTTCAACTCCAAAATGTATCACTGGGGGCTGCATTCATCAGCAGCCTGCGTGTGTGGAGCAGACCAGCAAACAGCGCAGCACGTCATTTTCAACTGCGCTGCCCTCCGCCCCTCTGGTGGAGGAGTAGACCTCACGGCCCTCGACAACAGCACATTGAACTGGCTACAGTGCCTGGAGGGCGTTACATAACCTCTGCTGAAGAAGACCCCTCCCAAAATTATTTAAACTTCTGTGACCAATATAGTTCTTATGTAATATACAGAAATATACTGAACTAATCTAACGGTTATCACATTTCTACAGCACATTCAGTAGTTAGCAAGTAAAGCTATTAGAAGTCTCTTCTTTAAAAGAATCCCACTAATGATTAAGGGGAAACATGAAATCTTTCAGCATATTTCTTCTTTGTTCTTCTTTCAGTCATTGGAAATCTAACTTTTCTATGCTTCTTTGTCACTCCAGTGTTGCCTGGCGCCTTGTCAAGTAGAGTAACCACTTCTTCACCTCCCCCACCTTCTCAAACTCATAGGCATTTGCAATGTTCCATCTCTAATTTTTAACTTCAAACAACTCTTTAAAATGTTTTATTTATGTGTACTCTGGAGTTTAAAATTTATGAGTTCCATTGCCTCTTGTGTACTGAATCTTGACAGTGTCAGTCTGTGTTGGATAGTTAGCACAGTAATTCATCAGATAATGTACGCACCAAACAGAAAACTCAAAATTTATTACTGACAAAGGATTTCACAAAAACATCATTCACATTTACTTTGGTATGAAAGAAATCAAAGGGGAGAAGTGAGCTCTGAGAAAATCATTTAATATCAAAAGGAAATTGTTAAGAACAGTATTTGAAATGTGCAAAAAAATTAACTCAGCAGGTCAGGTAGCATCTCTGGAGGACATGGATAGGCTGAAGAACCATACTAAAGAATAGTCCCGACCCAAAATGTTTCATTTCCATGTTCTCCAGAGATGCATCCTGATCCGTTGAGTTGCTCAAACAGTTTGTGTCTATTTTTGTATCTGCAGTTTCTTATGTCTACATTTGAAATGGGTACATTGTCACAGAAATGCTAAATGGGATCTTTAAGATTTCTATAAAACCTAATGCATCAGAAAGAAGTTTCAATGAGTTGTCCAAAATATTGGTTCTACCATTGGGAGAGTTGATGCCTTACAGCACCAGAGACCCAGGTTCGATTCTGACTATGGGTCTGTCTGCACGGAGTTTGTACGTTCTACCCATGACTGTGGGTTTTCTCCATGTGCTCTGGTTTCCTTTCACACACCAAAGACGACAAGTGTGTAGGTTAATTTGGCTTCTGTAAATTGTAAATTGTCCCTATTGTGTAGTATAGTGTTAGTGTATGGGGATCACTGGTCAGCGTGACCTCAGTGGGTCGACGAGCCTGTTTCCATGCTGTATTTCTAAACTAAACTGCCTGGATGTGCATGAAATGGAGGGATATGGTTCAAGCGCAGAAAAAGGTGATTAAGTTAATGGCATCATGTTCAGCACAGATATAGTGGGCTGAAGGGCCTGTTTCTGTGCCATACTGTTCTGTGTTCTATGTTATATAAGGAATCACATGCTTTTAGTAAGGTTGGTGAAACTATCCTTAGTGAAAGTAATTTCTGTGTTACTTTGTAAAGAGCATCATTTCAACAACATCCTTGTTACAAATGGAAGATAACAATTTTTGCCTAAATCTACGATTGAATAATGATCCTATTCCCGACCCCACCAACTACTTGATCAGATGACCAGCCAGATAAAGAAAGTGAATGACAGTTATCTCATTACAAATAATAAATAGCCTTAAGTAAGCCTTTGCATCTACTTGTACTGAAACCAGCTGGTTTTGATTCAGTAAGAGTAACCACTGATGTGCTGATTAGTATTTAGATACCATTTCTGTCGCATGTTTTCTTTTTCCATTATAATGTTGTAATTTCTGATCTTATTTTCTCATTATCATCTCTTTGGAATAGTGGGCCCCAATCAGGATTGCTTTGCAGGCAATGAAAAACACACACAGAGAGATAGCTTTCAACAATTGCGGTGAAGCCGGCAAAAGAACAAAATCTTTCTTATCAGTTCAGCTGCCAAGGAATAAATTGTGGTTTCAAACCATTCGGAATATGGTAGAACACAAAATGAGCTTTCAAGTTTATGAGGAGGCTGCAGTTAATAACGATGGCTGCACCAAGCCATCGGTTCCTTGTTGCTTGAGATGTGCATTAGCTACAAGCAAGCTTTAATGGGGAATGGGTCTGGCCTCTGGAGACGGAACAGAAACAACATCAATAAGTATTTACACCGCATATTTTAACACAGGAAAGCATCACAGCCGGTTTTGCAGCAAGATTTTTCAGATTTTAACAAGTGAATGCTAAATAAGTCTAGATATTACAGAGGCTCATGTAAACCTTTTCGTATTTTTTTATTTTATTTTATTTTATCAAAATAAACTCTATTTGAAATAAAAAAAACATATGCAAAACAAGAGGGAATGGTGCAGAACTCAAGTGGAGGAACAGCACCTCATGTTTCGCTTGGGCAGCTTACAATCCAGTTGTATGAATATTGATTTATCTAACTTCAAGTATCCCGTGTGTCCCTCTCTCTCTGTCCCTCCCCCACCCTGGTGAGGTTCATTGTCTGTACCTCATTTTTGCTGAGCCCATTAACAATGGACCATTTCCTTGATTATTTGCCTATCTTACATTCATATGTTCAATATCTCTAGATGTTGCCATCTATATCTCTCATTTCCCTTTCCCCTGATTCTCAGTATGAAGAAGGGTCTCACCTATTCCTTTTCTCCAGAGATGCTGTATGACCCGTTGAGTTACTCCAGCTTTTGTGTCTATACACAAAACACAATTTGTGCAAAATTCCTCTGACATTCTCCATGGCTATACAAACATTCATTACTGTTATATTTGGTAGTGGTCCCATAAACCATAATCATACCACACCCTTGTTACTCATGTGGCCCCCTGGGGTGAAATCCCTGCAGCAGCAAAAGGACCCTAAACTGTGGTCCTCCCGCACAGAGCCTTGGCGTTGGTTGCACCAAGCTTCATTACGTCCCTCAGCATGTACTGCTGCAGTCTGGGACGGGCTTATTGGCAACTTTCCCTGACGGATATCTCACTCATATGTTTCGAGAACAAGTTAATGATGTCTCTGAGCTTAGTCTTCAAGCATGTACAAACATAAATGTCTTGCACACTCCAGTTTGACTACATAGGATGGGGTGACCTTGTTTATGCAGTGCCATCTCAGTAAGTTGAACAGATCCTCATTAAGTCCGAAGATTAGCTCCATCCCATGGGGTGCTTGTTAGAAGTAAGTTGCAACATGGGGAAAGGACATATCTTTATTTGACAGTTGTCTTTTGAGTTTGGTTCTGTTGTAGAGCCAATGGTTAGTATCAGTTGCATAACACCATCTAGAAGATGCAAGTTGGGGACAAATTTCTCTGCCAGCTGAATTTGAGGATGGTGTTTCCTCGTTTCATAGATATTTTTACAGCGCCAGAGACGCAGTTTTAATCCTGACTACAGGTGCTGTCTGTACGGAGTTTGTACATTCTCCCCCTGACTTGCGGTGGTATTCATCAGGTTTCCTTCCACACACGAAAGAAGTACAAGCTTGTAGGTTAATTGGCTGGATATAATTGTTAAAAAATGTGTCCCTAGTGCGTGCAGGATAGTGTAAGAAGGCACGGAAATCACTATCAAAATATGGAGGGGACCGGGGGACAGGAGGGACACAATTTTTTGGCAGCCGCGCGCGCGCATGCGTACACTCACACACATGCGCGAGGCTTCGGAGGCTCAATCCAGCGCTAAATGCAGCTCAACTCTGCCTGTCTCGGTTAACCTACAGCCCTGCCTGGAATGACGTGACACCAGAGCTGCTTCTCTGCACTGGCTGTAAACCTGGGCCATATTTCCCGAAGTCCAGGCAGGGCTGTAGGTTAACCTGGTGGGACCGGCAGAGTTGAGCTGGGTTTAGCGCTGCTTCTCTGCGCTGGCTGTGGGCCTGGGGGCATCGCTCCCATCTGGGTCCTGGCGTCTCTGGCCACCCCTCGGGTGGGGAAGGAACAGCGCCGGAGAGCTGGGATCGATCCTGGCTGCGGATGATGCGCAGGTCTGTGCCGAGAGTGTTTTGGCACGTCTCCCTCCTCCAATCATCGCGCTCTATCCTCAGTCCCAACCCCCTCCCCCCCTACTTCCGCCTCTGACTGACACCTCCCTCCTCCAATGATCACACTGAATCATCATGACCCGCCCCCATTGCCTGCTGACCGACGTCTCTCGCTTGTGTGTTTCCAAATGTCCTGCTGGCTTCATTACTAACGCGATTCCAAAGATCAAAATGGTCCACATGTAGTAACTGGACCATAGATGGTAAAGGCCTTTGTGGCATGGCTAAAACATTTTAGTTAGCAAAGTTTGTTGATAGAAGCTGAATCAGCAAACAACAAATAGAAGGTTTCATTTTCCATTTGGCAATTTAGCCCAGCTGTAGTATTAGATACATTAGGATTGTTAAATTGATAACAGCCTCAGAATGCCGTGATGGCCCTTTGGAAGCTTGGCTCATTTCCATTGTTTCTACATGTCTTAGATTATCAGAGATATGTATGAATGATGGAAAAATATTGAAATAATTTTCAAAATAAGAGGTAATATTTTTTTTATTATTAATTAAGTGAAAACAACCCACATTTTTTCACCTTCTCTTTTTAGTGAAAATTGGAGACCCATAAATAGGTTTGGCTGATATAAAGCTGAGGCACCAGGTAGAAAGTATGAGGCGACGCTAGGTACACAAAAGAGATGATCTGACCTCCAGCACGTTCATAGTTGTGGATATAGTGTGCAACTGTAGAACATGCCGGGAATGCAGTATGATTCCAGTCAGCCATCACTTCCATGTGGAAATGTCAGCTGGCCAGCAATGTAATCTGGCCCAAGAATGCAATGTGCTTCAAGCAAAATGTAAGTGCTTTTTTGGAACATTATTGGTAATGGTGAAGCAAATGTCCTTGCAACATCACTGCAAATGTTAGTTAGCAATACAAGTTGGTAGAACTAGGATGAACAAACAACAGACACAAGTTGCTATTTCCATTAACCATTTAGGAATGTAGGTCAGCTGTTGTATTGGAGTGATTTGGATTTTTAAATCGATCACAGAAGATCATCGTCCCTGTTTGAATGTGCCAAACATACTTGCAGACTGCCCCTCTCATCCATTTAGGCACAGATGGCGGCCTCCTTGGCAAAACATCACCTATCCATGTTTTCAAGAGATGCTGTCTGACCAGTTGAGTTACTCCAGCACTTTGTGTCTTTTTTTGGTAAACCAGCATCTACAGTTCCTTGGGTTACACAAAATGCTGAAGAAACTCAGTGGGTGCAGCAGCATCTAAGGAGCGAAGGAGATAGGCGACGTTTCGGGTCGAGACCCTTCTTCAGACTGGTCAGGGATCAGGGAAACGAGAGATATAGACGGTGATGTGAGAGATAAAGAACAATGAATGAAAGATATGCAAAAAAGTATCGATGATAAAGGGAACAAGCCATTGTAAGCTGTTTGTGGTGTGAAAATGAGAAGCTAGTGCGACTAGGGTGGGGGAGGGAGATAGAGATAGAGGGAATGCCAGGGCCCGAGGGCTGAGGGAGAGGTGGGAGGGGGAGGAGACAGCAGGGGTTAACAGAATTGAGAAAATTCAATGTTCAAGCCCAAAGGATGCAAACTCCCCAAGCAGAATATGAGGTGCTGTTCCTCCAACTTGCGGTGTTGCTCACTCTGGCCATGGAGGAGGCCCAGGACCGAGAGGTCGGATACGGAATGGGAGGGGGAGTTGAAGTGCTTCCTTGTTTCGATGTATGTCAGGCTGTTAGTCATCGACTACAGCTCAACATGCAACGCCATAATTCCCTCCAAATTTGTGATCAAATGCAGGTAACGGGGTCTCTGCTCATCCTTCTGCAACTGGATCATTGACTTCCTTATCAGCAAACTACGATCAATACAAATGGGCAACAACACTTGCTCCTGAATAACCATAAAGGAGGTGTGTGCTCAGTCCCCTGTTCTACACACTCTATACCCATGACTGTGAAGCCAGACACAGTTCCTATACTGTCTTTAAAATTGCCAACGATACCACCATTGTTGGGACAAATAATGGGTTCTAATGAAACATGGTATTGGAGACAAATTGAAAATCTGATTGAATGGCATCAGAATAACAATGTTGATCTCAATGTCAACAAAACCAAAGAGCTGATTGTTGACTTGAGAAGGGGAAAGCGAGAATCTATGAATTTGGCTTCATCAACGGGTTGGCAACGGAGAGAGTCAACAACTTCAAGTTCTTGAGCGTGCATATCTTTGAAGATATGTCCTGGGCCCAGCACATTGATGTAATCATAAAGAAAGTCCATCAATGTCTCTACTTCCATGGAAGATTAAAGAGATTCAGTATGTCAAATGAATACTTCCTTGAAGCTGCACAGGTGAATGAGTGAACAGACTGAGCATCATGGCCTGATTCGGCAACTTGAATGCTTTGGAATGAAGGAGATTATATAAAGTAGCAGACGCCACATACCCCCCCCCTCCCCCCCACCTCCATCAAAGGGATCTGTTGGAGATACTGCTTCTAAAAGGTAGGCAGTATCACCAAAGACCCAGAGGACATAGGTTTAAGGTGAAGGGGAAAACATTTAATAGGAATCTGAGGGGTACATTTATCACAAACGATGGTGGGTGTATAGAACAAGCTTCCAGAGGAGGTAGTTGAGGCAGGGACTATCCCAACATAGGGTTACTTGGGGCGCTGCACTGACGGCAGCCCCTGCCAACAGCCTGTTTGTTTTTCAATCTTTTTTTTAATTTTTAATCAGTTTAAAGTTTGTTTTTGGGAGAATCTTTGACTTTTCTATGTGGGGGAGGGGGGCAGGGTAAGGGGGAAACTGTCTCCCAGTCGCTTCCTAGCGGGGACACGACTATCTCTCCGAGTTGCGTCCTCGCCCCCCTCCTTGCGGCCTGCCACCTGGATCGGAGCGGCCTTTCCTGCCGGGGACCGGGAACCGGACTTGAGCTACAACAGCGGCAGCGCGGCGCTGGAGTCACCGCGGAGCGGGCGATGCCTACCTGGATCGCCGTTTGGAGCTCCGGAGCGTTGGGCCGCTGCTCCAACTTCGTGGAGCTGCGGTTTGGGGGAGCTTCCAATGCGGGCGGCGCTGACCGTCATTGCGGAGTCCTGGGGCCCTTTGCCAAGGGCCGCCAGCGTTGCATCTCCGCCCAGCGCGGTCTGTCAACACCGGTAGGAGGTGGCCGACTTTGATGTCCAGGCCGCTGAGGAGGTCCCCCGGCCCCGACGCCGGATTTACATCACCCCGGCGAGCGGGCCTGAACATCGGGCCGCCCGTAGCGGCGAATACGGAGGGCTCGGGGAGGCCCCAACCACGGGTGAGCATTGGGGAACATTAGAGGAAGAGACTGACTTTGGCGCCTTCCCTCACAGTGGGAAACTTTGATTCTGCTCTGTGGGGATGTTTTATGTTGAATTCTATCAACTCTGTGTTGTGTTCTTTATTTTTACTGTATGGCTGTATGGTGATTATATTTCACTGTGACAACTGGCACATGTGACAAATAAATGTATCTTGTATCTTGTATCTTGTAACATTTAAGAAACATTCAGACAGGTACATGGACAGGACAGGCTTGGAAGGAGATGGACCAAACGTGGGCAAGTGAGACTAGTGTAGCTGGGACATGTTGGCCGGTGAAGGCAAGTTGGGCCAAAGGGCCTGATTTCACGCTGTATCACTCTATGACCCACGTCACCTGGGCCATGTCCTCATATCACTCCTACTATCAGGAAAAAGGTATAGGTGTCTGAAAACCATTACCACTAGGTTCAAGAATAACTTATCCTCAACAGCCATCAGGCTCTTGAACACTATACATCACTAATCTCAACTATGAACTTCTATAAACTATCTTTGGTTGCACTATGGGGTTTTTGCACAAGCATTGTTGATATGAAAGCATTAAATAATTTGTTGTTCGTTATATATTATCTGTGCGTATTACGTTCACAGGGCTGTTATTCAACTGCAAGTAAGAATGTCTTTGTTCTATTGCAGGTACATGTGACAATTAAACATTCTTGTCTCTCTCTTGAGGCCCACAGCCCTTTGCTTGTTTTTCAAAGTTTCCTATGGGCCAGAAAGAACACGAGTCTGAACTTCCTGTCTCCCACGCTATCCTCCCACTCACCCTATAAATCTTTTGATCTTTTGAAATTAACTCCTATGGGACTTGCTCCCTCCCCAATCCCAAATTTTGTCATAATCTGGTCATCTGTTAGCAAGATTTAGCACAAAATGATCTAACTGACAGCTTTTCTGGGTTCCTTACCTTCTTTTGGATTTGTTGCATTCTGTCAATAACAATGGGGTCACCATTTCACTAAGGAGGTTATCATTGTACCTTTACAAAAGTAATTAATGCCTCCAGCAACATATTGTTTCACTTTTAATTTAACTGCTTTATTTTTATTCTTCCCCATTTGTTCCTTGTTTTCCCCTCGCATTTGTTATCCTTTATGTGCTCTATTCATTACTGGTTACTTTGGTTTTAATTATAATTTGGACTCTGTCCATTTTCATTATTATCTCAGCATTTTTAGTTGATATACGCTATCTGCTTCTTCCATCTCTCTAGCTTGTTCTGAGTTTTCTATCTGCTCTTGCTTTTGTTTCCGTCACTGATTCTATTTGTGAAATGACTCTTCTGCCTTGCTGCAGGTCTTATTTCTGTTCTTACCTAACTTATTTTGCTATCTCTCCATCCATCTGTACGTATTTTAGAGGATGGGTTGGAGGTCAGATCTGTATTCCCTGAGACAATGGCCACAAGTGTGCATGAAACAGAGTAGGGGAGAAGGTACATACAGGTGTCAAATAGCTCCAGGGAAGAGGAAAGTACTTCCTCCCTCTTCTGGTAGCCTGACCTGTTCTATGAGGCCTCTGCTCAATCCCCTCACATTTGTTATCCTTAATGTGCTCTATTCAGTACCGGTTACTTTGGTCAAAGGCAAGAGGCAATCTTGCTAGGGTACCCTTTCCTGAAGCAACTGATTAGTGTAGAAACCTTTCATTCACCAAGAAGTATTTAACATTAACTATTGACCTTTTATGTCAAAAAAGCAGAGTACCAAAACCACATGGATTTACAACAATAACCACAAGTAACCACCAACTTAAAGCAGTTCATGATTGTTTGGTGCTCTGGGTGGTTCAAGTCAAGAGTCAAGAATGTGTAGGAAGGAACTGCAGATGCTGGTTTAAACCGAAGATAGACGCAAAAAGCTGGAGTAACTCAGCAGGACAAGCAGTATCGCTGGAGGGAGGGAAGTCTGAAGAAGGGTCTCAACCCAAAACATCATCTGTTCCTTCTCTCCAGAGACACTGCCTGTCCCGCTGAGTTAAGGGCCTGTCCCAATTGGACGACCTGATCCACGAGTTTAGAAGACGCTCGACGAGTTGAAAAAATGTCAAGGTCGTGTTAACTCACCGAAGTAAAAGACCTCCTACGACTATGTCTACGACCTCCTATGACTATGTCTACGACCTCCTATGACTATGTCTACGACCTCCTACGACTATGTCTACGACCTCCTACGACCCCCATCGACCTCAGTCTTCCATACCTAAGGCCAACTACGACTAGATACGAGTGGAAAATGATCACATGATAAAACAATGCCATGTTGTTTCTCGGGCCAGTTACTGACCTACGACTACCTACGACTACCTATGACTACCTACGACCACTATTATGACCTACTACGACCTACTTACGAGTAAAAAGTATCAATTTTTTCCATGCTGTCCTTTTTTTTACTCGTAGACATTTTTTATCAGGCTGGAAAAAACGCCGCAACCTACTTGAGGCCACGAGTACGCGGAGACAACTCACGAGCATGAAGAAGAGTTACGAAGACCTCCTACGACCTCGTGGCGACCATTCTGCGAGTATGAGTCAAGGGCAAACTTGGCAGAGGTCGCCAATTAGGTCGTGAAAGTGGGACAGGGGCTTTAGTCCAGCTTTTTGTGTCTATCAAGAGTCAAGAATGTTTTATTGTCTTATGTCTCAAAATGGAACAATGAAATTCTTACTTGCAGCAGCACAACAGGTATGTCCTTCATGCTCTGCATGAATCTGCAGTTGCGTGAAGCTCAGGGAGAGGACCTCTGATGGAGCGCATACTTTCAGAGTGATCAAGCAGCATGGAACACAACATTCAACCATGATGTGCTTGCCCTGCATACTTTCACCGTTAGCTCGGTGGACCTCCATTCAGTCCTTCACAGACATGTCACCCAGCAAACTTCCCATGGACACAACCTTGGTAGTTTTGGACGCAGTTAAGTATTCAGAGGTTGGGAAATTCAAGGTCAATATTGCCAACTTATTATACCCATCCATCTCAATATTCAAATATTTTACACCCAGGAATCTTCTGCAAATAGCAAAAGCCGTTCAATCCAGTATTCTTCCAGTATCCCCGAATATTTATTAAATGCTTCAAGTTAAAGCAGCTTAAAATTGAATGCAGGAATCAGCAGCAAGAAAGCATTAACAGCAATGTGAGCACGAGGTCTTTCTTCACTCCAAATAACAGTCTTCATCATGCAATTTGAAAATAAATCCTATAAAGTGACTATTAAAATACCATTGAGAAATGTTTAAAAAAAAATGTGGTTTGGCACTTATGAATTGTTGTAGAATCCATTCTAGGTTTAATTTAAAAAAACAAACTAACTTTTCTTCTCTTTGATGAGTTTTTGGAAGGTTTGTTTAATTATCTTCAGACATCATATGTCATCACTCTGGATAATATCCTATTTAATTGCAATTCAACAGTTAAGTCCCAAATCTGGTCTGCTCCAGCTTTTATTCTTCATTTAAGACAGAGATTCTGTTTAGTACATTGTACTAAAAAGCAAGCTGATTGTGGTGATGAAACAAACAAAAGCAATAATTTCTCCAGCAGCACTGCAGCATAACGGGTGAGGCTCATTTTGATGTGTATTTCTGCAAATCACAAGAGAACAGGGCCAACTTATGTGGGGGATTCGTCTCCTCAATACAAGCTTGGGCAATTTGCAACCCAACGGTATGAATATTGATTTCTCGAACTTCAAGTAACCCTTGCTTTCCCTCTCCCTCCGTCCCTCCCACACCCTCGCTTTTCGACTATGTAAATGGATCCTGTATCAAACCTTTGTCCTCGAGATCCTTGTCTAGAAACCAGCCACAGTATCCCCCAGATTATTTGTTTAAATGGTAACTGATGGTTTACCTTCCAGTTGGAGATGTTTTCCACATTTTGTTTTTAAATACATTGGCTTGAGATTTTCATTTTTTTTAAAGTCCCACACAGAGCTGCTGACATTTCCTTTATAACTCCTCGTGGGTTTTGTGCACACTGACAGATGTACAGAAGGGTGTCAGTATAACCTCACCACACCTTATTTTCATTGCCATTGGAACTGTGTTGTGTTCTTGCTTATGGAGTCCTTATGTGTTACTCCTTATGGAGTCGGATAGTGAAGCACAAATTGTCTGGTGTTTCCCAACAACTACAATGGAAAATCTACCCAGTGAACCAGTATAAGTTAGATCTTTTCATTGACAGTAAATGGGGAGAAATGGGTGTCAGAGCAAGGAAGAAGATATAGATATTATACAATTGTTTTCCATTAATTAGGTTAACTTAAATTTATTTAGTTGTTAGTTGGTGCTCTTATTTTGGTTTTCTCTTTCAACTATTTTAGTTTTCTCTTTCAACTATCACAGCGAGAACGTACAAACTGCATACAGTTGTTTGGAAACATTCTAACTACCTGACATTTTGATGTCTGGAGTCACACATTGCACAAAGGAAGGTGGTTATGACCGTTGGAAACCAATTTTCTCAGCCCAAGACCATCACTGCAAGATCACAATAATCATAATTATAATCATAATCATACTTTATCAGCCAAGTATGTTTTACATCATACAAGGAATTTGATCTGCCATTAAAAAGCCACAAAAAACACACAAAATACATTTTAACATGAACATCCACCACATGCATGTCACAGGGAGAATGCACAAACTCCATATAGACTGCCACTTGTAGTCAGGATCGAACCCGGGACCCGGGTCTCTTGCGCAGTAAGGCAGCATCTCTACAGCTGTGCCACCGTGCCGCCCGGTGAAGAAAGCATTTCAGATAGAAAAATGTACAATGACATTTCAGAAGAATATATTCAGTAAAGATATGACATTGTGAGAGGTTTCTGGATGATCAAATGCCTGGCCAAAGAGAAGCTTAAAAACTAAGAGAGGGACGTTCCAAAAGGAAATTCCAGTCTTAGAGAAATTGAATGCTGAAATACAGGTGTCCTGCTGATGGAGTCAACGTGGTCCTAAAGCTTGACAGTTAATCTCAGTTTCCTCACATGAAGCACATATTTTCTTTGAAGATCTACAAACATTTATCTACTTTCTGAAGGCTGTGCTATTGCAGAAGGTCATTCATATCACTTTCCTAGCTATTGTCTCCTCTCATGATTTAAGTCTGTCAGCCTTGATAGTTGTTCTTTGGATGCAAAAGAGCTGGTGCTCAGGCAAACACGAGACAATAAAAATCTACGTTAAATGGTGAATTTGTTGAATTTATTGTGTTGGTCCAAAGTGGAAAATGATGGAACATTATGATAAATCACTGAACCGTGTCTTTCAGTTCAACGTCTGATTGATCAAAAAAATGAGAATCACAGTGTAGAAAACAAGTGGTAATTATTTCAGCTTGTTTCAACATGACTCCTATAGATCAGAAATCAAGACAGTCATATATTGTACGCAGCCTGGGTTAGAGATCGTTGACCTTCTCATAGCACACTTACATGTATGACCTTACAATGATATAGGACTGACATGTTAATGATTAGGTTGGACCTACAGTGACAATTGGACCTACATTGGATAGCAATGTTACAAAATTTTGAGATTTAAAAAATCAAGTCTGCAATTTATCCCATCAGATAAAGCATAAAAAGAAGTTAAATTTGACATCTAATTCACTTTCATATCTTCAGTATTAAAAAGGTTATGGCCATTTTCATACTCTGAAATTAGCATCTTGTTTCCTATTGCTTTTCTATTGACTTAACACAAAAGTTGTGATCGGAGACAGTCAAACGCCCATAACTTTCTTAAAAATTAAGAGAACTGAAAGAAATTTTCAGTTATTATAGATTGAAGTATTCTGAAACAAATATGAAACAATCTTACTTGGATGACCTGAAATTAAAGCATATAATTAGTTAGTTACCCAATTGTAGCTAATTACAAAATTCAATTACTAGATCTAAACATCTATCCATTTCTTAATAAAAAAATAACATTTATTTTAAAGCCTAAGCGTCCAATTAACATTCACACAATAATTCACAATATAACATGATTTTAAAATCTAATTGTCATTAATTTATAGGCCAAATTGAAGGAATTTAGTGTGTAATGCCTGTAGATTAATGGCCATTGCGAATCTCCAGAAATAGCTCGCACTCCGAGACAATAAAGCTCCGGGTGGCAAGGGAAAACCGCATTTTAACCCCCCCTCCCCCCTCAAAGGCGCCAAAGTCGCGCACACGGCCAGTGACAGAACTGCAGCACCGCTAAAGGTAAGTTTTGTAACATACCTACATTGGACAAACTGGACCTACAGTGAGTTTTAAAACCATATAAGCCTACTGTGAGGGAAATAAAACCTAGAGATACATTGCACTTATCTGAAGTTTGAGTATATTTTTACATAGCCTTTATAATTTATATCACATAATAATGTCTTATTTGACACTCAATAGTACAAGATTGGATAATGTTTTAATGGATTTGCATACTTTCATGTACCAAGATTAAGGTATAACTAATGAATCACGATTTGCAAATAAAACATTGACCATAAAGAACAACATAGTCCTTTTTTTTAAAAGATAGCAAACTTGTTAGAAAGAGTTGTCAGAATTCCTGAGATCTCAGATTTACTTTCTGTGGGAATTTAAAATACCAATTAACAATAATGTTTTAATTAATAATAAGATATCTTTCCCATCAAATAATTTTACAGTTAAAACATCAAATAGATAAACACATCAGTTCAATAATATGAAGTCTGCTTCTCAGGAGAATAGCTTGGGTTTATGATTCCTTTTATGGAAGAGCTGCTTCCTGTCGTGGTTTTCCTCTACCAGCTCCCGAACTTACTTCTGTTGAAAATACCCCGCTTATTTAACAGAGTGTTTTTTATAACAGTAGTTATATATAATTTGACTATCAAATAAGGCAAACAGATCTGCAGATCGCCCAGTTTATATTTTACAGCAGATTCGTAGCATTGGAGGTGACGCAAGGGCAATTGTGGATTCAAAGTTGTCTTTCACATGAACGAATGTGGGCTGTCATGAATGGAGGGATGGCAGGGAAACAGGGCACCAGAAAGGGTTGTAAAGTGAGCAAGCGTGCTTCTGGGCTGTCGAAACAACCTCCACTCAGAATGCCTGGGCCAGGAAATTGGCAGCCAACCATGCCAGCACTGCTGGCTGTAGCCTTTGTTTGTCCCCAGAGGTTCCTCTAAACCTTATTTTATAAAGAGTTGCAGACAATAATTTCATTAAATGTTCTTTCATGTCTCAAAGTAAATGACAGCACACTCAACGCAAAGTCAAGTATTCTAAAGTGCCGCGATTACGCCCATACAGGCAAGGCTCCAGAGTACTAGCTTCAGTTTAGATTTCATTGCCTCTTCTAAAGATGGAGTTGGCAGCAGAGAGAGTTCAGCTAGTTTTTAATCACCTATCTTCAGAATGTAACATTAGAAAAAGAGCGTATAAATACAGCTTTATTCAATAACTCCATCTTTTGATGTTGCACTTACGTTTAAACTGAGTCACGGTTTCAAGTGCCTTGTGCATGTGGAAATAATTGGTGCACTTAAATATATTTGAATGTATGCAAAGTACTTTGCAATCTTCCTTTGTGACAAAAAAAAGGCAATGCCACATAATCACTACATGGTGAATGATCTCTCAGACTCGCAAATTATCCCACACTAGATATTGGTATCACAGATCTGAAAAGAGAAATGTGATTATTTAATTGTACATAATTTATTCATGGTATTGCTTCAGTTGGGCTAAGACAAGATTTATAAAACTTCTTTAAAAATCCGGCCGAGCACTGAATTACATAGAATATCAAAAGATCTGCGCAGAAATTAACCTAACAATAATGCAACACTCATTGTTTTCATTTTCTTTCTTTTTGTAATTTTTTATTGAAATATTCACTTTGACAACCCCTGCAGTGACTTAATCTTGTATATAATTCCATGTTAAATGATCTGAGAAACAATATTCAGATAGACTAGGTTACAGTAATCATCAGAATTATTCAGTCATGAAAGTGCGAGATACAGCAAAATAACAAATCACTGTTATTGGATAGCTGCTGTAGGAAGGAACTGCAGATGCCGGTTTACACCGTTGATAGACAAAGTGCTGGAGTAACTCAGCGGGACAGACAGCATCTCTGGATAGAAGGAATGGGTGACGTTTCGGATCGAAACCCTTCTTCAGACTGAGAGTCAGTCTGAAGAAGGGTCTTGACCCCAAACGTCACCCATTCCTTCTACCTAGAGATGCTGCCTGTCCTACTGAGTTACTCCAGCATTTTGTGTCTATTATTGAAAAGCTAATGGTTATATCTTATTTATTGGTTAGGGGCAACCTTGGTATTCAAATTAATTCAATAATGTTTTGTCAGAATTCAAGTTTGATCAGAAAACCTCATTTCTATGTATTAAAACTCACTTACTGTTCGATGAGATAATTTGGAAAAGTGTGTGACATTCTCTGGACTACAGGAGCCTACAGTTTCCAGTAGCAACACATTTAAATAACACTCCCTAAAGCATGAAAGCTGCATTTGGAAATCAGTGCTTGTTCTTGTATTTACTGGACGACAGTCATTTGCAGAAATATACTATTCTGTACGGTTAGTAGTTTTAAAAAACCAGTCAAGCTAAACTTTAGGTTGATCACTTAGTTGACTCTTTACTATTTATGGTTATTGTGGTCAGAAATAAAATGACACCACTGTTTTAAGGGAAAAGGTACAGAACACGAACAGGCCCTTCGGACGACAATGTCCGTGCAAACATGACGCCATGATAAACTAAGCTCATTTGCATGTTCGTGATCCATGTTCCTCCATTCCATCCATATCCATGTGCTTATACAAAACCCTCTTAAACACTACTATCACTCTAGAGTCTTGTACATGTGGGAATAATCAGTGCACTTAAAAATATTTGAATGTATGCAAAGTATTTTGGAATTTTCCTTTGTAACCTAAAAGAGCGATGCCACATAGTCATCATGTGGTGAATAATATTTTCAGACCCAACAATTATCCCACACTAAACGTTAACAGTTTCCTCTTAATCTTTAAAACAGCATGATAAATTCCAAGTTTTAAAAAGGAGTCTCTGACAAAATTAACTAAGGCTATTGATTCATATATGATGCTAACAATCTCTTTGGCCCACCGAGTCCACACCACCCATCATGTATCCATTTACATCTATTCTGCACTAATCCTATTTTATTTTCCCCACGTTCCCATCGATTACTCCCAGATTTGACCACTCATTTCACTATCAACCTGTTTATTCTTGGGGGATGTGGGAAGAAACCAGACCACCTGGGGGAGACCCACACAGTCATAAAGATAAAGTGAAAACTCCATGCAGACATCATCAGAGGACGGGACAGGACCTGGATCATAGATGCTGTGAGGCTTACATGCTGTGAAACTCTGCTCACTGCACTACTATGCCTCTTTGTTTGTTTGATGAGCAGAAATGTCCATGTTGTTGGGAAGATGGGGAAGTAGTGTTGATGGGTGGGGAAGTTTTCCATATAAATGTTATTACCATGGATTTGGGATGAACACATGATGAGATACAGTAATAGTTATATTGGAAGAACGTTTATTGAACTAGATTCCCTCTGTAATTAATTTTATCAGCCACGGGGAAAAATTACAATATTATCACTTTAAACTTTAGACTTTAGAGATACAGCATGGAAACAGGTCCTTTGGCCCACCGAGTCCGCGCCGGCCAGCGATCCCCGCACATTAACACTACCCTGCGTCCACTGGGGACACTTTTTATACAAGCCAATTAACCTACAAACCTGTACGTCTTTGGAATGTGGGAGGAAACCGAAGATCTCAGAGAAAACCCATGTGGTCACGGGGAGAACCTACAAACTCTGTACAAACAGCACCCATAGTCAGGATCAAACCTGCGTCTCTGGCGCTGAAAGAACTCTACCGCTATGCCACTGTGCTACCCAGTACCTGGTGTAGTACTGGTGAACTGGATGATGATCTATCATATTCATGTACAGTATGATCTGACTGGATAGCATGCAGAACAAGCATTTCATATACATGTGACAATAAAATAAACTAAACTAAACATTAGAGACATTATAAGCTGCAGATACTAGAGCCATGGACAAAAACATACTGCTGAAGGAATATAAATGTGCCTTTCAGAAAGACTACACACTACACATTGCATGGCAGTACATATCCCAAGGTGGAGGTACAGAGTAGCAAGGTGGTGCTCATTCAGAAAGGACTGGATATTGAATAGCAGAATATGTAACTGTGCTTTCCTTGTTTCCTTCCTGCAGTGTCATTGAAAGTCTCGAGGCTTTTCCTTACATGTGTTCTTAATTTTAAAAAACAACCACAAAAAAAGAATATTGCACCAGTACTAGATTATAAGAAAGAAAGAAAGAAAGAAAGACTTGCATTTAGAAATTTGTAATTGGCTAAACACAGGTAGCAAAATGCGTTGCTGCAGTCCAATGTCACACCTGTTGCTGCAGCCTTGGAAATAGTACTAAATTGGTTCCCATTCCTCGTACCATGATGTGAGTGAACTGAAGGAACCGCCTAGATTCTCGCTTGCACATCACATACGGAAGGAAATCCACGTCAATGCCATATGTTGAAGGCAGCCAGCATAACTTATTTAATTATTTAACTTGATTTCACATATCGCTCTAGCTAATTTAATGCAGCGAATAAAGATCACAAGATTCCACACTAAATATGGTGCATGTTGATGTTAACTTTTATGTAGTTGTGTGTCTTGTTGCTTTTTCTTTAGTGTGGCAGCATGGTAAATCGCATCCCACTGTACCTTAATTGGTACACGTGACAATAAAAGACCTTTGAAACCTTTAACTGGACATAAGATGGGAATTGTTGGCTAGCCAAAATCATGCAGAAGTAGTGGAAGAAGTCAGGGGCAGAAGAGTTGCTCCAGGTACGGTTGAAATGCAGAAAAAAATTCAATGAAATATTGTGTTATTAAATTAAAATACTTAACATTATCCTCTGTTCAGATCTCATTGTCTCAATTCTCATAATCTTTGATTTCATCCATTTCATATCCATGCTCCTCCAGCCAATTTTACATGATGTTTCTTCGATCAGCACGATAACGGTAGCAATGTGGTGCAGCAGTAGAGTTGTTGCCTTACAGCATCAGAGGCACGGGTTCGATCCAGACTATGGATGCTGTCTGTACAGAGTTTTTATGTTCTCCCCGTGACCTGTGTGTTTTTTCTTCAGGATCTCTGGTTTCTTGCCACACTCCAAAGACGTACAACCAAGAGGTTAATTGGCTTGGTATAATTTTTAATTGTCCCTCTGCGTCGGAAGGAACTGCAGATGCTGGTTTAAACTAAAGATAGACACAAAATGCTGGTGTTACTCGGCGGGACAGGCAGCATCTCTGGAGAGAAGGAGTGACCATTCTGAGTTACTCCAGCAGTTTGTGTGTAAATTGACCCTAGTGTGTGTAGGATAATATTAGTGTGCAGGGATCGGTGGTCGAAGTGGACTCGATGGGCCGAAGGGCCAGTTTCCCTTTGCCATATCTCTAATCTAAACCAATCTCAATTAGCCATTGTCTCAACCCATAATATTTAATTTCATCCATTTCACATCCATCTTCCACCAGCAAGTTTTACACAATACTTCTTCAATCATCACTACATTTCTAATAAACTAATTTTCAGTTCAATCTTCAAATAAGTATTCACCGTCTTAACAGCATTAATAATATTTGGAGATATTGTGACATTGTTCTAATGTACGAATAATAATTTCCTGATTTTCTTATCTTTGTGCCTATATCATGTGGAAAATGTATCTCCTATTTATGGAGTATATTCTGCACTTTAAAGTCAGCTTGCAGGCTTCATGATCACATTCTGAGGAGAAACAGAGCAAAATACAAAAAAAGAAAAAAGGAAAATGAAGTGTTAGGAATAAAAAGAGAGAGAGAGAGAGAGAGAGAGAGAGAGAGAGAGAGAGAGAGAGAGAGAGAGGGGGAGAGAGAGAGAAGAAAAAAATGAAATTAAATAAATATTAGTTTAGATCACTTAGATTTGGGGTTAAATACAGTTAACTATTGGGATGCTTGTTGGTCTGAAGAAGGGTCTTGTCCCAAAAAGTCATGTATTCCTTTTCTCCAGATATGCTGTCAGACCCACTGAGTTACTCCAGCTTTTTGTGTCCGTCTTTGAGATGTTTGTTGACTTAGGTAGTTGGAAAAATGCAAAAGACATTGTAGCATATTGATAACAAGTAAAAATCTCTGGAGAACTCGAGGAAGAGGAGGAAGAATGTGGTCCTAGAGTAGAGGTTACTCTAGTATTTTGTGTCTTTTTTTTTTACTGAACTCAGTAGGTTTGGAAGCATTTATGGATGGAAATTGGCAATTAAAGAGAGACCCAACCCAAAACATCACCTGCTCATTTCTTTCCACAAATGCCACCTGACCCGCTGAATCCCTCCAACAGTATGTTTTTTTTGCAATTGAGAAATCTATATTACTAAAAGTCTGATCTTGACCACTTCCTGTTGTTCTGTATATTGATTTAAGAAAAAACGCTGCCACTTATGGCTGTGACTTTTGGTCATCTTACTCAGAGTCCCCCTCCGCTGCGCAGGACAAGAGGATTTTTCCCATTGAAAAATAAAAGAGTTATTAGTGTTTAAAAAATGTTGAGATTCGCTCTCGGGAAAGCCACGTCCCTTCCGGAGGGACTATAAAACCCGGATGTGTTCAGTGCCTCAGTCAGTCTCTGCAAGATGGAGGAGCGAGAGGGTCACATTTCTCAATCTGAGTTGTGAATAACACTGAATACATGTCTACTAAACAGTGAGTGGTTTTAAATAAAGTTTGGAAACGCTAAAGCTGTGTTGCCTTTGGTTTGGAAATGCTAAAGCTGTGTTGCCTTTGGTTTGGAAATGCTAAAGCTGTGTTGCCTTTGGATTGGAAATTCTAAAGCTGTGTTGCCTCTGGTTTGGAAATGCTAAAGCTGCGTGCCTATGGTTTGGAAATGCTAAAGCTGTGTTGCCTAATTAAAGTTCCCTTGCCTAATTAAAGTTGCCTTGCCTAATTAAAGTCGCCTTGTCTAATTAAAGTTGCCTTGCCTAATTAAAGTTGCCTTGCCTAATTAAAGTTGCCGTGCCTACTATATAATTAAAGTCTAATCTTCACCATTTCCTGTTTGTGCTTTATATTGATACGTATGGCTGTGATATTTGGCCATCTTACTCAGAGTCCCCCTCCGCTCATCAGGTACCGAGGATTTTTCCCATCGCTGAAAAATAAAAGAGTTATTAGTGTTTAAAAAATGTTGAGATTCTCTCTCCTGTCAATCACGTCATGAAGGCCACGCCCCTTCTGGTGGGAGTGGGGGAGGGACTACAAAACCCAGAAGTGTGGGCGTGGCTCAGTCTCTGCAAGATGGAGGAGGGAGAGGTCACGACTCGCTGTCTTTGGTGGCCTTGCATTCTGCTTGAAATGGTATGAAACTGCACTTGAATTTGGTGGCCTTGCACCCTGCTTGAAGTGGTAAGAAATTGCACTTGAATTTGATGGCCTTGCACCCTGCTTGAAATGGAATTTCCACGGATAGCCGTGAGTCAATACCAGCCCACCAGCCGTGAGTGAGTGAGCTAGCAGCATAATAGGCTTGAGTGACTGAGCTGCCAGACCAAGAATCCATTCGGCCCACAATGTCCACACTAGCCCTCTGGAAACCAGTCCCTTCAGCCCACAACACCCATACTAGCATCCCCCCCTCCCCAAATATTGGAATTGGTGGAGAGGTGGAATATTGTGTTGGGGGACCAGCCCTCCCGTGTGATGCTGGGACCCAACGGGTCCCACTTAGTCTAGTATTAATTATAAGCATGGACCAAAATACTAATGAGGAGCTCGTTCCTGAAAATAAGATTAATGATACTTAATTAATCCATGATCCTTTGATGCAGATAGCACTACAAATTCCCACTGTATCTCGATTACAGGATGGAATCACATGCACAACTTGCTGTTCATTAGATTATCACCTCAACAAGGGGCACAATGTTCTGAGTGGCTTACACCATTTAAAGGTTGATTGCACAAATGAAAGACAGACTACACCTCCTTCAGGTACGGTGCATTGCTGCAGTTGTTAATTGACACTCTGCTGCTTATTCTGTTCCACCAGATGTCCCAAGATCTATGTGGGTGATCAGGTTTCATGATTTTCTGAATGCATTGGAAGTTTGGGCTCAGAAGGCAGAGGAGAGGAAAGGACATGTGTCTTTTCACCAGTACTACACCCAGTACTGGGCGGCATTGTGGCGCAATGGTAGAGTTGCTGCCATACAGCGCTTTCAGTGCCAGAGACGCAGGTTTGAGCCTGACTACGGGTGCTGTCTGCACAGAGTTTGTTGGTTCTCCCCGTGACCACATGGGTTTTCTCCGATATCTTTGTTTTCCTCCCCACACTCCAAAGACGTTTGTAGGTTTGTAGGTTAATTGGCTTGATATAAAAAATTGTCTCTAGTGGACATACGGTAGTGTTAATGTGCGTGGATCGCTGGTCGGTGCGTACTCAATGTGCTGAAGGGCCTGTTTCTGTGCTGTATCTCAAAACTAAACTAAAAAATACATTTCAACAGAAGCAGGCAGAAATAACTACAGCAGATAAAACTGAAACACAAGCACCAACAATGTGGACAAAGCTAAATGACCACACATACATGATCAAGGTCAAAGAATGCTTCATAGTACATTAATTACAACACAACCTTCATTGCTTCACACGCGCATCACTTGCCTACCGGGAATCACTATCAATAATGCCCAAGATTTACATTCTCAACTTCACCCACACATACTTAAGAAGTCTATAAGCCTTGGACACACATCCGACAGATAATGTACACCATTGGCAAATTAAGCACGACAAGCATGTCACCCAATCCCATTATGCAGTGCTTACTTTTTTAATTCTCCCCTTCCCTGGCAGCCCTAGAATATAACAAATGTTACAGTGCATGATTACAGGCTGAAGCAACTGAGTGGCAGGAGACAGGCACAAAATGAGATGGATTTTATCATGAAGATAGACACAAAAAGCTGGAGTAACAAGCGGCATCTCTGGAGAGAAGGAATGGGTGACGTTTCAGGTCGAGACCCTTCTTCGGAGGTTTTTATCATCTTTGGGCAATCATTAGTGAGTCAGAAGGTAGTGGTAGGAGCTAGCTCAAAGAAGATGATGGTCTGCATGGTTCCGCTCTCCATTGTCAATTTCTTCTGATGTACATGCTGCAGAATCAACTTCCATTACCTACCCTCAGACCACATCGCTAGACTTGCACCTTTCTCCATATTGACAGCATATGCAACCTGGCCAGGTGGGGTTAGAAGAGCAAGGGTGATGGTGCAGAGAATTACAGCCATTAACCCTGGATTGCAAAATTTAGACTGAAGCTGGGAATAAGATTGCATCTTATGTAGAACACAACTGCAGGAATAAGCTAGGAATAAGAGAACTGGATACAGACAATGCAGTTAGCACAGTTGCACAGAGACCAAGATTACGTCATGGGTTTCTGATAAGCAATGAGGTGATTCTTACAAGTCTGCTTAAAAGGCACATTGAAACTTTTTCATAGAACACAAAGTGACTCAACGGTTCGGGCAACATCTCTGGATAACACAGATAGGCCCATCTATGTCCCTCACACATTACCCCCAGTGATGCTGCCTGACCCATAGAGTTATTGCAGCACTTAGTGTTCTACATAAGATCTACACTAAAACGTTTGATGCTTTGCCAGCCCTGTAATGACCATGCACACATTTTCAAAGAGAATAATCTGGAATTAATCTCACAAAACCCAATTCCCTTCTTTCCAACATGGAATTGGTGGCCCACTGCAAGACATCTTGATTAAATTTCCATGCAGCTTTGGAGAGTAGATATCTCAACATCCAATGCAGGGCGGCCACCCAGAATTCAATCAGTGTACTTCTTGTAGGCCTAACGGTAGACTCTTGAAGCAGGCACTCTCTTCTCAGCTTCAACATTGTAAATGAAAACTTTACAAGCTCTTAAGTGTGCAACATCTTTTAATGATAGTGCTGGGCCTCCATGATAATGTTCCCACCAATGGATGTCTCACCAACTACCTTGAATCCCTAACACAAGAGCAGTTATAAAAAAAAAAAACGAAAAACGAAAGGGAGGGGGTGGTGGGGGGGAGGGGGAAGGTAGAGATAGGGTGGGGGGGAGGAGGAAGGGGAATGGTTGGATTGGGTGGTCGAGGAGAATAAAGAAAATGAAACAAGACTAAAAAAAAAAAAACAAACGAAAAAAGATAAAGAGATTTAGAAATCAGGGGGGAAAAAAGAAAAAAAAAAAGAAAAATAAATAACAAGGAGGGGGGGAAAAATCACAAAAATAAACGGATGGGGGGAGATGGGGGGTGGGGGTTGTGGGGGAAGGGGATGAGGAGTGTGAGGAAAGAAGGGAAAAAAAAAAAGAAAGAAAAGAATTGTGCCCCGCCCACACGAACAGCCCCAACTAACATACCCCTCCACCCGAGCCCCGCCAAGAACCCCCTTTAACATCAGTGCCCCTACACCCCCCCCCCCACCTGCCCCTGCCCCCCCCCCCCCATCCACTCCCCCCCCCCCCCCCCCACCCCCTCTCATGCGTCCCGCATCCCCCTTACCTCCCTCACTAACCCCCCCCCCCTCAACTTACCCCGGCTCATCCCCCCCCCCCCCCCCCCCCCCCCCACCTCCCCCCCTCTATTGGCTTCCTCCCCTGCCACCACCCCCCCCCCTTATCCACAGTTTCTTGCTCCCTCCTCCACTATCCCACTTCCCCCATTATCCCCCCCCCCCCCACCCCCGCCCTTTCTCACCCCTTCCCCCGGGTTTTCCCCCCTTTCTATAACCCCCCTCCGCCCTCGAAACCCCCCCCGTACATCCCCCCCGCCGGCCCGGATTTCCCCCCCCCCCCATCCTCTTCACTCTCCCCCCCCCCCCCTCCTCCATCCCCCCCCCAACCCCCCCCCCCCCACCCCTCCCCCACCTTAACCCCTCACCCCCCCCCCCCTAGTCCCCTCACCACCCCCCACCGGTCCCCCTCACCCACCTCGCCTCCCTTACCGCCCCCCCCCGGCTTAAAAAGTCCACCTCACACACCCCCCCCACCGCCCCCACACCCCCTCCTCCCCCCCACCCCCCCCCCGCCTACCACCCATCTACCACTCACCCCCCCCCTTGATTCTCCTACCAAATCTCACTTCCTCCCCACTCATCCAACCAGCTCATCTCACATAGCCTCAACAAAAACTACTGCATTCCACTCCACCATCAACCACTCCACTGTGTCTCGATTTAACCAGCCTCCCCGTGCTTTCCATCCCATTAGAACAGAGGCTGGAAAGTCCCATAGTCATACATATAGAACATGTGAGGTCCTTAAGATTATCTAAAGATTTATGGGAGATGAAGGATTATGGTGCCAAATCTTGTGGATTTTAGTAAAGTGAAAAGCGTCTATTTTAACAATCGGAAAGTCACGTGAGTGACTATGTGAAGAACCCAGATCGCCTGCAGTGCGTGTCATTACGACGCACACGTTTGGCGAAGCACCAGTCTGGCAGGCACGTTGCTCCTGCCATCGGTAAGTTTAAACTCCAGGTAAGTATTTGTACCTGTTTTTTGATGTCCTGCAGGAACGCTTTCTTCCACAGAGGTTCCTGCCGAATGCTTCGCAGGTGCCGACGAGGGAACCATCTGCGGGCTGTGGGGAAACCCCGGTCCTACCACGGAAGCGGGTAGCTGGAGAATGTCGGGCTCGTGAAGTTCAGTCAGTGACAAAATGGTCAGTGACTGGGTTCCTGGGGAGGGGAACTTCAGCAGAAGTGCGGTTCTTAGACCACAGTGGCCCACGATATGGGGCTGAAGGTTTGGGAGTAATTGAGCGAATGTGCATATCTGCTTGCTCAACTTAATGTTGACACGTTATGATGGTGGCATATGTTAGTCATATTTGATCTTTATTTTATGAGGAGTTATGTTGAGGGACTACGTGCTCTCTGCTCCCAGCCCTCATAAAGATCATCTGGTAGTTCTCGTCTTCTCTTCTTACTTCAATATTTTTACTTCAATTATTGAAGTATTCTTACTTCAATTATTGTTATCTGTGATTTCACACCGTTGCTTTGAAGATTGACGTGCACTTTGTGCGATCGGGGTTCTTCACGTAGTCCCTCAACATAACTCCTCATAAAATAAAGATCAAACTTCAAACTTGGTAAGTTCTCGTTTAATCTTACTATTATCCTTTATACTTAAGTATTTACCTATACTGAAACGTGTTATCAATATCAACTAATATCCAAGGCATCAAGATGCTTTGATTATTTAAACAATTCGTATTTTGAAGTTTTGTCTGTGGATCTTTCTGCTTTCCAAAGTAATATCCTGTCCAGTGACCTATCCAGGGACTCAGAGACCTCATTCCATTACTTTATTCTTATCGAGACAATAATGTATTTACCTCTCTTGCAGTCAGTGCATTGATAATCAAGGCAAGACAGTATTGCGCAGCTGTAAATCCCCTTTCAGATAAGTGTTTCAATAAGGTGAGAGAGGAAATATTTAAAAGGGACCCAAGGGACAACTTTTTCATGTAGAGAGGGGTGCCTATGTGGAAGAGGAGATGAGGGAACCGGGTAAAATTATAACTTTTAAAAGACACTTAAACAGATAGAAAAGTTTTGGAAGAATATTGGCCAGGCAGAGGCAAGTGAGATTTCCTCAGTTAGGCAAATTGGTTGACATGCGCAAGTTGGGCTGAAAGGACTGTTTTCATGCTGTATATCTCTATGACTCCAAGAAAAATGGCCCGGACCAATTCAGGAATTCTTCCCTTATACCCGTTTGTGATAATGATAACCCAGTGTGCCATGAAGCACAATTTTCAAAGTACTCTAGGTTCATTTGAACTTCCTGGTCACTTCATAAATTTACTGTGGGGTTGTCCAGTTCTGGTGAACCCATAGACACTCCTTCATATTCTGTAGTCATTAAATGATTGAAATGTTGCAAGAATTCTTTCAAACGCCTGCTTTACTTCAACGGAAGAACTGCTGAAGATGCAATGGCATTTTCTGAATTAACTGTGGATCTGCTGATGTCTGGGCAGACAATCGAGACAACACTTTAGAAACTCAACCGTAAATATTTACTCAGCAGGGACCAATAATCTGCATGTGTTGAAAAGATATAATCAGAGCTCAGTTCTGGCTAGTAAATTACAAATTGATGGCACAACTAGTCCAAGAAATGAGTAGGCTTCTCCTGAAGAAGTTGGCACCTCTGAATGAAAGTTTGCCAACTGTGCTTGAATTGAAGGATGCATTCATATGGAGTTATCACCCTAATTTCTGATCGTTATTCAGCTGCTCTATCTTAGCTTTCTGGGGATGCTTTGAACATGTTCCTGTATTCTTACAATCTGTCGTTAGCTTTACGCTAGGTTTGCCAAGGGTTCCAGCCAAGGGAGTGATGTTGGGTAGACAGCATGAATTAGTTGTCCTCTCTCACCATCTGTGATCCCATCTATGCCACTCCCAGCAGTGTTTTTTCTTGGCCTGGGAGTGAGCTAATCCAGACTATTTATACTAATGGCCATCAAGGCATTGTTGCTCTAGGGCAGTTTTCAGAGTTAATTATTGCTTGCTCCAATAAACAGCAGAAAGAGGAATAGGTCACTCAGCTGATCTCCTGTCCAGTGCCATCTCCCCATGGCCTTCATTTCCTGGTCTGGGTCTGGGTCTGGTCTGGTTATTTTAGTTTAGCTTAGTTTCGAGCTCAGCCCACTGAGTTTGCGCCGACCAATGATCACCTGTGCACACTAGTTCTATCCTACACACTAGGACAACTTACAGAAGCCAATTAACCCTCAAACCTCAAACCTGCACGTCTTTGGAATGTGGGAGGAAACCAGGGCACCCGGAGAAAACCCATTCGATCAGGGAGAACGTGCAATCTCCATACAGCCAACACCAGTCGTCATGATGTGTCTATTTCTTCTTTAAATTCACCCATTGATCTGTATTGTGTTCGCCCTGCTGCAGGGAAATTTCCATTGAAGTCAACAGGGCAGCAGCAAGACTGGCAATGGCATGAAGACCAGCACAGCGTGACTAGTTTATGTGAGTATGTTTTTATGACATAACCTGATGCTTAAACATGGCAATGGAATTATCATTTAGGTCTTATATTTGTTGATTGTGGTCTACATAACAAAGAGATTGATTGAGAGATACAACTTCAAAACGGGCCCTTCGGCCCACTGAGTTCGTGCTGATCATCAATCACCCATTCATTAGTTCTATATTATCCCACTTTCCCATCCACTCCCTACAAAGTAGGGGAACTTTTATAGAGACCAATTAACCTACAAAACCACACATCTTTGGGATATGGGAGGAAATAGGAGCACCCAGAGGAAACCTGTGTGGTCAGCGGGAGAACATGTAAACATCGAAACCGGGTCTCTGACGTTCTGAGGCTGCAGCTCCACCATCTGTGCCTTGAGATGGCCCTCAATAAAGTTGGAACTGTGGTAGGATGAGGACTATTTGCTTTCTTTATTTTTCTTCAGTTGAACTACATACGCATCGCGGGCAAGTTAGCATTTTTGACTGTCCCTGAATGCAAAGAGGTAGTGGTGTGGAGTTGCCTTCTTGCTTGTTGCAAGAAGAGTTAGAGGTAGCCCTCCTTACAGCTAGAGACTATTGATATCCTTCCATTAGATTTATGTCTACTTTAAAGGTATAACAACAGCTGTTGATATTCACATAAGATCACAACTTGTGTCTAGTTTGTTACTGGTTGTGGCTTTTGAAGGTGCTGTGGAGCACTTTACTGTGTGTCACTGAAGGATGGAGAAAATGCTCGGATTAGTGAAGCATGTTGAAACTGAGCTCATTCCGTGTTGATAATGCCAATGCAAGTTAGACTTTTTCACATTAGAAAAGATAACCATCTATTTGTATGAATCAGGCTTATCAGGTCAACTTTTAATTAACTCTGAATTAATTTCTTGAGCATTAGTAACGGGCAAAGTACCAGGAACTGGTGGAGATGTGCCAGGACAGCGGCTGGAAGACAGACTATGAGCCCATAGAGGTGGGCTGTGGAGGCTTTCCAGGACGCTCACTCTGCAAAGTCCTCAACCAGTTGGGCATTACGGGGCTGGCAAAGAAGAGGGTCTTTCAATCCGCAAACGAAGCTGCAGAGAAAGCCACTAGGTGGCTTTGGATTAAGAGGGCTGATCCGTGGGCGGTTGCTGCTGGGACGCAAGTTGGAGCCTGATCAACCCCGGCTGGCTCACCTGGGCGAGGATGTCTGATGTTGTGCGACCCGAAACACCCGATGACCCCAGGTCACATCACTGAGGATGTGTCCCAGCGCATCTAGAAGATGTATCTTTCACACCCACTCACAGGAAGCACAAAGCAAAAGCATTCATCTCTGTCAGTGTATCGAGAAGGCAGAGATGAACATGCAATATGATCTCTTGTTTGTTCAGCATTGACCATGAGGATATTCTGGTTGCACATGCACTCAGCCTGAATATTGAGGGACTAATGCTCGATACAGTATTGATATGGTTCAATATTCCAAGATGCACTCTTGAAAATGATCTGGATAGAGTCAATAATCTACTACAATCTCGGGACGTCCACAACATTCAGAAACCACTCTGCATGTGCTACTTGCTGCTCCCTGTACCAGTAAAAGTAGTTAAATTCCATCTCCTTGATCTGAGAGCTTCATTAACATCTCTGAACAGCAGTGAAAAGTGTTCTGGAAGATGGAGCAAATGACCCATCACCAGTTTAGAGTGATCATGGGTTAACGATATCAGGGCCACGGACATTTTTACAATCACACACATTATTGGTTCAAACAAGGCTCTGGGGCACCTCCACCTCCTAGACCTAGACAATCAGACAGCACTTTTCCAGTCAATAGTCTATGAGGCATTTGCTCTCCGAATACTACAGCTAGACATGTTTTCCTGATTAACATACATACTCACACACTCTCTCTTCTTCTTCACTATCCCCCTGCCCCATTACCGGTTTCACTGCTCAAACACCCTGTGCAACTTTTGTGAACAGATATGGCACACAATCACATCTAAAAAGTTAAACAGCATTATACTGTTTTCCAGCCACGTGTCACGTATATTATTAATCATGTGTACTGGCTGTTCATTGTCTGCAAAAAAATCCTACTGCAAACAGCACTACTGCCTCATCTACACAAACACCCCTGGCTGATTAAGCTGCTCTAGAAACCCTGTCCTCTTCTACCCTGCTATAATCGGTCTCCAAGATCATCTGTAGAGCGGAAACAACCCCTTCCACCACCGACCAGCGATCTCCACATATTAACACTCTCCTACACACACTAGGGATATGTTTTACATTTACCAAGCCAATTAACATGCAAACTTGTACATCTTTGGAGTGTGGGAGGTAACTGAAGTTCTTGGAGAAAACCCACGCAGATCACGGGGTGAACGTATAAACTCCGTACAGACAGTACCCGTAGTCGGGATCTAACCCTGGCCTCCGGCGCTGCAAGCGCTGTAAGGCAGCAACTCCTCCTCACGCTGTGCCACCGTGCCATCCAGTTGCAGTTGCAGTTGCAGAGACCAAACAAATTATCTCCCTGCTCCATTGAAGGAACATGTTTTCTCAATCATACTGGCCCTCAAACTTATGCACAAACCATGCACAAACCTAAGAGTTAGTGGGAATCACTTTAAACAGTCCTGGCTACAGTAATGGGAAGGTGTGTTTCCTACTGCTAAGAACCTGATCGGCTGATTGTCGGTAACGCAGGCCATCGGATAGATTGCCACATGTTAGTTGGATTGCCACATGTTGGTTGGATATATCAAACCATAGAAAGTGCACTTTCTCCAGCGTTGGATATATCAAACCAATGCTGGAGAAAGTGCACTTTCTATTTGTGAATACAATAGGAATCAGAGTTACACGAATCGCAGCTAAAACAAACCTTGCTTCACCGGCTACTTTTGTGTCCTTGAATTTTCAACTATAGATTAAAATCTTGTATTTGTGATAATTTCTAAACTGTATGTGATCAGAACACTTACTTTTGGGAATTTTCAGCTTCACCACTGTGACCTGCGTAGCATTAAACTGACAGCTCCCAATTGCGTTCTACATTGGACAAGTATATAGATTAAATTGAATGACTAAATAATTTTTAACATTGGTACTGTATATCTCACAAAAATGATCTAGCATATAATTTATGATATATATCTTGGCACCAATATACTAGAACTTGATTTTTTTTCTTTAAAACATTCCTCTGCTTAGATGGTGATTGACCATGCTGTAATAAAGTGACGTGTTGAATGGAAATAGGGTATAAATTATTGCATTTTACTCCAAGTTGATCTGTTGTGAAGTATTGTCCAAGAAGGGAAGACTAAAGTTGTGTTTTATCTTGCTCATAGGTCTTTAAGGGGAAGGTGATTAGTTTTCTCACCAGAAAAATATGTACATGTTAAATATTATTTTAATACACTAGGATTTCCAGAACATATTTAAAAGTTTCTTCTGTAAATACTGGAGTAGATATATTGGCCGACTTCCAGCCAGGAGAGTCTCAGGTAGAATGGGTGGGCGAGTAGCGGAAGAATGGTTATAAATGTCGAGTTTGTGTGTTCTCTCTGTAGCCGTGCGGCAGGCACCCTGCTTCTCCAGCACTACTTTGGAGTTCATGTCAGCAAACGATTGGAGCGCTCAGGGAATTCCCAAAAACAAAAAAGTGTCACCTGAATAACAATCAGAAATTTGCCACATTGCTACACAGAAACTGAGCCCATTCAAGCACTCACCAACAAAAATACATTAAAATTGTAATCTTGAAGTCCAGTACAGTAGGCTTGCTTCCTATTCTCCATCATGTATCGATAGCCCAGTGTTCATCAATGCTGCATGTATGGTGTTCATTCTGTGTAGACACGTCCCATATAAGGAAACAGTGTTAAAAGTTTCCATTTTTATCACATCCTTTGAAGTCCTGATTGTGCATAATAATCAATGTTACTCTTCAATTCAATGCCATTATGACAGTTGTGACAAGGACTGTAATAGACTACAAAGGGAAATTGGGTAGTACATCTGGAAGCAACACATACCTCTGAGATGAGCTCAATGCACACAATGCTCTTTTTGAAAGAAGACTAGTGGAATAACGTCAGCCTCAGGTGGACCTGTACCTGTCACAAATATCAGATTGACCTTTCCGTTGAAAGCAGTGGCCCGGAGCATGTCCTCAGCTGTGTCCTCGACTCTCTGTGATCACATAAACTAGAGTCTTTACATAAACTAGGGATCTGGTCCTGATCTTTCTACCTGCCCACCTGATTATGGTCCTTGGACTTTTCCCTGTAACTGGAATGGTGTAATATTATATTCTGCACTCTGGTAATTTTCTCTTTGTACTACCATGCTTGATTGTATGCATATATAAAATGATTTGATTTGTTTCGCTAGCATGCAAACAAAGCTTTTCACGATATCTTGGTATACATGACAACAATAAACTAATACCAATTATTGTTTGGCTCTACTGCTGTTTACATTATCCTCTGCAAAATATCTCTTCACAGTAGGATAAGAGCAGTATGTTTGAAAGAGCATCTCACATGATGATGAACACTCTAGGCTCTGAAGCATCACGATATTTTGCAGGTTCATAGGATTTCAACCGATTTATGGAAGCTGACATTCATTGCACCTCAAAATTAGTCTATTGCAAGTGTAATTCAGTGGGATACTCATTTATGTCTCAAATAAGAAGTTCAATTTTATTAGCAATTCCAACTCATTCCAGTATAAACTATTAAATTCCAGGAAATTATAAAATACAATGCCTACATTTAATGAAGTCACTTTCATTGTGTGTCAATTGCCACACAGAACCATATACAGAAGCCGGGTTTGAAGAAGGGTCTCGACCCAAACGTCACCTATTCCTTTTCTCCAGAGATGCTGCCTGTCCCGCTTTTTCTCCAGCATTTTATGTCTATCTTCAGTGTAAACCAGCATCTGTAGTTCCTTCCTACACCTTGAGATTAACATAAAAAAAACAGAAGAGATTGCATTTGGCTCACCATCTGACTCTCATAAATTTTCACTTGTTACCAATAACGAAAAAATCAAGCAGGTGTCTTCATTTAAATACTTGGAGGTAACGATAGACTATCAGTTATCATGGAATAACCACATTGATAAGATTTGCAATAAGACAAAACAAAGAATATGGTTTCTCCGCTGACTAAGATCATTCGGAGCAAGAAAACAAATCCTTTTATTATTTTTTACTGCCGTGATGAGTGTTTTGCAGTATTCTAACACTACATGGTACAATAGTTTGTCTGCTGCTTCTAAATCAAAATTTCTCCAACAAATAAGCATTTGCTCAAATATTGTAGGTCAACCACTACAAAAATTGTATCTATCATCCTACCTTAAAAACATACTAAGGATGGCCGATAACATTTCCTCTGACACCAGCCACGCTCTGAATAGTGAGTACAATTTGTTATCAGCAAACCGGAGATATAGGGTTCCAAAATGTAATAAGGTTAGAATGAGGGGCTCTTTTGTGGATCAGTCAATCCTTGAACTAAACACGGCACTTAATCCCAGATTAAACGTACGCTGACGGGCCATAAATGTGGTCTTCTGTTATTGTAATGTCTTGTCGAATGTGGGAATTTTGGGATTCTGTCTTGATATCTTGATGCGTGTCTTCTTTCGCCCCTTTTTTGTGATGCTGTAAATGGAGCTTCTGTGATGCAAAACAAATTTCACACTTGCTCTGACAATAAAGTATTATCGTATCGTATGTACATATCCAAACAAGGCTCGAACCTACACATACCAATTAATCCCACATATCTTTTCTTTTAGTTCTATCCATCGTACTATCCCACTACCTAGACCTTACCAAAGGAATCTTTCTAGCTTGTAGTTGAGGTCCAGACCACGGGGGAAAATGGAGGACTGGCCAAATTTTGTGCCTTCCACCACAGTGATGAATGCTGTGGTGGATGTTTGTGTTACATTTTTATTGTGTTTTTGTGTGTTCTTTTTTCATTGTACCACTGCTGGCAAATTCATTTCACTTGCACTTTATGTGCAAGTGATGAATAAAACTGATATTGATATTGATGGAGGTTGTAGCTGTAATGAGCACCTCTGTGGTTGACACTCATCTCTGGTTATACATCACATTTTTCTCCAAAAGTGACAGTTCTAAACTCCTGAAGAAGTATTTTACAAATAGACCTATGCTAAACTAACACCTGTCAAGTATTGCAAATTATAGGTTGCTGCATCCAAAGGGTTGGACTACTCCAATGTTATGTCAGATGATCAACAAGTAATTTGACAGACGTAGAGCAGATTTAAATAAGTGTAAATTTTGTAGATCACTTCCGAACTTCAGGCAGTTTGTCCAATGAATGAGCTTTAAATGTTACAATTTGCCACCCAAATTGGTTAATACTGAAGAGGTATTCACCAATCTATGGTAACCAGTAGTCTTTGTTTTATATAATAGGAATTTACAGTGTTTAACTCCTTACCTTAGTGAGTATAGTATTACCCTCAATGGTCACAGCTGTTGTATATTTAGGAGCAGAAATATATATTTACAATGTGTGCAGATGAACAAGAATTACCCTTGTAGTCTACAAGTGATGCAAAGCTATTAATGTAATTTATTCTTCATGAATTTCTACAAGATGCAATGACGGTGAAGAAATTGGACTCTTATTAATCATTCAAGAAAACAATTCACGCCCCCATCCCAGCTCAGTAAAATTAACGTTGTTGTAGGTTGCACTTTGTTACAATTCAGCCTCTCTCTCATTGGCCAATTCCCATGTTCAGTGATAAACATAATTTCCATAAGCATATAAATAAAATTCCATAAAATGTGTTCCTGTTACACCTGCTGGTGATGAACAGCCATCAAACATTAACAAATAGCTAGTTAATTTCAATATATAGCATGCTAGAAATGTCACAGGGTGTCTAAGTGCTCCTATTTCAATGAAAAGTGAGAAATTAATAGATTATTACATTTGTTTTAGCTGATCAGATTCTACAGTTGAATTATACTTGGAAGTAATGGAAATAGTAAAATGCGAAGTATGCATAAATTTAAACAATTAGTTCACTTGGTTTAAAATACTCTTCAAAAAATAATCTTATGCAATTCTGAATAGACCAGTTTTTGTTCGTTCGTGTTTATATTTATGGAGGGAATTTCCATTCCATCAAGTTTGGGCCCTTAATTAGAAATAATTACAAGAAAATGCTGCCACAGTAACACAGGTTATGGTTAAATGTTTGGTCCAAAGGCCAAAACATATTGAAGTAAAGAAACAAAATTGCAAGCTAATGCATCATTTCCTTTTCATACTTGTCTCTTTAACCAGAATGGCAAAGATTTATTTATTCTCTATTGTGGTGTCACTTGCCTGCCAATATTTTGGGCATTCATGATTTAATTAAAACACATTTTCAGAGACAATTCCAGACAGATGATAATTGGTGCTATCTGCTCACCATTCATGTCCAGGCTTCCATTTTGACAAGTGATCAAACTGGATAACATTCCATTTCATCTCTCCCTCTTTCCACTTTCACCGATTCTATCACATTAACTTCATCTTCAAATCAATTTTATTTGAGAAAAATAGACAGAATCATCCCTGGTGTTTAGGTTTTACATCAAAATTCCCGCTGGTTTAAGATGCACATACATCATATTCACAGTGAACAAAGGGAATAACCCCAGGCGATACATCTGGCCGTTAAACTTGGTGCATACTGCTTATCCCATGGAGCTGAAGACTGAAAATTGATTGTACCTGTAGCAGTATGTGCATAACTGAAAATTCTGATGCAAATGAAATACATATGCACTTGATCATGCTGACACAGCAGTGAAAAATGATTTCACATTGCTTTTGATAGCACCAGAATAAAGGGATTGAAATTGCGCACAGATTCAGATCCAATTTATATTAATCTAAGAATGTTGAATCTAGGAACTACCAAAATATGCTTAGAAACCATGCCAAGTTGTTGCATTTAAAGTCAATTATGAGTAAATATCCAAATTTACCTATCATTTCTACAAAAAATTAATTACCTGTTTCGTTTGATTAGCTTTTTCTCAGTAAACATGGCTGTGACATCAAAGACAACAATAGCTGCACGGATGTATATTTTAATATGTTCCACGTAAACATTAATCTAAGAATGTTGAATCTAGGAACTACCAAAATATGCTTAGAAACCATGCCAAGTTGTTGCATTTAAAGTCAATTATGAGTAAATATCCAAATTTACCTATCATTTCTACAAAAAATTAATTACCTGTTTCCTTTGATTAGCTTTTTCTCAGTAAAAATGGCTGTGACATCAAAGACAACAATAGCTGCACGGATGTATATTTTAATATGTTCCACGTAAACATTAGTTTACTAATTTTTCTAGTAGCCTGTGCTTTGCTGATACAATTAAGTGAAAAATGGCATTAATGTAATTAGGATCACAAATTTAATTTTAAATCAATATCAGAATTGTTTGGTATCCTTAAGGTTTTACAGGTGCAAATATTAAATGGCACAATGTAAACAGACATATTTGTCGCATTAAGCAAGTGCCAATTACAATTGATATCTAACTAAAATGTTTTCCGATTCATAAAATTATTCAGTCACAGTCTATAACTATACAAATGGAAACCATTCTGTCTATTGTATTCTTACTAACTCTTTTAATCTAATTCATCTTACTCCTATCATTTTTCCCTACTCAAGCAACTGTTTTTCTTTCAATTATTTGTCCAATTCGTCTTAAAGGCTATAATTGAACAAGTTGTAGTAAATTTCAAATCCTCATCTTATGCAGAGAAATTTAGCTTGTATAGCCTAGTATTTTTACCATTTAAATTCAATCTCTACTTACTGCAATTGATTCCTCACCCATTGATAGCAGTCTGTCCTTATTCATTTGATCAAACCCTTTTATTTAATATCCATTTAATTATTCCTGCTGTATGAAGAAAAGCCTGATCTTCACAGTTCCAGCTTTGTAATTGCAATTCCTAATAATCAGAACCAATCTTTATCTCCACTAGAATTTTTGAAAATGCCTGGACATACGTTCTAAAGTAGCGTGCAATTCTATTCCAATTGGACAACCCATGTGGGCTTTCAACAATTGGTCTTCATCTGGCTAGATAATAAGGATCATTATCAAAAATACATTGGCAAAAATTGACACAGTCACTTAAAAAAAGATAGGTTATGTGGAGAGTCCTGAAGGAGAAAAAACAGATAGGTAGATTTATCAAGGGAATTCCAGCGTTGGGTCTTGCCAGTTGGGAGCACAATCACTGTTGATGGAGCAAAAAATAATAGAGGATCAGTGAGTGTGAGCTGGAGGAAAGCAGCGTTCATTGTGGTTAAGGGGATTAGGATGCCAAGGAGAAATCCAAAAATAACTATGACAATTGTAAAATTGAGGTTTTGCTTATTGGGAACCATGATAATCAGTAAACACAGGCCAGATTAATCAGTAGGATGAGGTGCAAATAAAAGTGTGGTTGACTTCCAGTTAAAGAAAGACAGAATGAGGAAGGGCATCCAGGAATCGATTCAAAAAGACAAGTCTATAGGTAAAAGCATGGAATTCAGGTCACATCAGGATAGATAAGAAGGTAGCATAGACATGTATAAACTAGCATAAGGAATAGGACTTTTAGTATAATACAAGAATGGTCCCGCTCCACGAGTGTAGTGTGGTCAACAGTGGTATATGCTGCATAAATTGGAGAGTCATAGAAAAAATACATTATTTTCCCAAAGTCATAAACAAATGAAGTCTGCTTCCTTCACAACATTTTATCTCAAAAAGTAAAGTTCCAGGAGGGAATTATCTATAATTTTGATGAAACTGATGTATTGAAAGATAGCAGAAAGTTATTTCTAAACATTTATTTTGTTATTTTTTAAAAGAGGAAACTGTTAAATTAAAAAAAAATGGAACAGCGTTATTTGGTCCATGAAAGCAATTGTCAAGGGATCATGAACCTATGCTTTACATAGAGAATGGCAGTGAATGCATCCGAAGAAACTTGGTAAATGTCAAATAGAAAGATCCTAATAGAATTAGTAGGCAAATGGACAATCATTGGTCGTAAAATCAAATAGAGTAGAAATCAGAAAATAACAGCTTAATTCAACATGTTCATGTGTGACCCTATGGCCGCAGGAAGTTTCAGTAATGTGACTTAAAAAATGGAATAAGAGATAAATGCTCCACCCTAATTTTCTGTTTGCAGCATATTCTTGCTAAGTATCGCCTCTGACAGAACAAATATATAGCTAAGTGACAGAGATGCAGCACGGTGGCGCAGCAGTAGAGTTGCTGCCTTAGAGCGTCAAAGACTCAGGTTCGATCCCAATTACGAGTGCTCATCTGTACGGAGTTTGTACGTTCTCCCCGTGACCCCGTGAGTTTTCTCCAAGATCTTCGGTTTCCTCCCACACTCCAAAGACATGCAGGTTTGTAGGTAAGTTGGATGGTATAATAGTAAGATTAAACAAGAACTTACCAGTTCGAAGTTTGATCGTTATTTTATGAGGAGTTACGATGAGGGATTACGTGAAGACCCCGCCTCACGCTGGCAACGGCATACTTCAAAGCAGCGGCATGAAAAACACAGAACACCAAAAGCCGGAGTAACATAGTAAGGCTCATAAAAGACTCAGAACTACCATTTGATCATTTATTTTATGAGGGTGGGAGCGGAGGGCACGTAATCCCTCATCGTAACTCCTCATAAAATAACGATCAAACTTCGAACTGGTAAGTTCTTGTTTAATCTTACTATTTTACTTCGGAGTCACGTGAGTGACTACGTGAAGATTTTAAAGCTTTCTGTGTTTTTTATGTCGTAAATCAATCCGTACGACAGTCCGCTAAGTAAACACACATACATGAGAAACCAGACTAATGTTAGATCATTTCACAATTAACTTTTTAATGGTTTAAAGACCATAATAACCCTCCTTATATCTGAGGGAAAATGATTACAAGTGATAAAAGATAGAAGTGACTACACCATTGATTATAGCAATTAATAGTAAACAAAGCAGGTGATTATAGTGCTCCCAACACCCGCGTGTCCAAAGCTTGTCATAGTGTGAACAGGTTTATTGTAGAACTTTGAGAAAGTTTCTTCTTTACTCCACCCTGCGACTTTTAAAATATGCTCGAGGGGTACGTCCCGCCCCTTCGCCGCGACGTAGCTGCCGCCCTGGTGGAGTGAGATTTGAACACATCAGTGTCTACTCCGCTAAAACCAACACCTGTTTCAACCATTTTGAGATAGTTTGAACTGAAGCTTTTGTGTGTGGTTTTTTTGTGCGTAAACCATTAACCGCTTTTTCATTTCCTCGAAGGGTGTCAGTAACTTTAATATATTCGTTCAAATGTTTAACCACACACAAAGTAGGATCAATATGATAAGCTTGAAAGGTTACCTTTGTTCCAGATCTCCCTGGTCTGCTTTGTTTGATTAACTCGTAAACATAGAACACAACATTATCTGTAGTCACATGCATACAGTCTAAACGCAACATTTGTAAAGTTTGCACTCTTTGAGCTGAGACCAGTGACATTAACATGACTAATTTCAATGTCAATCTTTCCAATGTCAACCCTTCAATTGGAGTCCATTGTCTAAGTAGCGTAAGTACAATGCTCACATCCCAAATCTCTGTGTATCTTGGTTTGGGTGGATTAATATTAAAGATTCCTTTCATGAATCTAGATATTAATGGATGCGACCCAATTGATCTCTGATCAGTCATAAGCCCTAAATAGGACGACAAAGCACTGCGTGCAGTGTTAAATGGCACTGTAACTTAAATGTTGCTGAAAATGCAAATTGGCAAGGAATTCCAAAACATTTACAATATTTACAGTATCATAAGAAATATTTGACTGTGTGCAAAAGTCTTCCCATTTCTTAATATGTGTCATATATTGCTTTTGTGTGCTATTTGCGCCATGATGCAACCATAACTTTCATAGTTTGGTCTGACAATCCCAGCTCCTGTAGTGGTCTGGTCAAAACCTGCAGATTAACAAATTCATATATGCATACAATGGGTAAATCTCTTTTAGTTACCGGATTAGTCAAGATATCACTACAGTTAGGAATCGACATATATGGTTCTTTAATCATATTCAGCATTACTGGGAACCAAGGTTGAGTTGGCCAATTTGGAACTACCAACAATCCAGAAGAAGAATCTTGTTCTATCTTCTTCAAGCATCTCTGAATCAAAGCAAATGGTGGAAAAGCATAAAAGAACATCTTTCCCCGTGTAATGAAAAAGCATCTACTGCTACTGCATCTGGATCATGTTCCCAAGACACATAAGTAGGCAACTGATGATTAAGCCTAGATGCAAACAAATCTATTTCTGGCAACCCAAATTGGTTTACAATATTCTTAAATATGCTGGCTTAAGCATCCATTCCGTATTATCTTTAAAAATCCTGGACCTTTCATCTGCTACCACATTGTCCTTACCCGGAATGTAGCTTGCTGAAATCCATATTTGGCGACCAATACACCATTGCCATATCTCATTGGCCAGAGAATCACATGATACTGACCTAACTCCCCCCATGTGATTAATGTATGCAACAGCCGTTTTAATTGTCTAACTGTATTAACACATGTAGACCCTGTTTAGCACAACAATATGCTTTAAGTCCATAAAAAGCACCCAATAACTCCAAATAGTTAATACCATAAACTTGAAGAAACGCTTCTTCTTGAGCTTTCCATCTACCTCCACAACTGGAGGACGAATCTGTAGCCCCCCACATCCGAGAGCACTAGCATCCGTTTGTAAAACCATTTCAGGTTGTTTAATCATGATATTCTTAGCAGCTTGTGGGACATTTTCAACCCACCATTGTAATTCCAACACGGCTTCTTTTGTTAATTGCATAGGCCTGTCAAAGTGCCCTGCCTTCTCCTTAAGAGCCCTTGTTTTGTCCCTTTGAAGATTTTGATAATGTAATGGACCAAATTCCACTGCCGGAAATGCTGCTACCAGTTTCCCAATGATTTTTGCCACTTCTCGGATGGAGGGATAAGGTTTGTGAATGAGGTAATTACAAGTCATCAAGATGTCATTGACCTTCTCTGTTGGCAAAGTAACTAACATAGTCACTGAGTTAATTACAAACCCCAAAAAGTTAATTGATTGTGCTGGCTGCAGCTGGGACTTAATTGGATGAATCAAAAACCCTAGCTTTTCAAACAAAGCTTTAGTAACTGAAACTGAGTGCTCAGCTGACTCTTGAGTATCACTAATGATCAGAATATCATCCAGATAAGCCATAACAATGTGTTTCTGTGCTCTTAATTGGGCTAAAACTGGTTTCAACAGTTTTGTAAAGAGTCTAGGAGCCGAACTCAATCCATTTGGTAAAGCTTTAAAACTGCCATAATTGTCCCAGCCAATTAAATTTTAAATACCTCCTGAAGCATTGATGAATTGCTACAGAATAATAGGCATCCTTCAAATCAATCTTAGCCATATAACACCCTGCTGAAATAAGATATTTTGCAGTACTGAATGTCTCCATCTTAAAATGTTTGTATTCTACAAACTTATTCAGATCTGTAAGGTCCAGAATAATTCTGCAACCACCATCTTTTTTATCTCTTCGAAATATATTAGAGACAAATTGATGCTGATGTTCATAAGTCTTTTCAATTACGCCTTTTCCAGATAATTTGTCAATTTCCACATTAATCTCCATTCTTTCCTCTGCAGAAAACACATAAGCATAAGCAGGTCTATTCTGTACAGGAGGATTAACCCCTTCTTTAAAAATAATAATGGCTCCCGAAACTGCTTGTAATACATATCGATCAGAAGTAATGTTAAGCCAGGCATTATAAAACTTTTGCAATCTCCCTCCAACTGGAGAGTCATCCACAGTTTTATTTAAGTACATAAGTCTTTAATACCTCTGCGTATGAGCGTGGTGGTCTCCTTCTTCCCGAATACAGGGAAGCACTTGCCTGCACAGCACGATAGTATTTTCGTGTCAAACTTCTGCTTCTATAACGGAAATCGAAACCCCTTCGGGTCGAAAAACCCCTTCTTTGTCCAAAAACAAAAGGTTTAACATTGCTAAAATATTTAGCTTCTTCATCCAACTCTTTCAGCTGTTTCGGCAGATTTTCTCCAAACAAATACCCAGGAGCTTGAACTCCACTTTCTTGACACAGGCTTGCAAATCTAGGGTGAAATATGGGCCGAATCGCCGTTTTCCTCATGCAATTAATTTCATAGAATGAATTACATAATAAGCCCAAAGTATCCTTTTGAATCTTTTCCATTTCCAGATTCTCCATTTGCCTGCCATAGGCCGTAATGGCGGCAGAAATTAATTTGAGCACCTTTTGAAACTTCACTTCTAGGGCTCTCATACTTGGAGTCATAGACGTCCATATCATCGGATTCACCGTAGGTACTTCCAATGAGCACAATTTCTTGGAGCTTTATATAATTCTGATGTTTCATTCATCACAGAACTGTGAAGTTGGTGAGATACCATATAATTTATGTTTGCAGCTAGGATTTCTTCCATAGCCTCACCACTTCCTTCAGGTATAGCAAAATCTTGTGCTATCCCAGGCACATTAGGCCTTTTCTTTTTACTTTGTGGTGTGCTTTCAAAAGCCATATAGCCACCAGCAGGGACTGCCTTCTGCAGCCCTAAATCAATTGGGATATCATCCCATGAGACTTCTTCCAGCCCAAATCCTGGGTCCGGAGTATCATATTCCCAACTTGGCCCACAGCCATATTCATCATATTTAAACCCCTCAGGGATTTTTTGGGATTCATCTGGGTACTCTGACCCTTGTCTCATTATTGTTTGGAGAACTTTCTCCATATGCTCCATTTTTAGCCACATAGTTTTTATTGTCTGGAGGTCTTTCAATATCAGAGTCATCAGAAACCACGGGCCTCTCAGATTTCTTTTTGCATTTTTTAGGAACATTTTCCTCCGTGGTCATTATTTCTGGAGAATCTGGAAACTCACTATCGGGTACATCAGCGGCCAACGGTATCGGAACCGGGTCCGCACTAACTTCGCGTCCCGTATTTTTACTTTCACCCCGGGAACATCTTTTTACCCGCGAAAACTTCTTTCCCGATTTCTCCATTTTTCTTTAATAATCAGTGCTCAATCAGCACGTTAACGTGGCTCTAAATTTTCTTTTAGTTTCGTTTTGCTGGAGCCACCCAGCGTAACCTAAAAAACGCCCCGGTGTAACTTCACTTACCTGCGGGCCGTTCCGACCGCTGCCGAGGAGCTGCTCCTTACTGCAGCTCCTCCTCGCGCCGTCAGCGTTGACGTCATGCCGTTGCCAGCGTGAGGCGGGGTCTTCACGTAGTCACTCACGTGACTCCGAAGTAAAATTATAAATTGTCCCCAGTGTGTGTAGGATAGTGTTAGTGTGTGGGGATCGCTGGTCGGCACAGACTCAATGGGTCGAAGGGCCTGTTTGCGTGCTGTATCTCTAAAAGATGTGGTAAATTGTACACAGCTTTAGGTTAGTGAAGCATTTGGCAGAATATTGCATTTGAAGCATTTCCTGGCCAAGGCCAATCTTGTGAGGTCATTACAATTGCTGTAGTGTTGCTTTGAGATTCTGTTGCACTAACCTTCAAAACTTGCAGCTCCCGAAACATGTTCAGCAAGTGTCCAGAGAATCTTCTGGTCCCTAGTAAGTAGAGAACATCACTCTTCCCAAGATCTGTGCAACTTCAATCCCCCTGGGTGTATATATTATCTCCCATTTTCAGCCATTTCTCAGAAATTACAAGGGCAGTTTCAGCTATCATGGGGCACCTAGCCACATTGAACCTCATGTTCATGAGATGAAGAATAGCAAGTAACAGAGGATGCCTTTATGCACAGCTTGCCAGTTTTGATTATGGGCTTTCCATAATGAGTGCAACAACATTATATGTCCATCAGTTTCCTCATGCCCATTTGCAGAGTCCATTCAATTTAGTCTATTTAATGTTTAGAGGTATATTCAATTTCTCACCTGCAATTTATCCTCAAGGCAGTTTTCCCCAAATTGAGATGACTGCATGGACATGTGAATTTGATTAACCTCTATAGTCAATTTAGTCACTTACATATACTGTACTCCCTCTTTCAATACTTTAGAATCTCTTGTCATCACTTAATCATGACATTCTGATTTATCTCACCTCTTATTTTATTCAACTTAATGTCTTGGCTACTAACTGTTTTCTTAATTTAGAAAACAAAAAGCTAAACATGTTTTATTTTACATCTTCCCATCACGGTATTTGATTAATTGCAAACAGTTGTAACTGAAATAGTGCTCTTTGTAAGTTATAACTAGTGTAACTTCACTTGGAAAGTTAATTTGATTTGAAGAAAACTAAAAAATGTATTTAAAAAGTTCAATTAATATTATGCATCACCTACACAGAAATGCATTTTAAAATATTCCTTGGAAAACAATATGAAGCAAAATTTTGCAAAATGCACCCTCCGGAATTTTAAATGTTCATTTTTCTATTCATTGTACGGATGAACTGCAGATGACTTCAACAAACTGAAAATATTTATGGAACTATTTCAAAATCAAATCTCTTAGGAATGAACCTATTGAACATTTGAGCATTTTTAATTAATAAAAATGATTAAAAAATCTGATTCTAGTTCAGCTTGCACATTTATCTTCAAAACTTGCAAATGATTAACTCCCAACATACTGTATTTAAAGTTGTATTTAACTAATTATCCACTGAAGTAATAATGTGTTGAGGTAATAGCTGGCAGCTGACATGATTCTAGGATCACATAATAGACGGAGGCTATTTGTCATATTCTCACTGTGCCATCTCCTTAGAAGCTCTGCTCTTCTCAAACATCACAAAATTAAAATGTTCAAGAATTCATCCAATGCACTTTTGATAATTATAAATGTAATTGTTTATGCTGCAATGGTTAGATATAGCTCTGAGGGCTAACGGAATCAAGGGATATGGGGAAAAAGCAGGAACAGGGTACTGATTCTGGATGATCAGCCATGATCATATTGAATGGCGGTGTCAGCTCAAAGGGCCAAATTTCTATGTTCCTATGTTTAATGGTACAATACATATCAGAACAAACTCCCTCCAGCTAAAGTATGTTCCCTGGATTTGTTTCCCATTTACTATCCATTTGATTTCCATCATCCCTCCTCCACCACATCCCAAGAGTACAAACAATTTATCTCAAACTGCTCGGTCAAAATCCTTCATAACTTTGATTGTTATTAAAAATGTCTCGCAACACTATCTGCATAAAGGAGGCCAATCCCAGCTACTCCAGTAGGACTGCAAACCTGCCACGTCCAGAGATCACCAAATCTGTATTTAAAGACATGTGACACGGTGGCGTAGGATGGCACGGTGGCTTAGCGGTAGAGCTACGGCATACCATGCCAGAGATCCAGGTTCGAACCTGACAACGGGTCTTGTCTGTACACAGTTTATACGTTCTTCCCATATCCTGCGTGGGTTTTCACCGAGGTCTTCAGTTTCCTTCCACACTCTAAAGCCCCTGTCCCACTGTATGAGGTAATTCACGAGTTCCCCGAGTTTTCCCCTGATTGGAACTCGGAGAATATCCGTAGCGGGTCCGTAGGAGTTCATGGGTGTCTCGTAGCGGCTAGTAATGCTAATGGTAGGTAGCCGAGACATCCGGTGACTCGTGACATTTTTTCCTCCCTGCAAAATATGTCCACAAGTAAAAAAATGCTCGTGATGAAAAAAATTGTTACTTTTTATACCTACCGTTATATTAGCATTACGAGCCACTACGAGACATCCACGAACTCCTATGGACCCGCTACGGACATTCTCCGAGTTCGAATCGGGGAAAAACTTGTAAGAACTCGTGAATTACCTCATACAGTGGGACAGGGGCTTAACGACGAACAGGTTTGTACATTAATTGGCTTGGTATCAATGTAAATTTTCCCTAACGAGTGTAGGTTAGTGTGCGGGGATGAATGGTCGGTGCGGACTGAGTGGTCCGAAGAACCTGTTTCCGCGCTTTATCTCTAAACTAAATACTAAATATTGTTACATTTATATTTGCTTTTTGGCCTTGGTATCGGATTGGGGGGAAAAATGTCCTTTAAAGTGTGAGGGTAACTCATTTAATACCAGGAAGAAGGATGTGGAATAATGATGCCGTTTGTACTAAATGATGTTGTTAACCCACGCCAAGTACTAATCCAATTTAAATGAACTTAAAAGCAAAAGAACATTTCTAATTTATGAGTAATCTGAGTCCATGGTTTGTACATTTGACTGTGTAATAATATAAAACAGGCAATAAAGTATTGAAGCAATTTAAAATTTAATCCTCATTTCCATTGATGTCAATGGGAAGTCAGTGGAGCTGAGAACTTGAGGTGGCTTTTGTCTCAAAGAAATAATTATCCTTGAAGCACATGGCTCCATGTGTCTTTCCCTTGTCTTTACACAGGGTGTCAGCTTCTCTCACATGAAGCAATGAGATGGGCCAGGCCTATTTATGAAGCTCTCAGTGGAGCAAAGATCACCTAGACCTTAGGGAATCAAACTCTGAGCCATTTTCTGGGAAATGGCAGCATCTGTGGCCCCATCCCCATTGCTTTTCCCAACAGTCTGCAAGCAATTTTCACCACCTTTTGACATTTTTAGTAACAGACCACTCCACTGAATGCCATTGATTACGAACAATTATGAGTTTATTCCCTCACCCCCACCACCACCATCATAATGAAGAAATGTTTAAGGGCATTGCCATTTTAAAAGAAGTGTTGTTGGGGGAAATACAAAATCCATTGCAGAAAGCAAGCAGAGCTATCCAAATTAATTGATTGAAGAATAGTAAGATTAAACGAGAACTTACCAGTTTGAAGTTTAATCTTTTATTTATGAGGAGTTACGATGAGCGATTAGGTGAAGAAGCTGCCAGTCTGCATGCGTCAATCTTCAAAGCAGTGGTGTGAAATCACAGATAACAGTTGTTGACCTGAATATAGTAAGATTGGAGAGAACTTGAGAACTACCAGATGACCTTTATGATACGAGGGTTGGTAGCGGTGGGCACATAATCGCTCATCGTAACTCCTCATAAAATAAAGATCAAACTTCCAACTGGTAAGCTCGTTTAATCTTACTATTTCATTTCGGAGTCACGTGAGTGATTCCGTGAAGACTTCAAACCTCTGTGATTTCTAGCCGGATACGAGTCCAGGTGTCACACACTGCATCAATTGACCATGGATGAGTGAAAAAGATTAATGCATTCAGCCATGACATAATTTGTTAAAATGCTGATGCTTTAATCAATAGTGACCCCTTCCATCCTGGGGGAAACTATGAAACAAATCATAAATGGAATTTGGTAAATACCCCCGGTCTGTCAATGGGTTATCATAAAATGTTGGAAAGTTCATTTGTTTGACCATCCTGCAGCCGCTAGGGTGTGGTCCAGTGGAACGTTCATCACCCTTGCTGCTAATGTAGTAGCAGCCCTAGTGGAGTGAGATAGAAGATATAGTATCTACTTCTGCATAAGGCAAAACCCTGTTTGACCACCTAGAGATGGTCTGGATAGATACCTTTTATGAGGTTTTAGTAACTAACAACCATTGCTAGTGCAGATCCTCTATGGCTCTTGGTAACTTTGATGCATTGTTGTAAATGAGTGACTACGGACAACCAAAGGTCCATGGGGTATGCCATGAGAAGTAGTTTAGGACCTGACACCCCTGGTCTGCTCTGCTTAACTACATCATAAACATAAAATATTATATTATTAGCAGATGTAACCATCCTGTCCAGTCGCAATAAGTAGTGGCTGGACCAGTTACACTGAGACTAGCGCCATGAGCATAAAGATTTTGTAAGTGAGTTTGACCAGGGATAGAGATGTAGCTGGGTCCTACTGGCGAAGCAGTTTAAGAACAATGCTAACATCCCATATCTCCGAGTACCTGGGCCTGGGAGAATGGTGTTAAAGATATCCTTATAAATCTGGATATCAATGGATATCATTAAAACCAAAACACTTCCCATCTCCTGATGAGGAAACAATGTGCTGCTATCTCGGTGCTATCCCTGCATTCTGCAGTGAGCACGTACATGAATCGGTCTGGCAATCCGTGCTGCCGAATGGTCTTCTCAGATACTCCAAGTCCATAAATTGATTTTATCATGCAGAGGGTGGTTTCCTCAGTCACGGGGTGAACCACCTGATTTTTGTGTTTAGGACAACCATATAAGGTCCTATAATCATCCCCAACATTTAGCAGGAACCATGGCTGCATAGGCCAGTCAGGCAGTACGAAATGCCTGAGGTGAGATCTTGCTGGCTTTTATGACCCGACTGATTATGATTCGACTGATCTGTTAATAACGACCTACATGGCACTGAAAATGCAAGGTCCAAATGCACAGCTGAAGACACAGCCACTATATTGCCAATACTCTTGATGAATAGAGGCTGCTTCATAACAAGGTTGTTTACAGGTTTTTACAAGTATTTCCAACTTGTAAATTGTCCACAGAGCCCATGTTTCGGAAAGAACCAGACCCACCTACCTTCATGTCTACCGGTGGTCTTATGGTAAGCCCAAAGGCCCCTCATGCGGGTTTTATTTCCGTCCTTGATTGGAGAGGAGTGGTAGGGTACATGGAGCCTACATTTTTCCTGAGACCGGCTTGGGCCTTGGCCTAAAGACCTGTGCCCAGCTTGCTGGCTGCCACCAGCTTCAGTGAACCGCTTACTGCCGATGGAGATGTGGGGTGTATTGTTGCAGAAACGATGAGGCTGTACTTGTAGTACAATAGCATTAGCTCCCTCATGCAGGTCTCACCTGTTGAATAAGTTTTACCTCAAAAGCAGATATGGTGGCTGGTTTCCCGGGGTACCATGCCCCTCCAACGTCACCTCTGATAGCGCTGTTCACTGCCGGTACTTTCAGGAACTCCAGTATGTGCCATGGACATATTTCGGTCACACACTGACCCCCGACTGCTCCCCTGCTCAGAGAGGGAGTCAGTGTACAGCCCTGTCCTCAGGTGCTGTTGCCGCAGGCCCCGAGGAGACCTGCGCTGATGTGGCCTCTCTGCGGACGCTCCCGGCAATACCTCCGAACTCCGAGTCAGGCAGAACTGACCCTGACTGCTCCCCTTTCAGAGAGGGAGACAGTGTGCAGCCGTGTACACAGGTGCTGTTGCCGCGAGCCCCGCAGAAAACCGCGGTGATATAACTCCCTCCTTGGAGCATACCATTGTGGAGCACCTCTCCATTAGGTGCTCCATGTGGGTTTGACATCCGAAGAACGTTACCCATTGAAGGAGGGGATCCTCTCCTTAGGAATCCTCCTGGCCCGACTCGTTTGAGTCAGCGGGCCCTACGGATTTTCTCTGTAGCTGCCCTCCGAGTGGGTTTTGCCAAGGTGCTACCAGCACCAGTCTGAAGCCGCTGGCTCCACCACCAGTGACTGTGAAGGCGAATTTGACCGCCGCCGCTACCTGCACTTCCGCAGTCTCCGTAGCAGGTTCCCCGCGGTCCGAGGCCGGGATTCCCCGCGGTCATGACCGGGATTCCCCTTGGTCTGTGACTGGGACGTGGTCCATAAAGGTTTCCCCATGGTCCTGACTTCGCCCCGAAATCCAGCAGGAAACTCTGTAAGAGAGATTCCTGCAATGGAAGCCTAACCTGAAAAGTTTAAAAACTGACCTTCAGGTTTAAACTTACCGCTGGCAGGACATATTTCGGTTACACACTGACCCCGACTGCTCCCCTGCTCAGAGAGGGAGTCAGTGTACAGCCCTGTCCACAGGTGCTGTTGCCACAGGCCCCGAGGAGACCTGCGCTGATCTGGCATCTCCACGGACGCTCCCGGCAATACCTCCGAACTCCGAGTCAGACAGAACTGACCCCGACGGTCAACGACTTATGCAACTCAATCTTTCGTCAAAGAATAGTTTTGAGAGAAACTCCAAGGCGTTAGTTATACGTGCCGTATCATACGTTAAGTCAGACTGCGAACAAAACTCTCCCCATCTCCTGATGTAAGAGATGTGCTGCTTCTTTGTGCTATCCCTCCAAGCTGCAGTGATCACGTCCACAGTTCGGTTTGACAATCCGAGCCCCAGGAAAGGTCTTCTTAAAGTCTGCAAATCAATAAATTGATTCGATCATGCAGCGGGTGGCCTTCCCAGGTTACGGGATGAACCAGCAAATTTTTGTGTTTGGAAACAACCATATAAGGTTCTGTTACCATTCCCAATATCAGCGGGAACCATGCTGGATTTTTTGCAAGCACCGACTGATGAGGCAAAATGGAGGGAATGCATAAAAGAATATTCCTCCCCAGTGTAGCAAGAATGCATCTATCGCCACTGCCCCAGGGTCTGGCTCCCATGCAACATACTTTGGTAACTGGTGAGCCTAGATGCAAACAAATCGATATCCGGTGTTCCATACCAAGCAACAATGTCGTTAAATACTTTATGATCCGGACTTCCGGTGGCGTCAATGGTGGGGTGAGAGACGTCGCTGTCTCGCTCTGCTCCCGAAGAATTTTTTACTGTGCTAAAATATGAGTTGGAAGACGGGGGAGTTCTGAAAATAACTACCGGAGCTGCTATTTAGTTGTGTGTTATCAGAAATCCTGCTGATAACAGAGAATAATTGCAGTTTTAAATGTAAAGACAGAAACCTTGCCAGAAGCCTGCAAAAGCAAAAGCCGCTTCAAGACCTGCTACAAGAGCCTACTTGAAAAAAACTGAAAAGACTCCTCAATCCCCTCAAACATCAGCTGGAAATTCAGAAGAAGAAGTTGATTAACCAAATCCTTCTACAGAATTGCCTTTAATGGAGGAACAAATGGAACATCTGGAAAAGTCAGTATTAGCTTCAGTCACTGAAGTTAAATAACTAAAGTGATACGAGAGGAGAATCTCGCCCTGGACAAAAGCCTCTCTGAAAAAATTAAACAAGGTAATAATACGCTGATGGGGAAAATTGATGACTTAACCAAACGTGTGGTTGAAGTTGAGGAGGATTTAAACAAAAAAATTAAGCGGGTTCATAAGGATTGTAATAAAAAACTGGATGCAATGCTAAAATCTATTGAGGCGGCTATGGAAGGAATGGACAAAACGATAACTAAGATGGCTAAGGAGATAAAGAGACTAAAAAAGGAACAAGAAAGTACTGGGAGGGAGCCTGCTAAAATGAAGCATAAATGTACGGACTTGGAAGCAAGATCAAGGAGACAAAATTTGAGGATAATTGGAGTAAAAGAGGGAAAGGAGACTGGACAAAACTTTCAGGAGTTTGCTGCCAATTTACTCAAACAAGTACTTAAGCTGCCTGAAGCCACAAGAATAGATATGGCTCACCGGGTCCGACGTAAGGCTCAAGCAAGCTTAACTGCCCCCCCCCCCCCCCACAAGACAGATTATTCTGAAATTCTATGACATTTCAACCCTGGAAGGAATTATGAAAAAATTCCATATGGTGTGAATTTGATGTTTGGAGAAGACAAAATAAGATTCTTCCGCGATTTTCCAGCTGAAATCATGGAAAAGAGGGACAAGTTTACAAACATGAGAAGGCTACTGAAAGAGGTCTCGGGAGTAAGATATGGGATAGTATATCCCGCTAAATTGAGAATTTCTTATAACCATGTTGAACGTGCATTCACGGATCCAGAAGAGGCATTTAAATATGCACAAAGTATCACAAAGGAGGTCTACTGATCATTAGGAATTGGTCTCCTACAATAACATCGAGGAGAAACGACAAAGAAAGGATTGTGTCTTTTTTTTAACATACATAAAAGACTGCTCTTGTTATCTAAGTATATAATTCATGTTGGAAACTACTTTTTATTTTGTTTTTCCTCTTTGAAGATACATTTCTAATCTAGCTATTGGAGTACGTTTTAATTTATATATATAATTTTGAACTTTGTATCGCTCTCTCTTCCAATTAATAATAATTGGTCAAGGGGGCAGAGCGAAACATATAAAAACATCTACGGAGGTCAATAAGAATTTTTCTACCACCTGTTGGTGCTTTGTTTTAAATTATAATATCTTTATTTTTGGATATTATAATGTCACTTTTTGTTTGTTAATTATCTTTTCACGAGTCTACACTTTCTGGTCTTTTTCAAGGTTTATTCTGAAGGGGAGATGCCAACAAAACTTAACAGCTGGGGATGACCATCCTTCATCTGGAGTTATAAGGTTCTTGGTTGCACCATATGAAGTAAAGGTATTAACATGATTCATAATGCAAGACGATAAACAAAAGAAAACTGGAGGAATCACATTTTGTAGTTGGAATATAAGGGGTGCTAATGAACCAATCAAAAGGGGTAAGATCTGTGCCCAATTAAAAGCCTTAAACAGTGATATTATTTTCTTACAATAGACGCATCTGAAATATCAAACACAGATAAGACTGAAGGCAAATTGGATTGGGCAAACATACTACTCTTCATTTACTTCTAAATCGCGAGGCACAGCTATTATCATTCGTAAAGGTATACCATTTAAATTAAAGAATACTATAGCAGATCAAGAGGGGAGGTACGTCATTGTCATGGGAGAAATTTATTCTACTCCACTTACTTTGATAAATATTTATGCTCCTAATTTTGACAACCCCTAATTCTTTAGTAAAAATTTGGATATAATTTCAGAACTTAATCATCAAAATGTGATAATAGGGGGAGATTTGAATTGTGTTTTAGATCCATATTTGGATAAATCAGCAAAACAAAAAAGGACTAACATAAAATCTAAAACGAGTGAACTCCTAAATACATACATGAAAAATACTAATATAACAGATGTATGGAGGATCGCTAACCCAGTAGATAGGGAATATTAATTTCATTCAACAGTACATAAAACATATTCACGTATTTATTATTTCTTAGTGGACACACAACTAATTCCATATACATATAATTCTAAATATCATAATAGTATTAATTCTGATCATTCCCCATTAACATTTTCTTTAAAATTAGAAGGAATGCCTGATAAAAAAATGTTTTGGAGGTTTAACCCCCAAATTTTAAATAACTCACAAGGTTGCACATATTTAAAAGAGCAGATGAGATTCTTCTTTGGGACAAATGACACACCAGATATTTCATCCTCCTTATTATGGAAACTTTTAAGGCATTTATTAGAGAAACTATAATCTCATATCAAGCTTTCCAAAATAAAAAGAATAATACTGAACAATTGCAGTTAGAACAAGAAATTAGACAATTATTTTTTATTTTTATTTTTTTAATGGGGACAACCCTATAATTCATAGCAATAGACGTATTTGGAAACAAATAGTTAAGACCCTACATATGGATAATTTGTCACTTTGTTTGCCAATTATGATAATCCCTTGTTTAGGCCCTCTGTATTGGACAAGGGGTTTAAACACTGGAATGATTTGGGAATTAAAAGGATAGAACACCTTTACAAGAAAGGAAAATTTATTTCATTTCAAGAGTTACAGGATATCTATGGATTGCAGTCAAATAATATATTTAGGTATTTACAAATTAGATACTATATTAAGTCAAATACGCAAGACTATAAAAATAGAAAACCAGGATTATTAGATGAATTGTTTAATAAACACCCAAATACAGAAAAATTAATAGCGTATATATCTAATACTATTTTGGATATGGAAATCCCACTTCGGAAATATATCGACAAACATGGGAAAATGAAATAGGTTTATCTATAACGATGGAAACTTGGGAAGAAAGCCTACAATGTATACATCGCTGCTCATTAAATGCTAGACATATATTGATACAATTTAAGGTATTACACAGATTACATTATTCAAAAACGAAATTAAATAGAATTTATCCTAACATTTCTCCTATTTGTGATAAATGTCAGAACTTGGAAGCTAATTTAACGCATAGTTTTGTAACATGTATAAAACTTGACAGAAATATTTAGAGTTATCTCTGAAGTTCTTAAAATTAAACTGGACCCAGATCCAAAATTAATAATATTAGGAGTTCCAGATTCCAATCTAATATTAACAGTAAACCAAAAAAAATTCTTGGATTACTGTTTGATAATAGGGAAAAAAATAATATTGAAATTTTGGAAGGGAACATTATCCCCCACAATTAAAATGTAGACAGTGGAAATGTTGGAGATGTTGCATTTGGAAAGAATCAGATTACACTACAGGAAATAGAAGAAACAATTAGTTCGTTGAAGAATGGCAAAATGCCAGGACCAGATGGCTTTAGTAATGAATTCTATAAAAGATTCTACGAGATAATTTCTCCACGGTTGCAAGATTTATATATATATACACTTTTAAAGAAAATAAACTACCAGAAACACTAACTGAGTCAACTATTACACTTATACCAAAAAAGGATAAAGATCTAGAAGATCCAGGCTCATATAGAGCTATTGCACCCCTAAATACAGACCAAAAAATATTAACAATGACCCTAGCGAGAAGATTGAGTAAATATGTTAGTAAACTAATAAATCCGGACCAAACAGGGTTTATACCAAAGAGATACTCATTTAACAATTTGAGACGGCTGTCTAATATAATGTACTCACATAATACTGAAGAAGAACTAGCAATTATTTCATTGGATGCAGAAAAAGCTTTTGATCAAGTAGATGGCAATATTTATTCAAAGTATTGGAACATTTTAACATGGGAGATAATTTTATTTCATGGGTAAAATTATTATATGATAAGCCGATGGCTAGAATACTGACTAATAATATATTATCCCCGAAATTCCAATTAGCAAGGGGTAATAAGCAGGGATGTGCATTATTGCCCCTGCTATTTGCACTAGTGATAGAGCCTTTAGCTGAAAGTATAAGAAGCCATCCGAATATTCATGGGTATATTACCAAACACTCAAATAATAAAATTTCATTATATGCAGACGACATATTATTATATATTACAAATTTGCAAATTAGCATACCAAATATACTAAATTTAATAGAGGAATTTGGTTCTTTTTCAGGATATAGAATAAATTGGAACAAAAGCGAAATTATGACGATAAAACCTCAAGAGTCGACACATCTGTTGAAATTCCCTTTTAGAATTACAACAGAAAAATGTAAGTATTTGGGCATCCAAATTACTAGGAACTATAAATCATTACTCAACGCAAACTATATGCCTTTATTAACTAAATTAAATGGGTTGATTAAATTTTGGAAGACACTGCCGATGTCTTTAATAGGCAGAATAAACGCGATAAAAAGGATCTTCTTACCACAAATATTGTACAAATTTCAATCAATACCAATATACTTACCTAAAAAATTCTTCAAAAAATTAGATTCTGATATTATAAACTTCATATGGGATTATAAATCACACAGAATTAAAAAAAACAAAAAACACTTGTGTAAATCTAAAGAATCAGGGGAACAGACACTCCCTAACTTATTATTATTATTATTATTATTATTATTATTATTATTATTATTATTATTATTATTATTATTGGGCAGTGAATATTAAAAAATAATCTACTGATTGGACAGTTCTACCCAACAGGTAGATTGGATAAGAATGGAGAAAGAGGATTGTTCCCCTTATAATATAGGAGCGATCCTTCTTTCCCCGATAAAACTGAACAATATAATATACAAGAAGAATCCAATTATTCATAGTATAATACGAATTTGGAAACAAATAAAATTAACTTTAAAATTAAGAAAATTATCGCTTCTTTCTTTTTCAATAGCTAATAATCCCTCATTCAAACCTTCCATTATTGATAAAACGTTTATCCATTGGGAAAGAATAGGAATTAAAACGATGGGAGATATGTATGAAATGGAAACATTTTTATCATTCCAACAACTACAACTAATATATAATTTGAAAAGTAATCAATACTTCAAATACCCTCAAATTCAAGATTATTTGAAAAAGTATATACAAGGATATCAAACTTTAACCCCAGATCTATTGGAGGAAGGAATGAATAGAAAGGTAGAATTAAGCAATTTAATATCTTACTTATATAATATAATTCTAAATATAGAAACACCAACGACAGTGGCAATTAGAAGAGACTGGGAACAAGAGTCATTGATAAAAATTCTGAACGATAGATGGGATAAAAAATTATTATATGTAAACAAATGTTCAATGAATGTAAGACATAACCTAATTCAATTTAAAATTTTACATAGATTATATTATTCGAAAACAAGACAGAATAAAATATTTTAAAATGTTTCCCCCATCTGTGACAAATGTCTAACTCAAAATGCCACTATAGCACATTCCTTTGTCTCTTGTACAAAACTGTATACATTTTGGAATGAAATTTTTGGAATTTTTACAAAACTATTTAACACAAAATTGAACCCCAATACAGAATTGATTATCTTTGGATCAATGGAAGAGGGAAGTAAACTAACTATATTCCAAGAAGCTTTTCTTAATTATGGTCTAATAACAGTAAAAAAACTTATACTTAAATTTTGGAAAAACGTACCTACGTCAACATTCAAAATGTGGATCTCAAACATGTCTGAAACGCTACATCTTGAAGAAATGAGATTCCTCCTACTAGGCAAAGTAGAGCAATTCTTAAAGATTTGGTCTCCTTTTATCAACTTTTTACAAGCATATGGTGCAACATAACATAACCTTAGAAATTAAATGATTTAGAACTGGGTGACGGATGGGCAAAAATATGAGATAGGTTGATCTCTCCTAATCTTTCTTTTCTTTACTTTTTCCTTTTCTTTCAATCTTTTAACTTTTCATCTCTGTCCTTTATTTCTTTTGTTTTCTGTTTCTACTCGCTTGTCTATCTATTCCGACACTCTTTATTTCTTTTTTTCTCTCACTGAAGTTGTACAAGAATGAAAATATGTATTGATGTATTAGGTACTTAAGTACCAGACTATTGTACTTCTAGCAAAAATTAAAAAAAAAAAAATAAAAAAAAACATTATGATCCAACATCCATTCTGTGTTGTCATTTAATTTTCATGACCTGGTGTCCACCACCATACTAAACCTACCTGCAAATAGGTGAAATCCAAATGTTTCTTTCGATACACCAGTGCCAAATGAGGGTAGCTAAGTTATCACAGGATACTGACTTGATTCCACCCATGTGATTAATATATGCCACCGCTGTAGTGTTGTCAATCTGTATTTGAACATGCAAGTGATGCATATTCCCACAATAAGCTTTCAACCCATAGAATGCCCCCAGCATCTCTAGGTAGTTAATACCATGTAACTGAAGAATTGATGACTCATGAACAACCCATCTGCCACCGCAGCTAGAGATGGTATTAGTAGCTCCCCATCCTTGAGCACTAGCTGAAGGTTTACTGACAAAAATGTTACTGGAGCAATGCCAGATATTGGTCATCCACCATTTTAGTTCTGATATAGCTTCAGCTGGTAATAGCATAGGTCTGTTAAAATGACCTAAATGGTATTTTAGTGCTTGCTCCTTTGCATGTTGTAAATTCTGATAATGCAAAGGCCCAAATTGTGCAGCTGGAAAGGCAGTCACTAATTTGCCAATTACACTAGCCATCTGTCGAATAGATGGCTGCTCCATAACAACAAGGTTGTTACAGGCTTCTATTAACTCCAATCTCTTGACCCAGGGCAGAGTCACAGACATATTGATAGAGTTAATGGTAAATCCGAAATAGTTAATGATTATAGTTGCTATCAATTTGGATTTAACTGGCTGGATGAGAAACCCCAATTTCTCAAATGTGAGTTTCATGACTGAAACAGCTAATTTAGCTAATTTCAGCATTTTCCCTATGATTATAATATCATCCAGGTATGCCATAACAATGTGTTTTTGAGCTCTAAGTAGCCCAAGCACCAGTTTCAACAATTTGGTAAACAATCTGGGGGCTGAAGTTAACCCATTAAGCAATGTTTTAAACTGCCACAGTTGCCCCATTCAGCTAAATTTCAAATATCTCCGGTGATCCCTGTGAATGGGCACCAAATAGTATGCATCTTTGAGATCAATGCGTGCCAAAACGTATCCTTTGGAAATCAGCTGTTTGGCAGTAACGAAGTTTTCCATTTTGAAATGTCTATACTACACATAGGAGATAAGTTTTGTTAAATCAAGGATGATTCGACACCCTCCAACTTTCTTTTGTCTGGGGCATATATTAGAGACGAATTGGTGATGTTCATGACTCGAATTCTCGATTACCCCTTTTGTGTATAATGTGTGAATTTCAGCTGGTATATCCAAACATTCCTGTTGGGAATGAACAAATGTCCAGCTTGGTGTATGCTGTGTGGGTGGCAATGAATTGGGAAGAAATTCAATTTGGAACCCTTGCATACTGTGCAGTGTAAACGGATCTGATGTTATCCAACGCCATTCATGCAAAAACAAGTGTAATCTACCACCAACTTGTAACTGGTCCACACACCCCATGTTCCAGAAAGAACCAGACACACCTACCTCCATGGTTACCAGTGATCTTATGGTAGGCTGAAAGGCCCTTGATGTAGGTTCTGTTTCCACCCTCGAGGTTTTGCTGGGGTGCGCGGATTGCGCATTTTCCACGAGGGCCGGCTTGGGCCTTGGCCTAAGAAAGACCTTTGCCCAGAGAATTCAGCTCTCGAGCTGCCACAAGCTTCAGTGAACCACTTGTTGCTGATGGAAGCGTCGGGGTGCTGCCTTCATCCAGGTCTTTAACCTGCGTCGGTAGATCTTCCCCGAACAGAAGATTCGGCGGCTGCACATTCCTGGCCTTACATAAGCCTGCGAATTTGGGGTTCAAGGCAGGTCTAATAGCATTCTTCCGAAAACAGTTTATTTTGAAATGTGCATTGCACATCAACGCCAAGGCATCCTGCTGGATGTCCGATAAGGGTCCCCCATCCACAGATCTGGCAAATGCCGTAATGCCTGATGCCAGCAATTTTAAGATTCTTTGGAGTTTCATCTCGTGGGCTTTTATGCCCCCTCCAATGTATCCCCAGATAAAGCTGTTCATAACCGGCACTTTCAGGGATGCACAATTTATAGGTGTATTGTAGTTTGTAGTTGTTTCCACCATCACCTGTTCCTGCAAATGGTGCGATTTGAGGTAGTTTATGCTAGCAGCTAGCTCCTCCTGCAATGGCTCCGCTGTTTGGGAGGGTATCGCGAAACTTGATGCCATGGCAGGCAATTCCTGAACCTCACATATGTTGTGCATCCCGGTATGTTCCCCAGACATACCTCCGAATTCGGAGTTAGTGCAATACTCACCCCGTACGCTCCCCTCCTCAGAGTGGGAGACAATATGCAGCCCTGGGCCAGGCGCTGCCGCAGGCCCCCGAGGAGACCTGCACTGATATGGTTCAGTTTCACGGAGCATTTCTTGATGGAGCATCCTTTCCATAAGGTGCTCCATCCGGGATAAATGCCCGAAGACGTTATCCATAACTGTAGGAGGCGACTCTTCCTGGCCTGACTCGTCTGAGTAAACAGGCCTGTCAGACTTCCTTTTGGCTTTCCCTCCTCTTGGGGTTGCCAAGGTGCCTTGGGCCAGCACCAAGTCTGAAGTTGCTGACCGCACTGTCAGCGACTCGGACGGCGAACCCGGCGGCCACTGCCTACCCGCACCCCTGCAGTCCTCCGTAGCCAGTTTCCCCCATCTGAATTTCGCCCTGGATTCCATCAGCCATCACTAGCCTTATTCGCCCTGTAGCCCATCACTAGCCTCATTAACTCCTCCTGACATTTAGCTGCTTCAGAAACCTGTGTCTGTCTCCAAGCCACTGTGTAGCTCATGTGCCACAAGGCTCAATTTGTTCAAGCAGATGCCAAGGGTATACCATCATGAGCTACAAACTGAAATCAAGGCAAACAAAGGCAAACAAATCAAGACGAACAGGCAAACAAAGTTCTACCTTAGCACATCCCCTCCTTCTCTGGCTAGCTTTGTCCCATACACCTCAATGGCAGGTCAGATTTCCAGAGAATAAGCTCTCAGAAAACAGCAAGCCTATATGGAATTCCTGGATGCCTTCTGAAATCATGCACCAATTGACATTGTCTACACTGAAGGTAGACACAAAATGCTGGAGTAAATTAGCGGACCCGGCAGCATCTCTGGAGCGAAGGAATAGGTGACGTTTGGGGTTGAGACCCCTCCTCAGACTGATGGCAAGGGAGTGGGCGGTACAGAGATAAAATGTAGTCGGAGACAATAGGATTGGTGGAAGAACTAGGAAGGGGGAGGGGATGGAGAGAGAGGGGGAAAGCAAGGGCTTCTTGAAGTTAGAGAAGTCAATATTCATACCGCTGGGGTGTAAGCTACCCAAGCGAAACATGAGGTGCTGTTCCTCCAATTTGCACTGGGTCTCACTCTGACAATGGAGGAGACCCAGAACAGAAAGGTCAGTGTGGGAATGTGAGGGGGAGTTAAAGTTTTGAGGAACCGGGAAATCAGGTAGGTTTAGGCGGACCGAGTGGAGGTGTTCAGCAAAACAATCGGCGAGCTTATGCTTGGTCTCGCCGATATACAGGAGTCCACACCTGGAACAGTGGATTGTACTGTTTACACTGATATCTTCAACTTCTCACCAGCAGTCTAGAGTCTAGAGTCCCCATCTTCTGCTAGGAAACCTCCATCATTTCAGTTCCTAAGAAAATTAGAATCCTCTACAGAGGATGCCATCTCTCTTGCACAGCATTCAATTTTGGGTCATCTTGACAATAAGACAATCTTTGTCAGGATGCAATTCATTGACTACAGCACAGCTTTCAATACCATAAAACTGATGAAGATCATCCTTAAACCTCTGATCCTAAGCCTTGGGCTTCCAATTAATAACTGGCTTCTGGACCTCATAACTACCGCCCTCAGTCAATTAGAATTGGTCAGAACATTTCCCCCATCCTCCCCCTCAATACTCTCCAAGGTTGAGCGTTCAATCCCTTGGAGAGTACTTAAGTTTGCTGATGCCATCGGCCACTGACATTGGCTGGATCAACAATAAAGATGAGACAAAGCACAGGAAAGAGACCGGGAATCTTGCATCCTGGTGTCGTGACGGCAAGTGAGTGCGTAATGAGAGCTAGACGAAAGAATTGGTAACAATTCCAAGGAAGCAAGGGGGTGAATACAACCCTGTCCTCATCAATGGAGCTGGTGTAGAGATGATTGAAAGCTTCAAGTCGCTAGCCTTCATATCACCACCTTCACAGTGATGTGCTGATCAAGAAAGTGCATCAGCATATTTACTTTCTTAAGTGTCTGATAAGATTTGGCACATCCACAAGCGTTCCCTCAAACTTCTTCATATGCTCTGCAGAAAGCATTCTGCATGGAAGCATCTCAGTTTGGTGTAGAAATTGCTTTACTCTTGATCAACTGAACCTACAGAGAGTGGTGAACACAACACTCTGATTCAGTGCAGGCTAATCACTTGCTTCCATTCTGTCCACCTTCATGGTCTTCAAAGACAGCCCCCCAACGTCTGGTTTGCCAGATTTCTCAATGAGAGGAGATTATGTCTCAATAGTCATGTGAGCAATATGTAGGAAGGAATTGCAGATGCTGGTTTAAACTGAAAATAGACATAAAAAGCTGGAGTAACTCAGCTGGACAGGCAGCATCTCTGGAGAGAAGGAATGGGCGAGGTGTCGGGTTGAGACCCTTCTTCAGTCTCGACCCGAAATGTCACCCATCCCTTCTCTCCACAGATGCTGCCTGTCCCGCTGAGTTACTCCAGCTTTTTGTGTCTATCTTCATATGAGGAATGGTCTTTTCATTCCACATTCAGATCCTTTAACCAAATAACCATATAACCATATAACAATTACAGCACGGAAACAGGCCCTCTCAGCCCTCCCAGTCCGTGCCGACCATTTGTTTTCCCCTAGTCCCATCTACCTGCACTCAGACCATACCCCTCCATTCCCTTCACGTCCATATACCTATCCACTTTACTCTTAAATGTTAAAATCGATCCTGCCTCCACCACTTCTGCTGGAAGCTCATTCCACACAGCCACCACCCTCTGAGTAAAGAAGTTCCCCCTCACGTTACCCCGAAACCTCTGTCCCTTAATTCTCATGTCATGCCCTCTTGTTTGAATCTTCCCTACCCTCAATGGGAAAAATGTATCCACGTCAACTCTGTCTATCCCTTTCATCATTTTAAAGACCTCAATCAAGTCCCCCCTTAACCTTCTGCGCTCCAGAGAATAAAGACCTAACTTGTTCAACCTTTCTCTGTAACATAGTTGCTGGAACCCTGGCAACATTCTAGTAAATCTCCTCTGTACTCTCTCTATTTTGTTGACATCCTTCCTATAACAAGGCGACCAAAATTGTACACCATACTCCAGAATTGGTCTTACCAATGCCTTGTACAATTTTAACATTACTTCCCTACTCCTATATTCAATGCTCTGATTTATAAAGGCCAGCACACCAAAGGCTTTCTTTACCACCCTATCTACATGCGATTCCACCTTCAGGGAACTATGCACAGTTATTCCCAGATCCCTCTGTTCCACAGCATTCCTCAATTCCCTGCCATTTACCATGTACTTCCTATTTTGATTTGTCCTGCCAAGATGTAGCACTTCACACTTAACAGCATTAAACTCCATCTGCCATCTTTCAGCCCACTTTTCCAAATGGCCCAAATCTCTCTGTAGACTTTGAAAATCTACTTCATTATCCACAACACCACCTATCTTAGTATCATCTGCATACTTACTTATCCAATTTTCCACCCCATCATCCAGATCATTGATGTACATGACAAACAACAGTGGACCCAACACAGATCCCTGAGGCACCCCACTGGTCACCGGCTTCCAACCTGACAAACAGCCATCCACCATTACTCTCTGACATCTCCCATTCAGCCACTGTTGAATCCATCTTGCTACTCCGCCATTAACACCCAAAGATTGAACCTTCTTAACCAACCTTCCATGGGGAACCTTGTCAAAGGCCTTACTGAAATCCATATAGACAACATCCACTGCTTTACCCTCATCAATTTCCCTAGTTGCCGCGTCAAAAAATTCAAGAAGGTTTGTCAAACATGACCTTCCAGGCACAAATCCATGTTGACTGTTCCTGATCAGACCCTGTTTATCCAGATGCTTATATATATTATCTCTAAGTATCCTTTCCATTAATTTGCCCACCACTGACGTCAAACTAATAGGTCTATAATTGGTAGGTTTATTCTTTGAACCCTTTTTAAACAATGGAACAACATGCGCAGTACGCCAATCCTCCGGCACTATTCCCATTTCTAATGACATTTGAAATATTTTCTGTCATAGCTCCTGCTATTTCTACACTAACTTCCCTCAATGTCCTAGGGAATATCCTGTCAGGACCTGGAGACTTATCCACTTTTATATTTTTCAAAAGTGTCAGTACTTCCTCCTCTTTGAATCTCATAGTTTCCATAGCTACTCTACTTTTTCCCCTTAACTCACAGAGTTCAATATCCTTCTCCTTGGTGAATACCGAAGAAAAGAAATTGTTCAATATCTCCCCCATCTCTTTTGGCTCTGCAGATAGCTGTCCATTCTGGTTCTCTAATGGTCCAATTTTATCCCTCGTTATCCTTTTGCTATTAATATAGCTGTAGAAACCCTTTTGGGTTTACTTTCACCTTTCTTGGCAAAGCAACCTCATATCTTCTTTTAGCCTTCCTAATTTCTTTCTTAAGATTCTTTTTACATTCTTTATACTCCTCTAGCACCTCATTTACTCCATGCCTCCTATAATTATTGTAGATATCTCTCTTTTTTCGAAACAAGTGTCCAATTTCCCTTGAAAACCATGGCTCTTTCCAATTTTTACTATTTCCTTTCAACCTAACAGGGACATAAAGATTCTGTACTCTTACAATTTCCCCTTTAAATGTCCTCCATTTCTCTTCTACATCCTTCCCATGAAACAAAGTGTCCCAATTCACTACTTTAAAATCCTTACGCATTCCCTCAAAGTTAGCCTTTATCCAATCAAAAATCTCCACCCTAGGTCCAGTTCTGACTCTCTCCATAATTATATTGAAACTAATGGTATTGTGATCACTGGTCCCGAAGTGCTCACCAACGCATACCTCCGTCACCTGACCTGCCTCATTTCCTAACAGGAGGTCCAGCACTGCCCCTTCTCTGGTCGATACCTCTATGTACTGCTGCAAAAAACTATCCTGCACACATTTAACAAACTCCAAACCATCCAGCCTATTTACAGAATGTGTTTCCCAGTCTATTTTTGGAAAATTGAAATCTCCCACAATCACTACCTTGTGCTTACTACTAATATCTGCTATCTCCTTACATATTTGCTCTTCCAATTCTCGCTCCCCATTTGGCGGTCTATAGTACACCCCTAAAAGTGTTGCTACACCGTTCCCACTTCTCAGTTCCACCCAAATAGCCTCCCTAGATGACCCCTCTAATCTCTCCTGCCAAAGCACTGCTGTAATATCTTCTCTGACAAGCAATTCAACACCTCCCCCTCTGGACCCTCCAATTCTATCACACCTGAAGCAACGAAATCCTGGAATATTTAGTTTCCAATCACAGCACTCCTGCAACCATGTTTCACTGATTGCCACAACATCATATTTCCAGGTGTCAATCCAGGCTCTAAGTTCATCCACCTTACTTACAATGCTCCTAGCATTAAAATATACACATTTCAGAAACCCACCATCCCTTATTCTCTGTCTATTATCTTTTTCATCTTTCTCGCCTACATTTTGGATCCGAGTGCTTCCCTTCTCTGCCTCTTGCCCCACACCCTGACCCCTAGCCCCCTCTACCCGAGTCCCTCCCCCCAGCCTTTCTAGTTTAAAGTCTCCCCAGTAGCCTTTGCAAATCTCCCTGCCAGGATATTGGTCCCCCTCGGGTTCAAGTGCAACCCGTCCTTTGTGTACAGATCATGCCTTCCCCAAAAGAGGTCCCAGTGATCAAGAAACTTGAATCCCTGCCCACTGCACCAGTCCCTCAGCCACGCATTTATCCTCCACCTCATTTCATTCCTACTATCACTGTCACGCGGCACAGGCAGTAATCCTGAAATCGTTACCCTTTTGGTCCTTCTCCTTAACTTTCCCCCCAACTCCCTAAATTCTCCCTTCAGGACCTCGTCACTTTTTCTGCCTATGTCATTGGTACCTATGTGTACCACAGCATTAGGTTCCTCTCCCTCCCTTATCAGAATCTTTTGTACACGTTCTGACACATGCGAGACCCTGGCACCAGGGAGGCAAACTACCATCCGGGTCTCCCGACTGCGTCTACAGAATCGCCTATCCGATCCCCTAACTATAGAGTCCCCTATTACAATTGCCCTCCTCTTTTTGCTACCCTTCTGAGCATCAGGGCCGGTCTCTGTGCCAGAGGCCCGGCCGCTATTGCTGCCCCCAGCTAGGCTGTCCCCTCCAATCGTACTCAAACCTGAGTACCTATTTTCCAGGTGTACAGTCACAGGGGTACTCTCTAGCCCCTGCTTCTGCCCCTTGCCCTTTCTAACCGTGACCCACTTGTCTGCCTCCTGTGGTCTGGGAGTGACTACCTCCCTGTAGCTCCTCTCTATTACCTCCTCACTCTCCCTGAGGAGACGGAGGTCATCGAGCTGCTGCTCCAGGTTCCTAACACAGTCCTTTAGGAGCCCCATCTCGACACACCTGGCGCAGATGTGGACGTCTGGAGGGCTATCAGATTCCCTGACCTCCCACATCTGACATCCAGAACAGTACGCTGCCCTTCCTTTCATACTCCCCCCTTATACAGGATACAATATCAACACAATACAAAGTACACAACAAACTGCTGGAATCTGACTGCCAATCAGCTGCTTTCCCTAGTCCACTTCCCACCAATCAGCTGCTTACCCTAGTCCACTTCCCACCAATCAGCAGTTTCCACCAAAAAAAAAAAAACATTTCTCCAAAAAAAAAAAACACTTCTCCAAATGGAATGTTATGGATTTCGGTAAGCCTCTGAAAAAACAAGCCCCGCGCTGGATTTTAAACCTTACCGGTCGGGTGTCGCTCCTCCCCCTCCTCCTCTTCCAACGGCTCCTGTGGGCCTCTGAAAAAACAAGCCCCGCGCTGGATTTTAAACCTTACCGGTCGGGTGTCGCTCCTCCCCCTCCTCCTCTTCCAACGGCTCCTGTGGGCCTCTGAAAAAACAAGCCCCGCGCTGGATTTTAAAGCTTACCGGTCGGGTGTCGCTCCTCCCCCTCCTCCTCTTCCAACGGCTCCTGTGGGCCTCTGAAAAAACAAGCCCCGCGCTTGATTTTAAACCTTACCGGTCGGGTGTCGCTCCTCCCCCTCCCCCTCCTTCTCTTCCAACGGCTCCTGTGGGCCTTTGTTGGTATTCAATGCATCTATCAACTATTAATTCTTTTGACTCCCTAACAACCTCCTCTCTTTCATGCCTCTCTGAATGAGCACTGGAATAAATGAATCAACTTGGAGTTGCCAACGAGGTCCCATCACTTTCAAACTCAATTATCATGCCACTGCACTTTGATCTTAAATTGCCCAAAATGGCTTTCTTTGTCACACTCATAAAATGATATGAAAAAAAACAGGAGTTATATTTTCTTTGAGGCATAATATGCTAAGAATTTAACAGGCTATTAGAAACCATGCCAGCATTACTGCCTTTATCAATCTTATAACTAATCTATGAACAAATAGTTTCCACCATATTTTGCTTTTCATCATATCTTTAGGAGATTTTTCTTCCACAGATTTGAACAGCCCACTGCACAACCCTCTTCTAACTATTGTTCCAGTTCCATGCACAGGACTGTCCATCTTTCAGCCTACTCTTGCCTCACTGAGTTTAATTCTTCCTTTCATGCTTCCAACCTTTCCATCTAGGTTCAGTGCCTTCCCACTTACATCAATAACATTTTGGATTTCCTCTTCTACTTCAACAGCTTCTAATTTCCTGGTCGCAGTTGATTTAGCTTCACCGTTCCCTCAGCACCTCCATCACTTTCTTCAAGGAGAGGCCCAACCAGTTCCTCTCCACTGACAAAAATATTCACCCGGCTGATTCCATTCTCACATTGAACTAATTATTCAACACCATTCACTTTTTCCAGGTAAAAAGACCATTGGCATGATCCCCAATCTACACCTGTCTTTTATATCCATAACAGTCTTTATTTTAGGTCCCTTCCTCAATTATTTTACCTGTATATTTGCAACTCAATTAGCTCTGCTTCCTACACCAATGCAGACCATGAAAATGTCATAATTGTTGCTGTCAATTTCCAGTCCGCTCGCATTTTTACATGGTTCATTCCCCCTTTCCCTTGTTTAGTGATTTCTCTATCTCAGGGGATAGGTTAGACATAAACATCCATTACAAGCCCACAGACTCTCACAGTTTTTGATTACAATTCCTCCCACACTTCCTCCTGTAAGCACAAGTATATTCTCCCAAGTCCTAAGTCTCTGGTGTATTTGCTCTGATGATGAGATATTCTGCAACATTTGGCACATGGATTTGCAGGGAGTGGAAGGATATGGATCATGTGCAGGCAGATGAGATTAGTTTATTTTGGCATCATGTTCGGCACAGATATTGATGGTTGAAAGGCCTGTTCCCATGCTGTACTTTTCTCAGTTATATGTTCTATTTGGTCACTTGTTTTCTGTCTTATCAGATCTGGCCATTTCTGCCAGTCATCCATTCAGATTTTAACTTGGTTTAGTTTGGTTTAGTTTTAGTTTAGTTTACCACATGGCAACAGGCCCTTCAGCCCACTGAGTCGACCAGCAATGACATACACTACGATGAGGGATTACGTGAAGAAGCCCCGCCAGGCACATGCGCGTCATACTTTAAAGCAGCGGTGTGAAAAACACAGAAACCGATAGCCGAAGTAAGATAGTAAGGCTTACAAAGACTAGAACTACCAGATGATCCTTTGGTTTATGAGGGCCGGGAGCGGAGGGCACGTAATCCCTCATCGTAACTCCTCATAAAATAAGGATCAAACTTCGCGGATGTTGATGCCGCCCTGGTGGAATGAGATTTAAACACACGAGTGTCCACTCCAGCTAAATCCAGAACCTGTTTTAACCATCTAGAAATAGTTTGTACTGTCACTTTTTTATATGTTTTTTAGTGGGTAATGAGCATTGCTGTCTCATAAACTCGGAGACTCTTAGTTACTTCAATATATCGACTCAGATGCTTAACCACACACAATGTTTGGTCCACAGGGTATGCTTTAAAGATGACCTTGGTTCCAGCCTTTCCTGGCCTGCTTTGCTTGATTAGATCATGAACATAAAAAGTAATTTTATCTACAGACAAATGCAATAAATCTAACCGCAACATTTGCAATGTTTGTACTCGTTGTGCTGATACTAATGCCATGAGCATAACCACTTTAAATGTTAACTTCTGAAAAGACAGTGACGTAATTGGAGCCCACTGCCGAATCAATGTGAAAACTATACTGACATCCCAGATCTCTGTATATCTGGGTTTGGGAGGATTTTTATTAAAAATTCCTCTCATAAATCGAGATATTAACGGATGAGACCCAATAGATTGTCGTTCTGACAATTGTCCTAAATAGGAGGACAAAGCACTCTGAGCACTATTAATGGCACTATAACTCAGGTGCAGATCAAAATGCAACATAGCAAGGAACTCCAATACATCTGATATGTTTGCAGTATGATGAGATATATCTGACTGTATACAAAAGATTTCCCATTTCTTTATATGAGACATATATTGTTTCTTTGTGCTATCTCTCCAAGCTGCAGTATGACATCCATGGTCCTATCTGACAGTCCAAGCCCTTGTAATGGTCTGGTCTGGTAAGATTAACAAATTAATACGATCATGTAATGGATGACTTTCTCCTGTTACTGGATGTACCAACAAATTACTGCAGCTGGGGATCGTCATGAATGGCTGAGTCATCATTCTGAACACCAATGGGAACCATGGCTGTGTAGGCCAGTTTGGAACCACCAAATCGCCTGTGGCGGAGTCTTGCTCTATTTTGGTGAGACATTGCCTAATCAGGCAGAATGGGGGGAAAACATAGAATAATATACTTCCCCAATGTAGCAAGAATGCATCCACCGCTACTACTCCTGGGTCTGGCTCCCATGAGACATATTTAGGCAACTGGTGATTTAACCTGGACGCAAACAGATCAATATCTGGTAACCCAAACTGACAATCTTTTTTGATAACTTCTGGATTTAACATCCATTCTGTATTGTCATTGAAATTTCGTGATCTGTTGTCTGCCACCACATTGTCTCTCCCTGGTAGATAGATGGCTGAAAGCCAGATATCTCTGGAGATACACCAGTGCCACATGAGGTTGACCAGATTATCATATGATACTGATCTTACTCCCCCCATGTGATTGATATATGCCACAGCTGTGGTATTGTCTACCTGTAATTGAACATGTAAGTCATTCATTGTAGAACAATAAGCTTTCAATCCATAAAACGCCCCAATAACTCCAAGTAATTGATACCATGTGTTCGGAGAATTAAATCCTCTTGGACAGTCCATCTACCACCACAGCTAGATTCGCTGTCCAAAGCTCCCCAACTGAGAATGCTCACATCAGTTTGTAATACCACTGAAGGTTGCTGAACCAAAATATTTTTAGTAGCTTGTGCAACATTGAGAATCCACCATTGCAATTCAGCTAACGCTTTAGTTAGTAACTGCATGGACCTATCAAAATGACCTGCACGCTTTTTTAGTGCTTGTTCTCTGGCTCTTTGCAGACTTTGATAGTGCAGCGGTCCAAACTCCACAGCAGGAAATGCTGCTACCATTTTACCAATAACCCTAGCTACTTCTCGAATGGAGGGATAAGGTTTTTCAGCGAGGCAAGTACAGGCATTTGCAATATCCCCAATCTGTTTGAAAAGTTACTGACATTAACTGAATTAATGACCAAATAATCAATTGTTTGGGATGGCTGTAACTTAGATTTTGTTGGATGGATCAGGCTTGTGGTTGCTGAAACCGATTCTTCAGCGGTCTCCTGAGTGGCACTTACAATTAAAATATCATCTAGATAAGCCATCACAATGTGATTTTGAGCCCTCATTAACACCAGTGCTGGTTTCAATAGCCTGGGAGCTGAAGTTAACCCATTAGGTAATGCTTTAAATTGCCACAGCTGACCGATCGAATTAAACTTCAAGTATATGCGATAATGATGATGAATTGGCACTGAATAATAAGCATCGTTCAGATCTATAGTAGCCATGTAACAGCCTTGTGACAACAACTGCTTTGCAGTGTTGACGGTGTCCATTTTAAAATGCCTATACTGGACATACAAATTCAAATTTGTGAGGTCCAGAATGACTCTACAACCCCCATCTTTCTTCATTCTGGGGAATATATTGGACACAAATTGTTGCGGATGATTCACCGTTCTTTCAATTACCCCTTTCTGGAATAAATTTTTAATTTCTTCTTTTATCTGACAAGTTTCTGGTGCAGGAAACACCAAAACACTATTCGGCTTATTCTGTACAGGTGGATCAACACCTGCCATAAATTCTTTGTAGAACCTGACACAGTATCTAGTATAAACCGATCAGATGTTATGCAGCACCATTCATCATAAAACAATTGTAATCTACCCCCAACCGGAGGTTGTTCCCCAGAAGTTTTATCTGGGATGGAATTAAGTTTCTGTACCTCAGTAAACGACCGAGAAGGTCTCCTTCTCCCAATATAAGGGTTGATATTGGGCTGTACTGGGTAATAGTACTTTTTACCCATTGCCCTGCCTCTGCTCGTCCCTGCCCCGGAATCAAACCCCCTTCGCATCCAGCCTGCTTGTTTTCTCCGAGCAGGGATAATAGGTTTTATGAGGCCAATTGTTTTTGCCTTTCATCAATGTCTTTGATTTGTTTTGGCAGGTTTTCACCAAATAAGTAATCTGGTGCCTGAGTATTGCTTGCCCTGCACAATCTTGCAAATCTAGAGTGCAATGTGGGCCGAATGGCGATTTTTCTCAAGCAATTTAATTCAAAATAAGCATTGCAAAATAACGCCAGCATGTCTTTCCGAATCTTGGACATAGTCGACGTTTGTATCTGTTTTCCAAAAGCAGTAATGCCAGCTGATATTAGCTTGAGGACATGCTGGAAATGCATTTCCTGCCCTCGCATCGTTGCACTCATGGGTGCCCAAATTGCAGAATTCACTGTTGGCACCCTGAGCAAAGCACAGTTGACAGGTGTTTTATATAACTCCGCTGTTTCAGCCATAACAGTGTCTTGGAGCTGGTGAGAAACCGAGTATTAATGTTGGCAGTCAGGTTCTCTTCCATGGCCTCACCAGTCCCTTGCGGTATAGCAAAACTTTGTGCTACATCGGGTACACCCGGAGCGTGGCTCTTGTGCTCTGGTGTATACACATGAGTAGGGACACCAGCTTCAGGGTCAGTCTCCTCCTGCCCTGGTACTCCCAAGTCTTGCTCTAAGGAGACCTCATCCAGACCAAAACAAGGCACTGGAGAGCCAGATTCCCATTCTGAAATAGGCACCATATTCGTATTGTATGGAACTCCTTCGGAGGCTGCCTAGGGAATGTTCTGGGTCTTTGGACGCTTGGCTGATCAAAGTTTGGAGCATTCTCTCCATTTGTTCCATTCTCTCCCACATTGTTTTTCTGTCTGGAGGAGAATCCTCTTCATCAGACCCGTCAGACAAAATGGGCCTGACAGACTTTCTCTTACTTTTTCTACCTATAGTTGTGGCCTTAGTGCCCTATGAAACTGGAGCAGCTGGAGGCTCATTAACAACGGGAATAACGGCCTCCGGTATCGGAATCGGCACCGCACTTATGTTAACTCCCGATCGCTGCGGTGGACCCGCATCACTGTGTGACCCGCGCTTGCTATGAACAGATTTCCTCGCACTGCTCTCCATTCCACAAGCTCCTCCTGACTCGCAAGCCAGCGTTATGGAGCCTAAATACCCGCTGGAAAGTAGTTTAAACCACTTATCTGCGAGGTCTTCTACTCACCGCTGGTGGAGCTGCGCTCTCCAGCCCGTTCCTTGCGATATGCGTTGACGCAAATGACGCGCATGCACCTGGCGGGGCTTCTTCACGTAATCACGCATGTGACTCCGAAGTAAAATCCAATTCCAACTTTCCAATCACATTAACATTTGATCTCCCTCTATCAGATAGAATGTTTTTATTCCATCCATTCTCCTCCCCTACTGAAAGCTAAATTGTGTTCTACATTTTGTAGTTGTGTTGAAGATTATCTGACCTCTTTCTCTATCTACAGATGCTTCCTAACCTGATGGATGTTTCCAGTGTTTACAGTTTCTAATCTTTTTCTTCGGTAGTTTTCATCAAACTACCAAAGAAGGACTACATTTTTCTGCTAATAGTTAGAAATGACTCGGATGAATATATGTTTAGACGCATGATGACTTTGATAGAAAGAACATTCTGAAGACAAAGAGCAACCCTTGCAGAAAGCAAGATAGCAAGAAAGAAATCAACATGCATTGATTAAAATGTTTTTGAGGCATTATCCATTTCATAAGATGGTTTTCCTATTGCAGAGGTTGTCCAATTGCAGAGAAAGGATATTGTTGGTCTGCTGATTTCACCACACTTATTTCCTGCTCTCTTTCACGGCCAGCAAAGAACCATCGCGGGCTCTACCTTTCCTGGGTCATTGGTGCCGGATTTGATTTGTTCTGTACCTTTTCATACCTCTAGTTTCTCTCCCCCATGACCCTCAGTCTGAAGAGGGGTCTCAATCCAAAACGTCAAATATTCCTTTTCTCCGGAGATGCTGCCTGTTCCCCCGAGTTGTTCCAGCATTATCTATCTATAATTAAAGGCATGGATGTTGAAGGATGCGGAATTAGCAATGTTGGCTTGATTTATACTGCCAGCCTGTCATTGAGCCAATTTGTGGCGTTCTGGAGTAGCACTCAGGAATTCTGCTATATTCTCAAAGCAGTATGAACCATTTTTATTAGACTTTCTGTCCTCGGTGCAGAAGTGTTTTTCTCTTTTGGCTCCAATATTATCCATGAGAAAATCTGGCACACTAGTCCCATCTGATCTAATTTCCACAAAACTATTGCTCATCAAGATGTTCAAACTGTCAATTACCAGAAAACAGATCTTCCTGTGGTAGGAACACCATTAGAAGTGACATAACCATTCCAAACCCACCCCATATGTTTTACTAAGGCCCTTGAAGAAAACGTTAATTAACTACTGCAGCCTTGGGTCACATTCCCCTTGCCTTACTAAACCAACAAGAGGAAAATTCAGCTCCCATTCAATACATTTATCATATTGCTATATGTGGCTAAACTTCACATTTATTTTCTTCACCTTGGCTCTAAGTGAGGAAGAGCAATCATCTCGATGTAATGTAGTGGAACCTTATTATTTTCACAGGCAAAATTAATAAACCATCTGACATGTGGCTATTCACTTTCCTGCCCTTTTCCTATCATAATATATGGTATCGCAATCAAAGCTGTGCCAGGGGAGTTCTCCCTGTATCCAGGCCAACATTTATACCTTAACCAATGCCACAGTAACAGATTTTCTACTTACTTATTAATTGCTGTTTGTAGTAACTTGCTGTGAGCAATTTAACTGTTATGTTTGCCTAGTACACAATGATCCGGCTTCAAAAGTAATTTATTGGTTAAGAACCTCTTTGGGATGTAACCCCACATAAAAAAATGTTTTCTATCTTTTTTTTAAATTGACTTATCCATGTTAAAATACATTAATTAAAATCAGCTGTCAAACAATCTTCCAACTTGTGCACCATTTCAATTGTAAATCAAAATGACAACTTTTCAGTGCTGTACCTGCACTTTAAATTGCATGGTTCCAGGTGTTCCATTTGTACGTTCAGAAGTATTCAGTATGCACAGTAATAGTGTAAATCATCAAGCAATGCTGTTTTGATACCTGCCCTGTCAAATTGGGCTGCATTCATTTCTACACTTAACAACGTGAGCTGCACACAGGAAACAAGGTCTGAAGTGCATTAAGGAACCCAGCAAGTCCCCACCCCCATCCCCATCCCAACCTGTCACCACTCCGTCCCACTCCCAACATGTTGAGGTGAAGATGATGGTGGCCACAAAGCCTGGTTTCCTGTTATAGACAGCAATGGCTGAAGGATGTCACATTTCACAGGTTGCAGTATTCATGATAACTCAGTGACTTCTAATGAGAAAGAGGTGAAACTATTTCTGCCTGAGAAGTAAGCAGTCACTGGTGTAGGCAAGCTGATTCATCCAGAAAAATATGCTTCCTAAAAGTCCAGGTGAATAATAATCCCGACTAACATAACATACAAAATCTGAGCCATTTTTGAAGTAGAGAGGGCTATCATGCCATGTCCATGCAAATAATTTGTGACCATCAACATATCTTAATGCTCTGTACACACAAAACCCACATGGTCTTTTCATTCCAAAAAATACTTCTTATATCTAATATTTTAAATGGGATTCATGAGGTTGTTCTCTGGATGGCAGGAATGGATCCAAAGGGCTGAATGTCTATCTATGTCATTATATGATCAATTCCATGCTGCCCCACATCAACAAAAGGCAGCTGGAACGTAACCAGGAAGAATATGCTGACCTGCTGGTGATGCCGTTATGCTTTGAGAGATTTAGAAAAGAGGTAAACCTAAATGGATAGTTCCCAGAAACATACTCTCGATATCTAAACAAAATAAAAGGTGCACATGCTGTTTCTCTTCGCACAGCTGTTGTCCCATCTCCTGAGTATCACCAATATATTCTATTTTTACACCTTCATGTGGCTCATTACCTCAGAGCTATTTAAGGGGGATTGATAAAAGGAAGAATCAACCAGATCCACATGCTAAATCCTTCACGTCTGCAGTGTTCAATTCAAATGAACCCAAATGGTACCAGAAACCTCTATGGCCATCGCTCAGCCATGGACTGTGGACTAAAATGGCCCACCTTCAGTAGATACTTCCTCACTAATAGCATCAGCAATCTGGGCTGACTCCCTAAAACACAATAGCAAGCACACTTTAGAATGGTAACAATTGGGACCATGAATGCTATTGTTAAGTCAGAGGGTGATATATAGTACTTTATGGATAATCTGTTGAAAGGACTTTGTGAAATCTTCAAAGCTCCTTTGAACACTGGAAAATAGACATCAAAGGAAACACTTTGATCTTGCATAGCAGGAGTCTAAGCATCCTCTTCAAGAACTCTGCCTGCATGCCAACAGAATTTGAAGTCTTTGCCAGCACACGCTGATATGTACTTCCCCAATATACAGCTGGAGTCCATGTCCTTTTGGGAAGGTTTCAACAGATCGGGCAGGCAGATGATGACTGGATGGTGATACTTGCAAAATAAGGATTAACAGCGTTAAACAATACCTGAACAAGAAACAGGCTGCATAAGACTAAGAGAGTGCAAGGAGTTTTATCAAAGCTTTGTAGAGCGAATACGTAAACACAAGTAACATATTAAACAACTTTGGTAGGTTGTCGGTGTAATTGACCACGTGGGATTATGCTGTGGCAATACCAAAGGCCTGCATAAATCAAAGGGAGGAAATATCCCAAGATACAAACTGTACAGGACAGATGGGGCAAGAAAGAAAGGAAGAGAGTGGCAGCATTTATTCAAGAGAAGATTGCAGTGCTGGACAGAGAAGGGATATCCTAGAACAATAAAAAACAGAAACTAAATGTTTAATTGTACTATAGAGATGGGATTACTCTACTGGGTGGTAACTAGTGGAGAAGATATTGAGAAGCAAACATGCAGTGAAATTGCAGAAATGCATTAAGCCACACTGTTACGATAATAGAGGACTCCAATTGTAACTTAGGAAAGCAACAATGTAAGTCAAGATTCAGTTTAATTGTTACGTGTACCAATTAAGGTACAGTGAAATTTCAGTTACAGTGCAAGAGTTTCTGCAGAATGTACGGGAGTTTCTGAATCGTGCACAGGAGTTTGATTAGTATGATCCTAACATGGATGGACTTGGTTCCAAGAAATTAACTAGGCCAAATATCACTGGGAGAATAAGGGTCTGAAGAAGGGTCTCGACCCGAAACGTCGCCTATCTCCTTCGCTCCTTAGATGCTGCTGCACCCGCTGAGTTTCTCCAGCTTTTTGTGTAACCCTCGATTCTCCAGCATCTGCAGTTCCTTCTTTAAAAATCACTGGGAGAATTCCTTGGAAACCACAATAATGGCCATGGAAAAAGATACCTCTCACTCCAGAGCAAAATAGTCAAATGCATGAAGGCCAATTTCAATGGGATGAAAACTGATGTGGCCATGTGAAATAAAACCTTGAGGCCAAAACTGCAAATGTACAAAGGATGGCTTTTCAAGTATAAATGTTTTAACTCCAATTAAGGTACATTTCCATAAGGTCACAGTGTAGGCAGAATGCAATGGATGACCAAGCATTCATGTGAAATATATCAGGAGAAAAAAACATATGGCAAATTCCAGGTTATTAACACAACAAAGTATTGGATTAATGGCAGTAAGTTTATGGACATAGTTTAAAAATGAGAGCCTGAGAAAGTCTGGCAACAAACGCAAAAGGGAATTCGAAAATATTCTCCGGGCATATGAACAGAAAATGGTTGTATGAGAAGAATAAAGCCAAATGGAGGACATGAGAAAACTTTCCCATGGAGACCGAGGGGTTGGCAGAAGTATTGGATGGTTACCTTACATCCATCTCCACCAAGGAAGATGCAGCTGGAGTCTCAGCAAGAAAGATGCCGTTGAGATTTTGCAGCGGTGAAAATTGATACAAGAGAAATGCTAGAAAAGCGATCTGCACTGAAAATCAATAAATCATCAGATGCTGATAGAATCCATCCCAGGTTGTCCAGGAAAGTAAGGAGGGCAATAGAAATAGAAACAAGGAACTGCAGATGCTGGATTACAACAAAAATACACAAAGTTCTGGAGTAACTCAGTGGGTCAGGCAGCATCTGGAGAACATGACGTTTTGATTCGGGCCCATTCTTCAGACCTTAGCCATGTCTTCCAAACATCTATAGATTCAAGTGGTGAGACTTGAAAAGTATAAATATATTTCACATTTGTTCAAAAAGCTGAGATAAATTCAGTAACTGCACACCCAAATGCAGGGAAAATGTCTAAAAACAGCCAAGATCAGAAATAGTAGTCACTTGAACGGAAATGGGTGTTGATTAAAAGAAAGGCCACATAAATTTAGTAAGGACATTTTTTTCTAACAAATGAATGAATTGTTTGATGAAGTAACAGATGAGAGAATTGGAGTGCACGCAAGATAAATGACTGTGTGCTAAGATGCCATAGAATAAGCAACTCATCAAACTGACGCCACTGGGTAAAACAAGTCATAATATGGATAGAAAACTGGACAAATGAAAGGAAACAGAATGGTGGTGAAAGGTTGCTTTTAAACCAGAGAAAGTGTTCAGTACAAATCCCCAGAGATCAGTACTGTAACTACTGTTCTCCTTAATATATATTAATAGCCTAGCATCAGGAATACAGTGCCCAATTTCAAAAAATGTAGATGACAAACATCATCAAGGTCTGTGAATATGGCATCATGAACTGTGAGAAGGGCAATAATAAACAGGGCAAGAGCAAGCAAATATAGAGAGTGGAGTATGTGGTTTAGGACGTAGAGTAGGTGGTTTAGCTGAAAATTAATCCTGCAAAATGTGAAGTGTTATATCTTTGTAGAAAGAATTAGAAAAGGCAATAAAAAATAGAGGGCAAAATCCTAAAGAGGGTATGAGAACAGAGGATATATGTGCACAATTCATTGACGGTGGCAGAGCAAGTTAAAAAAGATCAAAAGGTTTGAGAGAGTTTGAGCCTAGAGTGCATGCGCTAGAAAGTGATGAATCTTTATAAAACATAAGTTCTTAATAAAAGCCGAACTTGAGAAAAACATAAAAACTTTGGAGAGGATGCAGAAGAGATATGTCTTTGATTAGGGATCTCTGACAATGCCACATTATATCTTTCTCTTTCCTTATCTGTCTACTGATCACCTATAAGCTGCTGCCTCCTGACCCCACCCCTCCTCCAGCTCATCCCCCTCCCAGCTCCATTTGCCCATCATCTCCCTCCTCATTAGTTCCATCTATCACCTGAAACAGACACAAATTGCTGAAGCAACACAGTGGGACAGGCAGCATCTCTGGAGAGAAGGAATGGGTGACGTTTCGGGTGGAGACCCTTCTTCACCTGCCAGCCCCTGACTCAGCACCCCTCTTCTCACCTCTTTACACTGGTTGCTTCCCCAGTGTACTACTAATCCGTCTGTTGGGTCTCAACACAAAACATCACTCATCTCTTTCCCTCCACAGATGCTGCTTTACTCATCAAGGTCATCAAGCAGTTTGATTTTGACCAGCATCTGCAGTCTGTTGTGTCTCCACTTTAATTTTACCTAAAAATTGCCAAGTATTCATCCACCCATCTCCTGGTCTTCATGACTCCCACTTATATATGCATTGCTTAGCCTGCTCCTATAATTGCTCTTCATATTACTACCGTGAAAACCCAATATATTGGAATTGATTCAGCAATGAGAAGGAGAAAGCTGCTTTCTTCTAATAAACATGCGCATGTAGCCAATCAGCACCAGTTAGATCCAGATGGTACACAGGTCTCCTGCAATAACTCTCTGCAAATGAGGGGAATTAGTAAAGCACTATAATTGACATTAATTATACATTACAATCAACTCATGCGATGCATCCATAAATTTCAGGTGGGAGTGACACTGAATCAAAATGGTGCAGTTTTCCAAAGTGTTTGAATTTCTCGGCTCCTCCGAGAATTGAGGATTAACTATTAGGCTTGGCTCTGTGAGTGAAAGATTTATAGTAGTTTTGCATAAACACACAAAGGACGATAAGCAGGTGGACACACATTTATCATCATTTGTATTCTCAACATGTATTCCCCAGAAAGCCATGTCGCAGCGCATTGTTGTACATCCAACCTGTTACAGTAATTAATGTTTGACACAAAATACTTTCCACTGATTTGTACTTCATATATATCTAGTTTTTCAGAAATTCATCATCAAGACAGAAAGAATGGAATGCCGCTTCCTAAAAGGTCAGATCTATAAAAGTAATAACATTCATTAAACTCCCTAACTTATCTGAAGAGTCAGCTAGATTATTTGATACTCTTCAAAGTTAAATGTTACCAAATCAGATTCAGCAGTCACATAATTCTGAGTTATGTGAAATAGGTCGGGGGAAGTTCTCCCCCACCATGGGTACCATGTAATTCCATGCTATCCGCTTCATGGTAGGATAGTTGGAGACTAAACCGTCTCCCCCACCTGGTTTGCCAGGTGAGGAGGGGGCTGTGGACCCCCAGCAGGACCAAAAACAAGACCTGTCAAAGGGCAATGAGCTTCTAGCGAGCCAACGGCCATCCACACTTCAGTAGAAGTTGCGATCACTGTCATACACAGCATTGTAAGGAATGATGGTAAAGCACACACACCAAAATGCTATACTGCCAGCAGCAGAAGTCTGCAAGAACTGGAGGACAGATACGTGTGGTGCGTCCGTCACCGTTCCCATTGGAAACCAGCAACACTGCATTGCTAATGTTTTCAACGATGATGAATGAATGAATAGATAGACACAAATTGCTGGTCGGGCGGCAACGGTGGCGCAGCGGTAGAGACGCTGCCTTACAGCACTTGCAGCGCCAGAGAACCAGGTTCGATCCCAACTACAGGCGCTGCCTGTACGGAATTTGTACGTTCACCCCTTGACCGTGTGGGTTTTCTCCGAGATGTTTCATTTCCTCCTACACTCGAAAGACGTACAGGTTTGTAGGTTAATTGGCTTGGAATAAGTGTAAAATGGTCCCTAATGTGTGTAGGATAGTGTTAGTGTGCGGGGATCGCTGTACGGTGCGGACTAGGTGGGCTGAAGGGCCTGTTTCCACGCTGTATCTCTAAACTAAAACTAAGCTAAACTCAGCTGAAGAACGGACTTGACCAGAAACGTCACCCATTCCTTCTCTCCAGAGATGCTGCCTGTCCCACTGAGTTACGCCAGCATTTTGTGTCTATCTTCAGTGTAAACCAGCATCGGCAGTTCCTTCCTACACAATTCTTAGTGAGTTCTTAGTTCACGTGCAGGTCCAAACAACCGGGCAGAAACATTAAGGCTGATACTAAACAATGGGAAACGTGTGACATTGTCAGAGACACTGTCTTTCCGATGAGATGTATAGCTACTTCCAGGAATAGCTACTTCCAGGAATAGCTACTTCCCCACAGCCATCAGGCTATTCAACCTGGCTCGGACAAAACTCTGATAACTAATAACCCATTATCTGTCAATTTGCACTTTATTGGTTTATTTATTGATGTGTGTATTTATTTATATATGGTATATGGACACACTGATCTTTTTGTAGTAAATGCTTTCTATGTTCTGTGTGCTGATGCAAAGCAAGAATTTCATTGTCCTATCAGGGACACATGGCAATAAACTCACTTGAACTTGAACTTGACATGTTAAACGGTAGTCCTTCTGCTCTTTATGTTGGTTGTAAAACATGCCATGGAATTATTTTAAAAACAGGTTAATTCTCCATGGTGACCTAATAATATTTATCTCTCACGTAGCACTTCTGTAGATGGGCATTATCAGATCATTGTTTGTGGGAGCTTTGGCTGATTGCACTTTAGATATTTACAATATGTGTAAGGTTTTTGGGATCTTCTGAAAGGATTTTAACCTGTAAATGCAAAGAGAAGAAAGCAATTTTCAAACAAGATCTCAAAAACATAACCTTATCCACGAAGGCTATTGAAAATTTCAAAAATGGGTATGTTTTGGTTGTGTGAAAAGTAAGAATTTCAAAAATAAATCAATCTCCTCAGGATAATTCACTTCCTCTTTTAATCGGTGGGCAGCTAACTTGCTCCCAAGAGGTAAGTAGCCCTTGAAAGATTTTAGGGAGGTTTTGTGCTTCCTTGACAAGGCCAGCAGTATAATCAAGGACGAGTCGCACCGTGATCACTCCCTCTTCTCCCATCAAGAAAACGCACACCACCAGATTCAGGGGAGGTTTCTTCCCAGCTATTATCAGGCAACTGAATAACAACCACCACAACCAGAGAGCAGTGCTGAACTACTATCTACCTCATTGGTGACCTTCGGACTATCCTTGATCAGACTTTGCTGGGCTTTTACCTTGCTCGAAATGTTATTCCCTTATCATGTATCAATACTCTGTAAATAGATTGATCATAATCATGTATTGTCTTTCTGACTGGATAGCATGCAACAAAAGCTTTTCACTGTACCTTAGTACACGTGACAATAATCTATACTAAACATTTTGATTGGGTTTTGTGTTTAACTGAAATAACGATGATTGCTGAGCAGGAGCTTCTGAACAAAATCTTGACAATAATGAATGAGCCTAAGATGATACAAGACTAAGCTCGCAAAGGCGGCTTTGGAAATTTATAAATTATTGAAAAATGCCTGGATAAAGATTGAAGGATAATAAATGAAGTACACCGACACATGTATAATGAGATGAGTGAAGGGAAGCCTGCAATATGTATAAACTGAAGATAAATTGTCACTTGTGTAGTAAGGAACTGCAGATGCAGGCTTAGAAAACATAGAAAATAGGTGCAGGGGTAGGCCATTCGGTCCTACGAGCCAGCATTGCCATTCAATATGATCATGGCTGATCATCCAGAATCAGTACCCCATTCCTGCATTTTTCCCATATCCGTTGATTCCTTTTGCCCCAAGAGCTAAATCTAACTCTCTCTTGAAAACTGGAACTTAAGTCGAAGATAGACACTAAATACTGGAGTAATTCAGCAGGACAGGCAGCATCTCTGGAGAGAAGGGATGAGTGGCGTTTTGGGTCGAGACCGTTCCACTTCTTGAACTTACATTTGTCTTCATATGAACTGTGCAGGAGGTCAAATCCAAACTGATTACAGTGGGAGTAAGATGAAATATTGAAAGCACAGGCCACAGGAAGTTTAATTGTAATAAAAATAACTGCAAATACTGGTTTATACCAAAGATAGAACAAAATGCTGGAGTAACTCAGCGGGTCAGGCAGCATCTTTGGAGAAAATGGAAAGATGATGCTTCAGGTTGGGACCCTTCTTCAGACTGATTGAGTTGGGGGGGGGGGGGGGGAGGGGGAACTGGAAGCAAGAAAAAAACTGGACAAATCGGGGCTGGCAGCAGACAAGGACTTTCCCTGATAGGACGATTGTTGACTAAAGACTGTGTGAGCCCTTGAGGAATGCATTATTGCAAACAGTGGTTAACAGACTTTTAGCAGCGGGAAGGGGGGGATTGGGGAGGAGACGGACGGAAAGGAGATGGGAGGGGGAGGGAGGTGTTTGTCGATGTTGCCTAAAATTAGACAATTCAACTAGAGATTAGTTTAGTTTAGCTTATAATTGTCACGTGTGCCGAGGTACAGGGAAAAGCTTTTATTTGCATGCTATCTAGTCAAAAAAAACTCTACATGAATACAATCAAGCCACCCACAGTGCACAGATAAAGGATAAAGGGTTCAACCTTTAGCGTGAGATATAACATTCAAAAGCATAAGATATAACATTGAAAGCTTAAGGTCCATACTGGACTTAACAGTGGTACTCTGCAAAGTGCTATTCAATGTGTCTTTGGTTTTCCAAAATAGAAGAGACTATATCATGAGCACAATTTTGTAAATACCACACATTGTAAGAAATTGCTGGAAGAGCAAGAAGGAATTCTGGATTCTTGGTGTGGTAGTTAAAACTGTCCCAGGATGGAAGAATGGACCATATTTTTAGTTTGAACCAACATTTGGCGGTTGCCACATCCAAGGATGGTTAATGACTTATAAAGTTCTCTGGGAATGTGAAAAAATATACACATGGATAGAAAAGGTTTAGAGAGAAACAGACCAAATGCAGGCAGGTGCAACTAGTGCAGATGGGCATCTTGGTCGGCATGGACAAGTTCGGCCAATGTTTCCATGCTGTATGATTCTATGACAAAGTACATACAGTAACTGAGGGGAAGATGTGTCTGGTGTTGCCACATTTCTTTGAAGGTAACATATTGAAACCCTCATGACTCAATAATGAATCCAACAATTTCAGATAATCAGTCTTTCCTGTTTCTGTCAGAACTAGATCAGTCGTTCCTTTCTACAGATGCTGCCAGATCTGTTGAGAAAGTTAAGTGCTTCCAGTATACTTCAGATTTCCAGCATGTATGGTATTCTACATCTCCCAATTCCAACATTGTTTTATTTATTTCTCTCTATTTCCCTCACACACCTCTTGGTGTTTTGATCCATCAGACAGAACAGCTATGATTAACAAGCATTAATCATTACTTTCAATTTGCCACCAAAATATCTGTATTACCTAGACAACCTTGGCCTCCATTCTGTCAGTTATTCCCTCAGCAATTTAAAACATTTTTTTTTCCTCAGTTGTTCAGCGTTAAGGGCCTGTCCCATTTAGACAATTTTTTCGGCGACTGCCGACGACTGTCATGGCTGTAGCTGGTCGCCAAAACAGCGGCGACTGGACCCCCTCCTCGACAATGCCTCCGACAAGTTATGGCAACCTACCACCTAGTCTACGTCAAGCTATGGCAAGCTATCGAAAACCGGCGACCCATTAGGACGTCCACCTACGACCACACCTATAACAACCTACGACCACACAGGCGACAACCTACGACATTTGCAGTCAACCTACATCCACCTGCGATAAGCTATGACAAGCAACGACCCTGTCAGCGACAACTGAAGACAACTGAAGACAATACAGTCGCCACTACCTGTTGCTGGTTGACGTAGGATGACATAGGTAGTCGTCAATGGAATTCACCGAAGTCAGCACCTGGCGACAACCAACTTCACCTGGCGACAACCTGCGTCATCCTCGTGACAACCTACAACAGCACCTACGACAGAAGACCAGCAGCTACGTCAAGCTACGTCAAGCCCACAGTTGCCGAAAAGTTTTGAACATTTCAAAATCCAGCGGCGACCAGAAAAACTTTACGAATCATTAGGCGACTTGAGGAGACGACTCACAACCATACAGGCATCACCCCGCCACCATGTGGTAACAGCCTAGTCTCCTGTAGTCGCCAAAATAATCGCCTAAGTGGGACAGGGGCTTTAATGAAAGGTTATTGATTAGAAACAAAATTAAGCTCTTCTCTCCACGGATAATGCACAACCTTTTGAATATCCCCAGATTCTAATATTTATATTTCAGTGTTCCAACATTTGCAGTCTTTGTTCTTTGATGGATGAGGAATTGTTCAGTGAAGAGTATTTGTAATCTATGGAGGTTAATGAACAATGAAAAAGTTGAAGGAGAGTTGAAAGGAGGCCTAAAAGGAATAAGACAAATTAGAATATATTTTATGGAGTATGGTGTAGAAGGAAACTCTTGCAAATTTCTACAGATGAACCATAGAAGGTATATAGTCGGGGTGCATCACATCACTGGCCAAGACCACCAGAGATTGCAGAAATTTGTAAATGTAATCCATTCCATCACACGGGGGCTTCCCACCATTGACCCTATCTACATTTCGTGTTGTCTCGCAAAATCCGGCAACCTAATCAAAGACTTGTCCCACCCTGGTTATTCCTTCTTTTCCCTGTTACCTTCTGGCAGAAGGTGCAGAAGCTTGAAAGCACGCACCACTAGACTCAGAAACAGCTTTGTCCCTCTGATATCAAGCTCCTGAACACTACTTCCATAGGCTATAGTAATGTCTGATTCACCTCTACACCTTTGCGGACACTGGACTTTGTCTATGGAACAGATGCGCTACATTGCTGCATTCTGCACTCTGAATCATGCACTTTGCTATATCTATTACACCTGAGTTTCACTTGGTCATATCAATGTACAGTAAAACAAAGCTTTTCACTGTACCTCAATGCATGTGACAAGAATAAACCTAAATCTAAAGGCTGTGGAGTAAATATACATCAGTTGGCTCCAGTGTTGTATCAAAAATAAGACGGGACATAAATAATACGGAATAATGAAAGAAATATCATCTTTAACAATTCGGTCAAGAGTTTCTCAGGTTATAATGAATGAAATTCAATGTAAACCAGTGGATAATGTTTATTTAGAATTTTAAGAGGCCTTTGATAAGATATCACATGACAATGTGACATGGAATGAAGATTAGTTAACGGACAGAAAACAATGATTAGGATTAAATGGGCATTTTCAGGTTGGAAGGCTGTGATTAATGGAGTGCCACTGGGATCAATACTGGGATACCAGCTGTTTGTAATGCATATCAGTCATCCGGGTGGGAAGACCAAGTGTAATATATTACAATTTGCTGATGATTCAAAGGAGGTGGCAGTCTGGATTGTGAGAAGGATGCAGAGAAGCCTCAAGGAGACGTAGCAAGTGAAATATGATGTGGAAAATTATAAAGTTACCCACCTTGGTAGAAAGTTTAAGTGGTATGAGATTGAAAATTGTTCAAAGGGATCTGAATGGCCTTGTACATAAATAACTACAAATTAACAAGCATGTATGACATGGAAATCAATACACAGGTTGAATATTGGCAATAATTGCAAGTGAATATGTATACGAAGTAAAGGCATAATAATGTAATTATATGAGAGACCACACCAGGGATATTGCCTTAGGTCTGATCGCCTTACTTAAGGAAGGATATATCTACGATAAAGGAGGTGCAATATAGATTTGCCAGATTAAATCCAGGGACTGGAACAGGGTTATCAATTGAGGAGAGATCCATTATGCAGATTTGCCTTTTACCCAAGATAGTTTAAAAGAATCAGAGATGATTTATTTTAAAACTTGCAAAATTCTTGGAGGGGGTGACAGAGTGGATGTAGGGAAGATCCATTTCCTTGGATAAGATATCCAGCACCAGGGGGTCATAGACCACCAAATAAGGCAGTGAACATCAAGGACAGAGGCGAGCAGACGTTCTTTCACCCAGATGGTAGTGAGTAATTGAGTGAGTTAGTGAATTCTCTCTGCTAGAGTGCTGTGTATGCTCAATTGCTGAGACCTTAATGATTTATGGATGTTAAAGTTAATGTTAAAGTTAATATAGAAAAGTGTTGCTGAGTAAAATACCATGATATCACTGAATGACAGAAAACGCTCTGTGCTTTCTAATTCTTATGCTATTAAATACAATTTGTTTCTTCCAGTGGATACTTAATTTTATTCACAAAAAGCCAAAAACATTTTTAGATAATTTCAAAGACAAAAGTTGGATCTTATGTGCATATGTTCTCTATTTCAGCACAGAAATTCACAATTTAATTGTGTTTTAATGTATTTCCCTATAAAATAACCTGCACTATATAGTTTGTGAAGGCATTTTAGTTATTCTGGGTCAAGATGTCTCGACCCGAAACGTCACATATTCCTTCGCTCCATAGATGCTGCCTCACCCGCTGAGTTTCTCCAGCATTTTTGTGTACGTTCTTTTAGTTATTCTGGGGATGAGGAAAACAAAAAGATTTTGAAATGTTTTCATTTTCTTTATCAAAACTAGACTAGTCCTCATTCTAAAGATGTCTCTGTATGAAGAATGATTTAACAAGAAAATGAACCAACTCATATTCCCATAAGTATGGTAAGCTAAAGGAAGATGTAATTGGTCTATTTAACATGATTAAAGGATTTGGTTAATTTGATGGGAGGAGATATTTCCTTTGGCAGAATCCAGAACAAGGGGAATTAACCTTTACATTTGAGCATGGACATTAGCAAATTATGTACAATAAGAATGTCCACACACAAAAGAGTTGTGTTAAAGAAGGAACTGCAGATGCTGTAAAATCGAATGTACACAAAATGCTGGAGAAACTCAGCGGGTGCAGCAGCATCTATGGAGCGAAGGAGATGGGCAACGTTTTGGGCCGAAACCCTTCTTCAGACAAAAGAGTTGTGGCAATTCGGAAGGGCTCTTGCTTAAAAATCTGTTCAGGTTAGACTGTTTGAGAATTCAGAACAGAGCATAATAAGATTTTGTAAGACAGTGATCTTGAGATTTCAAACCGAAAGCAGGTCAGGTACAGATAAGTCATGATCTAATTGAGCAGCAGAAACAGGCTCAAAGGGCTTGTTTTGAATATCTGATCAATTTGAAACTATGTAATCTTCACTGATGCAGAATCCTTTGGTTAATAACTACACAGCTCTTGAAAATGTGCACCTTCGGTTTTGGTGTGAGGTTCTCTTTCCTTCACTTAGAGATTACAAATAACCGGTTTTCCCTGTTAGGGCATGTTAGATGCTAATAACTCCTAAATTCTGGACACTCAGTAAACTTAACTAGTGCTAAGTTCATTCAGAGCTCCAGCTCTTCAGTTCAGTTCAGTTTCAGTACAGTTTAGTTAAGTGTCACATGTACCGGGGTACAATGAAAGGCTTTTGTTGCCTACTAACCAGACAGCAGAAAGGCATATACGGGATTACAATGGATCCATTTACATCATATAGATACATGATAAGGAAATAACGTTTAGTGCAAGGAAACACCAGCAAAGTCCAATCAAGGATAGTCTGAGGGTCCCCAAAGAGGTAGATAGTATTCAGCGCTCTCTGGTTGTGCTAGGATGATTCAGTTGCCTGATAACAGCTGGGAAAAAAAAACTGTCCATGAATCTGGAGCTGTGCATTTTCACAATTCTATACCTTTTGCCTGATGGGAGAGGGGAGAAGAGGGAATGGCCAGGGTGTGATGTCCTTAATTATGCTGCTGGCCTTGCTGAGGCAGCATGAGGTATCAGTGGAGTCAATAGAAGGGATGTTGGTTTGTGTGATGGTCTGAGCTGAGTCCACAAATCGTTGCAGTTTCTTGCAGTCTTGGATGGAGCTGTTCCCAAACCAAGCCATGATGTATCCTGATAAAATGATTTCTATGGTGCATCTGTAGAAGTTGGTGAGAGTTGTAGGGGATATGCCAAACCTCCTAAGCCTTGTAAGGAAGTAGAGGTGTTGGTGTGCTTTCTTGGTCGTTGCTTTAATATGGGTAGTTCAGGAGAAGTTGTTGGTGATATTGACTCCTAGGAATTTGAAGTTTTCAACCTTCTCCACTTCTGCACTGTCAAAGGGGAAAAAGGATAATTACTTTCAAACACACCAGCATTGGAAATGGGGTGGCAGATTGCAACCTTCACTAGGTCCACCCTGTTTCGACTAATACAATCAACCTGGCGCGCACAAACAGAAGATCAAACAGAACAAGTTGTCCTACAACTTTAGGCTATGCACGCCATACGCGAGAAGAAGAAGAAGAAGAAGAAGCATTGGAAATCAATGAATAACATCTTTAACATAATGCTGTGTGATGGTTACACAGAGGCCCCAGGACATGAATGTGGAAGTCTCTGGGCCCAATGAAATTGATAAGACATCTTACTAGAAATGGTCAATGCACCACAGTCTTAGAATAAAGCGGAGGCCATTTAGGACTGAGGTGAGAATAAACATTTTCCCCAGAGAGTTGTGAATTTGTGGAATTACCTGCCACAGACGGCAGTGGAGGCCAAATCACTGGATGGATTTAAGAGTTAGATAGAGCTCCAAGGGCTGGTGGAATCAAGGGATATGGAGAGAAGGCAAGCACGGGTTATTGATTGGGGACGATCAGCCATGATCACAATGATTGGCGGTGCTGGCTCGAAGGGCCGAATGGCCTCCTCCTGCACCTATTTTCTATGTTTCTATGTTTCTATGTTTCACCAAAGAATTCCTGGATTCTGGAGACACACAAGTATCTGGGGTAAAAAGGAACAAGACTGGGAAGGGATTTCAAGAGACAGATTGACACAATTAGGCCTGGTCCATTGAAACCCCATCCAGTCAAGGCCAACTGAACAACCATAAATTCTAATAGAGATACAAAGTGCTGGAGTTACTCAGCGGGTCAGGCAGCATCTCTGGAGAAAAGGGGTGGGTGACATTTCGAGTCGGGACCCTTCTTCAGACTGGTGACTTAAAACTCTTCAGAAATGCTGCCCGACCCACTGTGTAACTCCAGCACTTTTGTCTATTTCAGTATAAACCAGTGTCTGCAGTCCCTTGCTACACCATAAATTCTAATTGACAGCAGGGCCTGTATTGCATGCACATACTTACACCTGCCCTCTCATTAAAATATTCCTTGCAGTTATGAAATATATTCAATCAATCAATGGAGACAAGTAGATAGTTTTAGCCCATGCATGAAGTGGCGCTGTGCTCTGAGAGGTGAAGGGATAACTTTATTCCTAGTGCCTTGGCTGCACTTATGGATACTAACAAGCAAGTTGCAACATTGCATTTGAAGTTTCTCAAAACCTCATCTGGAGCCCGTATATCAGACTCCACACGAACTGGCAAATTAAGGTTATCCCATTGAGAGTTTGCTCGTAAATGAATCAACATGACTGGTTTATGCTAATCCCTGGTGATTTTTAGCACGCTCTCCAGGGATATGATCGCCCAGTATAGGCCATCCTCTGTGGGGCTTTCTTCCAAGGTACCTTTCAAACCCTCTTCTCTTGCTTCTGGTTATGCTACAGACCCAGTGGGCAAAGCACCCAATTTCTGAAGAAAGCAGCTGGTCTCACCTCTGGAATGTTGCCCAGACTTCCAAACATCTCCATTTCCACATGTTTTTGTGCCTGATTTATAAGTGGCTCTACCGCACGTTGCTCACCTACAAAGCAGCAAGTGATTTATTATCACTCTCAGGTGCAGGGCATGTCCCTACTCTTAAAACCCACTTCACTGTGACACCATTCTGCATTGCATGTTAAATGCGTGTATATCATACATTTTCATAGTGGGGTCTCCAGTTGAGCAGCACATGGCGATTGAACTTGTCTGCATAAGCTCCACATCTTCTGTAGGCTAGTACATCATGTCAAAAAGTCAGTCAGTTTAGTTTATTATCACGTGTACGAGGTACAGTGAAAAGCCTTTGTTGCGTGCTAACCGGAGTGTATCAAATAATTTTCTACTGCGCTTGATACAAACACCACACCACATCCTTGGGAACACTTTAAACCTTTTATTATTGAGTCATGTAACACTTAAAATCCAAGAACAATACAATTTCATGGCCTTTTACTCTCAACCCGTGGGTCTTCAAGAATTCCATTGGATTTACAATTAGAATCAGCTAATGGTAAAGGGACAATTGATTCAAGTATTGCATGTTTTCTTTTCCTGTGGTCGTAATATAGAGGCAACATTAACCTTGATTTTTATGTAAATTGCATTTGGATAGTCTCAATTATAGTGTCTGAATTTGAATCCGGTTCAGACTAACTTCACATTTCTGCTTATTTTCAAGCTATTAGAACAGCTGCATCAAAATGTAACAAATTTCCTTAAGTTATGAATACTTATATTAAAGCTCAGTCGCTTTGAAAATTAAAACTCAACTTGTCATGCACAAAATGATGTGCTTGTGCATGCAAGTATGTGCATTAAAATAATCTAATTTAGAATACTTCACAGAAACAAATGAATTATTTTCAAGCAGGAGTTTCAAGATCATTGCTTGATTCAATTGTTTTTCACTTTAGCCTTTTTCCTACTCTCTAATTGGGTGGTGTCTAATAGCTTTCTGCTTCTTAATGTTCAATCTTTTTTTTTCATTAGATTTTTCCTTTATCCAACTAGAGTTGTAGCAGACTATCAACTCAAAGGGTTTGCTGGTTTTAGCTTTAGGCTTATCATTGACACGTGTACAGAGGTACAGTGAGAAATTTTGTTTTGCATATTATCCAAACAGATCAGATATACTGTACATAAATACATTCAAGTTAAACACAAGTACAATAGATAGAGCAAAAGGAAAGTTGCACAATGCAGCATATAGTTTTCAACATTGTAGTGTATCAGTTCCATGGACAAAGTCTGATGTCCGCAATGGGGTAGAGGCGAATTGGACAGTACATTAGCCTATGGAAGGACCATTCAGAAACATGATAATAAGAAAGGAAGAAACTGCTTCTGAGGCACTTATTTGCTTTGAGACATTCACTTTTCCCAACCTACTTAATGTAATAATCGTGGAGTGCAATGCATTTCGAACTTCCTTCTTTCAGATGGGAAGTCTAGCTACGAACCAGCGATCCATTACAGTGTATTAAAAATCACATGGCATGATTTGAAGTGGGAAGTGGACTTCCCTGAAGTTCCAGCCTACATTTTGCTCTCAGCTGACACTTAAAAGGAGATCGATAAGATTTTCAGATCGTTAGAAAATGAAGAAATGTGGGGTTCGCACAGGAAAGTGGTACTATGATAAAAGATAATTCATGATCATATTAAGCACAAGAGGCAAAATAACCTGTTCCAGCTTCCAATTTTCATATTATCTCATTTATTGCAATAATACAATTATTGATTTCATTACTGTTCAAGGTGTATGGCAGAATGGCTACAATGTATTACAATACAGCCATAACAACACTACAAAAAGTACTTACTTGGCAAATTAGCTTCTTGCAGTTCGTGAGGTATAGAAAAATAAATGCAAGTCTTGCATTCTTTATAAAGCTGTCCCATAACTTTAAAATATGCCATGTAACCATAATACAGCAGCATTTCATAGCTCTCACTGTGGTTGATCAATCATGGTAATATATACGGATGCCAAATAAACTGTCTTCTTACAATTTTTTGTTATTTTTCTCATTCCTTCCTCAAATCAATAGAGCAATGGCTCAGCATGTTTTGACGTATGTCCTACCTCAGGGTAGAAGATACATAGAAACATAGAAAAATTTGCAGGAATTAGGCCATTTGGCCCTTCGAGTCAGCACCGCCATTTAATATGATCATGGCTGATCATCTAAAATCAGTATGAAGAAGGGTCTCGACCCGAAACGTCGCCTATCTCCTTCGCTCCTTAGATGCTGCTGCACCCGCTGAGTTTCTCCAGCTCTTTGTGTAACCATCAAAAATCAGTACCCCGTTCCGGCTTTTTCCCTATATCCCTTGATTCCTTTAGCTCTAAGAGCTAAATCTAACTCTCTCTTGAAAACATCAAGTGAATTGGCCTCCACTGCCTTCTGTGGCAGAGAATTCCACAGATTCACAGCACTCTGGGTGAAAAAGTTTTACCTCATCTCAGTCCTAAATGGCCTACCCCTTATTCTTAAACTGTGACCCCTGGTTCTGGACTCCCCCAACATTGGGAACATTTTGCCTGCATCTAGCCTGTCCAATCCTCTTAAGAATTTTATATGTTTCTATACGATTCCCTCTCACCCTTCTAAATTCCAATGGATATCACAAGAGTGTATTTTTATTTCCATTCATTCTTCATTGTGTACTTGTGTTGCTTCTTTCAACTAAAGTCAATGTTGATTAGTTCATGTGTAGGAAGGAAATGCAGATGCTGGTTTAAACCAAAGTAGACACAAAATGCTTGAGTAATTCAACGGCACAGGCAGCATCTCTGGAGAGAAGGAATGGGTGGCTTTTTGGGTTGAGACCCTTCTTCAGACAGTTTGATTAGTTCATGTTTACTGAAGCATAATTGTAAGCATGGACATTATCGGTCACGTCATCCAAGATTTATATATATAGAGATGTGGAACCTTTAAGCTGTCCACATCTAGTGGATGAAGCGGAAATTTATTACCAGTGTCTGCACAGACGAGCGTCAGGATTACTTTATTATGTAAATGTGCTCCGCCCATGAGGAGCTACATATGGCATTGAGCCAAAGGATAATCCCTGAGGTAATAATGACCTTCCAATTTCATTCCAGCTGTCTGGGAAGCAAGTGGAAACAGCTTGTTTCGTCATACACCATTTAGTGTGAAAGGTCCAGGGCTTTTTATTTTAATCAAGGCATTCATTTGAATGCCATTGCATTTTCATGCATGCAATCCAGCAAACTATTTTCAGCTGAAGCCTCACGATCGTACATTAATCAATGTATACAGCTGTGAAAAGCACAATTTTAAGAATATATAGATTGAAATAATATTTGTAAACTAAGCAGAAATAACTTAGCAATGAAATATGACTTTCTTCACTGACCTAGACTTGTGTGTAATTGGTTTTAGAATATGGATTTTTGTGTTTACAAAGAAAATATGCATTATTTTATTTGCAATGAAAAGAAGATGATAAGAATAACGCAGTATGGTGAAACGGAAGGGTGAATATCTATAAAATAAAATTTAGTAGTATATTCACAATTATCTCGTTGTGGGTGGTATGGTACCTTTGGGGGTAGTGGTAAGATTCTTCACCTCCAATAATAAATAAATCGATCTTCATGACATAGTACAAAATTGATACTAATTTGTGCTGGGCAAAGCAGAATAATTTAACCATTGATAAGGGTGACAGTTTTCGGGTTATAAAATATTGGAAATTGGCTACAGAACTGAGGAAACAAGAATGTCACACTTCTGTGACTTGCAACACAGAGGACTTTTTCAAACTTGATGATCACATTATTTCGTCTGTCTTCAAGGAGTTATGAGGATAAATGGGAGGGGGGGGGAAATAGTCCCTATATCTGGTATTCAGATACGTTAACATTTTCTTCTCCCTATAGGGATAAAGTGAACATTTGTGAAAATTTAATAGAGCCCAGATGGGATCCATTACCTTTCCTTCGAGCAGTCATGGGGTTTAAATGTACCACATAGAGCTCATAGCAGATTTTTGGCTGGTGTTAGTTTAATTAGGCCTAGTGAGAGCATATTAGGATAATTGCCAGGTTGTACAGGAACTCAGCCAGACAGATCCCAAACATTCTTTGTATGAAGAAGAGGGGCCAAGCAAACAGCTCACCTGACTGTATCCCAAGTGATTGCATCATGGTCTGGTAATATGTTCCAATGCACAAGAACACAAGAAGCTTCAGAGAGTGGTACCTAGTACATCATGGGCACAGTCCTCCCCACCATCAAAAGTATCTACACGAGGCTCTGCCACAAAAAGGTGGTAGAGTACTCTCATAACGTTTAAGAGACATGTGGACAGGTACATGGATAGGATAGGTCTAGAGGGTTATGGGCCAGGCATGGGCAGGTGGAACTAGTAGTGTACATGGGGCATGTTGGTCGGCATGGGAAAGTTGGGCTGAAGGCCCTGTATCCTCAAGGTATGACTCTACAACTCTATGACTCTATTATCAAATATCACTACCATCCAGGCTATGCCTACTTCTTGCTGCTACCATTGGACAGGATATACAGTACAACAGCCTGAAGTCCCAGATCACCAGGTTCCGAAACAACTACTTTCACATAACATTTCACGTTCTTCAACAATCTGCACAACCAGAATCCCACCTCAGTATTGGAACACTGCGACCACCTCTTGCACGGTGTACACTTGTTTTCTCATTGTGTTTTGCACTAATGTATATATTTTTTAATTTTTGCAGTCTTTGTCTTGAATAATTTAGGCTTTCCTGCATTGTCTGAGTCTGTGCCTGTGATGCTGTGACAAATAGGCTTTTCATTGTATCTGTATCTCACCATACACGCATATGACAAATTTGACATGACTTCCTTCTCTTGCTGCCTCATTTGTCTTCCTCTTCACTCCACCCCTCTACTTGTTTGAACTCATGAGTTTGATTGCCTCTTGACACCCAAGTTGTGTGCTTTGTTTTGTACCTAGATTGCATTGATGCAAGCTGCTGTTCAATGTGCAGAGGAAGCAATGCAGCATCAATCTTTACTGTGAAGAAACAGAATCATTTTTGGACTTTCTCCTGAGACCCCTTGCCCCAGTGCCACAAAGATGATCCTTTGACCACTTAAGTCCTTTTTAACTATTGATGTCATTTAAAACATGAAAACAATATTTACCATTACCTCCAGGTTGCAGAACAGCTTCTTGCCACCAACCATTAGAAACATAGAAACATAGAAAAATATGTGCAGGAGTAGGCCATTCGGCCCTTCGAGCTAGCACTGCCAATCAATATGATCATGGCTGATCATCTAAAATCAGTACCCCGTTCCTGCTTTTTCCCCCATATCCCTTGATTCCTTTAGCCCTGAGAGCTAAATCTAACTCTCTCTTGAAAACATCCAATGAATTGGCCTCAACTGCCTTCTGTGGCAGAAAATTCCACAGATTCACAACTCTCTGGGTGAAGAAATGTTTCCACATCTCAGTCCTAAATAGCCTACCCCTTATTCTTAAACTGTGACCCCCTGGTTCTGGACTCCCCCAACATCGGAACCATTTTTTCCTGCCTGTCCAATCCTTTCAGAATTGTATATTTTATATGTTCCTATTAGGCTCTTGAACCACTCCATACAACCTTTACCACCACCTCTGTACCCAATTGCAAGGAATTTATAACAGAGTCTGCATTACATTCTTTGGCACGCACCATCATGGTCTGCTTTATCTAGTACAATGTATTAGATATTTAATATTTATTTGTTGTGTTGTTCTGTTAAATATGCCTGTAAGCCTGCAGCAAGGAAGAATTCCTTTTTTTCTGGTCCCAGTGCACATGGCAACCAAAAATTCCTGACTCTTCATAACCTCTTAGCCAATGAATAATTAATTTAAAATATTAAGATTCAGTAAAATAAAGGCAAAAAAAGTACCAAAACCACTTGTAAGCATTTTCCTTGCTAATTCATCTCCCAACATACATCATGAGTATGTATAAGGCTAATCAAACAGATCAAACCTAATCAAATGCATCAAACCTTCCATGCAGTAGGTCCCTCCATGCATCAGGTCCCCCAATACATCAGGTCCCTCAACACAACATGTAAGGACTGTGCACCACAACTCTGCTGAATCCAGTTGCGTAGTTGGCCCAGTGGGGGGGGTGATGTGCCAATGTTGACCACCAGCACATTCCTGATTTCTGCACAGTAGTGCACAGGTACGGAAGTCAGGGGGGGGAACAAAAAAAAACTGATCTGCACACTTCAGCGCGTCTACTTTGCTGTACAGAATCACTGGCTGTTGAAGAATGGGGTCTTACTGCAAAGAATTGCTACTTTGGGACTGTGGTAGTGTATCACAGATAGCAGCAGACTTGTGGTTATGTAAAATGACCCATCAGTTTAGTATGGCAAAGGCTTTAAGAAACTGAAATTTTTGGTTAGTTTAGTTTATTGTCTCATGTACTGAGGTGCAGTAAAAAGCTTTTGTTGCATGCTAACCAGTCAATGGAAAGACAATACATGATTACAATCGAGCCATCCACAGAATACAGACACATCAAAAAGGAAACGTCACCCATTTCTTCTCTCCAGAGATGCTGCCTGTCCCGTTGAGTTACTCCAGCATTTTGTGTCTATCATCAAAAGCGCATAACGTGAATAACATTTAATGCAAGATAAAGTCCATTAAAGTACGCTCAAAGATAGTCCGAGGGTCTCCAATGAGATAGATAGCTCAGGACTATTCTCTAGTTGTAGCTGGGAAGAAACTGTCCCTGAGTCTGGAAGTGTGCATTTTCACACCTCTAAAGATCTGACTTGGTTATGGAAACTGTATACTAGGGAATATAAATAAAGAGAGGCCAAAGCTGCTGGAAGCAAACCTATTACAGACATTAAACAAAATAATTAAAGATAAGATTGGTTATTTGAGGTGTTGAATCGGGAAAGAGTCAAACATAAGATATATCAGCCTGCAGTCAGCAGTCTTGTCATTCACAAAGCAGCGCTGTGCTGCACACAAAGTGGCTTTCATGCACATACACTCATTAGTTCAGCACTGACTCTTGAAGCCTTAAACCTTGAGAGTACTCTCCAGGAAGTGAGTAATGTGAGAATGAAGTTAAAAAAAACGGAATTTATATTCTGAAAAATATCCTCTTGAGAAAATCATTAAGGTATAATTTTCACCTTCACGTGCAGTTCAATAAACCCGTACTACTCACAAATTAATTTTGCTGACTAAACTAGTCACAGAAACTTAAAACAAATGCCGAAATCTGCATTAGGTTAGTGATGACGAGGCTGGCAAGCCTCTACAATAACACATATGCCACAGAGTTACGAATAACTTTACTAATAACCTCTGCCATCAGCAGTAAAGATTGATTTTGACTTGAACTGCAAGCGCACATTTGTTGTGAATTGACTTCTAAAACATGCAGTGATGTCAGGAAGAAATGATGCCATTATTCATTACAATTATATTTAATCGTTACAGTCTCCCACCTCAGAGCTGCCCTGAACTCATACGAATCTCTTGCCATCTCATCCTGCAAAGCAAAACAAATGAGTGCATGCCTGAGATTGAAACGTGATACTGCACGGTGCATGAATGGATAAGGGCAGCTCTCCCCTCTAAAACTGAGAGATCACATTTGGCGCAATTCATTTCTGCGATCTTTCCTCCCATTCCTACATGGGCAGGTTACACCTTCCAGGCAGTGAAGTCAGAAATCGAGTTTCTCTAGTCTATCTTCAGCGGTTAATTTTAACAAGGGTTGCAGAAGACTTTGGGGCAAATCCCAATCGGTCTGCAATTGGGGTTACCTTGACAGTGGAGGAAAATTCAAGCCATCTTCAACTGAGGTTATTAGGCAGGTAGAGAAAGCTCACCCAATCTGTCTCTGTGGTAAACCTTTGCAGGTGGCAGCCTCAGTCAGTATCATGCTTGGGTTACCTTGGCTGGTAGGGAAATCACACTCATCTTCTGCCTTGGGTTGCATTGACAGGTTCGGAAACACTGGCACTAAATTTAGACACTGCAAAGTTGCTCCCAGTCAACTCATCCTTAAAAAGTCCTCCTCACAAACATGTGGGGATTGATTTGTTTTTCCAATTGGAGTAGCTGGAATCGATGTGTCCCCACAAACGACTTGCTTTCATGCCTTCATGATTTCATACCTTAGGGAAAATATTCAGACGATCTCTATCACAAACTCTGGGCATGTCTTGTTCTACTGGCCAGATAGATCCATCAGGGCCTACATAACAAAGATGTATAGATGGGAGGGAGTAGCTCTAGGAGTTTTGAACTGACTGCAGACCCCATCAGACTCACGTCATCAGTTCAAACACTATCTAGGAACCTCCTCCTAATTCACCCTCAATGAAAGATGAAAAGTCAGTTGAAAATTCCGTGCTCTCAAAATTGAACACTTGAAAGAAGCAGTGAAACTAGAAAAGACTCAGAGTGTAGCCTGGGTGTGAGAATCAATGTCCATCCGCAGGATTGGCTGAGTAGCACCATGGCTGAGAGATCTGGATGATTAATGAAGAACATAACTAACGATTGCAGCAAGTTACACATGGGAGAAACTTATTTGACCTCATCTTCACCAATCTACCTAGGGGAGATGCATTTATCCATGATACCATGGGCAAAAGTGACTACCAAGCAGTTCTTGTGGATCAAAATTCTATCTTCATGCTGAGGACACCTTCCACCCCATTGTATAATATTATAAACATGTTAAATGAGATAATTTTAGAATAGATTTAGCAGCTCAAACCAGGGCATCCATGAAGCACTTTGAAACAGCAACTCAGTAGAATTGTTTGCTGCCACAACCTGTAACCACACAGTCTGGGATATTTCTCACTCCACATTAACATCCATCAAGGGGATTAACCTTAGTTCAATGAGAAGAACCGAAAGACATGCCAGTAGCAGCTCTAGGGACACCTAAACTTGATGAGACGCCAGTCTAATGAAGCTGCAATGAGGACTAGACAGAAACATAAAACAGCATGCAACGTTAAAGTTAAATGATCAACAAAGCAGATCGAAGCTTTGCAGCTTTAACATTACTATTGCGAATGTGATGGACAATTTGGAATCTAATGGAAGGAGGATGTTCAAGATTATCTCTAACGTCAATGAAAGCAAGGCCCAGTATGTGAGAAGTATATCAAAGCATCAAGGATTCACAACAATGGACAGTCAAAAATAGATTAATTTTTGTGGCTTTCTACTGAGATAGAGTAATAGAGTGATACAGCAATGAAACTTCAGCCCAACTTGCCCATGCCGACCAAGGTGACCATCTACAGCATGAGATCCTTACCATCATAACAGCCAGTTTTCGGTCAAGACAATTCATTATACATGATATCAAGAAATTGTATCATTCCACATTCTATCAAGAGTGCTGGATGCAGCAAAGAATCAGAAACGTCTCAGCTGTAAAACTATAAGCCTGTGTCCCAGAACTAGCCAAGTCGCTATTCAAGGTATTATAGTACAGTTATTGGCAGCTACCCAACAATGTGGACATTTGCTCAGGTATACTCTGTTCATGAAAAGCAAAACAAATCCAATCCAACTGTTGCCTCACAATCTGTCTTCTCAATCAGCAAAATAATGGTAGCTGTTGTTGACTGTGGCATCCAGCTCCACTTACTGGCAATCTACTCACTGGTGCCCAACTTGTGTTTGGCATTAGAGTTCATGACAGCCTTGGTCTGAACATAAGGTCTGAATCGCAGAAGTGAGGGGTGAATGACTCCCTTTGACATTCAGGCAGCATTTGACCAGATGGGGCATCAAATTACCCCAACAGAACTGAAATCAACGGGTATAAAAAGGGAAAATATTGCAATGACTGAAATCATACCTTTGACAAAGGGAGATGGTTGTGGTTGACAGAGGTAAATCATCCCAGTCCTGGGACATTAATGAAGGAGTTCCTCAGGCCTGTGTTCTAGGCCCAACCATCTTCAGTTGCTCCATCAATGACCTTCCTTCTACCTTGTCAGAAATTAGATATTCACCATAGATTGTAAAACATTCAATTCCACTTGTAGATCATTGAACCTGAAAGCAACATTGTACTTTTAGCAAGACCGAGGCAACATTTAAACTTGGGTTGATGTGTCAATTAATGACCATGCCTCAACATTGCCAGGCAATGACCGCCTCCAATAAGATAGAGTACGAACAGCTCAAGTTGAAATTCAATAGCACTATCATTAATGTGCTCTTACCATCAATATTCTGACTCTCACTGTTAATCAGAAACTTGACTAAAACAGCCACATAAATACAATGGCTATAAGAACAGGTCAAAGCCTGGGTAGCCAGCAGTGAGTGCCTCATCTCCTGACAACCCAAGGCATTTTTACCATCCACAAGGTACTTGTCTGGAGCCAGGGGGATTAGTGCCCACTTGCCCATATGAATGGAGCTCCAACAACTCTGAAGAATTTCAACTCAATCCAGGACAAAGAACCCAGTGTGAATGATATCCCATCGATTACCTTATCCCTTCCACCAGCAGAGTAGAGTGGCTGCAGTGTGTACCATCTATTAAATACACAGCACTTACCTGCCCAGGACACCCTGCCATTTCTTCTCAAACCCACCAGGAATAGAAAGGGCATCAGGCACATGGGAACAACACCTTACGCCTCCCTTCCAAAGTAGCACACCTTCCTGACTTGGAAAAACATCCTGAGTCAAAGGATGAGTTCATCAACAGTTCTAAACCTTGGAACACCCAACAGCTGAAATATCAGCAAAGCATCAAATAGCACCTTCAGAAAATGGGTGGCTCAGGAAAAGGGCTCACCAACACATAATCCTCCAAAATGTCCGCCACAATGAGATCCCACCACTAGCCATATTTTCCCATCCCTATCCCTTTCTGCCTTCTGCAGAGACTGTTCCCTCCTCAACTCCCTGGTTAACTCATCCCTTCCACCCCCTCCCCAGGTATCTTCCCCTGCAACCGCAGAAGATACAACACCTGTCGCTATACCTCCTCCCTCGACTCTGTCTAGGGACCCCAACAGTCCTTTCAGGTTAGGTAGAGATTCACTTGCACCTCCTCCAACCTCATCTACTGTATCCGTTGTTCAAGATGTGGACTCTTATACATCGCCAAGACCAAACATAGACTTGCCGATCGTTTCGCGGAACACCTTCGCTCAGCCCGTCTGAATCAACTTGATCTCTTAGTTGCCAGACACTTTAATTCTCCTTCCCATTCCTACAAGGCTCCTCCATTGTCAGAGTGAGGCTAAATGCAAATTGGAGGAATAGAATCTCATATTTCGCTTGGGGAGCTTACAGCACAGTGATATGAATTTTGATTTTTCAGGTAGCCTGGGCATTCCTTCTCTCTCTCTATACCTCCCCCCCCCAAGTTGCACTAGCTTCTCATTTTCACCCTACAAACAGCTAACAATGGCCTGTTTCCTTTATCATCGTTACTTTTTTTGCATATCTTTCATTCATTGTTCTTTATCCCCCCACATCACCACATACAGTGGCTTGCAAAAGTATTCATACCCCTTGAACTTTTCCACATTTTGTCATGTTACAACCACAAATGTAAATGTATTTTATTGGGATTTTATGTGATAGACCAACACAAAGTGGTGCATAATTGTGAAGTGGAAGGAAAATGATACATGGTTTCCAAATTTTATTACAAATAAAAACTGAAAAGTGTGGCGTGCAAAAGTATTCTGCCCCCCTAAGTCAATATTTAGTAGAACCACCTTTCGCTGCAATTACAGCTGCAAGTCTTTTGGGGTATGTCTCTACCAGCTTTGCACATCTAGAGACTGAAACTTTTGCCCATTCTTCTTTGCAAAATAGCTCAAACTCAGTCAGATTGGATAGAGAGTGTCTGTGAACAGCAATTTTCTAGTCTTGCCAGAGATTCTCAATTGGATTTAGGTCTGGACTTTGACTGGGCCATTCTAACACATGAATATGCTTTGATCTAAACCATTCCATTGTAGCTCTGGCTGTATGTTTAGGGTCGTTGTCCTGCTGGAAGGTGAACAACTGGAGGCTGATGATGGACTGGGCAGTGGTCACAACTTTCTGCATTATTTTCCGCTCCTGGACGCTCAAGTTGCCGAACCAGGCCACGATGCAACCAGTCAGCATGCTCTCTACTGTGTACATGTACAAGTTCGAGAGAGTCCTCTTTGACCCACCGATTCGCCGTAATCTTCTCAGGAAGTAGAGGCGCTGATGTGCTTTCTTTATAATTGCATCAGTGTGCTGGGACCAGGAAAGATCTTCGGAAATATGCACGCCCAGGAATTTGAAATTCTTGACCCTTTCCACCATCTTTCATTCATTGTTCTTTATCTCCCCACATTACCACGTATATCTCTCATTTCCCTTATCCCTAACCAGTCTAAAGAAGGGTCTCGACCCGAAACCCATTTCTTCTCTCCAGAGATGCCGTTCTCGCTGAGTTACTTCAGCTTTTTGTGTCTATCTTCAGCTCACCATGCCTTCTCAAGTCAAGAGATTTTATTGTTATGTGTCCCAGATAGGACAATGAAATTCTTGCTTGCTGCAGCACAACAGAATATAGTAAGCATAAATACAGAACAGTTCAGTGTGTCTATATAGCATAGACCATATATATATATATATATATATATATATATATATATATATATATATATATATATATATATATACGCATACACATATACACATGTTAATATAAACGGGATAGTGGGTCCCTATCCTACCCCTTCCAAAGTCCACAATCAGCTCCTTGGTTTTGCTGGTGTTGAGAGCCAGGTTATTGTGCTGGCACCATTTGGTCAATCGGTCGATCTCACTACTATACTTTGACTCGTCACCATCAGTGATTCGTCCCACTACAGCGGTGTCGTCGGCGAACTTGATGATGGAGTTCGCACTATGTCTGGCTACGCAGTCATGAATATAGAGTGAGTAAAGCAGGGGGCTGAGCATGCAGCCTTGAGGTGCTCCCATACTGATTGTTATCGAGGATGATACATTTCCACCAACTTTGAGGGTGCGCTCTTCAATTGCTCCCTGTTGGCAGGAAGATGCAGCACCGCAGTATGGTCAAAAGTGAGGGTGAGGGATAGAGTGATAGGTGTCTTTGATGGTTGTGTAGCAGTGGTCAAGGGTGTTTGATCCTCTGGTGCTGCAGGAGACATGTTGGTGGAAGTTAGGGAGCGATTTCTTAAGGTTGGCTTTGTTGAAGTCCCCGGCTATGGTGGTAAATGCCTCGGGGTACGACGTCTGGTGCTTGTTGACCATGGCGTGCAGCTCCCCCAGTGCCAGATGAACATCAGCCTGGGTGGGATGTAGACCGCGGTCAGGATGATGGAGGTGGTGGGGGGTGGGGGGGGGGGGGGCTTGATTGTAACCATGTCTACAATTGTAGTCTTTTCTGTGACTGGACAGCACATAAACAAAAGTTTTTCATAGTACCTCAGTATAGGTGTCAATAATAAATTAATCTAAACAATGGCTGCCACAGGAGGATGGTTTATTGGTATCAGGTATCCGCCTTTATTGTGCAAGATGGCTTTTTTCAAAGTGTGGGCCCAGATGGACTAGCTTTCTAATCACTACCTTGTTCTGGAAAAGCTAGATTCTGTCTAAACACATATACATATGTCACCAGAACAATAATCATCGAGCATATTTCTCCATCCAGGGACTTTCGGACAATTAAAACACTTTTATTCTCACCCAGCTGAGATTAATTAAATCAGACCAGATAAAGGAAACACCTGGAGTTTTCTTGATCTTAAGGGCAAAGCCATTCACCATATTAGATACTGTATGTGAATCATCAGTGTGATTGTCAATATGTTTGAAATTATATCTGCAGGAATGTCTGTTTTGTGGAGCAAACCACATTTCCATATTGTTTCCATATTGTACAGGTTGTAAACAAGCAGTACCATCTACTTCTCTGCAGGAACACTTTTTAGTGCTTTCACTGTGCTGACAGATTGCCGAGATCTTAAGTTTATCATTTGCAAAATTGATTACTTTGATGATATGAATATGCACACAAAGTTATTTTAAGTCATTTTACCTGAGATAAATCCATGAAAATGTGCACTTTATTGATATTTCCTGCTTCAATCCTTCTCCCCACAGGCATTTTAGAATAACGTTTACACCACCAAGCTACAAAGTCTTTACCTTGCCTGTAATTACTCTGATGAGAGTAATGATAAGTTCCAAACTTGACAGCTTTATGTTTCTGAAGAAACCACTGAAGTCAGTTTTGAATTTCACCCTCCAGTCACGAACGCCAAGTGCATCTTAATACAACCTCTACCAAAAGCAGATCTGTTCTGGAAGCATTGATAATTCAAGTTTCAAATGTTCAAATTTAAAGTTTAGTGTCATATGCACAAGTACAGGTACAATGAAAAACCATGCTAGCAGCAGACTCACACACCTTAACACACAAATAAACACTAAACAATCAAATTCTATATAAATTACACACAAAATTCTAAAAAAATAAATTAGTGCATAAAAATGTTACTTAGAAATAAAACCATGTCCATAATAGTGCAAGACTATACTGTAGTGTTCCATTGTTGAGGTAAAGTTGGGGTTATGTGGGTTGATTCAAAACCTTGATCGATTTGGGACAATAGATGACCTGAAATTGGTGGTGTGGATCTTCAGGCATTTTAAATCCAGCTCAATGATAGCAGTGAGAAGAGGGCATGGTCTGGATGGTAGTTCCTCAATTTTAAATGCTACATCTTGAGGCAACTGTTTTTGATTGAGGGGAGGGCTGTGCCTGTGATGGACCAGGCTGAGTCCTTCACTCTCTGCAGCCTCTTGTATTCCTGGGCATTGGAATTGCTAAAAGAGGCCATGATGCAAACAGCCAGTGCATCTGTAAAAGGCTGTTCTGAATACTCTATTCAGATTCATACCAATTCTCCACAATGGATTCTCCACTCTCAGCATTACCTCTTGGATGCAAGTGCCACCTTTCACGTATGTAAGATATTTTTGCCTGCATTTTATGACCTCTGAAATCTTGGGCTTGAATTGTTGGTGGTCAGTGATTCCAGTGAATCCAAATGGGAGGATGGGTCTGAATTTGGGAATAAAAGAGAATATGTTGGGTTTAAGTTCTGCCTGATAAACAATGTCAGAGAGTAGTGTCTTGCCATTGTGAGAAGAGTAATTACTATAGAACGGAAATGATCGGAGCCAAGTGGCACCACATTAGTTAAACATGCCAATCCTGACAATGATCCACTTATTTTATTTAATTGTTCAATCTTCTGTCCGTGATAGTATTTTACCACCATGCCACAAGGTCTTTGTGTGCACTGATCTTTCACGTGACACCTTGTTGAATGCCTTTTAGAAATTCCAAATATATCACATCGGCTAGTTCTCTTTCATCCACCCTCTTCTAGTTCAAGATCAAGTTCAAATTTATTTTTCACATTCACCATAAGGTGCAGTGAAATGTAATTTATCATGCAGCGTTACAATTAAAAAAGGACACAATACACAACATAATTCAACACAGACATCCACCACAGCATTCTTCACTGTGGTGGAAGGCAATACAGTTCAGACAGTCCTCCTCCTCCTCCCTTGTTCACCCGTGGTCGGGGCCCTGACCATCCGTTGTTGCCGCTATGGACGGCCTGATATTCAAGCCCTCTGGTTGGGATGGTTGGAACGCCGACATCGGGACAGGTTGAGCACACCCCGCGGCCCAGAGCTCCCAAATCGGCCACCTCTTTACCTTAATCTTTGTAACATTAAAGAAAATACTAATAAACTTATCAAACAGAATTTTTGCTAAATGAGTGAGTGTCTGCTGTCAATGCACACCATTATGTCATAATGTGAAATGTATGAGCTTATTCTCCAATTAGTCTACAACGAAAGGCAAAGGTTTACCATTGTCAGTGCTTCGTATTTAAGGAACTGCTGTGATTTCTTTGTCTTTTTCCTATTTGGCGATATAATTAATCTGGACTCTTTCACAGTCGAGGAAAAGGGTCTTGCTGGCCTCTGAGGTGTGTTGAAATGTCACCGAGCAAATGTCTCCATGATGTGAAAGAATGCTCTACTCCAATCCAAGCCCTTTTTATTTGAAAGCAATCGTTACAATGCATTGGAAAAGTCAGATACCTTGAGAGTCTCGCAGTTCCCTTTCACACCCTCCCATTGCTACATCAAGAATCGTTTCTGCCTGCACTGCACAGCCTTGTTTTGAAATACCTGTGAATCAAGAAAAGCAGACAGACTCAGACGCATAACCTCCTGAGACAGATAGTTGGACTCACACAAATAGTGCTGGAAGACAGCTGAAAGAGAAACATTTGAGCTAAGCCATGAGTAACGTTTGATCAGATCATATTTGGACAACTTCAGCAGTAAGCAGGAAGCTCCTCATAATTTACGCCTACAATCCTTCAGAACACTCTATTCATCACTGAAAAGAGGTAATCTCTCAGGGATTGCAACATCCACAAACCACCTTTTCATTTCTAGAACAAGTTATTCACTTAACAGTAACACTGGGAACATCATAACCACATATCTTACAACTATATGAAACTGCTGGAACTGCAAAATTGAGGTGTCATCTGGAGTAGCAGTCCTTATGACCAAAGGCTATCTTCTCATTCTGAGAAATTACCCTGAGGTGTCTCTGGGGTCTGAAACGTAAAGGCTGAGCTACCTGGTGATTTTCCTCCTTCAGTTGACATATGCAGTGGTCAGGAACTCCAGCAGACGCACTCACTCCTTGGGCTTGGAATCTCCTTTGCTTTTCCTGTTGACATAGAAACATAGAAACATAGAAATTAGGTGCAGGAGTAGGCCATTCAGCCCTTCGAGCCTGCACCGCCATTCAATATGATCATGGCTGATCATCCAACTCAGTATCCCGTACCTGCCTTCTCTCCATACCCTCTGATCCCCTTAGCCACAAGGGCCACATCCAACTCACTCTTAAATATAGCCAATGAACTGGCCTCAACTACCCTCTGTGGCAGAGAGTTCCAGAGACTCACCACTCTCTGTGTGAAAAAAGTCTTTCTCATCTCGGTCTTAAAGGATTTCCCCCTTATCCTTAAGCTGTGACCCCTTGTCCTGGACTTCCCCAACATCGGGAACAATCTTCCTGCATCTAGCCTGTCCAACCCCTTAAGAATTTTGTAAGTTTCTATAAGATCCCCTCTCAATCTCCTAAATTCCAGAGAGTATAAACCGAGTCTATCCAATCTTTCTTCATAAGACAGTCCTGACATCCCAGGAATCAGTCTGGTGAACCTTCTCTGCACTCCCTCTATGGCAATAATGTCCTTCCTCAGATTTGGAGACCAAAACTGTACGCAATACTCCAGGTGTGGTCTCACCAAGACCCTGTACAACTGAAGTAGAACCTCCCTGCTCCTGTACTCAAATCCTTTTGCTATGAAAGCTAACATACCGTTCGCTTTTTTCACTGCCTGCTGCACCTGCATGCCTACTTTCAATGACTGGTGTACCATGACACCCAGGTCTCGCTGCATCTCCCCTTTTCCTAATCGGCCACCATTTAAATAATAGTCTGCTTTCCTGTTTTTGCCACCAAAGTGGATAACCTCACATTTATCCACATTATACTGCATCTGCCAAACATTTGCCCACTCACCCAGCCTATCCAAGTCACCTTGCAGTCTCCTAGCATCCTCCTCACAGCGAACACTGCCCCCCAGCTTAGTGTCATCCGCAAACTTGGAGATATTGCCTTCAATTCCCTCATCCAGATCATTAATATATATTGTAAACAGCTGGGGTCCCAGCACTGAGCCCTGCGGTACCCCACTAGTTACTGCCTGCCATTGTGAAAAGGACCCGTTTACTCCTACTCTTTGCTTCCTGTTTGCCAGCCAGTTCTCTATCCACATCAATACTGAACCCCTAATACCGTATGCTTTGTATACTAATCTCTTATGTGGGACCTTGTCGAAAGCCTTCTGGAAGTCCAGATATACCACATCCACTGGTTCTCCCTTATCCATGCTACTAGTTACATCATCCATGCTACTAGTTACATCAGCCCTGAAGGTATCTGAGCAACCAGGTCTAATGCAACCACCCTGAAAGAAGAAAGAACCATTAATGTCTTTGCACCAGAATAGAGGACAATATAGTTTGCCACCAATCTGCAGTGATGCAAACTTACAGCAAGACTGGGGTCGCAGAGTCACAGCCATATATCATGGAAACAGGCCCTTTGGCCCAACTTGAACATGCTGACGATGTCAACTACCTCAGCTACTCCAATTGGCCTGCTTTTGACTCATATCCCTGTAAACAATTTCTATTATGTAGCACCCCATGTCCTTTAAACAGCTGTGTTTTCTTAATTCCAAAGAGTAGCTGGAAGTGCTTTGAAATATTACCCAAAATGATTCTCTATTATGTCAAGGCCTTGACGGCACCAATCACAGCCAACAAATTGGAGAGCTGACACTCTCGATATCTGCGTAATACAAACAATGGTTCCTGTGGTTGATGATCACTGTAGGCTGCTATTCATTGAGGAGCAGCACCCTGGATGCTGCCAGACAAGATGACATTTAGAAACGCAAGGAATTGCAGATGTTGGAATCTTGAGTAATACACAAAGTAAGAATTCCATTGTTCTCTCTGGGACATATGACAATAAAACACTCTTGCAGTGCTTCAGCAGCTCAGTGGGACAGGCAGCATCTGTAGAGGGAATGGGCAGGTAATGTTTCGGGTCAGAACTTTCTTCAGACTGATTATAGTAAGATGGAGAAAGCTGGAAAAAAGAGGTGGAGGCGGGACAAAGCCTGGCCTAATAGATGGACACAGGTGAGGGGAATTTGATTAGCAGATGAGTGGAGTAAGTGACAAAGGCTAGAGATGATAAGGAGATAAAAGGATGTAAGTAAAGGAGAGAAGAGAAGTGAAATATAAAGTCAGAGGCATAGATATAGGAAAGTGAGAGGGGGTTGGGGGAGTTGGTATATTCCTGCCATGTGTACTAAGTTACAGTGAAAAAAATGGTGACATTTACCAGCAAATTCCAGTCATATTTTTCTTTGACATGAGAGAAAAAATTGAAATTCAATCAGCGACTGGTTTATTTAATAATTCTGGAGAATTTGCATGACTTATGGAGTTTCCATAAACAAAACGATCCTTCAAAAGGACTTGTGCTTTGCCAACCTCCAGTTGGAAAATGTCGTTGTTAGATGGCGGAGGAGGTTGTACAGTTCTATTAATGATGTTGCTTTACTCGAAACATTGTTACTGCACTTTTGTGCTTGCTGTCTGTGGTTTGCCAAGTTTGAAAACAGATCACTGCCATCCCACATAAAACATCTTCATGAATTGGATTGGTGAACTGAGGATGGGATGCAGTGCTGTTTCCTGCCACACAATCCTGTCTTTTGTATTAAACTTCCATAACTCCATCCCTCCAGTGTCTAATTTTACTTGGTGGAATGGGGCAATTACCCTCTGGTGAGACATAGGCTGTCATTTCTACCAGTTCCTCTTGCAGCATTATCTTCCTTTTGCGGCGTGCTGACAAAGCAAAGCGCTTTCTAATATTTGTTTACCTTCCACCTGCACCCTTAACACAAATCTTCCAAGCCTCTTACAATAACCTCCAGTATCTGGGAGGACTTCTGTTATGGTGTTACTGGCAATATTATATTTAGCTGAGCAGTTCTGAAGGTGATCCTCAGTCTGCAATTTTCAGTGTGCAATAAGCAGAGGGACTCACAATTTCAGGGCTTTTCTTTTGTATTTATTTATCTATCTATCTATTTATTTATTTATTTATTTATTTATTGAATTGATTTTTATTAGAAGCAATTGTACAGAGATAAAACATTCGGCATCTAAAATTATACAATTATTGTACAGTTTCATTTTTAACATAACCTAAATTATGAAAATGAAAAAAGAAAAGAAAGAGAAAACAAGAAAGAAAAGAAGTAGAAAGTGAAAAGGTAGATAAGAACAAAAGAAAATCCCCTAAACTACCAAAGCAGTGTAGCAGAAAGATATAGAAATATAGAGATATAGATATAGGGCTTTTATTTTTAGTTAGAGTCCTAAGTGCAGCCTCTTTCTTGATGAACTTTTATCCCACATTCCATTACCTAATTTTGGAGAGGTAGTTGAACTGAATCGGTTGAATGAACTGACACAACCGATCGTTCGTAAGCAGGTGGCAGCACAGCAGACAGCTCCTGAAACAGATAAGCTCTACCTCCGAATTCCTGGAACAAGCTTTTGTTCAACTCTGGTCAGACTTAAAACGTGGTTTGGAAGAAAGATTAAGAACATCAGAATTCATTTAGCATTGCCATTTCTTAGCAGAGATCCATGGTTCAGTTCTGATCTCTAACGCTGACAATTCCATCGATTCCTCTGCTTTAGAATTAGAATGCCTTTATTGTCATTCAAACAAAGGTTTGAACGAAATTTTGTTCCCTGCAGTCATAACAGCAAAAAAACAAACAGACAATTAACACAATTTCACTCAAACATCCATCGCAGTGAATCTGCAAACACCTCCTCACTGTGATGCAAGGCAAAAATCTTATCTCTTCCCTGTTCTTCTCCCGCGGTCAGGCAGTCAAACTGCTGCATCGAGGCGATCGAGCCACGGCGGGCGATGTAAGGCCCTGCGACGGGCCGATTCAAACCTTGCGATTCGGGGCGGGCGAAGTTGCCATTGCGGGAGCTCTCGGAAATCGGTCTCCTACCAGGGACCTGCGAGCTCCCGATGTTACCGTCCACAGGGTCTGCGGCCGAAGCCTGCGAAGCTCCAAAGTCGGGTTGCAGCCGCAGTGCCACCACAGCCTTCGAAGTCAGCCAGCTCCGTGATGGTAAGTCCGCAGGCGCTACGACTGGAACCCTCAGGTCCATTCCGGTTGGAGGCCACCAGCTCCACGATGTTAGGCCTCAACGAAACAAAGACACGACAAGGAAAAGGTCTCGTCCCCGTTCAAGGAAGAGATTAAAAAGTTTCCCCCCCCCCCCCCCCCCCCCCCCCTCCACCCCCCAACATATGCACAACCAAAAATAAACCAAAAAGCCACAAGGCGCCGACATTGGAAATTTGGTTTTCAACCTTCTGTTGCCATCATCCAAATCTTCAAACTCCAGTCCAGGTATTAGAAATCACTCATCAAGCTCTCCATAGGCCTCCTTCCACCCCCATCTCATCCCACGGAGAGCGTCTGTCCTTTTCTTATCCTGACTCACTTTTATAAATTTGTTTTTTTCAAATTCCGAAAGAGCTGGTCATAACAACAGGAACATCAGATGACAACACTGAGTAAATCTGCCATACAATATTGATCAAATGTTATAGTGAATCAGTTTACCACTCCTGGATGAAATATAATTTTAACATCTATAAATTACAAATCGTCGAGTTTATTGTCATGACACAAGTACACTGAAAACCTTGCATGCTGCAGCATCACAGACACATAGATTCATGTAACACACATGTCAAAAATTATACATACCTTATACAAGACAGTGAAAAGAAAAAGACAAGACACTATTACAAAACACAATTAGAAAACAAGCCCATGGAAGTGCTCTGTTGATGGTGGGATTAAGGCAATGCAGGTCAGATCAAGAACCTGATGTTTGTGAGAAAATAGCTGTTCCTGACTTCATGCTTCCACACCTCATATCCCATGGTTACGTTGAGAAAAGGGAAGGGCCCGAATGGTGGGTATCTTTGGTTATAGATGCCGCCTTCTTGAGGCAGTGGCCTCATGTAGATGCTGTCAATTATGAACTGGGCAGTGCCGTGATGGACCGGCTGCACTCTCTGCAGACTCTTGCCTTCCTGTGCATTGGAGTTTCCGCACTTGGCCACGATGCAACCAGCCGGGACACTTTCTACAGAGCATCTGCATACGTTTGTCAGAGTATTTGGTGACAATAGACAGTAGACAATAGACAATAGGTGCAGGAGTAGGCCATTTAGCCCTTCGAGCCAGCACCGCCATTCAATGTGATCATGGCTGATCATCCCCAATCAGTACCCTGTTCCTGCCTTCTCCCCATATCCCCTGACTCTGCTATTTTTAAGATCCCTTTCTAGCTCTCTCTTGAAATCATCCAGAGAACCTGCCTCCACCGCCCTCTGAGGCAGAGAATTCCACAGACTCACCACTCTCTGTGAGAAAAAGTGTTTCGTCTTCTCCGTTTTAAATGGCTTACTCCTTATTTTTAAACTGTGGCCCCTGGTTCTGGACTCCCCCAACATCGGGAACATGTTTCCTGCCTCTAGTGTGTCCAAGCCCTTAACAATCTTATATGTTTCAACGAGATCCCCCTCTCATCCTTCGAAACTCCAGAGTGTACAAGCCCAGCTGCTCCATTCTCTCAGCATATGACGGCCCCACCATCCTGGGAATCAATCTTGTAAACCTACGCTGCACTCCCTCAATAGCAACAATGTCATTTCTCAAATGAGGGGACCAAAACTGCACACAATACTCCAGGTGTGGTCTCACTAGGGCTCTGTACAACTGCAGAAGGACCTCTTTGCTCCTATATTCGATTCCTCTTGTTATAAAGGCCAACATGCCATTCACTTTCTTCACTGCCTGCTGTACCTGCATGCTTACTTTCACAGACTGATGTACAAGGACCCCCAGATCCCGTTGTACTTCCCCTTTTCCCAACTTGACGCCATTTAGATAGTAATCTGCCTTCCTGTTTTTGCTACCAAAGTGGATAACCTCACATTTATCCGCATTAAACTTAATCTGCCATGCATCTGCCCACTCCCCCAACCTGTCCAAGTCACCCTGCATTCTCATAGCATCCTCCTCATGTTCACACTGCCACCCAGATTTGTGTCATCTGCAAATTTGCTAATGTTACTTTGAATCCCTTCATCCAAATGTGTTGTGCCATGTGCCATGACGTGCCAAGTCTTTTTAAACTTCTCAGGGGGTAGAGGCACTGGCACGTTTTGGTGATTACATCTAAGTGTTGGGCCCAAGACAGATCATCCATGATGTTAACGTCCAGGATTTTAAAGCTGCTAACCCTCTCCCCGTCAGTCCGCCAGTGAAAACTGTCACATGGCTTCCCAATATGTAGGAAAGAACTGCACATGCTAGTTTAAATCAAAGATAGACACAACATGCTGGACTAACTCAGGCAGCATCTCCCATTCCTTCTCTCCAGAGATGCTGCCTGTAGTGCTGAGTTACTCCAGCATTTTGTGTCTACATGATTTCCCAAATTCCCTTTTCTGTTCCTTAGCTTTGTTGATGTTGAGTGTGAGGTTGTTGTTGTGGCACTGCTCAACCAGTTGTCCATCGTTCAAACCCATGATTCAACCAACAACAGTAGTGTTGCCATTGAATTTATCAATGGCATTGGAGCTGTGTAAAGGGTGTATGGAGATGGTAAGGGAGAAGAGGAGGAGACTAACCATGCGACCTTGGGATGCTGCTGTGTTGATGCTCACAGAGGAGAAGATGTTACCAACACACATTGATTGCAGCCTGCCAATCAGGCCCAGATTATTAAACCATTTATTTTAAATCATTAGAACAGGATGATCTTCTAGCCCGACTAAGATGTTACCCAATAGATGGCACGATGAAAATAAATATCATGATAACCTTGCAAAAAGGAAAGCTGTCACAAAGGTTAATGGCCCATGCTTTATCTGGTTCTATAAACCATATTGGAGTTTCCAGTTTTGTGCTCCATGTAAACGTACCAGATTCAATACCCTGAATGATAAAGGTCAGTGTGTCAAAAGCCTTCTTAGCCACTGTCTAACTCTGACACCACCTTGCGGGATTTATGTACCCTCTACTCCCAGATCCCTCTGCTCTAAAATACTCCCCAGCATCCCACCATTCACTGTGAAGGTCCTGCCATGGTTCGACTTAGCAAACTGCAACACTGCGCACTTATCTGCATTGTACATTCACATTGATATAAACCACAAACAGCAATGAGCCCAGCACCAATTCCTGATGCACTCCACCAGTCAGAGGGTTGCAGCTTGAAAAACAACTTCCATCACCACCCTATGATTTCTTCCATGAAGCCAATTCTATATCCAGTTAGCTTTCCCTGGATCCCATATGATCTAGCCTACCAGAGCAGGCTACCATGTGGAAATTCAAAGGCCTTGCTAAAGTTCATTTAGACAACTCTACAGCGTTGATCTGAATTTTTTATTTTTTTTCACCTCCTAGACTCCAAATCAAATTCATGGAGAGAAGACCTTGTTTTCTTCAGAAGTTCACCCTATCTCTAGGAAGTTGTTAGAAACAAAATAAAATGTAATGGAGTGCTGATCAGAAACCAATCACTTTGAACCCCAGACGAACTGGACAGGGTTGCGGAATGTTATGTTTGACTGATCTCCAATAGGTTCCAGGTCACAAAACGTTGAACATAAATCAAATAAATGTCTATCATGGCCAACTGCCTAATACTCACATTTCTGCTCCACATTAGCCTTTTTCCATTACTTAATTAACCTATTTCATTAACCCCGTCTGCCTATTCTTTCCTCCCTCATGTCATTATCTAGCCTCCTCTTAAAGAAATCTCCTGAATCCTTCAACTTAGTTTAGTATAATTTAGTTTTAATTTAGAGATACAAAATGGCAACATGGCCCTCGCCCACCGAGTCCTCACCGTCTAGCAGTCCCCGTATACTAGCACCATCCTGCACTCTAGGAACAATTTACCATCTTTATCAAAACAAATTAACCTACAAACGTTCAGAGTATGGGAGGAAACCAGGGAAAACCCACGTGGTCACAGGGAGAATGTACAGACTCCATACAGACAGCACCCATAGTCAGGATCAAACTCAAGTCTGTGGCGCTGTCAGGCAGCAACCCTACCGCTGCCCTACCGTGCCACCCCTTCTGCAATTGGTAACAAAGTGCACACTTTAAACACTGTCTGGATGAAGAAGTTTCTCCTGAACTGGATTTATCAATGTCTATCATACTTTGGGCTCATGGCTTCAGACCTCTGGTAATTTGATTTTGGACTTATTTCTTTCTACACAATAGTTATATACAGAAAATATAAATCTGCTCTTATATAGAGCATAGAAATGGTAGAAAGTCAAAAATAAATGCAGTGCAAACACATTGATAGAGATCTATTCAGCTTTTGACATATCATGTAACAGTTTAGACAAAATCTGGGAATTATATGGTATAGGAGAGAAAAGGTGGCACATTATGTATTTGAAATGTTTCATACATTCACTACTACTGCAGTAAATAATGATTAAAACAATTTCAAATGCTGGAAATCTGAAATTAAAACAGGCCATGTTGTAAGTATGGAAAGAGAAACAGAGTTGATGTGTGTGGGAAGGACCTGCAGATGCTCGTTTACACCAAAGACAGACGCAAAATGCTGGAGTAACTCAGCGGGACAGGCAGCATCTCAAGGTAGATGGAATGGGTAATGTCTGAATGTCTGAAGGGTCTCGACCCGAAACTTCACCCATTCCTTCTATTCAGAGATGCAGTCTGTCACAACAGAGTTGATGTTTCAGGTTTGAGATCCTTTGTTTGATGAAGTCTCAGACCAGAAACATTAACTGTTTCTTTTTCCATGAGTTCTGCCTTACTTGCCGAGTATTTTAAGCATTTTCTGCAATGAGGGGAAACGCCAAGCATTTCCAAGTCCAATTCTTTGACATAGATAAAAGAGTTGTTTTAAAAAGCGAAAACACTCAGAATTGAGCCATTGATAGCTACTAATAGCTACGGACTTTATTGGATTTTGCACTAAATGTTGAACCCATTATTTTTTATCTGTGCACTGTGGTTGGCTTGATTGGATTCATGTAGAGTCTTGACTTTGACTGGATAGCACACAAACAAGAAGGCTTTCACTGCATCTCAGTACACCTGACAATAATAAACTAAACTACTATTGCCTCTGAAACCACAGAACTAATTGCTGTAAGAAGCCTGGCTGCCTCTGCATATTTATCACGTTCTAAATTAACAGTTAAGATCAAATTTGACATTAACTTTCGGAAACATTACAGGTTCCTATATATTAGAAATGTATACATTGGCCCAGTAGGCCCACCTCGGACACTCGCTGTGAGAGCAAGGAGGGACCTACGAGCAACAACCGAGAGCAAGCTGGGCCGTCGGGAGCAAGGGGACTGTTGGTGAGTGAGGAAAGCTGCCAGAGAGCCATTGAAGAGCGAGGAGGCCGTTAGTCAGCAAGGAAGGTCATCAGAGAGGGAGGGGACTGTCGGAGAGCGAGGAGGGCTGTTAGAGAGCGAGGAGGCCTAGGCACCTCTGACAATATATTATAATTGAATCATTGAAATATCATTGAAATGTTAGGGAAACAGAATATTGATCATATTAAATTGATTAAATGGGTTATTATCATAAATGCAACATGCAAAAGCAAAGTTCAATACTGAGGTGGAGCATAAATGCTGACTCCTGCACTTCTTTCAGTTGCACACATATACTAGCGAATGGCCTTCTAACATCCACGACATCAGTCACGTTTTGTTAATGAGGAGCTATTGCAATATGTTACAGCACAAGAAAAATTAGTCCTTCTTTGCAAAATCCATCCACAGGTTGCAAAACATTCAATATGAAGAATATAAATCTTATATAATAAATCACATTAATTTAAAACAGAGACAAATGTTAGGTCTAGACTCATTAATAATGATAAAAAGCAGGGCTCTACAGGAATGAAACCTAAACTTTAATCCTGTCACTATTTGTTTTATATTTCAAGTTCCTGTCAAGAGTTTTAAATCAATTATTGATCCAACAAATTACCTACAAATAGCAAGTATGATAAGATAAAAAACACTCACTATATTATTTTTTCTTGCATTCAATCCCATTTGGAACCTGTACGTGCTTTTAGAAAAAATGCACCTATGGCACTGGTTTGTGTAAGTTGCATATTCATCAACATTAAAGAATGGATAGGCCTGAAGTTCATTCATAATAGCCCATGGACTGTATTTACACTATGAGCCAAAGCATCTGCAAGACGCACTTCTATGTGCTTGCAAGCAACCACATAGAATTCGGACTGTTGCATTACCTCTATAGTAATGGACACCTGCCAAACACCCCTGCACCTTTTAGGTTTAGGCTTATTATCGTCATGTTAGTTTAGTTTAAGGATACAGCTTAGAAACAGGTCCTTCAGCCCACCGAGTCTGCACAGACCGACAATCACTCATGCATTAGTTCTATTTACAGAAGCCAATCAACCTACAAACCTGCACGTCTTTGGAATTTGGAATTTGGAAAACCCACGTGGTTACGGGGAGAATGTACAAACTCTGTACAGACAGCACCCGTGGTCAGGATCGAACCCGGGTCTCTGGCGCTGTCAGGCAGCAGTTCTATCGCTGCGCCATTGTGCTGCCATGTACTGCGGTACAGTGAAAAGCTTTGATTTGTATGCTATCCAATCGAAGCAGATAATACTAAACATAAAGACAATCAAGCCAAGCCAAACTTGAGTACAAAATGATTCCCGAATATCTTTAGGTATTCTCAGAAATTCTACCTTATTCCTTCAGCAGAGGGTGTTTAAACCACCTAGGTGATCACATTTCAGGGGTGTCAGAGGTTATAGGTAGGAAAATGGGGATGAGAGGGAAAGATAGATCAGCCACAATTGGATGGTGGAGTAGACTTGATGGGCCAATGAGCCTAATTCTGCTCCTATCACTTATGAGCTTATGAACTTATTTCCTAAAAATGTAATTGTACTAGCTCCTCCATTAATTGTGCATTCCTACGACTTATTTTACTGCCTTCACAGAATATGGAAAGCTGCACGTCCCTGGAGAACAAAGAGCACCTGTGCTCTCCCATGCCATTTTGAATACATAGACATCCATATTGGCCTGGATAGTGCAAAAAACAAGTTGGACAGTGCAAAACCAAGCCCCATTTTTGTTCATTTGGAATCACACACATATATATATATATATACTAGACTAAGTGGGACCCATTGGGTCCCATGTTCACATGGGAGGGTTGGTCCCCCAACGCAATATTCCACCTCTCCACCAATTCCAATATTAGTGGCCAGTGGGGGTTTCTGGAGCACTAGTATGGGTGTTGTGGGCCGAAGGGACTGGTTTCCAGAGGGCTAATATGGACAATGTGGGCCAAATGGAATCTTGAGCTGGCAGCTCAGTCACTCAGGCCTGGCGGGCTGGCAGCTCAGTCACTCAGGCCTGGCGGGCTGGCAGCTCAGTCACTCAGGCCTGGTGGGCTGGCAGCTCAGAAACTGCCAGAAATTCTGCCCAAAACATGTAAGAGACTCTGTGAGAGAGAAGCAATGGAAATGGAAGTGAAATTAAGTGAAATAGAATGGAAGTACAATGGAAATGAAGTGAAAATGCAATGAGCTGTTTGACTTGGCCTGCCCTGTGCTTGAAACTGCAATGGAAATGAAGTGAAAATGCAATGAGCTGTTTGCCTTGGCCTGCCCTGTGCTTGAAACTGCAATGGCAATGGAAATGAAGTGAAAATGCAATTAGCTGTTTGGCTTGGCCTGCCATGTGCTTGAAACTGCAATGGCAATGGAAATGAAATGAAAATGCAATGCGCTGTTTGGTTTGGCCTGACCTGTGCTTGAAACTGCAATGGCAATGGAATTGAAATTAAAATGAAATGAGCTGTTTGGCTTGGCCTGCACTGTGCTTGAAACTATAATGGCAATGGAAATGAAATGAAAATGCAATGAGCTGTTTGGCTTGGCCTGCCCTGTGCTTCAAACTGTAATGGCAATGGAAATGAACTGAAAATGCAATCAGTTGTTTGGCTTGGCCTGCCCTGTGCTTGAAAGTGCAATGGCAAATTAAATGAAATGAAAATGCAATGAGCTGTTTGGTCTGCCCTGTGCTCGAAATGAAATGGAAATTAAATGAAATGAGTTGTTTGGCCTGCCTGAAACCAGTAATTTTGGCCTACGAGGCCCCTATTAGCCAAGAAACCAGTCCCCTTTGCCCAAAATGCCCGTATTAGCCCAGGAGGAGCATTTTGGCCCAATAGGCCCATGCCAGGCCAGGAAAGGTCCAGAAAAAGTGCCTTTCACTGATCACTCAGATTTTCTTTAGAAGAGCCACTTCAGCCCATCAGGCCTGTATTATCCCAGGAGGAGTCCCTTCGGCCCATCAGTAAGTATTCCCCCTGCAAGTATTAAACCTCACCCCAGTATTTTTCTCCCTCCCTTAATTTGCTCACTATGCGATCCAGACCAGGATAAACTTTCCTCCTTCATTGCTGTGATCTGCAGAAAAAGATGAAAAATGTCTAAAATTGATTTTCCACCCTCTCCCTCTTCTCTCTCACAGAGTCTCTTACCTGTTTCCATTGCCATTGCAGTTTCAAGCACAGGGCAGACCAAGCCAAACAGCTTGTTGTATTTTCACTTCCATTGCCATTGCAGTTTCAAGCACATGGCAGGCCAAGCCAAACAGCTCATTGCATTGTCACTTCATTTCCATTGCCATTGCAGTTTCAAGCACAGGGCAGGCCAAGCCAAACAGTTCATTGCATTTTCATTTCACTTCCATTGCCATTGCAGTTTCAAGCACAGGGCAGGCCAAGCCAAACAACTGATAGCATTTTCATTTCATTTCCATTGCCATTGCAGTTTCAAGCACAGAGCAGGCCACACCAAACAGCTCAATGCATATTCATTAAGGGCTAACAAATCATTTATTGCAAGTACATTGCTGACTCACAGTTCAGTTGATTCACAGCCTAGAATGAGAGTCATGGCCTCTCCCTCTCGTTCAGGCATCTGGGGTTTTATAGTCCTGCACCCCCCTCCCCACCCCCCCGGAAGGGGCATTACCTTCATCGCAATGATTGACAGGCGAGAGGATCTCAAGGTTTTTTAAACACTCATAATTTATTTTTTTTCATCGATGGGAAAAATCCTCGGGGCCTGCTCAGCGGAGGAGGACTATGAGTAAGAGGGCCAAAAATCATAGTGCTATATGGTATATTCTAAAATCAATATACAATGCAGACAGGAAGTGGTCAAGATTAAACTTTTAATGATATATATATATATATATATATATCAGTGCAGGTAAGCTTCCTCAAGGACATTAATGGACCCAGTGGTCTTTACAAAAAATTGGTAGTTTCATCATTACCATAATTGATACTAGCTTTTTGATTCCAGACTTCCTTAATTACTTGATTTAAGTTGCACCGGCATTGTGCTGGGATGTGAAATCATGTTTTTAGTTCATTAGTCATGGCCTATGGATTTCTAGCCCAAAAACTATATGATATTGTTCAACCTCATTAGTGTGCAGTTTGAAATCAGTTTCTAAAATTTATTACGTTATATTTTACTAGATATTCTTTGTTAGAAGCAAATAACTTAGAGAAATTTATTGCTGTGTTCAAAATATGGGATTCATTTGAAGTGGATATATGAATCATAATAATTCCTGTTAACAGCACCCAGCTTTTCAAAGGAACTGATTCCATCTGAAGTGAAAGATTAATGCCTGCCTTATCAATCGCCAAGGTAACATTAAAAATGTTGTTAAATTAATCTTTGCTTAAGGTGAACATTGCTGATTTTCTCCTGTGGTTCATAGGTTGAAAGCAAAATGATACTCAGCCATTCAAGGTCATAAGGCATAAGTCAGGGGTCGGCAACTTACGGCCCCCAGGCCGAATGCGGCCCATAACCCGAAATCTGCCGGCCCGCATGCGGATTTTTTTCCCCGTACTTATCCGGCCTGCCGAGTGCCTGCCCCGAACGCGGCCGAGCTCTGGATGTACCGCATCCTGCGCAAAGCCGCCGGCACGGCCGCGCACCTTCTGTGAACACGTGTAAGAAAGAAATGCAGATGCTGGAGAAATCGAAGGTAGACAAAAATGCTGGAGAAACTCAACGGGTGAGGCATGCAAGGATTGCACCCGCTGAGTATCATCAGCATTTTTGTCTACCTTCTGTGAACAAGTAATTTGATGCATGCCATCCGGGGGGGGGGGATGGGGGCAGGACCCATATGCACACATGTTAGATGTGGCCCGCCATCCGCTCACAGGCATGCGTCCTGGCCCCTATGCAGAACAAGGTTGCCGACCCCTGTCATATGAGATAGGAACTGAATTAGGCCATTCGGCCCATCAAGTCTACTCTGCCATGCAATCATTGCTGATCTATCTCTCCCTTCAAACCCCATTTTCCTGCCTCCTCCCCATAACCTCTACCATCCTACTAGGCGACATCAAAGCCACCACAGCCAGACTCTTTGCCTGAAGAAGGGTCTTGACCCGAAACGTCACATATTCCTTTTCTCCAGAAATGCTGTCTGACCTGCTGAGTTACTCCAGCTTTTTGTGTATTTAAAAGGGGAACTATACTGGACTCTATATTGGGAAACGAGCCAGGCCCGGTGACTGGCCTTGCAGTGAGAGAAAATGTTACGAACAGTGATCACAACTCCATAAGTTTTAAGATAGTTATAAATAAGGTTATGTCTGGGGCTTGGGAAAAAGTACTAAACTGGGGGAAGGCAAATTACAACATTATTAGGCAAGAACTAGAGTATAAATTGGGAGCAGCTGTTAGTGGGTAACATTTGACATGTGGAACTTATTTCAAGACCAGCTGATCAGCATTGGGGCATGTTTCAGTAAGGAGGAGGGACAAAGATAGCAAGGTAAAGAAATATTGATGACGATAGAGTTTGTAAATGTGGTCATAAATAAAAAGGAAGCAGATGTAAGGTATACGAAGATTAAATCAGATAAGGACATTGAGGTATGTAAAGAAAGCAGGAAAGAACTCAAACAGGGAATTAGGTGGGTAGTTGGGGCCAAGAAACATCATTGGCAAGTCTGATTAAAGAGAATCCCAAGGCATTTTATACATACACACATGTAAACCCGAGGGTAACTTGAACGAAAATAGCACAAGAGGAAAAAGTAGAGAATTAATGCTAGGAGTCAGATGATGTAGGCAAACGACTAAACAAGTACTTTGCATTAGTATTAAGCAAGAGGAAGAATATGGAAGACAGTGAAAGCAATGTATACCATGCATTTTTCTTCAAACCTATACATTTTCTTCAAACCTCTTTGTATCTTATTCTCAATTTACACTCCTCCACAGATCCATGTCATCAAAAAACATAGAAATATTTCATTTAGTTATTTTATCCTAATAAATGATACGTGAGTGCAGCTGAGAGCCCAATGGCTGATGCCACCACTCATCAGCAGCCACCCTGATAAAGATTCATTTATTCCCACTCTTTTCCATGTCTGTCAGCTAGTTTCCAACTCATGCAACTGCAAACTTCTATGCGCTTTACTTTCACACACTAATCCCTCAAGTGGTATTGAATTAAAGAACTTCTGAAAGTCCAAATACACTACATCTGCAGTTCTCACAAACCTACTTGAAAAGAGAGCGGGTAAGATCATCTCCCACCCTGGTCACAAACTCTTTGAAGCTCTTCTCCTCTGGAAGGCGGCTCCGGACTGTCAAAGCCGCCACAGCCAGACATAAAAACACCTTTTTTTCCACGAGCAGTACTTATGCTCAACAGGAAAAAGTCTGTAGCCTCCTTTTGCTCTGGTATTTCATTTCATTCTTCACATGTTTAAATTATAATGTTTTATCTTTAATTGTCTACTGTATATCATGTTGTTGCGAGCAAAGCACCAAGGCAAATTCCTTGTATGTATACATACTTGGCTAATAAAATGTATTCAATTCAATTCAAAACTTGTATGCTCAAATAAAACCCCAGCAGGATATTCAAGAACAAATTTCCATTAATAAATCCTTGATGATTTTGTTAAAGCTGGTGATATATTCTAAGTACACTGTTATCACCGTGTTTATGGTGGGCTCAAGCATATCCCCAACTATTGAGGTTCAGCTTTCCAGTCCTGCTTTCTGTTTTCCTCCTTTTTAAAATTGGTTACATTTTGACACCTTGAAATCTTCAGAAATCACTCCATAAATCATAGAATACTGGAAAATAGCAAATAAATCATCCACAGTTACCATAAATATCTGAATTCATATTTTGAAGTGATTGAGTCACACGGCTTGGAAACAGACCCTTTGACTCAATTTGTCTACGCCATCCGATATGCCCCATCTACACTAGTCCTATTTGCCTGCGTTTGCCCCATATCCCTCTAGACTCATCATATCCATGTACCTATCCAAATGCCTCTTAAACGTTGCGATAGTACCTCCTGTTTGAGATGCAGTTTAGTAGACTTCGGTAATCTATCGTCTTTCAACCCCATTCATTTCTCTAGTAATTCTTTTCCCCAATGCTAATTACATTTTGTTCCTCCTTTTCATTAGATCCTTGGTTCTCTGCTATTTCTGGTAAGTTATCTGTATCTTCTTCTGTGAAGAGAGTACTAAAATATTTGTTTACTTGCTCTGCCATTTTTATGTTGGGACCTACATTTGTCTTTGCTGATCTTTTTCTTCTCGCCTACTTAGTTTAGCTTTGTTTAGGAATACAGTGTGGAAACAGGCCCTTCGGACCACCAAGTTCATGCTGACCAATAACCACCCACACACTACTTCGAACCTACGCACTAGGAACAATTTACAGCTAACCTACAAACCTGCATGTCTTTGAAATGTGGGAGGAAACTGGAGCACCCAGAGAAAACCCTTGTGGTCACAGGGAGAACGTACAAACTCCGTACAGAGAGCACCTGTAGTCACTATCAAAAGCAGGTCACTGTCTCTGTAAGGCAGCAACTCTACTGCTGCACCATTGTGCTGCCCCATTAGAACTGATAGAAACATTTACTGATGCTTCTATATTCCTTACATTTACCCTCATTGTTTTGCTCCCTTCATACCAGTTTCTTGGCCTATTTTTGCTCAGTTCTAATCGTCATTATCCTTACAATTCTCAGTATTTTGTCACCAATTCCCACTGTCTATGTCTTTGTTCTGCAAAGCAGTAAGATAGCTGCATTTCCCATTGTGGGAGCTCGACCTATTAGATAGTCTCAGAACACACACGTATTCATATTTCTTGAATTGCATTCTTTTCAACTATTGTCATAGAGCATTTTTAACTCAAGATTCAAGATTCAAGATTCAAGAGTTTATTGTCATGTGTCCCTGATAGGACAAGGAAATTCTTGCTTTGCTTCAGCACAACAGAACATTGTAGGCATGACTACAGAACACAGCAGTGTGTCCATATACCATTATATAAATATATACACCATGAATAAATAAACTGATAAAGTGCAAATAAACAGATAATGGGCTATTAATGTTCAGAGTTTTGTCCGAGCCAAGTTTAATAGGCCGGTGGCTGTGGGGAAGTAGCTATTCCTGAACCTGGTCGTTGCAGTCTTCGGGCTCCTGTACCTTCTACCTGAAGGTAGCGGGGAGATGGGTGGGTGGCCAGGATGGTGTGGGTCCTTGATGATACTGCCAGCCTTTTTGAGGCAGCGATTGTTTCTGCCCAACTATAGAGGTCACATTTGATTGAGCAAAGCTCAAGCATATTTGAAATGATTTCATCAAGAAAGCAGTTTGAAGGTGCTTCCTCAGGCAGAGTACCGAGTTGTTCGGTATTTCAGCAATATCCCATGCAATATTTCATACAGATTTGAATATCCCTGTAGAACTTGTTTCTTGCCCACTTCTTCACCTAGACTGACTGAACTGTCAATTACATCATTTGATGATAGATGATATGGTGGGATAAGACTACTTTTTTCATATCATTCTTTTTCACAAAGTTCACAGAATAGATTGAAACTGATGGCCATTGTTGGAATTGAGCTCTTCAGGCAAGTCATGGCATGCATTGCTCTGGCCTTCTATAGTACATTTAGCAATAGTCTGTGGACTCCTTTGTTTCACTTCAAGCAACTTGAAATGAATATCAATCAGTACCAAGAAAATTGTCTTTCCTTTCTTCACAAATGTGCAGTCTCTGAAAACTTATTTTCGAGCATGGCCATGACTGACAAACAATGTTTTTGCTGACTTCTTCCTATGAATTTAGCAAGTATTGCATTTGATTACCAATGGTTCAATGTCAATGTCTAATTGAGGTCAGAAAATAATATCTTCTTGCTTAGAGGGGCCAACAGAGTAGATGTGGGAAAGGTGTTTGTTTCCATGGGCTGACGAATCAAGAACCAGGAGTCACATTTTAAAAATAAATAGTTAGCCAATTTGGAAAGAAGTGAGAAAAAAAATTGTTCCACTTGTTGGAATTCTCTACCTCAAAGAGTTGTGGAGTCTCAGTGATTTGAATTCATTCAACTCAGGAATCAATTTTTCAGCACAGTATTTTTGAGTATTGCATGTAACATCAGACACAAGAAATATTCATATTGTGTAGATTGTATTTTTACATCCAAAGTTCACATTTCTCTTGCAGTAACCATGGTAGAGCATCCACAAAGCATTGTACACTTGTACAGACCGTCATACGTTTGTCGCCTCCAGCTCTTCACCCTCCCCCCACCTCCTACTTTCAGTCTGCAGAAGGGTTCCAACCCAAAATGTCACCTATCCTTTTTTCTCCAGAGATACTGCCTGACCCATTGTGTTACTCCAGCACTTTGTGTCAAACCTTTTCCATTGGCCCCCTTTGGTTTCTACTGAGGATGGATCGTAGCATCATCATTCATCTGAAAGGAATTGCCAACAGATTAAAAACAGGTAAATCATTTGCTTATTTTTATTTATTTTACTTTATTTTCATGTTGTTAATTAACTTCTCGTGGTTCAACTAATTTTAACTTTAGTTTAGAGATACAGCGTGGAAATAGGCCCTTTAACCCACCGAATGCACATCAACCAGATAATCACCCATACGCTAGTTCTACCCTACACACTAAGGCCAGTTTACGGAAACCAATCAAACTACAAACCTGCAAGTCTTTGGAATGTGGGATGAAAGCAGAGCACCCGGAGAAAACCCACACAGTCACAGGGAGAACATACAATCTCCAGACAGATAACACCCATAGGATCGAGCCCGGGTCTCTGGTGCTATAAGACAGCATCTCCAATGCTGCACCCCTTAGTCTTTAACTTTGTTAATATTTTTAACTGATCTCAAACATTTGATTATCAGACACAAAATGCTGGAGTAACTCAGCGGGTCAGGCAGCATCTTTGGATAGAAGGAATGGGTGACGTTTCAGGTCGAGACCCTTCTTTAGACCCGTCTCAAGAAGGGTCTCAACGTGGAAAGTCACCCATTCCTTCTATCCAGAGATGCTGCCTGTCCCGCTGAGTTACTCCAGGTTTTTGTCTCTATATTCCATGACATTATATACCTCTCCCACAATTTCCAGAAGTCACAATCTTTAAGAGAGAAAAGGAGGAATTGGGGATAAAAATTCATGTTCTAAAATATTGTTCATACACATATGGTTGAATGGATCCTTTATTTACATGTGTATGAAGATGCACTGAATGCTTGTTCTGCATATTATCTATCAAATCATACCATACACGATAGAAGACACAAAAGGGTGGAGTAATTCTGCAGATCAGATGTAATTCCCTGGAGAGGGTAGATAGGTGATGTTTTGGGTCGAGACCCTTTGAAGAGTCCTGACTCAAAACGATACCTAGCCATGTTCTCCACGGATGCTGCCTGACCTGCTGAGTTGCTCCAGCCTTTTGTGTCTTTTTTTTATAAACCAGCACCACCAGTTCCTTGAATCTACATGTACAATAGATCCTTATCTGAAACAGAATGCAGAGTTGCCACGTTCTGGCACCATCTTGCAACGTCCAAGTCTCCGAAACATCCAATCTAGTCCTAAGGAGTCATGTCATTCTTATATATAGCATTGAGGCCCAGTTTGGCCCAGTATCCTGGTGACACTGCTGATAACTTCATTCAGACCTGCTGAGTTCTCAAATTATTTAAAAAGTTAAACAGCGTGAATGTCAACTAATGCCAACGCTAGAAATGATGACTGAAATTTTCCGTGCAGTGGTTAAGTGGTTTTGAAGGTTAAGAGGAAGGTTATAAGGACCTCAATTACCATATCTACCATTATATTTAACTGGGAGGGACTGCAACTGAGTTCTGTGGTGAGGCTGTTGTTTCCCCTCTGTAAAAGGAGAGAGGTGTGACCACAGACCTCACATGCTGGGGTAGGGTTACAATCTGCAAGGACCACACACTAGACATTTAAATTAAAAAAGAAAAGATTCATGGGAATTTCTTTCAACTACCACACTGCAGCTGTTGGGCAAGCGCTCAGAACGCCAGGATTGTACTTCCAGCAACCATGCTGTGTGCTGAATTTACATATGTATGCACAAAACACACAACGGAGATGTCAGTCTGCTGAGAAGTGTTCATATACATAAAGAACAATAATCTAAATCTGGCAAATATGACCTCAGAGAATCCAACCATTGGCAACTTGTATCAATTGAATACAATCAGGTTAAAGAGAAAACATTCAGCCTAGTTCCAACATTAAGGAATGGGAGACTATTTGTTGAGCAAAGAGGCCACAACTAATGCTGAAGAATTTAAGCAAAAATAAAGCAGATTATTTCTCTCAATGTCATCCAAAAGTTGAAAATTAATATCAACCATGCACAAAAGCTTGATATTTGAATTTGTAAATAGATCTGTTAGAAGCATGTTTGTTAACAGGAGTGGAAACAGGGAAGAATTGCATTTAAACATCACATTATTCCTAACTGAAGAACATCTTGAAGCAGTTCATGCACAATGATTTCCTTACTGAGCTGAGCTTCAGTTGTTATGTAGGCAGACACTAGAGCCTAATTGCAACCTACCACCGACAATTATAAAGGAAGCTATTCCCAATCTTTCTTCAAATAATGTCATATGACCTTCTACACACACCTAAGATAAACCAACAGGTGGAAAGTACATGATAACATGGAACAACAGATGCTGGTTTATACCAATGATTGACAAAAGATGCTGGAGCAACTCAGCGGATCCAACCTGAAACGTCGCCTATCCATGTTCTCCAGGGAGACTATCTAACCTGTTGAGTTACTCCAGCATTTTGTGTCTATCTTAGGTGGAAAGTACCACTGTTCATCCAAAGAACAGCACAACCTTCATAAATTCTGCTTTAATAATTTGGAATGATTTCTTAGAAGGACAATTAATTCCATAGATTGCTGATTTGGAAGTGAAAGAACCACCATAATCCCAAGCTTAGACTAATGTCTTAAATAGAGAAGGTGGAATCAAGAGACTGTAGATGTTGGTTTATGAAAAAAGACACAAAGTGCTAGAGTAACTCAAAGTGCTAGAGTAGATCCACCTAAAGTGCTTGATTGTGGGGATAAAGAAAGCTGGAAGAGAGGAGGGCCAGGACAAAGCCTGGCAGGTGGATACACCAGGGGGTGGGGGTGATGGACAGATGGTTGGACAAAGGCCAAATATGAAAATAGAGAAGGTGTGAGACAAAGGATTGAAGAGTTGCAAATTGTGAAGCTAGAGGATGGAATAAAGGTGGCAATGGAGGGGGAGTGGAGAAATGGATGCGAATCCAGGTGGGACACAGGGTAGAGGGTCGGGGGAAGGAAGAAAGCAGGGGGGTGGGGGAAGGGGGGGAGTTAAATTACCTAAAATTGGGAGTTAACCCTTTGGTTGTAAGCCACCCAAGTAAAATATGAGGTGCTTACATACTGTATAACTAAATTGAATGCACTGGAACATAACATAGGTAAACCCAAGTATATTTGTGTATAATTCTGGATGATAGCATTGAAAACAACTTTCAGTACTTTCAAACAGTTCATCACAGAGACATCATTCTAATAATTCCATGCAAGTACCAAATGCTGGCAGAGATTTGTGGTTAAACGTAGATCCACCTAAACCAAAGGCAAATAGTTCACATGCTGCCACATCCTGCATGATTCCAACCAGAAGTGATTATATCTTTCCCCATAAACTGTTCCAATTCATATAATAGAATGTGGGAGATGGCAACATGACCACCCCAGAGCACATTCCTGTCTCCTTGATCTAAGCCACAAAAAAAGTCTGACATAGATCCCCAAAATGTCAGGTTGGCAGACTTAAAATTCCTCACCAATTAGGGGCACCTTTCTCAGAAGCCAAATGTATCCCAGATGTCAACTCAGTCTTCATGTGGGAAGGCATTCCTATTTGGGCATGAAAGCCATTTTGAGCATCATTAAAGGGATAACAATTTCCAAACCTACAAAAATTGAGATTAAACCTATTGAAATAGATTCAGTGAGAAGGGGTTTTAGGAATTGCTTCAGCACTGTTTCAGTTGTATCGTAGATAAATATAGCAGACTGTTTCTCACTACGACATGTTAATAAATAAAACCCAAACCTTAAATTAGTGATCTCACCTGAGATGGCAACCTACCCAATGCTTAGAGGAGCGGCATGGTAGCGCAGCAGGAAAGTTGCTGCTTCACAGCGCCAGAGACCCGGGGTCGATCCTGACAATGGATGCTGTCTGTACAGAGTTTGAACATTCTCCCCATGACCACGTGGGTTTTCCCTGGATGCTCTGGTTTCCTCACACACTCCAAAGGCTGAAGGTCCTGCTTTTGTGCTGTATCTCTAAACTAAACCAAACTGTTAACTACATCATTCTTCATTTTGGTTCAATAACGTTAATTTGTAAAAATCAACAGATATTTGAGAAGGGTAATTTCATGCTCACTCCCTTAGGGGGACTGACTGAAGTTTGTGCCTACCACCAAAGTGATGAATGCTGTGGTGGATGTTTTGTGTTACATTTTATCGTGTATTGCGTGTTCTTTTTTATTGTACCGCTGCTGGCAAGTTCATTTCACTGCACTTCATTGTGTATGTGACGAATAAATCTGACTATTGATTATTGACTATTGACTATTGGATCAAATTAAAAGTATCAGTGTCAAACCAGCACTTGTGCACTAAATTCCACAAAGAGTTACTTTTAAGAGACTATAGAATTAAAAACAAACCAAGGGTAAAAAAAAATAATTCCCATAATTTGTGCCCACAGTGGTCGGAAATGTGCTTACATTCATGAAATACTTATGAGCATGGGTCAAACAAACCTTGCATTATCAATCAACAGATGATGCCATAGAATTTTGATCATTTGGTGTGATCTTCATTAAGCGGTATTTGGGTGGAAAATATCATGAAAGCGTTTAAGAAGATTAATATCAATGTTTTTTTTCCAGCAACCTTTCATAAATTTAAACAATTATTCATAAAAATCTCAATACCTCAACTCCAGGGAGGAACAGAAACAAACAGACGACATGGTTTTAATAACAGTCTTGTGATTTTCCATGACAAATGCCATTTGACACTTCATCTTGATGCTATTGTGTTCAAAAAAAGACTCCAATTTACAGAAATACTCTAATTCAGTCACTAATGTATAATAATGCATAAAAAAGAAAACATTAAAAAAAAATATTTATCAGCTTTCACTTCTTTCAGCACATTTTTGGTCATATATCTGGGTCGGTGGGAGCACTGCGAACCGGCTGCCCTGCCAGCAGCGCGTCCGTTATTTCTACTTTTTTAGTTTTTTTAAGTGTGTCCAAATGTTTGTTTTAGTGTCTCTCGGTGGTGTCTTGTGTGGGGGATGGTGAGGGGGAGGTAAGGGGGGAACCACTTTCAGCTGCCTCCTCCACGGAGAAGCAACTTTTTCCATGTTGCCTCCCTCGCAGCCTAACACCATGGATTGGAGCGGCCTTTCCCGGAGTCAGACCCGGAGTTTCAGCAGCGGGCGCACATGGACATTTCATCGCAGAGTGGGCGAGCCCTTGCCGCGGTCGCCAGAAGGGAGTGCTCCATTCGCTGGCCCGCGGACTTTTACATCTTGAAGCCGCTGTCTGCGGAGCTTCCAACTGCGAGCACAGCGTCCGGAGCCTGGGATCTCACATTGGGGATCCCCGAAGAAGAACTCCGATCACCGGCCCACTGCTATAATATCCTGAAGCCGCGGTCTGCGGAACTTCTAGCCTCGGTCGCGGCATGGACTTACCTTCCGGAGCTTGGGTTCCCTCGACGGGGACAGCCAGAGAAGAGCTCCGAACGGCGGCCTGCGGCCTACAACATCCTGAAGCCGCGGTCTCCGGTAGGAAAGTGCCGGTAGATTCAGGACCTCCAAGCCGCGGAGTGTGTTCCACCGTCGTTCGAGAGGGCCTGTACATTGGGCCATCGGTAGCAGCGACTGCGGAGGTTTATGGCCCCGACCACAGGTGAACAATGGAGGAGGACTGACTGTACTTTGTGCCTTCCACCACAGTGAAGAATGCTGTGGTGGATGATTGTGTTAAATTTTATTGTGTATTGTGTGTTCTTTTTTGATTGTACCACTGCTGGCAAATTCATTTCACTGCACTTATATGTGTATGTGATGAATAAAACTGATTGATTGATTGATTGATTAATAATTGATAAATTTTGACTAATTTCTAAGATTTCATTGAGAGGACGCAATCAATAGATTTTATTGATGATTCAATGTTAAATGCTATAATGATGGTACTTAATCTGAGTAAAATATTCTCTAATAGCTTTGAATAATACGATAGCATATGGCCAGGTTAATTAGCAATTCTTGCTCATTTATCTTCATAATGTGCAGCCCAAGGAAATTTCCATTCAGATTTACACAGTCAAAATTAATGTATAATTTCAAAGTTACATTTTCAAAAATAGTTCCATATACCTTGCTTAAAGATTCATTTAAGAAAAACACCAGTCTTTAACTAAAACAACTTAAGAAATGGAACATTCCTTGAATATCTACATCTTAGCTTTAATTTGCTGCATGTTTAAAGTGGATATTATTAGCTGCTGATGAAAGATCAATTGTCACCAGAATTTGATTTCATGTCTCTTGCTGTTGGCTGATATTTCATCAAAATATTGGAATTCTAGATGTTTAAAGACTCATTTATTTTCCCTCACCATAGCATAATATAACACTGCATGGAAATGAGTAATCATTGACAGGGAAAAAACAGTTCATGAAGTTTCCTAATTAGAGAAGGCAATTTGGTTGACATTTATAGTTTCCTTATATATTTAGCCCAGTTGGTGACAAAAGGAAGCAAATGGTTTCTTCAGATAGGTCAGAGAACTCTGCATTGAATTCGCTTTGTGCTAATGTTGAAAAAGCAATGATTATGAATAAATGCAAAGAGTTTTGATTGCAGAAATATTTTTTATATTGTTTGTAAACAATTATCAGAACAATTATTATTTTTGATAGAAATGCTTCCAGTTTGCCAGAAAAAACTTAAAACGCCGGGTGAGTACCAACACCACTTACATGTCGTCTAGCTTGTTTCTAGATGAGCTTTAATGAACACAATGAACTGAATTTTGCAATCAATGATGAAGAAAGCAGCTATTGTGTTTTCATCACCTTGACTGCTGAGCAAAAACCTATTGAGCAGAGATTTGTTGTTGTCATCAACAAAATAGAGAGACAACCCCAGATGAGATTTTTGCCTGACACGTCCAGCCATAGTTTGGTTTAAAAATCTGAGATTGCCTCCTATGAAATGATGTCTCCATAACCCATTCCCTTCTTCAATCAGCACAGGTCAGCCCAAGGCATTGAGCACAATTAGCCTCTGATGTAGCCACCATAAGATATATGAATGTACTGCTTAGATGCATTTATTTTTAATGAAAGCTTGTTACTACTCTACCTTAATTTGATTTCCTTCCTGCTCAATTGGTTGCCAACTCTGTTGCCAGGGGATCAAAAAGCATTCCGAGTTCTTTGATACCCCGAGAAAGCAAAAGGTCTGCTGGATAGAAAAGGCTATTCTTAAAGTCTCTGCGAATTAGACGATTTATTGTAATAGTTTCTGTGCTTTTTGCATTGAGAATAATGATGTATTAGTCAGCATCACCATTATTATGGAGTAAATCGGACTGCCACTTCCAGACCAGACGACAAAATTCTGATCAATAGATTTGCGGTCAGTTGTCAGAGCGATGAACAATAATTGCTGTTTCTTCATTGTTGATGAAAAAATGCAGGCCATTGAGTCCATACATGCACAAATAGAAACAAACCAAATGACATGTGGCTTGCTTTTTATATGTTACGGTTCCTTGGAAGAGGAGGTACTACATTGAGAGAAATAAGATTGCATTGTAACAACCAAAGTGACTCAGGAAAGAAGATTCAGAAAGAGGAAACTAGGAAAGAACTATGAACATTTCCTTCTCCAATTTCAGGTAGTCCCTGCTTTCTCCTTCTTTCCCCTCCCCTTCCCAGCTCTCCCTCAGGCCACTGGCTCCGCCTCTTCCTTTCTTCTTCACGCCCCCTCCTCCCCCCCACGCTCTCATCAGTCTGAAGAAGGATCTCGACCCGAAACGTCGCATATTTCCTTCGCTCCATAGATGCTGCCTCACCAGCTGAGTTTCTCCAGCATTTTTGCCTACCTTTGATTTTCCAACATCTGCAGTTCCTTCTTAAACTGTATATAGAGAGGATAGGTTTTAAGGGATATGGGCCAAACTCAGGCTGGCGGGAATACTGTGGATAGGGCATGATGGTCAGCGTGGGTCGTTGGGCTGAAGGGCCTGTTTCCCACTGTATGACTCTATGATTCTATGATGACAAGCAGAGTATTTTTTCCAAATCTTTCATAACGTGCCTGAATAATTATGAATTATGTCATTCATATTCAGGTGTATGAAGTTGAATATCTGGTATCAAACGACCCAACAGTTGCAAACCTATTTGCTGGCTATCAGAGAAAAACCAGAGTGAGTTTGCAACAAGAACTGCCGAAACGCAGCACCTGGCTTCGATTTCTCGCCACATATGTGCTTTGATTGCAAAGAAGTCGGCAAATCGTATTGAAGGACTTTCTTCACAAAATTAACAGTGGGCCACTGGAAATAAAAGGCCTAGGGACATGTGGTGATGACCAATTTTTGAATGTAGAGTTCCAAGATGCAGATTCCACCAAAGTAAGCATTGCACTAGAGTTTAAAAAATGAGCCAACTCCATCTAATTTGTATCCTTATTGCAAACCAAATCAGAAAGAGGTCAACTTAAAAGCCCGGCCTACACTCTAAAAGTAGATACAAAATGCTGGAGTAACTCAGCTGGACAGGCAGCATCTCTCAAGAGAAGGAATGGGTAACATTTTTGGGGTCGAGACCCATATTTAGGCATTCCCTCTCTCTCCACCCCTCCCCCAGCGCAACAGCTTCTCATTTTCACCCGACAAACAGCTAACAATGTTTGTCGTTGCTTTGTTACTTTTTTCCATATCTTTCATTCCTTGTTCTTTATCTCACTACATTATCATCTACATCTCTCGTTTCCCTTATCTCTAACCAGTATGAAGAAGGGTCTCAACCCAAAAAGTCACCCATTCCTTCTCTCCAGAGATACTGCCTGTCCCGCTGTGTTACTCCATCATTTTGTGTCTGCCTTCGATTTAAGCCAGCGCCTGCACTTCCTTCCTGCACATACCATCCGCATATAGGGTGCAACGTCAGAGACATATTTACATCTCTAATATGATTTAATTGCCTGATGTCTGCCTTTAAATTATGCAAAATATTTTGGAAGATATATGGAAGATAGTACAGGTGTGAGGGGTTATGGGGAGAAGGCAGGAGAATGGGGTTAGGAGGAAGAGATAGATCAGCCATGATTGAATGATGGAGTAGACTTGATGGGCCGAATGGCCTATTTTTCCTCCTATTACTTATAACCTAAGATTTTATAGAGGCCATTATCACCTAACTAGCCCTTTCTATTGGAGTAATTTTTCCACAGTGCATTTATGGCTAAACATCACTGAGGTGTCCAAGCTGTCATCTTGAAGTGGAACATAAAATCAGTTTGCATGGAGCGAAAGACACCTTAAATATAAAGCAATTGGTAGTAATGGACTGACCATAAAGTCCGAATTGCCAATTACATTTGTGTCAAATTTATTTAATCGCTGGATGGATTTCAAGTGAACCTAAAGGAATATTAACTTCAAGTCAATACTGAAACTATGAAGAGAACCTCTGAAACACCGTCAGCGGACCTTCTGGGACCAACATTCAAACAACATTTCATTGCATGATTTTTTTGGAAGGGTCTTCACCTAAGAAGAATGCCTGCTCATTATATATGATTGATATTTATCTATATATCTATATCTAAAAAATATATATATATATATATATATATATATATATATATATATATATATATATATATATATATAGATATATAGATAAATATCTTCTTCTTCCAATCACATAAGTAAAGTAAATAAAGACAAGTTTGAAAATAATGTCTGCTTTGGATCAGAGGGCATCTTCCCGAGGACAATTATCTGTCCAGTTAGCCAAGTTGTAATAAAGAGAGTTTGTTCTGAAGGTGAAGCCCGACTGTGTGAATTCTTTGCTTCTGCAGATTGGTTGCTGTGAGCAGGGTCCACCGGGGATGGTGGATCATATTGCTCTGTGATTACAGAATGTGGCATCCAGAGATAAAAAGTAGAACTTAAAGGAGAGGAAGCCAGGTGACTGAAAAGAAAAAACGGAGGAGCGCAGCTAGCGTAATCGAAACTAAGCAGTTTTGCTGCAGTTATTCCTATCCGAGGAGAATTGGGAGGCTGTTACGAGGGACGGAGAGAATCATTAGGTTCGCAAGCAAAGGAAATCCCGTAGGGGATATCAGGAATCTACTGGAAGATTCCAGAGGGGCCGGTCGGTTCAGATTGATTCAGATAATGGATCATTCCACATTCCAGAAACATCCAGTGTAGACAATATGCCTATATCGTGGATTTCAAGCCACTAGACGATGCCTTCTCTTAACAATAGAGAGTTCAACACTTATTCAGCAGACGGAAGGAGCAGTCAGAACATATCTATACCTGGAACCTCTGGCATCCATCTGTATCTTCACATCATGATGGACAACGGCAAAGTCTTTGGACAGAATAGTAGTGGTAAGGTCACATAAACTGAGTGCTCAGTTAACTCATGCTCCTCAGAGCAACCGCCTTAATCCATAGTGATCCCTCGCCAATCTGGTGACCTGTAGAAAGAGTGATTGATAAACTGACGTGACATCCTGCAGGTCCTTTTGACACTGAGACAGGATGGCTGGTGTTCACCATTACATCACAACACCCTGAGCTTCATAATGGCAACAAGCTTCCTTTGCTGGAATAAGACGTTGGGTAGCTTCTGCCTTCCTTCAGCAGGACATTGGACGGACACTGAGATATCATTGATCGTGTTTACATCCACACCTATGCGAAAGATATCTGCCGGCACTTCCAAAACAAAAAAATATACTCCAATTTAATAAAAAGAAGCGCTTGTGTAAGGCTGGTGCAGAGTGCTTCAGGCCTAGTTCATTAACTGCGCACACTGGGCTTACAGCTGGCCTGCCAATGTGGTAGCATTTCACTGTGCATACCTATTTTCTAAGATAGACACAAAAATCTAGAGTAACTCAGTGGGTTAGATAGCATCTCTGGAGAAAAGGGATAGGTGACGTTTGGGATCCAGACCCTTCTTCGGGCATTTTTTATTTTCCATTTTCTAAAGGGGCTGTCCCACTTAGGCGACCTCATTGGCGAGTTTAGAAGTTTGAAAAATGACATGTTGAAGATCTCCTTCGACTATGTAGAAGACCAGCTACGACTAACTTCTGGAAAATTAGACACCGAATAGTTGAGAGTGAAGAAGACCTCCTTCAATCTCCTTCAACCTCCCTTCGACTATGATGAAGACTATCTACGACTACCTTCAACTACCTTCGACTACCCTCGATTACCTACGACTAACATGCCGACCTACTATGACCTACTACGACCTACTACGACTAAACCTACGAGTAAAAAAAGTATTGATTTTTCCATGGCGACCTTTTTTTACTCGCGGGCATTTTTTAACATATTGAAAAAAACACCGCGACATAGCTGAGGCCTTGAGTACGCGGAGACCTCTCTCGAGCATGAAGGAGAGTTACGAAGACCTCCTAGGACCTCGTGTCGACCATGCTGCGAGTATGAGTTGTGGGCAAACGCGCCAGAACTCGCGGACTAGGTCGCCCAAATGGGACAGGCCCTTTAGGTTGCACCATTAAAGCTCTCATCTGATTCTTCTGCAGTAAAACTCAAGCATAGCTTCAGACTCCAAAGTGCCATCACTTACATAATCCTTTCCTTCTACCCTGGCATCAATCCACATATGCCCAGTGTTTCACCATCTGTTACGTCCACCTTGTAATTTAACCTGTTATTTGCAATGTTATTATCTGAACTAGCAACTGAGAGCATTAAATCTCTGCATCTGCATCTTCATCTTGAGTGAGTCTGCATCTTCATCTTCTAGTTCTTCTAACACCACTCTGCCAGGCCCTTGGTTGTCCAGAAGAATAAACTACAATGGAGTTCATGCTGTGAGAGGAGGTGAAAGACGGAGGGAGATTCAAAATTGAGTGGACCTTGTGTATATCGTCTTCAACTCAGAAATAAGAGGAGATAATAGAAGGAAGAGGAACTGGGAAGTGAGAAGGTGAAGTAGGTATTAAGGTGATGCGGTTTCGTTCCCACTGCTGCTAATAATTCAGCAATGGCAGTGCATTCAGGCACATCAGTACCCCTCTATAAAAGTTTCAGAAGTGATAAATCTGGCTGTAAAATTTTAAAATTGCCCATGGTTCTCAAGTGGGTATCTACATTTTCAGATACCAAAGGAATCAAGAAAAAACACAAATAATGCCTTACTGTTGACGAAATGCAGTGAGCAAACGCGAATAATAAGATTTTCCCCATGCTGGGTGTCAGGTACGTGACAATAAAGATCCTTTGAACCATTGAGTTTCTGAACATTCACTACAGCCAGAGTAAGAGACACAGGCTGGCTTTAAGTAGCACAATCTACCCTCTTGATACATTGGTCCCTTTGCCACAACACTCATCAATTGATACGTGTAGTTGATGCTGATTACACACAGCAAACTCACGATTAAACAGATGGCATGACAGTGACTGTCTATACTGCAGCAAATGACCACAGGTAATTGTACAATATTGCACCCGCGGTCTTTTTTGGGAGGCTTTCCAACCTCACTGTCTGTATTTTATTAGCATGTCACCAATTTTGAGCCTATTTTGGCCAAAATAATTTACAGTTTGCACATAAGCACTAGTGAACAAAATGTGGATTATTTTTCCATGCATCAAGAGTCTTTTGCAGTTCAAATAAAATTTAGGCGACACCAGAGATCTTGTTTTTCCATCTTGTAGCCTTGATCTTGCAAGAGTCATTAAACACTATGTAATTAATGGTCGCCCCGCATAAATGGAAGGCTTGTAGATAAAATGATTCACAATTTTTGCGAGCAACAATAGATTAGAGAAGCGGATTGAATATAAATTGCCTCAAGCCGGGAGTTTTCCCCAAACAATCATGAAATATGAGTTCCAGATTAAAATTGACATGAGCCTCCAGCTCCAGCTCCCAAGAGCTTCACCTTTCATTGAATCGGGAACACTGGCATTGAAAAGAAAGAGCTTGCCTCCCTCTGCGGTCCACTGTTACAGATGATGAGGGAACGTGAGTATGATGATGTTCTAAACCCTTCAGAGCCAGACCTCTGATGCGGTGCAGTATAAACACAGCTGTCCGAGGACCTGACATGGTGTGAAGTTTATCAAGTTCCTGTGAAGAGATTCTATTTCACTTTGGCAAAGTTGGCTTTCATTAACTGCATCGTCCAACCACTACCATATCAACAGACATTAGAAACCCCTCATCTTAGATAAGGAACAAAGTGTAACTTAGATATATGTAAGCATTATTTGCTTTCATTTGTACTGACCAAAGGCAACAAATCTTTCCGAGTCTGGGAATATATCTAGATAAAAATGAAAGCCTTCTGACATTTAGTTTTTTTAATTATGTGCATAATGGGCCTGTCCCACTTGCCAATTTTCGAGGCAACTGCCGGCGACTGTCATAGTCGTAGCAGGTCGCCGAAAAACCGGCGACAACCTACGTCATCCTGGCGACAACCTATGACAGCACCTACATCAGGAGAAGTCAAGCTACACTCATGGGCATCAAACTCAATGCCGCCAAAAATTTGTCAACATGTTTAAAATTTAGCTGCAACCAGAAAGACGCTACGACTTTTTGCGCGACTAGGAAACTACGCCCGGCGACCACCAGCAAACATGTAATGACAAACTAGTCGCCTATAGTTGCCTAAAAAATCGCCTAAGTGGGACAGCCGTTTAAGACTCCAAAAGCAAACAAGTGTTTGGAGTTTGACACAAAATACTGGAGGAAGGCAGCATCTCTGGTTAGAAGGACTGGGTGATGTTTCGGGTCTAATAGTGTTTCTCTGCTGAGTTACTCCAGCATTTTGCGTCTATCTTCAGTGTAAACCAGCATCTGCAGTTCCTCCCTACACAAGTGTTTCGAGTTTCCAAGCCATGCGTGTGATATCACTGAAAATTCAGTAATGTCATAATGGCAAATGAAGGTCGCACATCAAGAGAATCTATTGAAATTACATTTTCCTTTGTTATTTTCTTTTAATTTCTTCATTGAACTCCATCTCACATGTTATGATTAACTCAGTTTAAATAGCCAATGCACACAATATATTTTGTACTCTAGTATATTAGTCCATTGGGTGAGAACCCTTTGGCTGAGCATCCAATCATGGAAAACCTTTATTGTAAATGTTACTGAAATATATCCATGGAGTTATTGTCAATAACACCATTCTTGAAGAAATGTGCTGAAGGATGAAAAAGCAAAATATTTACATCTTTACTGGAAATTTGAAGTAAAACAGAAAATGCCAAAAATACTCAGAAGATCAAGCAGCATCTATGGAGAGAGAAAAGAAGAGTTAATATTATAGGTCAAAATGCTTCATTCAAAATAATGGTTATTGATCCAGGATGTGGCTATAAGAAACTAATGACAGAGCATAATCCATTTTGAAGACAAACCTCTTGGAGGTAGAAATTGGAATTAAAGGTAGGAAAAGAAACAGGACTTGGTCTGGCTTTCTTTGTAAAATATTTCTATTAGAAGTAATTACATATTAAGAAGAAATAATATAAGATCAAAGAAAAAAAATCTTAATAGTTTTAAAATTTACAGTCAATCTTATTTATACTTCTATATTTTTTTATTTTATAACAGTAGGAAATAGAGATAGGTAATAAAGAGAAAAAGAAATAAAAAAGAGATAAATTAAATGAGTGGAGTATTAATTTACAGTCAATCTTATTTATACTTCTATATTTTTTTATTTTATAACAGTAGGAAATAGAGATAGTATTAAATTAATCAATTAAATGAGTGGAGTATTAAACAAGATATTCTTCATTGGAGATATGTTCATGATCTATTGTATATAATTATAATTGGTCTGGCTTTCTATTGACTCTATCAACTGCAGCATTAGTTAGTGGTTTAAGGATCAAATTTTCACTGAACCTACAACCTATTCAATGGAGGAGATTACTTGCAATTTTAAGGGATTGCAGCTACTGTCTTTGACAACTGTGTTGTCTACACATTTCTGACTAGATAACACATGTGGATATGCACAGTGCACTTACAGAGTTGGATAAACCAATTCAGATTCAGATTCAGATTCACTTATTGGCATATGCACTAGGGTGCAATGAAATTCCTTGTTCACATGAAGGTCAAAGAATAAACTGTATACCTACAATAAATATAAATGTGAAACATATATACAATGACAAGTACAAAACAGCAGAGTGGTGCAGGATTGTAGTGCAGTCTGAGTGGTGTACATATTAAAGTATATATTCTAACAGTATATATGTCTAATGGTGTTTCTCTGCATGTTCTGCATTGCTCAGGTCCAAAGGACCACATGCCACACACATATATATATCACGGATCGACATTGAGAGGATCAGCAAAAAAGGAGAAGGTGTAAGTAAACTAAGATGAGTATTGCAACAGGACACAAAGTGATGGAGTAACTCAGCGGGTCAGTCAGCAATCTTGGAGAACAATGAAGCGGGTTGTTTTGGATTGAGATTAAGTGCTCCTGGGATGCTTCCTGATCCATCGAGTTACTCCTGCAGTTTGTGTTTTTTTGTGTAATAACCAGCATCTGGAGTTCTTTGTTTCTATAAGATAAGTATGGCAATGTATTTGAGCCTGTTGATAAGTATGAGTGATTCATTAGTGGGCTGTTTTTAGAACGCCATGGATATTTATTATTAAGATAGACACAGAAAGCTGGAATAGCTCAGCGGGACATGCAGCATCTCCGGAGATATTTTAACATTGGCCTTATGCCAGGTTTATTGTGGGTGGGCAGACATAACCTGGCCATAATGGAAGTCGGTGCAGACAATCAGAGCCAACATAGAACATTTGGAAATTATATACTATAGCAAATAAGTAGAAATAGATGGTGATGATCAGTATGTACCTAAACAAAACAATGCTGCACAGAAGCAATGAAAGCCATCTTTTGAATTGTAAAAGGTTCTTACATGTAACTATAAGTAACATTTTTTAACACAAAAAGTAAAAAGTGAAATGTTTAGCAAAGCAGCACAGAATTGTGAGAGTGATTTCAATCCTAAACCATCAGAGATTGTGCAGAGCTACAAATTGGGACAAAGACTCAAAAGATAGATAAGACATTTAGTGGGAATTTGTCTCAGTAAATGGGCCTATCTCAGCAATACAACTGTGAAACCTTCTTAAAATGTACACACAAACAATTTTGTTTTGTGGTTTAATTGATGATTGAATTCAGTCTAAATATGAATGTGTCCTGGTGTACAAAATCATCATTTCTGTGGAAATGCATTGACCAGCTGCTTTCCAACAACCATTTTGTTCTTAAACCAACCTGCACAACCCTAATGTATAGGAAGGAACTGCAGATGCTGCTTTAAACTGAATTTAGACACAACATGCTGGAGTAACTCAATGGGACAGGCAGCCTCTCTGGAGATAAGGAATGGGTGACATATCGTATCAAGACTGTAGAAATGTCACCCATTCTTTCTCTCCAGTGATGCTGCTTATCCCGCTGAGTTACTCCAGCATTTTGTGTCTATCTGGACAACCCAAATCCACTCTCAGCAACGGAACACTGCAGACCACCCCTTGCATGGCCATGAACCTGTTCTCTTATAGTTTTGCACTACTGTCTTGGTTTTACACAATCTTTTTTCACTGTCTCATGTAAGTTATGTATAGTTAATGATTTTTTGTGTTGCCTTCATCTATGTGCCTGAGTTGCTTGATCTGTAAGCAAGTTTCTCATTGTATTTGTACTTCACCATACTCGTGCACATGGCAATACATGACTTCATGTGACAATATTGTTCAATACAAATATGAGTATAGTTTGCTCCCGATGCTGGGGGAGTCCAGAACCAGGGGCAGTTTAAGAATAAGGGGTAAGCCATTTAGAACGGAGATGAGGAAACACTTTTTCACACAGAGAGTTGTGAGTGTGGAATTCTCCACCTCAGAGAGCGGTGGAGGTGGGTTCTCTGGATACTTTCAAGAGAGAGCTAGATGGCGCTCTCAAAGATAGCGGATATGGGGGGAAGGCAGGAATGGGGTACTGATTAGGGATGATCAGCCATGATCACAATGAATGGCAGTGCTGGCTATAAGGGTCGCATGGCCTACTCCTGCACCCGTTGTCTTTTGTCTATTGTCTATTTATAGCCATAAAGCAATCATAAAGGCTAAAGTTTCAAAAATAGAAACCAAAGCAAGTGGATGAGGCATGAGTAGATTGCGCTCCAGATGAAGATGATTACACTAATTGACCATCATTGAAGAATAAGGATTGATTCAGAAACTTGAAGCCAGACCAGAAATATGTTCTGTATCGTTGTTTCCAATTCACACTTAGATGTATTGTTCATAAATTACTTAGAAATATTCAAAAACGCCTAGGTGTGTGATGCAAATGCCCCAGGTGTAACAGAAGCCAGTGTATCTCAATTTTACTTCGGAGTCACGTGAGTGACTACGTGAATAGAAGCCCGTACAGCCGTTGGTGCGTCATGACGTCAGACGCTGGTGCAGTCGGCCGGTTGGAGCAGCAGCGCTCCTCCGAGCGGTAAGTTTAAACGGGTTACACGAAAAGCTGGAGAATTCAGCGGGTGCAGCAGCATCTAAGGAGCGAAGGAGATGGGCGACGTTTCGGGTCGAGACTCTTCTTCAGACTTCACCCTCGATTCTCCAGCATCTGCAGTTCTTCGTTAACAAGTTTAAACGGAGGTAAGGTTTTTTGAAAAATTTTACCACAGGTCGTTATTCTGCGACGGTTGGGAGTTTTGGTAGATATGTTGCAGAAAGTGAAGAAGGTGTCGGCGAGGCGCTCCGGGGGTAGAAAGGAGAGTGACCAGGAGAGTGTTGAGGATGGAGGCCCGTCTGGTACACCTGGTCCGGTGCTGGCTACACAGCCAGTGGTTGCGGACCCACTGCCGGGGGGCAGTGGAGGCTTGTCAGTAGGGTGGAAGGCCACTGGCAAGTCTCTGTGGCCCGTAGATGAGTCGGGCCTGGAGGTTATACCCTCCATAGGAGAGTCCGTTTGCTCACGGCTCTCCCACGTCGAGATTCTATTACAAAAGAATGCTCGACAGGGACCAGCTCCGTGAGGAGGAGTGGTGCCCAAGCCAGGCTGATGGAGAGCTTGTGCTAGCAGCACCTGTTTCAGGGCTGCAGAACTATCCTGCCTGTAAGGAGGATGTTCCCGCTCCGTGAGGAGGAGTGGTGCCCAAGCCAGGCTGATGGAGAGCTTGTGCTAGCAGCACCTGTTTCAGGGCTGCAGAACTATCCTGCCTGTGAGGAGGATGTTCTATCAGGGCCGTTTGCTGACACTGATTTCTATGCTGGGGGAGAGCAGTAAAGGTGTTCGGTTGGAGGTAATTCCGAACATTGCTGGGAAGTTTGCTGAGTGTAGAGAGCAGGAAAGGCGATTGATGTAGAATTGGCCGAAGCCATTCAGTATATGCTCTCCCACCAGTTACAGGAGCTAGCTATGGATGAAGTAGCAAAAAACTATAAAGCTCCTGTTAATTGTGATCTCCTGAAGGTACCGGTGGTTAATCACCAAATTTGCATAGATGGGTTTGCCTGCTAGGGCCCAGGAGATGAAGTTTTAAAAAAGTGCTTAAACTGTTGAAAGCAGGTATTACAGCTGTGGTGAAAGTTATTGATACAAATGATATGGTTGAAGCACACCAGGATGAACTGGGACTCCTTTGTAATGCATTTTGAAATTAATAATATCGGCAGGGCCGCTATTAGGCCAGTGCTAACCCAAATTTGGCGAGTTGTGCAAATCGACCAGTGTACCGCCACGAAATCTGTTGTTTGGTGGTAACCTTGCAAAAAGGGTCAAAGACTGTTATGAGGTTGTTATAACCATGGCCCTCATTAAGCCAGCTGGAAGCAAGGCAAAAAAGGTTCTCTACAAGAAGTCGAGGACAACAAGGCCGCAAGGAAAGATGCTGGTAAGGAATATAACATTGACAGACGATGAATTAACTGATGTTCCTGTTCAAATTGGGGAAGGTTAAAATTGTTCTCAAACAATGGCAGCAGTTGACATCAGATTTGTTCATACTTAGTGTATTGAAGGGGTGAAAAATTGGATTTCACTATGACAGTCTACCTAATCAACATTTTCCTAGTCGTAAACTTATTTTTCAGATGAGGAAAATGTGCTTATTCAAGCAGAGATTCAGTCGTTACATAAGAAGGGGTAATTGAGCCTTCTGTCTATCAAAGTCAACAATTTCTGTCAAGTATATTTCCCAGATCTAAAAAGACTGGGGGATGTAGAATTATTCTGGATTTATCGAATTTGAACAAATTTGTTTGTTATAGGCATTTCAAAATGGAGACCTTTACCACGGGCAAACATCTAGTGTCCAAAGGGTATTATATGGCAACCATTGATTTAAAGAATGCGTATTATGCAGTGTCTATTCATGGTGATGATAGAAGATATTTGAAATTTATTTGGATGACTGAGCTGTGGCAATTCAGGACATTGCCGAATGGATTAACTTCAGCTCCTAGATTATTTACTAAATTGGTAAAACCTGTGTTAGCATTACTTAGAGCTCAGGGGCATGTGGTAATGGCCTATTTAGATGATATTCTGATTGTTGGAAAGACTCATGATGAAACTCAATCATCAGTTTCAGTTGTTAAAATCACTTTTGTACAAATGGGATTTGTTATTCACCCAGATAAATCTAAATTATCACCAGTCCAAATTATTGATTATCTGGGATTTACCATTAATTCCAATCACATGTTGGTAACTTTGCCCAGGGATAAATTGAATCAGTTAATTGAGGACTGTGTTAATCTCGTTGGAGAACAACGGCCTTCGATTAGACAAGTAGCCAGTTTTATTGGGAGGTTGTTGCAGCCTTTCCAGCTGTGCAGTATGGTCCTCTGCATTATCAACAATTACAACCATCAAAGGAACAGGCACTGAGAATACAAAGGGGCCATTTTTGATAGGCCTATGCAGTTGTCAGCTGGGGCGATTGCTGACATACAATGGTGGATAGTACATGTTTCAAAAAATTTAAGGAAGGTTTTGGTGGAATCACCGTCACTGATATTACAGACTGATGTAAGTGCACTGGGTTGGCGTGCAACAGATATGTCTTCTAGTTGTGGAGGCAGATGGAATGTGGATGAGACATCACTTCCTCAATTAAGAGGGATTAATAATTTAGAGTTGTTGGGCACCTGGTATGGGCTCAAAGCTTATTGTTCTACAAGGAGGGATCTGCATGTGCAGGTCAGATTGACAACACCACAGCAGTGGCATATGTAAACCACATGGGTGGAGTTAAGTCACAGTCTTGTGATAGACTGGCTAACCAGATTTGGAGCTGGTGTATTGACCAAAATATCTGGCTTTCAGCACTTTATTTGCCAGGAAGAGGTCACGTCAGTTTAATGACAACATTGAATGGATGTTAAATCAGGATGTATTTAACCAAATGATTGATCAGTATGCATTGCCAGATATTGACTTGTTTGCATCTCGATTAAATCATCAGTTACCTAGATATGTTTCATGGTAACCAGATTCTGGGGCAGTAGCAGTGGATGCATTTTCGCTGAATTGGGGGAGGAATGTTTGTGTATGTATTTCCTTCATTCTGTCTCATCAGCAGATGTTTGCAAAAGATCAAGGAGGACTCCGCTTCAGGGGTATTGGTAGTGCCAGATTGGCCTACACGAGCATGGTTTCCCGTTGTATTACAAATGGCTAGGGAGCCTTACATGCTTATGCCCAAGAATAAAAATCTACTGGTAAATCCAGTCACTGGGGATCAACATCCTTTATAGGATCGTATTGATCTGTTAATTTGCAGATTTTAAGGAGGCCATACCTGGGGAGAGGACTGTCTCATCGGACGGTTCTCACGTCGTTCTCACGTCGCCTGCAGGGATAGTACACAGCAGCAATATATCACCTATATAAGGAAGTGGGAGCAATTCTGCCTACAGCAGGATATTGTATATCACACGGCAGGGATCATGGATGTATTGGAGTTTGTCAACTCTTTATTTTGACCAAAAAATTAAGTTACAGTGCAATTAATTCAGCCAGAAGTGCTCTGTCTTCTTATTTACCTATGAATGCAGAATTGCATACAGTAGGGACACATCCGTTAGTTCACGGTTCATGAAGGGAGTTTTCAATTCTAATCCTCCTAAACCCAGGTATGCCGGTATTTGGAATGTGAGTGAGGTTCTTATGCTTCTTCGCCAGTGGGCTCCGGTTACAAGCCTATCTATAGCCAAATTAACTATGAAGGTGGTCATGCTTCTGGTGTTGGTTTCAACCCAACGTGTACAAACATTGCAAAAGCTACGGCTAGATAGAATGCATGTGTCGGCTGATGCCATTATATTTTATGTCTATGATGTGCTTAATAAAAGAGGCATGACAGGATGTAAGATTGTGTTTTCAGCATACCCCACAGATGATCGCTTCTGTATAGTCTCACATTTATCTCGTTACATTGAGATTACTAAACCTCTGAGAGGAACAGAGTTGGCTTTGTTTATTAGTCACAAAAAACCACACAGTAAGGTGTCGGTGCAAACGATTTCAAGGTCCTCGCGGCCGCAGGATGGTCCAGTGAGCTAACTTTTCAGAGGTTTTATCACAAGCCGATTTCAAGGCTCGGGGTGTTTTGCTGATTCTGGTGTCAGTACTGTTACATTTTTCCCCTGAGTTAGAGGGGTTTGTTATGATTTGTTTGTAAATAAACTGTTATTTCATTTAACAAATGTATTACTGATGCATGATTGATTGTTAACGACTTTTGAGTCAATCCAGGCAGTGTGAACGTCGGATTTGAGTCTGCGGCGTGAATTCACAGTGCTTTGAAGTCTTCACGTAGTCACTCACGTGACTCCCGAAGTAAAATAGTAAGATTAAACGAGAACTTACCAGTTTGAAGTTTGATCTTTATTTTATGAGGAGTCGAGTTGAGGGACTACGTGCCCTCCGCTCCCACCCTCATAGATCTCATCTGGTAGTTCTAGTTTTATCATCTTACCGTTATACTTCGGTCATTGTTAGCTGTGAATTCATTCCGCTGCTTTGAAGATTGACGCACCAACGGCTGTACGGGCTTCTATTCACGTAGTCCCTCAACTCGACTCCTCATAAAATAAAGATCAAACTTCAAACTGGTAAGTTCTCGTTTAATCTTACTATTTAAAATAGCAAGATGTGTTCACTGTTAAAAAAAAAAACACACCTCCTCAATATATAAGTTTAAAGCTAAGAATGATTAATTATAGATGAACGCAATTCTAGGAATGTGCTTTCTTCATAAAGCTGATTGTTTGCATCAAGAGCCACACAGTGGGTGACGGCACAGTGCTGAACCCAATGTGAACAGTGCACAATTGGTTTAATTACCATTTATACCAGCAATGGCTGGTGTAGAAACAGAATGATTTCAAGACAGATGTATGGTGAAACGATCATTGGCAAAACATCAGTCTGCTCAGTTAAGACCAATGATTCATGAATAGATTATTTTGTCAAGTACTACTGAAGGAGAGAACAGTGAAGATGAAAACATATCCAGACAAAATATTGAATATTTTGTCACCAGCTGAGTGGTCACAATTGTTAATGAAAAGTACTACCAATGGTTGAAGTTAATTACACTAATTGACCAACATTGATGGACAGATTTGGCTCAGTAAATTGATGCTAGTCCAGAGAGAGATGTTCTCCATCATTGCTTCAAACTTACACTTGGATGTATTGTTAATAAAGTACTTAGAAATATTCAAAAATACCCAGGGGTGTTGTACAGGTTATAATGCTCATACATTAATCAAAATAGTTACAAATCAATCCATTGTAGGTCTCAAACTCTCTCAGACGCATTGAAGGACCAGGTGATGGAAGTGCTAGGAAAGTTAGAACAAAGTGGAATTGGAGTTAACACAAAACAGGGTGACTGGGCAATATCAATTGTAAGTTCCTAAAGTGAATGAAACTGCTTGACTGTGCTGATTACCAGGTGAAGCTAGGGGCAGCACTGTGGTACAGCTGGTAGAGTTCCTGTCTCACACCTCCAGTGATGGGGATTCAATCCCGACTTTGAGTTCTGAGTGGAGTTTGCATCCGTAAATAATTTGAACCAACGGGTCCTACTTAGTCTAGTATATATATATATATATATATATGCATTTGGAAATACCTAAGTGAATTAGCACCTGGTTATGTGCATGGGAGATCATATCTTAATGAATGTTATTGTCTTTTGAAGAAGTAACCATGAAGTTTGATGAGAGCACAGCTATAGACATAGTCTATATGGACTTAAGAAAGGTCCTTTGATAAAGTTCCACATGCCAGGATACTCTGGAAGAATGGATCACATGGGATTCAAGAAGAGCTAGCTAACTAGGTACAGAATTGGCTTCATATAATGAAGCTGAGGGTAGTTTGTTTTACAGAATGGTGCCTCAGGGGTCAGAGCTGGGCTCACTGCTGTTTGTCATCTGTATCAATGATTTGCATTAGAACGTACAAGGCATGATTAGTGATTAATAGGCATGACTAACATTGCAAATAATACTAAGATATTTCCCGTGGTTTCTACCTCCTTCCCCTCCCCAGCTCTCCCACAAAGCATACTGTCTCCGACTCTTCCTCTCTTTTTCCAGCCCCCCACCCCCAACATCAGCCTGAAGAAGAGTCTCAACCCGAAACGTCACCTAGTCCTTCACTCCATAGATGCTGCCTCACCCACTAAGTTTCTCCAGCATTTTCTGTCTACTTTCCTGTAGTGAAGAAGGCTTTTGGCATGTTGGCCTTGATTTGTTAGGGTATTGAGTATAGATGTTGGGACATATGTTACAATTGTACAAGATGTTGGTGGGGACGCAATTTGAGTATTGTGTTCAGGAAAGATGCTACTATGCTGGAAGGAATACAGAGAAGCTGTACAAGGATGGTGCTGGGACTCAAGGACATATGTTGGGTATGTTTCAAGTCAAAGCGATTAGGTTAAGGGCAAAGCCTTGAATGTTATGAAGCTGAGTGTGAAAGTTTGTGCCAAGGATGTGGGCAGAGCAGAATTAAGGTGAACAATAAGGTAATAAGAATTTGCATGTATGAATCTCTGTTAACTTTCCCAAAAGAGGAAAGCACGACAATGGATGCATATATGCGGCATATATGGCACATATGCACTGCAGTCAGCAAGTTGAATTGCACAGTTGCCAACATTCCCGCAGCTCTCTGTGTCTCATGTTTCTCCATTTCACTCTGTGTTGCTCAGAATAGAAGTGTGCACTGGCATAAACATAACAATGACTTCACGAAACATACTAAACAGTTGAGTTAATGTGGCTGTGTTAAAATCAGAATACAACTTTGCAACTAGCTTGTGTATTTTACTACATTTGGTTTGGCTTTAATTGTATCTGTTAATTATATCAACAAAACTATTATTGAAATAGAATCTCTCTTGTCCTCTCTTGCTGCAAAATGGTGTGCCCAGTTTTAAGTAATTTGAAAGAAGTAAACGTAGATTCTTGATTTTGTAGATTGGGCAGGATGTGAAGAACTTCACTCTTGGCTAATCAGATTGTGGTTCGTCAAAGCATTAAGTAAGGATTTTACTCTTCAGCCAGAAACACTTTTTTTTAATGTTTTATACTACAATTGTACACAGTGTCTTTGATTTGGTTTTATCATCGATTTCAATGGAAATTAAAATTGGGCAAATAAATGAGTAACTGATCTGATCCTTGCTGGGCGGTCTGGTTATGTTAAAATATGGTTTATGTAATCACCATCTGCTCAGAAACAATGTAAACTGAATGTTTGCAGGAGTGAAGTAATGCATTTTTTGTATCTTACTTAAGGGACTGTCCCACTTGGACAGCCTAGTTGGCGAGTTTAGAAGGGTTTAGGAGAGTAAGAAAATGTCATGTTGAAGACCCCCTTTGACTATGTAGAAGACTTCCTTCGACCTCCTTCGACTATGTTGAAGACTAGCTTCGACTAGCTATGACTAGCTACGACTAACTTCGAGAAAATTTCACACCGAATAGTGAAGAGTGAAGACGACCTCCTTCGATCTCCTTCGACCGACTATGATGAAGTCTATCTACGACTACCTTCAACTACCCTCGACTACCCTCGATTACCTACGACTAACATGAAGACCTACTACGACCTACTATGACTAAACTTACGAGTAAAAAAAGTATTGATTTTTTCCATGGCGACCTTTTTTTACTCGTGGGCATTTTTCAACATGTTGAAAAATACGCCGTGACCTAGCTGAGGCCTCGAGTACACGGGGACTACTCTAGAGCATGAAGAAGAGTTACAAAGACCTCCTACGACCTCGTGCCGGCCATGCTGTGAGTATGAGTCGAGGGCAAACTCGCCAGAAATCACGATTTAGGTCACCCAAGTGGGACAGCCCCTTAAATATCCTAGAAGTAGAGGAAATTTGACAAAATTATTAAAAGCGATCATTAACCATGGCAGAAGTGAAAAAGTGAAAGTAGATGAAATTCTGTCAGAGCAATTGCTCGATAGAAATGCCATGCAACATTTTTTTAACGTTGAGAATATGGTAACCTGTCTCTTCTCATTATTCACACCATAGATGAAAGCCATGGGTGAGCTCGTGTTCAGACCAGCCCCTCACCTACATTTACTCCTTGCACTTTTTCCCAAGACCACACTTACTACTTGCACTCTGTGGAATTTGCAATGCAGCAGAAGGCTTGAGGTCACTGCATCCTGTAAGGCAAGGTGCGTGATGAGCAATGACTGGGTCCACATGCTGTGGTCCAAATACCTGCTGCTATCAATTAACAATTAATCTTAACATTTTAAACTACCAGATGTTTGTCAAAACTAAAATGTATCTACAATGTAGAAAAATAAACAAACTACTTACTTCTCAATAAAGGGCACTGTGGGATGGTGCTTCATCTGCTATCCATAGCTGTTGTATAGCTGTTTTGTCAGATATAAAGTGCATTCAGTATCACAGCTCAGGATATTTGAGCTCTGTACCTGCAGTGACACCAGCTGTAGTGCAGAATGTGAGAAGCCCCAAGTTCATTCTCTCTCCTACATTGCAAGGTGCAAAATATGAAAGTTAATGATGAGCTGAGCCTCGATTAAAATGCCACTTATGTTTCACTACAGAACCACTATGTAAAAATGTGTTCAGACACTTATTTTTAGTGTCTGCTGCAAAACGAAGGAACTCATTTTTGACTTCAGGAAGCATGGTGGAGCACATGCCCCTGCATCAGCATCAATGGTACCAGGGTGGAAATGGTTTAGAGCTTCAAGTTCCTTGGCGTTAATATTACCGATGATATTTCATGAACCATCCATGCTAATGCAACAACCAAGAGTCTGAGGAAAATTGGGATGTCTGCAATGGCTCATTCTATGCAGCATAGAAAGTATACCGTCAGATTGCATCTCAACTTGGTTTGGGGACAGCTTCGCCCAAGCCCACAAGAAATTGCAAAAACTTAAAGATGTAGTCCATCACTCAGACCTGATTTCCCACCATTGACTCCATCTACACTTCACGCTGCCTCGGAAAATCAAAGGCTAGTCACACAATTGTAGGATGGAGAATGGTGGTTCTGTAGGATGCACAGGACACCTTGGACATCTGCACGTTGTCTGAAGCTTCCTGGAACTGAAGTGTCAGCACATCTGATTTTCCACTCTACCACTGACTCACCACTGACCCCAGTGGTGGAACACTATTGTGCTTGAGAGAAGGGCCAGATACACTTTGCACCCATCCTTCAGCTTCACATTTAGGATTGGCATATGAATAGTAATCTTATTTATTTAAATAGGATTATACTGTGTCAGAAATTTCAAATTAAGTGCTTGACTTACTTTATTTAACATTGCAATTTTGTTAACATGCTTTTTTTAAATGTAGTTATATATTTGATTACATTTTTAACTTTTGAAAAAAATTGTCTGCAGATTTTAAATGTCTCCAACTATTGAAATTCATATAAAAATGGTCAAGCTGTCAAATATTGTTCAGGAGTTCAGGAGTTCCTGCTGCCTAAGAAATACTCAGTGCTCAGACCCCGTTCCGCCTTGTTTTAATTTTTTAGTTTAGCGATACAGTGTGGAAACAGGCCCTTCGGCCCACTGAGTCCACACCGACCATCGATCTCCAGACATTAACACTACCCTACACACACATGAGACAATTTACACATACTCCAAGCCAATTAACCTACATGCCTGTACGTCTTTGAAGTGTGGGAGGAAACCGAAGATCTCAGAGAAAACCTACACGGTCATGGGAAGAACATACATGCTCTGTGCAGACAGCACCTGTAGTCGGGATCGAATCCGGGTCTCCGGTGTTGCAAGCACTGTAAGGCAGCACCTCTACTGCTATGCCACCATGCGGCCTGCATGGGTGTGGGAAGGGAAGTGGATCATTACAATTGATATTCCCCATAAAGAGAAAGGATGGGAGTTTAATTTGGTATCATGTTTTGCATAAATATTGTGGACCTGACTGTTCCTGTGCTGCACTGTTCTATGTTCTAAGAAAGGATGCAAAACCAAAGTTGGGAACTATATATATCTATATTACTAAAAGTCTGATTTTGACCACTTCCTGTTGTTCTGTATATTGATTTTAGAAAAAATGCTGCCACTTACGGCTGTGATTTTTAGCCATCTTACTCAGAGTCCCCCTCCGCTGCGCAGGACAAGAGGATTTTTCCCATCGATGAAAAATAAAAGAGTTATTAGTGTTTAAAAAATGTTGAGATTCTCTCTCCTGAAGGCACGCCCCTTCCGGAGGGACTATAAAACCCAGAAGTGTTGAGTGCCTCAGTCAATCTGCAAGATGGGGGTACGAGAGGGTCACGTCTCTCAGTCTCAGTCTGAGCTGTGAATAACACGGAACACATGTCTACTAAACTGTGCGTGGTTTTACTGACCTGCCAGTGCCCTTAATGTGGTTCGAAAATATAGTTTGAAAATGCTAAAGCTTTGTTGCCTTTGGTTTAGAAATGCTAAAGCTGTGTACCCTTTGGTTTGAAAATGCTAAAGCTGTGTTGCCTAATTAAAGTTGCCTTGCCTATTTGAAGTTGCCTTGCCTAATTGAAGTGCCTTGCCTAATTGAAGTTTCCTTGCCTAATTAAGGTTGCCTTGCCAAATTAAAGTTGCCTTGCCTTCCATATAATTAAAAGTCTAATCTTGACCACTTCCTGTTTGTGCTTTATATTGCTTTTAGGAAAAACGCTACAACGTACGGCTGTGATTTTTGGCCATCTTACTCAGTGTCCCCCTCCGCTCATTAGGTGCCGAGGGCTTTTCCCATCGATGAAAACTAAAAGAGTTATTAGTGTTTAAAAAATGTTGAGATTCTCTCTCCTGTCAATCACGCCATAAAGGCCATGCCACTTCTGGTGGGAGGGGGGGAAGGACTATGAAACCCAGAAGTGTGGGAGTGGCTCAGTCTCTGCAAAATGGAGGAGGGAGAGGTCACAACTCGCTGTCTTTAGTGGCCTTGCACCCTGCTTGCAATGGTATGAAACTGCACTTGAATTTGGTGGCCTTGCACCCTGCTTGAAATGGAATTTCAAAGAATAGCCGTGAGTCAACTGTCAGCCCACCAGCCGTGAGTGAGTGAGCTGCCAGCACAACAGGCTTGAGTGACTGAGCCGCCTGCCCAAGAATCCTTTCGGCCCACAATGTCCTCTGGGCCCTCTGGAAACCAGTCCCTTAAGCCCACAACACCCATACTGGTGCTCCAGAAAGCGCCCCCCCCCCCACTGGCGACCAATATTGGAATTGGTGGAGAGGTGTAATATTGCGTTGGGGGACCAGCCCTCCCATGTGATGCTGGGACCCAACGGGTCCTACTTAGTCTAGTATATATATACATATAAATATATGCATTTGGAAATACCTAAGTGAATTAACACCTGGTTCTGTGCATGGGAGATCATATCTTAATAAATGTTATTGTTTTTTGAAGAAGTAACCATGAAGTTTGATGAGAGCACAGCTATAGACATAGTCTATATGGACTTAAGAAAGGTCTTTTGATAAGGTTCCACATGCCAGGATACTCTGGCAGGTTGGATCACATGGGATTCAAGAAGAGCTAGCTAACTAGGTACAGAATTGGCTTCATATAATGAAGCTGAGGGTAGTTTGTTTTACAGAATGGTGCCTCAGGGGTCAGAGCTGGGATCACTGCTGTTTGTCATCTGTATCAATGATTTGCATTAGAACGTACAAGGCATGATTAGTGATTAATAGGCATGACTAACATTGCAAATAATACTAAGATATTTCTCGTGGTTTCTCATTCCTTCCCCTCCCTAACTCTCCCACAAAGCATACTGTCTCCGACTCTTCCTCTCTTTTTCCCAACCCCACCCCCGGACATCAGCCTGAAGAAGAGCCTCGACCCAAAACGTCGTCTACTCCGTCACTCCATAGATGCTGCCTCACCCGCTGAATTTCTCCAACATTTTTAGTCTACTTTCCTGAAGTGTAGAAGGCTTTTGGCATGTTGGCCTTCAATGGTCAGGGTATTGAGTATAGATGTTGGGACATATGTTACAATTGTACAAGATGTGGGTGGGGCTGCAATTTGAGTATTTTGTTCAGGAAAGATGCTACTAAGCTGGAAGGAATACAGAGAAGCTGTACAAGGATGGTGCTGGGACTCAAGAACATACGTTGGGTATGTTTCAAGTCAAAGTGATTGGGTTAAGGGCAAAGCCTTGAATGTTATGAAGCTGACTGTGAAAGCTTGTGCCAAGGATGTGGGCAGAGCAGAATTAAGGTGAACAATAAGGCCCAAACATTCAATATAAAATGCATTGAATCAGAGGAAGGGCAGCAGGGCAGTATTGCCTCAAACCATTTCTGTACATACACCCTGTTTATTTTGCTTAAGTTCATAAGTTATATGAGCAAAATAAGGCCATTCAGCCCATCAAATCTACTCCGCCATTCAACCACGGCTGATTTATCTTTCCCTCTCATCTCAATTCTCCTGCCTTCTCCCGGTAATTCCTGACACCCTTGCCAATCAACTAACTTAAGTGGTGCCTTGTGCAGTGGTTGAAATATGGCAGGAATATCCTGAGGAAAAGATATTCAGTTTAGATGCCCATGTGCCTTACGCTGATGACAAGAAAACAAAACCCAATAACGAGAATAAAAAAATAAAACAACATTATTCCACCTCCAAATTACCCAACCAACCTACAGTAATTGATTCATCTTTAAATAGCATGAACATGGCCATTTTTCCCTTCTGAAATGACCTGATCTCCTTGGCTTGGCTCACACTGTGCATCAATTGCACATAGATGTATCAGTTTGACAGGGCAGGTGTCAAATGTACCCTCCATGCTGCTTTATGCCATCACTGTTTAATCTCCTTGTTTTGGAAATGTGGTCCTCAAATCTCTCAATGCGTGCGACATGTTATAATTTACAGGTCACAAATTGCACTGGCAACAATTGGGGTGTGTGGCATGACAATATATAATATATATATACACACACATTGGAGGATTGATTTTCTGAAATCTTGGATGTCACACTATTGGACTTGACCTGAAGGAATGACCACAAAATATTATCAGCTGCAGAGTTTTAAGTGGAAACCAAACACTGTGCAGACAGAGATGTAGTCATTTAGGGGGTAATTTCCAACTTTGGCAGGAGTGTAAAAATGTCTGATATTCATAACCGTTAGAGACCTTCCATATACATGAAACCTCTTATATTTATATGGTGCCTTATTACATCGGTCAGAGGTGAGCCAAATTGCCCCACGTGCAATAAATCACTGAGGTGGAATACCTATTATTATATCTGCAGAAGTAACAGTCAATTTGCACGCAGCCAGATTCAGTGAATGGCCATTGGATGAATGGCCAGTAAATTTAATGTTGGTGGCCATTAACTACAACTGACCACCCACAATGGTGAACCACCAGTTTAAATCGATGGGAAGTAAAATCTTACAGTTTCTAATGGAATGGTTGCAGTACCAGTTCATTTTCTGGCCACCAATTGGAAAATTATTCCTGTCATTAATGATTGAGAAATCTTGACCAGGACCGGCGCAGATTATAAATACCCAGTTAAGTAACACACTTACTTGCTCAGGGTACATGCGCAACATTCAGAGTACAATTTAACGTTCCCCTATAACCACACACCAAACCAACTCCCGTGGCATAGTCGTCAGCTGTACAAAAAATTTCAGGATGTACGCGAACAGTAAAAAAAACTATCATGCCAAATTTAGCATGAAGTGTTATTATTCATTCGATTTCCAACAATATATGATGCTGAGTCTATTGAGATTGAACTTGCCTGGAAATATCACAGATGTACCTGTATTTCCCTTTCATGAAAAATGCGCAATTTAATTTTCTTTGCCATTCCATTTGATTTCAATCTTAGTTTTAGTAGTTACTGCATGATCTAATTTTGTGTCCGAGCCCTTTGAAACTGTAAATGAAAAGAAGATGAAACCTGATATAAAGATGGTGATGGTGACGTGTACGATGAACAGTGTCATGCTGACTGAACAGATACAGATTTATAACTTACCTCAATTCCCATTTCTTTCTTTTCACGTGAACCATTTCACTTTAACTGCGGTTTTGAACTTTAATCACAGCATGTAAACAATTACATGTCATCTTGCAACGACTTAAGGAAGTCCATATTTCTACTTAGTTTTGTTTGTCTTTGTGGACATGTGCTATCCTCACACATGCAGTTTGGATGTCACAGTTTCTAGTGCAGGCTGACAGCAGCCATTAAGAACAAGTCATAAATTCTGGCAGGAATGTTTAAATAGTTTGCATGAAATGCATTTGATTATGGCTAGGTATAAAACTGAGCTGGATTGGTTGAGAGTCACTGTAAAAAACTTATGTTATATTGCTTGTGTGGGTAAGAGAGTGATGCTTTATTCCTAGTGTTTTATTTACCTGTCTAGACTACTTTGATAGTTCTGACATAAAACCGCCAATGGTAGGTCATAGAGTCTGAAATAATGCTTCTCTAAATGGATTCCTCATGTGAGCAGCTTGCTCAGGACCTCTTTAAGCATCTCCCAACCTCCCCACCACCAGCCTTCAACCAGCTCCTAATGTCATTCAGCCCTATTTCTTTCTTCACATTCCTCTTGCATCTGCACAGATCATTTTCTCACCTTATGCCCCTGAATCATTTTGTTAGTGCTCCATCATCCAATAAGGTTCACGCACTGCGTTCATTAACTGTGCCGAGGGATTTTTCCACAGCCTTTGGTCTCAACTTATAGCAAATGTATCCTCTAAAGTCAGCTTGAAGTTATCCAAAAAACCCACTAAATACTATTCATGGAGTTCTCCATTTGACTACATCTTCTAAACTCCAAACGCCACCTCCCCCCAAACCCCCCAAGTAGTCTGACATAATGACAAGGAAAAGTTCTGATAAAAATACGTCCCAACATTAACCTCTCATCAGTGCTTCTCGACACTTACAAAAACGGGTTTCTTGGAAATAATGCAGGGTGGAGTTACCCAAAATTGAAGTTCATCCCTGCCCCTTCTTCCCTCTCAACTTCCCCTTTTTCTCCTCCCTCTGTCCCCTGTACCCCACCTGGACTCACACATATTGCTATCCTCCCTCTCCCCTTCCACCTACATTCCTTCCTCTAGCTTCACAATCCAACAACTCTTCAGCTCAGCTGTATCCATCTATTGCTTACCAAGTTTTGTCCTGCCCCTCCTCTATACCAGCTTTCTCCCATCCCCCTCCCCACCACCACCAAAATCAGTCCAAAGAAGGGTCCTGACCAAAACATCACCTATCCATGCTCCCCATATATGCTGCCTAGCCTGTTGAGTTACTCCAGCACTTTCTTGTCTTTTCTTGTAAACCAGCATCTCCAGTTCCCTGTTTCTAAACAAAAATAGCTGTGTTTACATTGTGCTTTTTAAAACCTGCAGAGATTAATGTTAATAAAGCAGATGGTTTAAGAAAGGAGGCAAAGTGCTGGGGCAACTTAGTGGGTCAGGCAGCATCTCTGGAGAACATGGATAGGTTATATCTTGAGTTGGGAACCTTCTTCAGATACAGCATTAAAATTTGACCAAAAGAGTAAAAGGGGGGGGGGGGCTGGGGGATGAAAAGCAATTATGTGCACAGTATACTGTAGATATGACCACTAACTCATTATCCACAAAAGTACTGGAAATAGACCGTCAAAATGTTTTCAAAACAGAACCTGATAGGTATTTTGGAAAAAAATGTTAGACAGCTTATTGGGAAATACCTAGGGCATGGTGCAGATGGGATTATTCTACTTGAATCCATCACAGACTCAGTGGGCTGAATACCCTTCTGCTGTGCAGCAACAATTCAGTGATCATGCATTAAAAATACTGTTGCAAAAATGTTTGACACTAAATAAAATTACAAGATAAACTATTGCTATAGGATGAAGAGCTACTGCTCTTAGTTGTGTGGTGAAGAGCTAAACATATAGACAATAAATAAATATGGGGCATTAATGAAAAATTAACTGTGTGGTGTTGGTAAATAGCAAAGCATGCAGTATTGGTGAGGAGTAAGCATTTCAATTTGCTGGGATTAAAAAAAAATACACCAATATTTTATTTTATCTCTTTCCCTGTAAATATGTCATTTTATTGAAAGAAGATATTTTGATACGTACACTGAAGTCTGGCTCAGCCAGTGGCACCTATGAATAGACTGGGTGACAACCAAGAATAGTGGTTGTCACCCAGTCTGAATACTGAAGGGCATTCAGTATCCAATGGTTAACTACAAATGCAATTGCAAAATAAATCAGTAACTAGATAAAGTGGAAATAAAGGTGTAAGTCAATTCTTAAAAGAATAAATATTTTGTTTCTAGCATAGATCTCACAAGCAATTTTTGTGTGAAATTGCTGGGATTAATGCCCTGTCCCCACTTAGGAAACTGAACGGAAACCTCTGGAGACTTTGCGCCCCTACCCAAGGTTTCCGTGCAGTCCCTCCCGGAGGATTTTGTCAGTCTCCCTAAGGGTCGAAAGTGGTTTCCGTTTTTAAAATCGGTAATTTTTTAGTCGAAGCCGGTTGCGATGCTAGTTGAAGGTGGTTGCCAGAGGATAGAAACCTCCGGGAACCGCACGGAAATTGGGAGGTGCAGCCATCGGAAGTCTCCAGAGAGTTTGCCGTTCAGGAGATTTCCTAAGTGGGACAGGGGCATTAGTTTGTAGATTTCAGAGGATCCGAATAAGGCTATAAAATTCTTATTTTATTCTCCTGTACTTCTTGGCAGGAATTGATTACTATCCTGCCCTGAAGGCTAATGAGGCTTCCATGAAGTACAATAACTTAATTTCCCACTTGACAATATTTTTTTAACAACAGCACCATTATTAATGATTGAAATTTGATCCAAATAAATTCTTTATAGCATCTGAGAAATATACCTTGCAAGTAAACTTGACAGCAATTTCTGTTGAATCAAATTTTTAGATTTTTGGGCAGAACACCAAAACATCATCAATTTTGGTCTTGAGTTTGCCTTATACACACTGCACAGTTAGATTTGTATTGTGATCATTTAAACTTATAGAGAATGTGTAATAGTGACAGAGAATGACAAAACATAAAGGAAGTGGGCATGCTGAAGAACATGTCAGTAATCTGGAGATGATAAAAGACAATCACAAACTTAAAAATGTTACAATGTTAACTGCTTTATTGACATCAAATTAAAGAAAGATACACCATAGGCAAGGGTCACTTCTTCTATCCAGTGATGCTGCCTGTCCCACTGAGTTACTCCAGCATTTTGTGTCTATCTTCGGTGTAAACCAGCATCATCAGTTCCTTAGTGAGTTTGTGCCTTCATTCTCAAGTATTTATCTAATTCCATTTTTAACTTTATGGAAGTTTAAACTGAGGGAACATCATGTTCTCTCGGATTTACATCAAAAAATATCTGCTCATTCTCATCAGCAATATATTCTCCACAGGCATGATGCAACTTTATCAGAAACAGAATGAACCCGAATGAAAATATTGCAAGGCCACCATATTGGTCAGGATTACAACTGGATATGCAGCAGAAGAAAGATGCCTGAGGAACCTCTCAGCATATGGTCATAATCTAGGTACAGCTAAATGACATTCTGTTTGGAATGACCCTACAAAAAGATATTGAGATATGGGCCCACATTTTTCCACTTTGGAAGAAGCTGTTAACATTCACCTGTTTCTGTTTATCGGTAACACAAGTCAATCAAACTGATGGACATACCTGGTTGGAATTGTGCCTCATAAATTCAATAACCTTTCCCAGAAAGAAAATGCTAAAATGACAGATACTCAATTTCAAAAGTGATTAACTGACAAACTCTTCTAAGTGAGGTGAGGTGAAGAGTAAAGGCACGCAGTTTAAAGCTTTTTACAGCATTCAGAATTCTTAAGTATCAGGCCGAGTTTTACCATTCTTGAAAGAAGCGATTTGCTTCTTGACTATCTCTTCGGTCTTAACTATTTAATATTGCAACGATTCACAAATTAACCAATGCCCAAATAAGTGCTTCATCACAGGGAGATGCTTCAGCTGATGCTAATCAACTTCAAATTATAAAATGTAATATTCTGGATTAATGATCAGTAGCACAATGACAGCAATTGGGCCGGAATGGTGGTGCAGCGGAAGGGTTGCCTCCTTACAGTGCTTTCAGCGCCAGGGACCAATCCTGTCTACGGGTGCTCTCTGTATGGAGTTTGTACGTTCTCGCCGTGGGTTTTCTCCGAGATCTTTGGTTTCCTCCCACATTCCAAAGACGTACAGGTTTGTAGGTTAATGGGCTTTCTATAAATGTAAATTGTGCCTGGTGTGTGTAGGATAGTGTTAATATGTGGGGATCGCTGGTCGGCACAGACTCGGTGGGCTGAAGGGACTGTTTCCACTCTGTGTCTCAAAACTAAACAGTTGCCTCCAATTCTAAACAAAGATGCCTATAAAGATCAAGCAACATCGATGTAATAGTTTCCACCAATTTTTTTCTTTGCCTTTTACTCAAGACTCTGTTCCTATCAGACATGCGTTCAAATGACAAATATCATCAATAAGCTAAACAGTCAATTACATTAAAGGAACCAGGAGAGAAACCAGAGAGCAAACTCGGGGGGCAAAACAGAATTTTGAATTCATATTAAAATAATTCATACGATATTATATAGAGATTGATCCATTCAGATAAGTTTAAGTTGCAAGATAATACATCATTAAAAATGTAAAACTTTAAAAGATACACTTGATCTAGAAATTATTCCTCGGCCAATTCACTCTTAATGGGCCATAGAACTGCATATTATACTCTGCATTTTGAAATCCATCTACCTTATCTTTGGCAAATCCAAACATTTAGTAGCAGACTCCAGATCTTTGGATATAAATTATAATTTCCATTACATCCAAGTCCCGGCATTCAGGAAATCGTATTCAATACTGAGAAAGTTAAAATTCCCCAGTACTGTAACCCTAATGCTCTTTGCAAGAGCTGCCCAAACGTATGAAGTGCCTTTCTGTGCCCTCATGACCAGTTAAGGTATCTGACCCTAATCCCAGCCCCTTTCAGATTATTCCCGATGAAACAATAGAGTTCCACTGTATGCATTTTGTTCCCCGTGTTAGACATCTCCCGAGGCACTCTTTTGTAGTAGTCCATCTCATATGGCGACCCCAAAAATTTATTGCATGCCTGAGTTTTCTGCTACAATGGACCCAGAGGGATTTGCCAGGATAATAACCAATTGCTACTTTGCTCATCCTCTCTGACCTATAACACCTCACTTGTGTGGACCCGGGCACGTATCCAGTGCCCCAGTATACTTTATGGACCATCTAAAGCAGGTCAAGACCCTTCTTCAAGGCAATCTTACCTTCGCACATCTTCTCTGTTCAACAGGCGATCTTCCCTCAGTCTGTGTGGGCTACAATCTTACAAATAAAAAGTGTCTTATTAGCTCCTTATAACAACCAAAGGGATAAAACAGGTGAAAGAGGAAGGACCCCTCCCTGAACTCACTATCTTTCCTGTACCTCCTTGAATGTAATTGAGAAAGTATTAATTTGGGTCGCATATGGAGAGGCCCGACCTCTGGATATACATGGCCACACACGATAAAGTTTGGTTTCTACTATTGCATTGAAATTTCTTGGCAATAAGTGAGATGTGATTCTACCACCTATATCTATATTGCTAAAAGTCTGATCTTGACCGCTTTTGGCTCGTTGTGCAGTGATTTCCGAGAGAACGGCGCCACCTATGGCTGTCATTTTTGGCCACCTCGCTCAGATCCCTCCTACGCCTTCCAGGACAAGAGGATTTTTCCCATTGATGAAAAAGCAGAGAGATATTACTGTTTTTAAAATATTCCCCATTCTCTCTGCTGCCCCTGCTGGAGGGAGGGGGAGGGAATATAACACCAGGACATGGTGTGCCTCACTCAGTCTCTGCAAGATGGAGGAAGCCAGTGGTGTGCCTCACTTAGTCTCTCTGAGCTCTGAATAGCACAGAACACATGTCTACTCAACTGTGAGTGCCCTGAATGTGGTTATAAAAAGGTTGCAAAAAATGTCTATTGGTTCTAAAATGGTTGTTAAAAGTGTATTTTATGGTTCTAAAATGGTTGCAAAAATGGTCTCTATTGGTTATAAAATGCTTGTAAAAAGTGTTTCTATTGGTTCTAAAATGCTTGCAAAAAGTGTCTATTGGTTCTAAAATGCTTGCAAATGTGTCTCTATTGGATCTAAAACTATTCCAAAAAGTGTCTATTGGTTCTAAATTGTTGCAAAAAGTGTCTCTATTGGTTCTAAATTGCTTGCAGAAAGTGTCTCTATTGGTTCTAAAATCTTGCAGAAAGTGTCTCTATTGGTTCTAAATTGCTAGCAAAAAGTGTCTCTATTGGTTCTCAAATGCTTGCAAATAGTCTCTCTATTCGTTCTAAAATGCTTGCAAATAGTGTCTTGGTTCTAAAATGCTTGCACAATTTGTCTATTGGTTCTAAAAGGTTGCAGAAAGTGTCTATTGGTTCTAAAAGGTTGCAGAAAGTGTCTATTGCATCTAAAAGGTTGCAGAAAGTGTCTATTGTGTCTAAATAGTTGCAATAAGTGTCTATTGTGTCTAAATGGTTGCAGGAAGTGTATATTGTGTCTAAATGGTTGCAGACAGTGGCTCTATTGGTTCTAAAATGCTTGCAAAAATTGTCTCTATTGGTTCTAAAATGGTTGCAGAAAGTGTCCATTGGGTCTAAAATGGTTGCAGAAAGTGTCTATTGGGCCTAGAATGCTTGCTGAAAGAGTGTCTCTATTGGTTCTAAAATACTTGCTGAAAGAGTGCCTCTATTGATTATAAAATGCTTGCTGAAAGAGTGTGTCTATTGGTTCTAAAATGCTTGCTGAAAGAGTGTGTCTATTGGTTCTAAAATGCTTGCTTAAAGAGTGTCTATTGGTTCTAAAATGCTTTCTGAAAGAGTGTGTCTATTGGTTCTAAAATGCATGCAGAAGGTGTCTATTGGTTCTAAAATACTTGCTGAAAGAGTGTCTCTATTGGTTCTAAAATGCTTGCTGAAAGTGTCTATTGGGTCTAAAATGGTTGTAGAAAGTGTCTATTGGGTCTAAAATGCTTGCGGAAAGAGTGTCTCTATTGGGCCTAAAATGCTTGCTGAAAGAGTGTCACTATTGGGCCTAAAATGCTTGCTGAAAGAGTCTCTATTGGGCCTAGAATGCTTGCTGAAAGAGTGTCTCTATTGGTTCTAAAATGCTTGCGGAAAGAGTCTCTATTGGGCCTAGAATGCTTGCTGAAAGAGTGTCTCTATTGGTTCTAAAATGCTTGCAGAAAGAGTGTCTCTGCTGCCCCTGCTGGAGGGAGGGGGAGGGACTACAAAATCAGGAAGTCGTGTGCCTCACTCAGTCTCTGCAAGATGGAGGAAGCCAGTGGTGTGCCTCACTCAGTCTTTCTGTGCTCTGAATAGCACAGTACACATGTCAACTCAACAGTCTGGTTCCAAAAAGGTTTCAAAAAGTGCCTATTGGGTCTAAAATGGTTGCAGAACATGTCTATTGGATCTAAAGCGGTTGCAAAAAGTGTCTCTACTGGTTCTAAAATGGTTGCAAAAAGTGTCTCTACTGGTTCTAAAATGCTTGCAGAAAGTGGCTCTATTGGTTCTAAAATCTTGCAAAAATTGTCTCTATTGGTTCTAAAATGGTTGCAGAAGTGTCTATTGGGCCTAAAATTCTTGCAGAAAGTGTGACTCTATTGGTTCTAAAATGCTTGCTGAAAGAGTGTCTCTATTGGTTCTAAAATGCTTGCAGAAAGTGTCTATTGGTACTAAAATGCTTGCAAAAAGTGTTTCTATTGGTTCTAAAATGTTTGCAAAAATGTGTCTATTGGATCTAAAATGCTTGCAAAACGAGTCTATTGGTTCTAAAACGGTTGCAAAAAGGATCTATTGGTTCTAAAATGCTTACAAAAAGTGTCTCTATTGGTTCTAAAAGGCTTGCTAAAAGTGTTTCTATTGGTTCTAAAATGCTTGCAGAAAGTGTCTCTATTGGTTCTGAAATGCTTGCAGAAAGTGTCTATTTGTTCTAAAATGCTTACAGAAAGTGTCTCTATTGGTTCCAAATTGCTAGCGAAAGTGTCTCTATTGGTTCTCAAATACTTGCAGAAAGTCTCTCTATTTGTTCTAAAATGCTTGCAAATAGTGTCTCTTGGTTCTAAAATGCTTGCAAAATGTGTCTATTGGTTCTAAATGGTTGCAGAAAGTGTCTATTGGTTCTAAATGGTTGCAGAAAGTATCTATTGTGTCTAAATGGTTGCAGAAAGTGTCTATTGGGTCTAAATGGTTGCAGAAAGTGTCTATTGGGTCTAAAATGGTTGCAGAAAGTGTCTATTGGGTCTAAAATGCTTGCACAAATTGTCTCTATTGGTTCTAAAATGCTTGCAAAAATTGTCTCTATTGGTTCTAAAATGGTTGCAGAAAGTGTCTATTGGGTCTAAAATGGTTTCAGAAAGTGTCTATTGGGCCTAAAATGCTTGCTGTAAGAGTGTCTCTATTGGTTCTAAAATGCTTGCGGAAAGAGTGTTTCTATTGGTTCTGAAATGCTTGCAGAAAGTGTCTATTGGTACTAAAATGCTTGCAAAAAATGTTTCTATCGGTTCTAAATTGCTTGCAAAAAGTGTTTCTATTGGTTCTAAATTGCTTTGAAAAAGTGTCTATTGGTTCTAAATTGCTTGCAAAAAGTGTCTGTTGGTTGAAAAATGCTTGCAAAAAGTGTCTCTATTCGTTCTAAAATGCTTGCAAAAATTGTCTATTGGGTCTAAATGGTTGCAAAAAGTGTCTATTGGGTCTAAATGGTTGCAAAAAGTGTCTATTGGGTCTAAATGGTTGCAAAAAGTGTCTATTGTGTCTAAAATGCTTGCTGAAAGTGTCTCTATTGGGTCTAAAATGCTTGCGGAATGAGTGTCTCTATTGGTTCTAAAATACTTGCTGAAAGAGTGTCTCTATTGATTATAAAATGCTTGCTGAAAGAGTGTGTCTATTGGTTCTAAAATGCTTGCTAAAAGTGTCTATTGGTTCTAAAATGCTTGCTGAAAGAATGTCTATAGGTTCTAAAATGCTTGCAAAAAGTGTCTCTATTGGTTCTAAAATGCTTGCAAAAAGTGTCTCTATTAGTTCTAAAATGCTGCCTGGCCAGAGTTACTGAGCTACCTGGCCAGAGTGAAGTAAAAGGGGAAGTACAACGGGATCTGGAGGTCCTTGCTCATCAGTCTATGAAAGTAATCATGCAGGTAACAGCAGGCAGTGAAGAAAGTGAATGGCATGTTGGCCTTTATAACAAGAAGAGTCGAGTATAGATCCCGTTGTACTTCCCCTTTTCCAAACTTGACGCCATTACATGGTAATCTGCCTTCCTGTTTTTGATACTAAAGTGCATAACCTCACATTTATCCACATTAAACTGCATCTGCCATGCATCTGCCCACTCACCCAACCTGTTCAAGTCACCTGCATTCTCAAAGCACCCTCTTCACAGTTCACACTGCTACCCGCTTTGTGCCTTCTGCAAATTTGCTAATGTTACTTTGAATCCCTTTATCCAAATCATTGATGTATATTGTAAATAGGTCCTTCTGCAGTTGTACAGGGCCCTAGTGAGACCACACCTGAAGTATTGTGTGCAATTTTGGTCCTCTCATTTGAGGAAGGACTTTTTTGCTATTGAGGGAGTGCAGCATAGGTTTACAAGGTTAATTCCTGGATGGCTGGACTGTCATATGATGAGAGAATAGAGCAGCTGGGCTTGTACACTCTGGAGTTTAGAAGGATGAGAGGGGATCTTATTGAAACATGTAAGATTGTTAAGGGGTTTGGACATGCTAGAGGCAGGATACATGTTCCTGATGTTGGGTGAGTCCAGAACCAGGGGCCACAGTTTAAGAATAAGGGGTATTTAGAACGGATATGAGGAAACACTTTTTCTCACAGAAAGTTGTGAGTCTGTGGAATTCTCTGCCTCAGAGGGCCGTGGAGGCCATTTCTCTGGATACTTTCAAGAGAGAGCTAGATAGGACTTAAAGATAGTGGAGTCAGGGGATATGAGGAGAAGGCAGGAACGGAGTACTGATTTGGGATGATCAGCCATGATCACATTGAATGGCGGTGCTGGCTCGAAGGGCAGAATGGCCTACTCCTGCACCTATTGTCTATTGTCTGAATCCGAATCTGAATCCGACCTCTCTGTCCTGGGCCTCCTCCATGGCCAGAGTGAGCACCACCGGAAATTGGAGGAACAGCACCTCATATTCCACTTGGGTAGTCTGCACCCTAGTGGCATAAACATTGAATTCTCCCTATTCCGTTAGCCCATCCTCCTTTCTCCTTTCTTCATCCCCCCCCCCCCCCCCCCCCCCCCACCCTCCATCAGTCTGAAGATGTGTTTTGGCCCAAAACATTGCCTATTTCCTTCGCTGCATAGATGCTGCTGCACCCGCTGAGTTTCTCCAGCACTTTTGTCTACCGTCTATTGTCTATTGAAGTTGAATGGTTCTCATTCGTCCCACACTTAAGTTAATTTTTGAACATCACCAGGATTGCACTTTTGTAAAAAGAAATTTGATGAGACTGGGGAGCCGTTTCGTAGGATAATTTAAGACAATACGACTTTCAACACAAAGGTGGTTGATATAAATATTCAGTGGAATCCACTTTTTACTGATCTCTAAAAACATTCGACCAAGATACCAAGGAAAACTGAATCTATGAATTTTAACACACACTCTTCAATCAGCATACTTCTATCGAGGATGAAAAACTTGTAAATCCTCTGCACCTGATGGTATCTTATGAAGACAGCACTTCCTGGCTGTGGGCCAGTGACAGGAAACTGGTGAGCAATTGGGGTGTAAAGTACACTAATCAACTTACTGAATAAACACAGCCTGCTCTCTGGTACCCTTTCCTCAGTTCATTGCTTAAGCATTTAACAGCAGACTACGGGTCTTTGGACATAAATTGCCAAACTCCTGAATCTGTCACCTCATGAAATATGTGGTAACCAGATAGGGTATCCATTCTATCACTATTTGTATTCACGATGTGAACACTCTTTACCTGCACATCTATGTTTCAATGTTTCAAGGGGCTCATCTGCAACAATTTTTGAATTGTGTATTTTTCTACTTGAAGAGGATATTAAACATCAGTTGCATGGGCTCTCTGTGCTTGAGAGAGATCTAACCGACGTAACCCTTCCTAGATCAAACAGGAAACTCGTAAAGCTTGCATATTAAATATCATAACTACCAGCACTTCAAAGTATTTTAAATTGGCACTTCGCATTTTCTGTGTAATGGTGGAATGACAAAATAGCGACTATCTGTGAAGGGCCACTTATTTGAAATAATACCATTTAGTACACTTAACAATAAAACGACGAAATGAATAGGAAAAAGCAAAAGGCATGGTTGAAAAGAAGAGTGTTTAGAGGGTTCAAAGAAGAAAGGGAAGCAGATAATAGGTGAAGTGTCCCTCGAAGACACTACTCACAGGTCAGGGATAACAAGTGAATGACTTCTAATCATCGAGAAGATGATGTGGAGAAGTAAACAGATATCAGAGGAGAAGAGGGAACAGCTGGGAAGGTCAAATCAATGGGAGAGCAATGGCAATGTTTCATAATTAAATGCAAGACAATGCATTCATTTGTGGAGTTTGAAATGTTATGGGTTTGTGGGGGAGGACACAGGCTGGAAAGAGCTAGATAGATATGTAATCCTATGCCAGTCGGACCGTGTAGGATTTAAGACCTCACTGATTCAAGAGATTGCTGTTTTATGGCGCAGTTGGCCTGAACAGAGATCACACATTCTCCAAACAACCTTGCTGAGAATTGAGCTGGAGAGGCTCCATGGAAGCAAATTTGAGATGACTTTCTGGATATGTATGCACGCCTCACCCACCCCCGTCCCCCCATATGTGTAATCTGGAGCATTTTACCTCTCTCAAATGGTTGCCTATGGTGAGGGGCTCCCATCAATGAGGTACATCAGGACAACCAACTCCCTTCTCCAGGACCTGACAATGTTTCCCCCTCTACTTTTAAGCTCTGTGCCAAACAGCTGGCACCGGTCTATAAAGACATTTTTAACCAGTCCCTGCAAACATGTACTGTCCCTGCCTGCTTCAAAGTCTCCACTATTGTTCCTGTACCCAAAAAGACAAGGATTACTTAGTCTTAATGACTACAGGCCTGTCGCACTGACCTCGGTAGTCATGAAGACACTCGAAAGGCTTGTGCTGGCCAAGCTGAAAAATATCACAAACTCCCTGCTGGACCCTCTGCAGTTTGCATATCGGTCCAATAGATCAGTGGATTACGTAGTCAACCTGGGCCTGCACTTTATCCTACAGCACCTGGACCGCCAGGGGACCTATGCGAGGATCCTGTTTGTTGATTTTAGCTCTGCATTCAACACCATTGTGCCAGAGCTACTATACTCCAAACTTTCTGAGTTGACTGTGCCTGAACCCCTCTGTCAGTGGATCACCAACTTCCTGACAGACAGGAAGCAGCATGGGAGGTTGGGAAAGCACATCTCGGACCCACAAACCCTCAGCATAGGAGCACCGCAAGGCTGCGTACTCTCTCCTCTCCTCTACTCTCTCTACACCAACAACTGCACCTCCACTGACTCCTCTGTCAAGCTTCTCAAGTTTGAGGATGACACAACCCTGAATGGACTGATCCAGGATGAGGAGGAATCCGCCTACAGACAGGAAGTCACACAGCTGGCGTCCTGGTGCCGTAGCAACAACCTAGAGCTCAATGCTCTTAAGACAGTGGAATTGATTGTAGACTTTAGGAGTGCTCCCCCTCCCCTAACCCCACTCACCATCAACAACACCACAGTCACATCTGTGGAATCTTTTAAGTTCCTGGGAACCATCATCTCCAAGGACCTTAAGTGGGGGGCTACCATCAACTCCACAGTCAAAAAGGCACAACAGAGGATGTACTTCCTGCGGCAGCTGAGGAAGCACAATCTGTCACAGTCAATGATGGTCCAATTTTAAACGGCCATCGTAGAGTCTGTTCTCACCTCCTCCATCATGGTATGGTTTGGCTCAGCCACCAAGCACGACACCTGGAGGCTGCAGCAAATCGTCCAATCAGCAGAGAAGATTATTGGCTGCAACCTTCCCTCCATTGATGAACTGTACACTGCAAGGGCCAGGAAGCAAATGGGAAAGATCATCTCTGACCCTTCTCACCCTGGCCACAAACTCTTTGAATCACTTCCCTCTGGAAGGCGACTCCGGACTGTCAAAGCTGTCACAGCCAGACATAAAAATAGTTTTTATCCACGTGTAGTTGCTCTACTCAACAATCAAAAAATCTGTAGCCTCCCTTTGATCTGGTATTTTGTTGGTTCACAGGCTTGATCAATGGTGTTTTATCATTAATGTTTTATTATTATTAATGTTCATTCGTAACTGTCACTGTACGTCATGTTGTTACTTGTGGGCTGAGCACCAAGGCAAATTCCGTGTATGTGAATACTTGGCCAAGAAACTTACTTACTTACTTCATGAACAAAATCCTTGTCGCCTACCATGTTCCAGCTTGGCCATTACATCACCTCATCGGTAACAGGATTTGTTTTTACTGTGTTGAATTTACAATTCATAAGGGATAGAAGTAAAATTAGGCCATTCTACTTCAACATACAATCATGGTTGATCTATTTCTCCCTCCTAACACCATTCTTCCACCTTCTCCCCTTACCCAAATCATGAGAGGGATAGATTGGGTAGATGCACAGAGTCTCTTGCCCAGAGTAAGTGAATCGAGGACCAGAGGACATAGGTTCAAGGTGGAGGGCAAGAGATTTCATAGGAATCTGCAGGGTAAGTTTTTCACACAAAGGGTGGTGTATGGAACAAGCTGCCAGAGGAGGTAGTTAAGGCTGAGACTATCCCAACGTTTAAGAAACAGTTAGACAGGTTCATGGATAGGACAGGTTTGGTGGGATATGGATCAAACGCGATCAGGTGGGACCAGTGTAGCTGGAACATGTTGGCCAGTGTGAACAAGTTGAACCGAAGGGCCTGTTTTCACGCAGTATCTCTCTATGACTCTATGACTCTATAATCCCTGACCCATACTAATTAAGAATCCATCTATCTCTGCCTAAAAAGAAACATTGACGGCCTCCACAGCCTTCTGTGGCAAAGAATTCCACAATTTCACCACCCTCTGATTAAAGAAGTTCCTCCTCATCTCGTTCCTAAATGAATATCTTTTAATTCTGAGGCTATGCCCTCTAGTTATAGATGTTCCAATTAATGGAAACATCCTCTCCACATCCACTCAATCCAAACTTTCACTATTCGGCAAATTTCAATGAGGTCCCCCTCATCCTTCTAAAGAACAGTACTCCGACATAAAGCAGTACAGACAGGAATGGGCCCCGTTTAGTACTTGCAATTCAGAGATTCTATTTAAATAGAGCCAAGGCAGCAAAAGAATTTCACTGACATGAAGTTAGAGTCATAAACTGCCCCTGAACTCTATGACATTAGAGCAAATTCGCTGATTGCATAGTGCACAAAGCAACAACCATGAGTTAAAACTAGTCATAGAACCATACAGTCACACAGCATGGTAACAGGCCCTTTGCCCGACTTGCCCAAGCCAAACAACATGCCTCATCTACACTAGCACCACCTGCCTGTGTTTGGTCCATATCCCTCTAAACCTATCCTATCCACGTACCAGCCCAAATGTTTTTTTTAAACTAATCATAATAATTTTAAATTAAAGTTCACTGATCAATATCAGAACAAAACAATTATATGCTGTTTTGCTAAAAGGTTGTGCTATTTTCTCTAGTTGTACCATGATTACAATGAAGTTTTCTATGTTAACACGTTAATATTAATGTTATTATTAACGTGTTAACATAGTATAACTTAGAAGAAAACTTCCACCACCGCGGCAAAACCTGCGGCACCTCCGTCGGTCGTTCATTCATTCGTCCCGCTGCCCGCTGGTTCAGTCTTCTCCAAAACCTATTTAAGAAAGAACTGCAGATGCTGGAAAAATCGAAGGTAGGTAAAAAATGCTGGAGAAACTCAACGGATGAGGCAGCATCTATGGAGAGAAGGAATAGGCAATGTTTCGGGTCAAGACTCTTCTTCAGACTGATGTGGGCAGGGGGAGGGGGAAAAAAAGGAAGAGGCAGAGATAGTAGGACTAGAAGGAGAGCTGGGGAGGGGGAGGAGGGAGAAGACAAGGGCTATCTAAAATTTGAGAAATCAATGTTAATACTGCTGGGGTGTAGACTACCCAAACGAAAGACCCAAGCTTGTCTCCTCACTACATTTACCACTGGCTCCAGTCGCAAATCTGAGTTTTTGAGTGATCTGTGCAAGGCATTCATTGATGCTGGAATTCCACTGTGAAAAAAATTCTGTATTTTTTACAGAAATACACATCTGTGTATTTCTGTAAAAACCTCTAACAAATCTCTCAGAGGTTTTTACAGAAATACACAGATGACCAAGCGAGACATCATTATGGAAAAATTATGTTGACAGCAACTTCAACATTATTGTGCAGAAAATTAGAGATTAAGTTGCATGCAACAAAATATGGATCTCAATGGACAAGACAACCAATGTTGTGGGGAAATATGTTGCCAATGTGGTCATCGGTACACTGGAGGCAGGTCAACCATCAAAGGAGTATTTGTTGACATCGGAAGTATTGGGGAAGTTAAACAGCTCAAAATTGCTCTGTTCTTTACATCTTCACTTGCTGTACTTTGGCCAAAAGGTATAAAACACGAGAATGTTCTTCTGTTTGACTTAAAGTTTTATTCCCCAAAACGTTGCATTTGACATGCTTAGCATAGACTTCATAGACTTGCCAAGTACAAACATAGCTTGTTTCCAAATGTCGATCGCCTAGGCAATGTCAAGAAAATCATCCTCAAAGTACCGTCACGAGTGCAGTTGTTCAAGGAAATGGCACCAGCGATTCCACTACCTCCTCAGCCCGTTTTGACTATGTCATGGGTACATGGCTGTCTGCTGTACTCTACTATGCTGCAAATTTTGAAAAGATAAACAAAAGCATCAACTGGTTTGAAGAAGAGTCTGCTGCACTCAGAATCGTCAGTAAAATCATGCAGGAAAATTCCCTCTTGTGTTTATTGCTTCCAATTTTGCAAATTTCCCACAAGCTACCACTTCCCTTGAGAAACGTAGCGAAACATTTGTGAATAACTTGCAGGATTTCAACAAAGAAACTGATGATATTCGTAAAGTTCTTGGCTATGTACAGTGGCTTGCAAAAGTATTCATGCCCCTTGAACTTTTCCGCATTTTGTCACGTTACAACCACAAACGTAAATGTATTTTATTGGGATTTTATGTGATAGACCAACACAAAGTGGTGCATAATTGTGAAGTGGAAGGAAAATGATACATGGTTGTCCATTTTTTTTTACAAATAAAAAACTGAAAAGTGTGGCGTGCAAAAGTATTCAGCCCCCTTTACTCTGATACCCCTAAATAAAATCCAGTGCAACCAATTGCCTTCAGAAGTCACCTAATTAGTAAATAGAGTCCACTTGTGTGTAATCTAATCTCAGTATAAATACAGCTGTTCTATGAAGGCCTCAGAGGTTTGTTAGAGAACATTAGTGAACAAACAGCATCATGAAGCCCAAGGAACACACCAGACAGGTCAGGGATAAAGTTGTGGAGAAGTTTAAAGCATGGTTAGGTTATAAAAAAATATCCCAAGCTTTGAACATCTCATGGAGCACTGTTGAATCCATCATCCGAAAATGGAAAGAGTATGGCACAACTGCAAACCTACCAAGACATGGCCGTCCACCTAAACTGACAGGCCGGGAATGGAGAGCATTGATCAGAGAAGCAGCCAAGAGGCCCATGGTAACTCTGGAGGAGGTGCAGAGATCCACAGCTCAGGTGGGAGAATCTGTCCACAGGACAACTATTAGTCATGCACTCCACAAATTGGGCCTTCATGGAAGAGTGGCAAGAAGAAAGCCATTGTTGAAACAAGGCCATAAGAAGTCCCGTTTGCAGTTTGCCACAAGCCATGTGGGGGACACAGCAAACATGTAGAGGAAGGTGCTCTGGTCTGACAAGACCAAAATTGAAGTTTTTGGCCTAAATGCAAAATGCTATGTGTGGTGGAAAACTTACACTGCACATCACCCTGAACACACCATCCCCACTTTGAAACATGGTGGTGGCAGCATCATGCTGTGGGGATGCTTTTCTTCATCAGGGACAGGGAAGCTGGTCAGTTGATGGGAAGATGGATGGAGCCAAATACAGGGCAATTTTAGAAGAAAACCTGTTAGAGTCCGCAAAAGACTTGAGACTGGGGCGGAGGTTCACCTTCCAGCAGGACAACGACCCTAAACATACAGCCAAAGCTACAATGGAATGGTTTAGATCAAAGCATATTCATGTGTTAGAATGGCCCAGTCCAGACCTAAATCCAATTGAGAATCTCTGGCAAGACTTGAAAATTGCTGTTCTGACTGAGCTTGAGCTATTTTGCAAAGAAGAATGGGCAAAAATTTCAGTCTCTAGATGTGCAAAGCTGGTAGAGACATACCCCAAAAGACTTGCAGCTGTAATTGCAGCGAACGGTGGTTCTACAAGTATTGACTCAAGGGGGCTGAATACTTTTGCACGCCACACTTTTCAGTTTTTTAGTTGTAATAAAATTTGGAAACCTTGTATCATTTTCCTTTCACTTCACAATTATGCACCACTTTGTGTTGGTCTATCACATAAAATCCCAATAAAATACATGTACGTTTGTGGTTGTAACGTGACAAATGTGGAAAAGTTCAAGGGGTATGAATACTTTTGCAAGCCACTGTAGCTACAAAGATCTTGAAGAAATACAAAACATAGCTAAGGTTCTCAAAGGTAGTTGTAATGTACAAGATATCGACATGAGTATAGTCTGTAGCTTGTTTCGGGTATGCACCAGTGACCTCAGTGAGGTGAAAGACTTTTTTCACAACTGAAGCATATTCTGTCTGACAGACGGCATAGTTTAACACCAGATCATTTAAAAAAAAATGCTAGTAATTATGTGCAACCAGGCAACTTTGGTCATTTAATGTATTAGACCTTTATATTATTTTAAACCATATTTTGGTGGTGGAAATAAATGCCTTTTTCATGCCTTTATTAAAATTTTATTTTGTCTTTTTGCCTGCCAATTTCAGAGTTTTTTTAGTGCCTAAACATCCTGCCTCTAATCATGAGTGTCCTAGTAAGTGGACCGAGTAGAAAGAATGCCACAATGAAAGGCTAATGTGTGAGGAGATAGCCAAAATCTTCGAAGAAAATGCAAATACAGAGACAGCAGGATATGGAACTGGAAAATCATAAAATTGTTCTGTGCTCTACAGCTCCATGATTATTGATCATTTTGATCGCTTTTATAGCAACACACAACGACCAAGCAAGCACACCAATGCGACGCCAATGCTTAGAAGGCTTAGGACGTTTGGCATATCCCCTACAATTCTCACCATCTTCTACAGATGCACCATAGCCTGAAGAAGGATCTCGCCCCAAAATGTCACCCATTCCTTCTCTCCAGAGATGCTGCCTGTTACTCCAGCTTTTTGTGTCTATCTTCGGTTTAAAGCAGCATCTGCGGTTCCTTCCTACACATAGTATTTAGTGTTTTTGGAATTACCTTGACAAAGCACATGTTTATTTACCATGAATCTCCTCTACTCTGACAAAGGTGTTTCTGCATATTTTCAGAAATGAGTGGCTCCTGCTGGTACAATTTGCGCACTTCGTTTTTGCGTAACCACATTTTTTAAAGAACTCATAGTCATAGTCATAGAGTGATACAGTGTGGAAACAGACCCTTCAGCCAAACTAGCCCACACCGGCCAACATGTCCCAGCTACAAGTGCAGCAAATGAACTGTGTCTAGGCTGGCTTCCTTGGTGAATTTAGGAACTACTGTGGTTTGAGAATAGTGTCAGAATTGAATGCAAAAAAAATGAACGAAGAAAACATGTGTGATATGTAAAATAAGTATACCTTAATAAGGATATTCTTAAATAGGAATTTTGATAATCTTGTCAAATAGCTTAATATTTAGATAATTTCCATCCTGCACAATAAAGTTGCAGATATTGCCCAATCCATTTAAATTGGTGCCTGGTGGGATCTACGCCATACAGATTTCAAAGTATTTTACATGCAACTGGATTATTACAAAATAATACGATTTGAGCAGATGCTTTGACCCTCTAAGGAAAGTGTTACTAATGATAACCCAACAAGCCCATCTGTACAGCACCTGTGGCTTTGCATGTTTTTCCTTCTATAAGCATTGTATTCTATCCATTGTCTTCATTACAAAGACAACTACACAAAATACTTAGGGAATAGTTGCTTTTTAAATCCATTGTGCTTTTCCTTCCTGTTCTCCAGTATTTCATTAGAAGGCCCTACACAGAATGTAAAATAATCATCTTGCAGTGTTTTTAGTTTAGTTTAGAGATACAGTGCAGAAACAGACCCTTTGGCCCACCGAGTCCGCGCCGACCAGCTATATCTGTACATTAACATTATCCTACACACACCAGGGACAATTTACGCATACACCAAGCCAATTTATCTACAAACCTGTACGTCTTTGGAGTGTGGGAGGAAACCAAAGATCTCGGAGAAAACCCATGCGGTCATGGGGAGAACATACAAACTCCGTACAGACAGCACCCGTAGCCAGGATCGAACCCGGGTCTCCGGCGCTGTAAGGCAGCAACTCTACCGCTGCGCCACCGTGCCGTGTTCTGTACCATTTTTGAGACCATAGGTGAATGCCAATCACAATACTACTGGCCAGCTCCTAGTTAATAGATTGAGAGATGGAAAGATGTCTGTGTAACTGACTATTCCTGTAGTTTTATTGTAATGACAAATATAATCTAATTGAATTGTAAATGGTCTCACAGTCCACCAGTGGACCAACACCTTGATTGGAGGCATGGGGAATGGTAAAATAAGTTATTTTTCAGTAAAAAATTATTCAAATCCTGCATTGTTAGGCAGAACATGGGAGCATGGAAAAATAATGTCAAGTCAGGTTTATTTGTCACATACTCATACGAGATGTGCAGTGAAATGAAAAGTGGCAATGCTTGAGGATTGTGCAAAAAACTACAAAACAGAATGGAACAGAATCACATATTCGCATATTATGTATTTGTGGGAAGAAATAAAAAGAAAAAACAGCAACTTAAAAAAGACACCACACAACAGTAAAATGGTACAGTAAAGTTAGTCCCTGGTGAGATAGGTTTACAGTCCTAATGGCCTCTGGGAAGAAACTCCTTCTCATCCTCTCCATTTTCACAGCATGGCAACGGAGCCGTTTGCCTGACCGTAGCAGCTGGAACAGTCTGTTGCTGGGGTGGAAGGGGTGCCCCATGATCTTGCTGGCTCTGGAGTTACACCTTCTGATGTATAGTTCCTGCAGGGGGCGAGTGTAGTTCCCATAGTGCGTTCGACCGAATGCACTACTCTCTTCAGAGCCTTCTTGTCCTGGGCAGAGCAGTTCCCAAACCAAATCGTGATGTTGCCAGACAAGATGCCTTCCACAGCCGCTGAGTAGAAGCACTGGAGGATCCTCAGAGACACTCTGAATTTCCTCAATTGCCTGAGGTGGTAAAGGCGCTGCCATGTCAGATCCTCTGACTTGTGGACTCCCAGGTATTTAAAGCAGCACACCCTATCCACAGTGTCCCCACTTATCTTCAATGGTGTGTACGTCCTCGGATGATGTGCCCTCCTAAATCACGATCAGCTCCTTAGTTATTTTGACATTCAAGAGGAGGCTGTTGGCCTGACACCAGAGTGCCAGATCAGCTGCCTTCTCATCGTTATCGGAGATCAGGCCCATCACCACAGTGTCAACAGCAAACTTGATTATAGAGTTGGAGCTGAACCTAGCCACACAGTCATGTGTGTACAGGGAGTACAGTAGGGGGCTGAGGACGCAACCCTGGGGGGATCCTGTGCTCAGGGTGAGGGACTTCGATGTATTTCCTCCCATCTTGACTACCTGGGACCTGGTGGTGAGAAAGTCCAGGACCCAGGCAAAGAGGGGGGTGTTGAGCCCCAATTCCAGCAGCTTCTCAGCGAGTCTGGTGGGGACTATCGTGTTGAAGGCTGAACTGAAGTCTATGAACAGCATCCTCACATAGCCCCCCTTCTGGCTGTCAAGGTGAGAGAGAGCGGTGTGCAGAACCTGGGAGACCACTTCTTCCATGGATCTGTTCGGACGGTATGCGAATTGTAGCGGGTCCATGTTGCGAGGGAGGAAGGCGCAGATGTGTTTCTTGACCAGCCTCTCAAAGCATTTCATGACTACTGAGGTGAGGGCCACCAGACGGTAGTCATTCAGACAGGCTGGGGAGGCATATTTTGGTACAGGTACAATGATGGATCTTTTGAAGCAGGCAGGGACCACGGACTTGGCTAGGGAGAGGTTGAATATTGTAGTGAGCACCGGAGCTAGCTGCGTAGCACAAGACTTACATACTCGCCCCGAGATGCCATCTGGACCTACAGCTTTCCTCATGTTCACCCGTGTCAGAGCCCTCCTCACGTCGTGCTTGGACAACGAGAATGTGTGCACATCCCCAGCGATGGACCTCCCTTCAGCTTCGATAGCCAGCACGCTGGCAGTATTGTCGTTAGCCGGCAGACCTGGGGTGATGTTGCCTGTCTCGAAACGAGCGTAGAAGGAGTTCAGGTCATCAGCTAGGGAGGCGCCGGCACTTCCGGTTGAGGGGGGGCTGCTCCGGTAGTTGGTTACAGCCCGTAGCCCCTGCCACAGGCGTCTGGTGTCCTGCTGCTCCATCTGTGACTCCATCTTGTCCCTGTACCTCCTTTTTGCGTCCTTCACCGCCCTTCGCAGTCAGTAGGACTCTACCTTTTGGACGTCCATATTTCTGGATACCAGGCCAGAGTTGTAGGCAGCGGTGCGAGCATTCAAGGCAACACGAACGGACCTGTCCACCCAGGGTTTTTGATTCGGAAAGGTGCTAACCCTTATTGTGGGGACGATGTTATTGGCTATTGTTACGATGAAGTCCGTGACTGCTTCCGCAAACTGACTGACGTCGCTGGAACCTGGTCGGACCACCGCTTTAAGTCCCTCGTCACTGCCGCTTCGCAAACTATCCTCTGTTTATACTCCGGCAGCTGGAAAATGGCAGTGTGGTCAGATTTTCCTAAGGGAGGGAGTGAAATGGCCTTGTAGCCCTTCCAGAACGGCGTATAGCAGTGGTCCAATGTCCTTTCCCCCCTGGTGGCACACGTGATGTGTTGGTAGAAGTTCGGCATGACCTTCTTGAGATTTGATTTATTAAAATCTCCAGCCACCACCATAGCCGCATCCGGGTTCTTGTTTTGGTGTCGACATAGCACATCGTGTAGGGCCGATAGTGCCACGTCAGTGTCCGCCTGCGGTGGGATGTAGACAGCTGTGACGATCACTGAGCCGAACTCCCGGGAAGGTAGAATGGGCGGCATGAGATCGTCAGATGCTCCAGGTCCGGCGAGCAGGAACGGGAAAGCATCTTGATATTTCCAGGGTTGTACCAGTTGTTATTGGTTATGAAGCAGACTCCTCCACCCTTGGATTTCCCAGATTCTTCTGTTCTGTCAGCATGGTAGACAGTAAAGGACTCGGGTGGGCAGATTAATTGATCCGTAATCAGCAAGGTCAGCCATGTTTCTGCCAGGCAGAGGATGTTGCAGTCCCTTATGTCCCGCTGGAATCTGATCCTCGCCCTGAGGTCATCCAGCTTGTTTTCCAGGGACTGGACGTTCGCCAGAAGAATGCTGGGCAGAGGGGGATGATAGGCTTGGGCTCTCCGGATTTTCCTTGGAGCCGTGCCCCCGTTGTTGTTGCCGCGGCGCTCTCTGTTGATCTCTGCTGGCCACGCTGGATCGGTGAGTACAGCGTTTAAAAAGTCTCCGTTTATGCTAGTGTTTAGATTTACGACAGTTTCCCTGTCATACTTTGTTAGTACTAGGGAGTTGGAACTTAGAAATAAATTAAAAAAGAACATGCAAATTAAATATATGCAGTTTCCGCAGAGCTGCCACGACGGCGACTGGACAGGGCCGCGCCATCATGTGGTACTTACCAAATGACCAACTCTCTCCTTTGTTATAAAAAAAATGCATGTGATAAGGAAGTGCAACCCCTCACACTCAGTATCATATAGAAATTAAAAGATCTGTGTTTTAAAAATCCCTGATCACGATGAATTTGGATCCAATGATCTTTATCTCAGTCTTACCAGGGTTATAATTAGTGCAGTGTGCAGGAAGGAACTGCAGATGCGGGTTTAAACTGAAGATAGACACAAAAAGTTGGTATTACGTTTACATATTCTGTTGTGCTGCAGCAAGCAAGAATTTCATTGTCCTGCCTGGGACACATGACAATAAAACTCTCTTGACTCTTGACTTCACTTGAGTAACTCAGTGGGACAGGCAACATCACTGGAGAGAAGGAGCGGGTGACATTTTGGGTCGAGACCCTTCTTCAGACTGGAAAAGGGTCTCTACCCAAAATGTCATCAATTCCTTCTCTCCAGAGTTGTTGCCTGTCCCACTGAGTTACTCCAGCTTTTTGTGTTTGTAATTAGTGCAGAAATGATCATGGGACTGATGAGACAATTTTATTTGAGAATTAAGGAGCCATCAGAAATATGAACTTTGTTCTCAGGCCTGAAATATTAACTTTATTTCTCTTTCCACATCTGTGGCCTGACCTCCTGATTGTTTCCAGCATTTTCTGTTTTTATTTCGGAATTCCTGCATCTACAGTTTTTTTCTAATCTCATTACCGGTAATAAACCTTGGTAATACTGCATTTGTTTTGCTTAAAAAAATTAACTTCTATGCAAGGGTTTTCAAAAACATCAAATTTAGTTGTAGCAAATTAATACGTCAGTTTAGTTATGGACCTGGGCATTTCAGGCAAAACAGGCCCCTTGGTCCACGTTGACCTTCATTCACCCATACACTAGTTCTATCCAACACACTTGGAACAATTTACAAAGGCCAATTAACCTACAAACTTGCACGATTTTTGGAATGTGGAAGGAAACCGGGAAAATGTCCAAATGCAGTACTGACTCCTATGTAGCATGCCTACCTTCTAAGTACTAAATTATCAGAGATGCCAACCCTAAATTTAGTTCACAGTAACATTCAACCCATTTGTCCGTAACAAATGGGGTTAAATGCATTTCTCTCCGTAACATACTCACTTGGGGTTGTTGCCGGCGGCTATGCGCCTGCGCACTGGTGCAGATCAGCGGGCTGCCGGCGGGCGGGTGCGGCACATGCGCACTTGGCAAGGTTGCCGGCGGGTCTGCGCCTGCGCACTGGGTGGGGGTGGGGGGGAGGCCCGGTGATGGGGCTGCCGCGAGCGGCCGGCTGGCGGCAAGAAAGTGCCGCTGATCGCGCGGGCCGGCGCCGCCCGGGCTCTGGGCCGGGCGTGGCTGCGAGCTGCCGGGCTGGCAAACCGGGGGCACATGGCGCCGGCGTTCACCACGGGAGGAACACCGGCGCGGCGGTGTTTTGTAACAGCATGTTTGGCTGCCGGAACACCGTAAATAGGTTATTTCGCCGGGACAAAATACGGCGAATCCGGGACACTTGGCATCTCTGAATTATTAGCATGTCATTGTCAAAACTGGTTTTTAAATGGATAAATGAAAATAATTACACTTCAACTCAAAATCAAAATTTTTTTCCACAATGCTTTTGCATGTAGTATCCCAATGTAAAAAAAACATTTGGACAGGTACACGGATAAGATAGCGGGATACGGGCCACATACACACAGGCAGGGGGGACTAGTATGGATGGGGTATGTTGGTCAGTGTGGGCAAGTTGGGCCGAAGGCCTTGTGACCATGCTGTATGAGGTATTTCCACCCTCTAAGACACGTTATGACAAAAGCCACAATCTTTAAATTATACTCTAAGTATGTGTAGATGGCTTATGTCACATCTCATCACCATGCTTTTAGAAACATTAATAACGGTTAATGCAACTGGCTTTGATACACCTGGCTTTAATGCTACATATGTCAGCTATCGATGTGTCTCTTGTTGTCTGTTATTTTGGGTTATTAATTTGTGATTTAGCTCCTCTCTTTGAATAAAATATAAGTGCCAACATCTCTGCTGGCACTGTGTCAATGGAGTTATTGAAATGCACAACACCATTGCTTGTCCAATTGCCGGATCCATAACAGCTGCAAAAGTTTGTTCACATTCGGCAGTTTCTATTAAGCCAATTTATTTGCTAAATTGCATTCTACCACTGTTATGTGTTGCAAGATATATTTAGATACATAATGTGGTGAACACGTGTCAATGTCAATGCGAGACACCATAAAAACTGCCAAGGTGCGTTTGCATCAATGCTTTCTTTTAATTGGGGAAAATGCTTGAGATTTAAGCTGGCATATACACAGTCATTTTACAAGAGGAAACACTTCTACAAATTTGGATAATTTATACAAATAGAACAATTTTTTAAAAATAAAACTTTTAATTTAGTAAACACATTCAGTGCTCTTCAGCACTGTCTGAAATTACTCCACTTTATGAAATCCCTGAGCAGCAATGCGGATGTAATACTTAATCAGCATTTCTCAGAACCTGAAAGCATTGGCCAGGCAGAGAGGAAATCTCCCCTGCATGGTTAAGGTTTCATCCTTAACTTTCAGACAAACCCACGATTGAATCATTGCTACAACACAATGCCAATATAGTCAGAGCAATTAGTCATTTCTGCCATGCAATCACATTAAAAAAAAGAAAAAAAAAGTCCCTGCTGTTCGGTTTAAGTGAATCAAGTTCAGATGTAAACTGATGCCTTTGTGTCCTAACTTACGTAGAAGTCATAAAACATATATCTGTTCCCAGGGGCTGACAAATCAGTTGAAAGTATTCAATCATCAAGATATGACAGCTGTAAACAAATCAAAAGTAAAAGGAGAACAAATGCAGGACGTCATTGCTTTTTCCTTTCTTTCCCGTAAAAATTATGAACAAATTTGCCTTTATTAAAATGTATCAAAAGCAAATAGATTCTTCTATTGTTGTGAGAGACAATGGTAATATTTAACATTATCAATGCCATTTCAATTGAATTGGAATAGTTCAGGTTAGATTGGAGATTAGAGTTACGGCAGGGAAACACGCACTTCGGCCCACAGAGCCCACGCCGACCATACGTTCCCACTAGTTCTATTTAATTCCACTTTCTCATCCACTCCAAAAAAACATTAGGGGTAATTTTACAAAGATAAATTAATCTATAACCCCACGTGTCTTTGGTGGTGGCAGGATACCGGAGAATGTGAAGGGAACCCACTCGGTCACATGGAGAATGTGCAAACTCCACACAGACAGCACTTAAAGTCAGGATTGAACCCAGATCTCCAGCGCTGTGTGGCAGCAGCTCTACCAGCTGTGCCATTGTGCCATCCTAACTTACTCTTAATTACTCTTCCACAGTCAATGTAATAGTTTAATATATTTTAGCCAAAACCAACTTTAAAACACAATTGTGTAAATTACACTAGAATCATACACAGCATTGTGTTGAATACAAGGAGAACCCTGTGGATGTAGGACCACTTCACCAATACTTAACCTCAAGCTTCCACTGCCATTGTATTCTAAATTACTGGTAATAACCCAGCAGAACCACTCATATTGTCCTCCCGTCCTGACAGGTGCATGATCCCAATTCACAAAGCTTTTGACAATTACCTAAAATAAAAGTATCCTGTGATTTGTCTGCAACTTGTTTATGAATGGTAGGTTGAAGCTAAAGTAAAAAGGCACATTTAAACAATAGCTGTGTGAATCAGACTCTGTGTCCAGTATGCAGAATGTTACATTTTTGTGCACTAAATGAAAGATACAGTTTATTGATAATGTTTGCCTTCATCAAAACAGCATTAGTTGTTGAGTTTGCTTAGATAAATGTTCTGACTTTCTGCTGTCTTGGCCAATGCAAGACAAGCCAAGCTTGTATAAAACTAGGGTCAGTTTGTAAATAGAGACAAACAAAGCATCCTCGTTAATGAATCTTCACTGTTCCTTGGGATGTTCCACTTCTTCATCGCCTTAGAAAGGGGAAAAATGTCCAACTACTCTTGAAGAGCTAAAGGACGAGCAGGAAGAAGGCAGACCCAAGAACTGTCCAATTCTTTGACAAGACAGCACTCTGATGTCAGTGAGTACACTGAGCTGAGACTGTGCCAGCCTTCAGAAGGCTTGATTGCTTCACACGTGGACATTGTGTTAAAAAGTCTTCAAAAGATTGCCCTCACTTACAAAGATGTTGTAGGAATTATAGTTGAATTAAGAACTAGACTCTAAGAATATCATGTTCTGTATGTTGGACTGATCCTACAATTTTAGGTGCCTTTACTGAGCAAGTGCAGGAGATCTGGTGGACAAGACCCATGCCAACCAAATACTTCCCACCATCTCCAGAAAATCTGAGGGGTTTCAATGCCGGAGGGCACCCCCAGGGCCACAAAAACAACCTTTCATCCACATTCTTGCCAATTCTTCTGAGTTTAGTGTTCAGCAAGTCCATCTAAGTTTTACCATCTCCTCTTTTGTGCACATTCAAGCCTTGTTTCTCCATGATGTTGCGTAGCTTACGAAGGTTGGACTGGGTAATGGCATCGTCAGGCTTGAGCTGAAGAGCTCGGAGGTAGTTCTCCTCAGCCTCTCGCAGCCTCCCATTCAGATGTAGGATGGCCCCCAGGTTCATCAACGCTGCAGGGTACTGCCAGAAAAGAGAGAACTGAGTGAGAGGGGGATTATAGGCACAATATTTATTTATTTATTGATTGACTGATTGTAAGATGCAGCATGGAAACAGGCCCTTCAGCCCACCAAGTCCACAGCGAACCATTGACCAGTTAACATTAGTTCCACATTATCCCACTTTCATGTCCACTCGCCCGGCACACTGGGTGCAATTTTACAAAGAGCAATTAACCCTCAAATCCGCATGTTTTTGGAAGGTGCGAGGAAACCGTAGCACCCGGAGGAAACCCATGGGGTCAGAGGGAGAATGGGCAACCACACTGACAGCACCCGAGGTCAGGGTTGCAGCAGGGTCTCCTCTGCTGTGAGGCAACAGCTCTACCAGCTGCCCCACGCTACCGTTCAATTATGATTTTAGTTTTAGTTTAGTTTAGAGATACAGCATGGAAACTAGACCTTCGGCCCACCGAGTCCGCTCCAACCAGCAATCCCCGCAAATTAACACTATCCTACACACATTAGGGACAATTTACATTTATACCAAGCCAATTAACCTGCAAACTGCGTCTTTGGAGTGTGGGAGGAAACCAAAGATCTCGGTGAAAACCCACGCAGGTCACGGGGAGAACGTACAAACTCCGTACAGGCAGCAGCCGTAGTGAGGATTTAACCGTGCTGCTTTACATCTGGTGCTGTAAGGCAGCAACTCTATCGCTGCGCCACCTCGCCACCCAATGTTCCATGAACTTACACCCTTATCAACGGAGATGAAGGGAAAAGTGAATGGCAAGTGAATGATGGAGTGTTTCTCCAGTATAGAGAAACAATGAACCTGAGAGCTATTCTGGCTGCAAATCATTTGGTGATTCATATTCAAACAGTAATTTTTAAGAAGGGTACAAAATACAAACAACACACACAAAATGAAATTTACACAGAATTGAAGAAGATGCAAAGTGCTGGAGTAACTCAGCAGGTCAGACAGCATCTCTGGAGTACGTGCACAAGTGACCTTCCAAGGTGACCTTATCAGTGTTAAGAAGGATCCCAACCAAAAGCGTCACTTATCCATTTTCTCCAAAGATGCAGCCTCACCCACTGAGTTAAGGGCTTGTCCTACTTTCACGACCTAATTCACGACCTCTGCCGAGTTTGCCCTTGACTCATACTCGCAGCATGGTCATCACGAAGTCGTAGGAGGTCGTAGGTAGGTTGTGATGCTAATCGTAGGTACACATGGCATCAAGTAGGTCGGGGCGATTTTTCACAATGATGAAAAATGTCCACGAGTAAAAAAGGTCGTGAATTAGGTCGTGAAAGTGGGACAGGCCCTTTAACCTCAGAACTTTCTGCCTTATAAACTAGCATCTGCTGTTCCTTGTTTCTACATTCTGATAAAAATGTAGTTGACAGTTTAAAGCAATAAGTTCCCTGGTTTGTTGAGTGCCTGTTCAAGACAAATGTGTGTGCATCTGTCCATCTCGCTGGCTGTGAGCAGGGAAATGAATCTATTCCAATCTCCCCTCTGCAAGTGAGACAGATTGAAGAATACCCTGCCGCCTTGCCAAACAAATGCAGCAACTGCTTTGGACCCATTCCAGAGAAGCCAGGTGCCTTCCATCGGCACAGCTGAAACTGATGGAATCACTGCCAGAGGGTATGAGCATGGGCACAAAGCACAGATTTTCATCCATATCCATACTCATTTCTTTGGGTTTGGAGTTGTAAGAGACTCAGAAAGTTTTGACATTATGTGCCGACCCAATCTTGGTTGTGACCATCCACAGTTCAACCAAAGAAAATAAATTGATATTTTGTGCTGTGGTATAACATAACTGAGGTATATTGACATGATTTCTTGGACAATGCCATTGGGAGATAATGCTGCAGAACAGACGCAGGCTTTAAAATTATTTTGCAGTTGGGAAATGCACATGCCAGGTAGGCTAGCAAACTTCTAGAATGTGCAAGACCCAAATAGTTGTGTATGATAGGTTTTGCATGCATTGTCAAGTCTGGACCCAGGTCTTGTAGCAAGGGAGTGGATTATGCATCAGCTTTTGTCAGGGACAAGCAAGATGTAGAAGGAACATTTTAATTGTTCCCCATTTTCTTTATTGAACATTTACTAGAAAGATTTTTGCATGGTGCATTGCACAGAAACACTCTGTGTGACACAAATTCTAGACGTGTGTATCCAGTTCAGCCTTTCACAATAACAGAATTCCAAACCATAATCATAATCAGAGAAAAGGGCTTGAGCTGACAAAACAGCTTCAAAAGCAGCCTTTGGGATAAAACAATGACCATCAAAACATGTAATTATACTGCTGGTGCAGTACCACATGGGCTTGTAACTTAAGCTGTTGCTATTCCAACATTCCAGTATTCATAGCAGAGAAAAAGAACATATCAAAGAAGGGGAATATAACTCTGAATGACATTATATTTATTTTCTTGCTTGGTCTGTGAGCATAATTTATTCATAAATTATTTTAGCTGCATATCAGTTTGTTCAAAGCTACAGTGAAAATTGGCATTGCAAACTGAGTATCCATTACTGACAATTATATTTAAAACCGTTATCTCTTTTCTGAAGAGTATAATTTTAACAGTGGATGGTTGGGTATAAAAGCCAATACCGCTTCAACCACCTGATAAATATATCTCTAATTTTCATGTCTTTGGAACTACACAAGGAATTAAAATAGTGAGGAATGCATTATGAACAACCAGCCTGAAAATAGCCATTTTACACTAACATTCAATATCAAAAGCACCCTGAAACTACATTATTTTTGTACATTTTAAACTAATTATCTTTCAGTAGCATTTATCTATGAATAAGACTACTGTTTTATTGAATTATATTTTCTGTAAAATGCCTAATGGGATATAAACAGTTTAAATCCTACTTCAATTATCATGCCATTGTAATGGTTAGGATTGTTGAAAATATACTCCACAATTATGCACTTTCAGTCTAAATTTGGACCCCTTAATCAGCCGATGTAGTATGGTTCTAAGAAGCTAATGTATATTTTGTTAACAAAATATTGAATTTCAAAATATACTTTTTGCTTTAGAGTAAATATGATGAGCAGTAAAAGTAAGAATTATGTTTTGAGAATAGAAGTTGGGAGTCATGTTGCGGTTAACTAAGATGTTGGTGAGGCCTCCTTCACAGCATTATGTTCAGTTCTGGGCACCAGATTATAGGAAAGATGTTGTCAAGCTGGAAAGGGTACAGAGAAGTTTACAAGGATGTTGCCAGGACTCGAGGGCCTGAGCTATAGGGAGATGTTAAACAGATTAGAAATCAATTCATTGGAGCGCAGAAGGATGAGGGGTGACTTTATAGAGGTGTACAAAATCATGAGCGAAATAGATTGGGTAGACGCACAGTGCCTTGGTCAGAGCAGGGGAATCGAGAACCAGGGGACATATGTTTAAGGTGAGGGGGGGGGGGGGGAAACTTAATAGAAACCTGAGGGGTGACTTCTTTACTCATGGGGTGGTGAGTGTATGGAACGAGCTGCCGGAGGAGGTAGTTGTGGCAGGTACTGTCACAATGTTTTAGATCCATTTGGACAGGTACATGTATAGGACAAGTTGAGAGGGATATTGCCCAAATGCAGACACGTGGGACTAGTGTAGATGGGCCATGTTGGTCGGTGGGGCAAGTTGGACCGAAGGACCTGTTACCATGCTATATTACACCATGACTCTATTATCCATGTGAAGAAAATTATAAATCTGTAACTAGTTCCTTGCAACATGATACACTTCCTCAAATAAAATACCTAAATTTCTTATGTTAGATTTCATTTTCATTTCCTTATGATAGAAGCTGTTCTGTCAGTTAAATCTATGACAACCATTAGAGCAATCCAACCAATCACATTCCCTCATCTAATTGTCTCTAACCTATTCTCTCTCAAATGTCCGTAAAGTACACCATGAATTTTAACCTGGATGTAATTTTGTTGATACTTTGTGTTGTTGGACCAGGAAAACTGGTGGCTCGGGTTTCCTTGGTTTCTTGCAGGTTTCTTTGAAGTGGAAATACTTTCATTCAGGCACCTTGAATGACAGCCTGGCAACCTGTTTCACAAGGACAACAAGTAGACGCGAGTAAAAAAGATCATGGGGGAGAAGAGCAGTGGCTATATTTTCTGGGTAAAATAATAATGATGATGAGGGGATCTAAAAAAAAGCAAGCAAGCCAAATAATGTTAAGATGAGATATAGATGGTGGCAAAAGGGTCAAATGAGAAAGTGATGCTCATGGGTCTGATGGTAGGGACTGGTTGGGTTTGAAAGAAACATATCTTCTCATCACAGCCCATAACATCCATTTATTTTACGGATTTAACCTTTCTTGTCTGCTTTTGGTTGATAACATTTCTCATGTCATAAATCCTCTGTGCTGTGACTAAAACCAGAATTACTTTTAACATTTCACATCTCCCCTGTTCCAATCCATCCTTTGCTCCCAACCAGTGCAGGTTGGTATTGTTCTTCCAGGACCCTATATTCCAGTTTCAATTATCACTTCCCTTGCTCCAATCAAACCCGATACTTGTTCAGCCTTCTGCACAAGTTTAGTTTAGTTTATTATTGTCACGTGTACTGAGGTACAGCGAAAAGCTTTTTGTTGTGTGCGATCCAGTCAAAGAAAAGACTATCCATGTTTACAATCAAGCTGATCAGAGTGTACAGATAAAGGATAAAGGCTACATTTAGTGCAAATCTAACCTTTTTGAGAAATTCAACCGCTTAAGAAAAATACTCCACTTAATTGATATACTGTAGAGTAGTTACATGTCAATTATTTTCCTTATCCTTTCACAGCAATTAAGCTTAAGGCTAGTCCTGTGATAGTAAAGGTTCATTGAGGACATTTTAGGGAAATGTTTTAATTTACAGGTGCCGGACTATATTTAACCATTTTCAAAAGGATTCGAAAAACATTTTTGTGCAGCCATTTTCCTTGCAGCTTTACAAAGTGAGATAGGTCCACATCTGATCAAAGAGACTTACGCAACAGTCTTGGTTTTCAAGAACTGAGCTTCATCTTCACAAAGACTTTGTTCCTGGAACAGCACAGCCATACAAGCTCTCTGCCAAAAACATTCCTTTCATTTTCATCCCCTCCATTGCCATGAGTTTCATTGACTAAAACGAGTTATCAAAAGCTGCATGTAGTCCTGAAGTAATGAATAGAAAACACTGTTGATCCCCTTCACAATTCACAGAGCCTTCTTTGCAATTTGATTTGCTCATTCATTTTCTTTGTAAAAGATCTCTGAACATTTTATTTGCTTCAGGATATGCACCACCTTCATTATGCCGGTGAGCTTTGTGGGCCACATGATTAATGGGCGGTATAATGATAAATGACTGCATGATGGTAAAGTTTCCCAAATCATTGTCTTATATTGAATGCAGCTGATAGACCTTTCCACCTCATCAATAAAGAAAGACATTAATGTGGGAATTCAATAATCCTCCATTGCTGGACTTCCCTAAACGTGACACCACCTTAAGCATTCCTTATCAAATGATTAAAACATTGACTGAATTTCCTGTGATACACAGGTCATTGTATATAGTACCTAAGTCCAATAAAATGCATAGAAATCGAACATTTAGCGAAGCCTAAAAATATTAACAAAACCTCAAAATCCACACAACATAAATAATAATCATGAGTATTGTGCAGCTGGTAGAGCTATTGCCTTACAGTTCCAGCATTCTTGGTTCATTCCTGACCTCAGGTGCTGTCTGCTTAGAGTTTGTACTTCGTGGGTTTCTTCCGGGTGCTCCAGTTTCTTCCCACATCGCAAAGAGGTGCAGGTCAGTGATTTAATTTACCCATTTTAAATTGCCCTTACTCTGGTTTTGGGGACGTTGATGAGAGTATGGGGGCAATAAAATTGGATCAGTGTAGTATTAATGCAAACAGATGCTTCATAGGTGGTGGGACAAGGACCTGTTACCATGCTGTATTCATCTACATATTAATGCAGTATTAACACACACAATTAAAATCCAAGATGCATATTCTATCAAACTCAAGACAATTCACAAATAGCTTTCTCCTGGACCCTAATTAATATCAGATACATATTTTAGTGAATGATCTCAGAATAAATCTTGGACTGAGAGTCCAAACAAAATCATCAGTTTTCAAGGCTTTGTTCAAAGCTTTAGAACAAGTTGATATAAGCTAACCAAACTACTGTAAGTATAGATTAAAACCAGAATACCACAGAAATAATGCAAACATTAGAAAACTAAAATGTTCATTGAATTTGTGATATTCTGTAAACAAACAGTTAAACAAATGTTAAATTATACTTGTTGAAGGAAGATGCAGGACATGGGAAGTCTCTTTGGCGAGCAATTGACAATCAGATGCTGCACAGTTCAGTTCAGTTTAGTTTATTGCCACATGTACCGAGGTACAGTGAAAAGCTTTTGTTGCGTGCTAACCAGTCAACGGAAAGACAAAACATGATTACAATCGAGCCATTTACAGTCTATAGATACATGATAAGGGAATAACATTTAGTGCAAGGTAAAGCCAGCGATGTCCGATCAAGGATAGTCCGAGGGTCACCAAAGTGGTAGATAGTAGTTCAGGACTGCTCTGTGGTAGTGGTAGGATGATTCATTTGTCTGATAACAGCTGGGGGAAAAAACTGTCCCTAAATTTGGAGGTGTGCATTTTCACACTTCTATACCTTTTGGCCTGATGGGGGAAGGGAGAAGAGGGAGTGGCCAGGGTGCGACTTGTCCTTAATTATGCTGCTGGCATTGCCGAGGCAGAGTGAGGTATAAATGGAGTCAATAGAAGGGAGGTTAGTTTAGACACAGTCCAGGACAAGTTCATTTCTGGGTGGTCAAATCAGTCACATTCCATCTGAAATGTTTTTTTAATTTCGATTTTGCCTTCTTCTGGGTGATGTTTAACAATCTTCATTTGACAATATTGATTGGTAAAAGTAATAGAGTCCAGCAAACAGTAATCTGTTAAAATTGGGCAGTCTGGCATGCCAAAAAATCCATGCTTGGCATCTTTGTTAATACAAACAACATAATATTTAACAAATTTGAATGGCATCAAACTATTTCCAGTCTGAAAAGCTCTGCTGACCACAAAGATTTACAAACTATGCAAACCTTTTTATTATAATTTGTTTGCCCTGCCTGGAGGTGTAACTCTAGACAGAGTATCCTGTGATTGTTTGTATGGAATGACATTGAATAGAAACATTTTACAGTGAAAAATTTTTCATCCCACATGGTTCTGACGTGCAAAGTGAAAGTCTGTCATAATACTTCGGATATGAAGCACTAGTACATTGGTTTTCCATTAAGAGCACACATGCTTTCTGGGTCAAGACATTAAGGCAGCAGAATAATATTTCAAAAAGACAGAACTCTATGCTGGCATCAAGGAAACGCATTGTAACAAAATGCCAACATTTGTTTAATACATTTCAGACAAAAACTTCAAACTGTTCGTTTTCATTAGGATAAATTAGCAGATGTAATTCCTCAGAATACAGCTGTTCAAAATCATGCATGCCAAAGGCATAGAAAAGGAATTATTTGCAAAATAGCCACACAAAATGGCTAAATAGGAATTCCTGTAACCTTAAAAGCAAAGTGCATTAATTCTCAGAGACACTTCAATATTGCTGTCTGGAAGACTCAGTACTTTGCACTGTAAATGACCTGAAGTGTAGAGTAACTGCAATTTTTCTGTGAAGACTTTGAAGAGGTATCCTTGCACCACTTGTATTGCACATCATGGTAATATCCACATAGAGCTTTCAAAACATGTTTTGTGAATCTGACCTTTATACAGATAAATATTACTAATTGCTGTAAAAGGCACTTTAAGCTGTATCGTCTATTCTCAATCATCAACCTCAATCATTGTTCAAGTTCCTATAAAATGGCTTAAGACATATTAATATTATTAACATGCTGTTTGAAATCATTGCATATAAATTGCAATTAAAAATTAAGATTCTTAAAATGTTTGAAATGAAAACAGCAAAAGACACCTTTAAACATATTCACATTAACTCAAGTGAATTATCTTGAACTCATCTCTCGTTTCCAACATACCTCTCCAAGTACTACGTGGACCTGCTATTCCCAACTAGATCCAAATGCTGAGACGCTGCAGTGGTTCATGTTCCACCACTGGACTCTATGAGGGTTAGCCCACGCAGAATCTAGTGCTAAAGCATGGTGGTTCTCTCAGCTGCCACCATCTGTACGAAAGTTCAACATCCACAATAGTGCGTGGGCTTGCATGAGAATCTTACACGGTTGCAAAGATAAATGTAAGAAAATCCATGCTTCTTTCTGTGCAGATTTGATCCATCATGTAAACTTTTCACTGATCCAGAACAGCATATCGTTATGCATTTCATATTGCATTTCCACATTCCCCCCATTTTCTGTGGTTTATCCATATGGAGTGGTCAACTTTGTGAACCTAGTACCAATTAGAACTATTTTGTCGGTGTTGATGGACCTTTATTTCATGACTTATCTGGAAGGTAGCAGCTCTAACTTTTCATAATCAGTCAGTACTGCATAGAGTCATCCCAGACTAAATGGATTCTAACTTCAAACCACGATCTTCTGATCTGGGAACTAAACTTGTCCAATGGAGACAAGAGATACCATCAAAGTAAAACCATGAATAGATTTGCAGACATAGTGGGAAATTTTAATTAACACAATGGAAACTAAAAGCTAGTCTTACAACAAACATAGGGACGATGCAAAAGCAGACTTAGTTCTTGCAACATGCAAGTGCGAAAATGTTCCCTTGAGAGATTAAAGTGCAGGCAAGTTCTGCCATGTGCCCCGACCAATATTCTTTGCTCAGCCAACAGTCTGCTAAAGCAGACTCCATCAATTTAACAATTAACTTCTTGATGTGATACAAGAATGTGTTCTTTACAAAATGATGAGTTGTAACAGTCGGTAAAAATACACTTAAGTGTTCATCTGTTCACAGCAATTTGCCACCAAGAGTATGTTTTTTATAAAGCCACAACTTAACGCAGTAATTTCCATGGTTATGTGTTAACTGTATAATTAAGTCATGTTTCTTGAAAATGGATTAAGTTGCAGTCTACATTCCTATCTTTTTCACCACAAGTGCTCCAACAACTATTTATTTATTCATTGGTGTCGCCAATGTATCACTTTGAACTCCTTAAATTGTCCTATTTCAAAAAATTATAAAATAGTTGTGGTCACCAGTGCAAAGCACACTGTGGAGCAGTAACTGTGCATTCTACTTACATACAGTTCCATTGCCACCAACAGACTGAGTATTAGTAGCAGAGTAACTAGAGTACAATAGTGTTAATGACCGGGTAGGCTATTGGCTAAATTAATGAATCCCTCATATCCCACTCTTGACTGAAACAGTGGGTTATAGTTTAGGATGCAGCTTCCACCACACAAAACTTAAGTGCCATAAATATAACTCGATCTGGGCTACTCAGACCATCTTTTATTTGTATAATAGAACTCTTGAGGGCATTAGAAAATTACCAGCGTCTCCTCCCAAAAAGATGTTTTGAGAAAGCTCATATCCTTTACCAAGACTCGTCAGGCATTTAACAGTTGAAGTAGAGCTGAGAGCATGCATGTGTGTACACAGAGCTCTTCCATGGCCAACATAATGTGATTATCCAGCCTTATGATGTGACAATGGCCCTTTTCTGGCATGGCTACTGGTTTCAGTGGAACTTAAGCACAGCCTTGAGTGCATTTACTGGGGGCAAGGCCATTGTCTTTAATGATGTACCATGTTAATCAAGCAATGCCACTGTTCTCCTTCTGACTAGTATTCACTTACATTGGGTCGCAGTCCCGCTGCCAATCCATAATGTTTCTCAGCTGCTTTGTTCAGGCCAGCTTGTCTGAGGAACAAAAAATAACAATTTTCAAATGAAATGAAATCTGACTTTGGGACACGTGTCTTATATGTGGTTTGTATTTCAGATGGAAAAGCTAACAATCTTGCCAGATGTTCAGCGAGGAGGGTGCACTTTTGCAAAGTTTACATAAGTGTGAGAAAAGAACGATGACAGTCACAGACATGCTTATCGCATTTTACCTAACACACATTGGACTTTTTCCCAAATCAATAGGAATTATAAAGGCACCAACACTTGTGTTAATTCCTGCATTAAGTGGTAACATCTAAACACTGTAAACACTTTGCAAATAATTTGTGCAAACTTATAAATAATTTAGGAAACGACATTATTACCTATAACAACTATAACCTGAGACCTTCACACACTTTACAGTTTCCCTTCTTCCTCACTTTGAGGAATTGGTTCCATAGGTACCATCACCCTTCATGTTCCTGATTGAGGCGCTCCATTCTTCACGAGTGAACTGAGACTGCTTCTAGTAGTGTGTTACACAGCAGAACTGTGTATTAGGACCAAGCCTTCCATCTGGTGCAAAGTCAATTTACAAATACTTTACAATAGGGAATTATTGAGCTAAATCAGACTTGTGAACCCTGGCTTACTTTCCTCTCCCTGACTTGAGGCCAATTGTAGCATCCTCATCTCACCACGGCTAAGTGATTGATTTAGCACACTGGTCTATACAGCCTACACTTAACAGTGCCTTAATGACACTGACCCCTGAGGTCCTGGTCTATTACTAGATCATATTGCAAACTTATTTAAACATTGGATAGCACAAATGGCACCAAATGCACCGGGGGAGTTTCTTTATAATGTCTTTATTCAATTTTGGCAGAAACACTTGAGAGGAACAAGCTGATTGTTGTTTCCTAAGTTGGCTGTAATATATATTCCCAGTTTTACAGTGTTTTTTTTTAATATATGTGAGTAAAAACTACCAAAGTGCATTTAAGGTGATGCTTCTTTCACGCAAAACATCTGAAAGCTTGCTTTTCCACATAATGCTTATCATTGCTCACAATCATTCACTAAAAGTTACAAACATGTTTATTACTATTTTGTGGAGGAATTGAACATTGATGAACATTGGCACTGATGCATTGGAAGCAAAGGATTCTTCAATACTAGCCAGTTAATCGTGCTTTAAGTGAAGTCCCATGTGAGACATACTATTTGCCAATAGTTTTCTATCAGAAGGAATAATAAAACAGATGATATTTCTGTCTTTAATTTATCTCGTTGAGGAGTCCCACGGTTTTGATCCTGTGCTCAAGGGTTTTTGCTGACTGCTGAGCTAAAAGTTGAACAATCATTGCCGAAGAATCCACAACTAAGATATTAATGTAATTACAAATTAGTAAAATCCATGATCATGTGCAATCCTTCTATTCCTTCTATTCACTATGCAGGTGTTAAAAGTTGAACAGAATACCATTTGTAGGCGTCCCTCGATCATGACTGACCATGGGTGATGCATCCTAGTTGTTGGCTGCTTGCTCCAAACCTCGACTAGAGTAGCAGGTGATGTGTGGTCGGATGCAAGCCTGGGTGAAGTCATATGGAGGACAGGCTGTTGCCCATGCAGCACGTCCCCCCTCTCCACGTCGCTGATCGATCCAAAGGAACAGCAGGGCGGTTACAGTTTGGCACCAGCACTGTCGCAGGAGCTGCCAGAGCGAGGTTGCAGGAGCTGCCAGAACGATGAACTGCCTTAGGGGCTCCGACTCCGGATTTTCTTGAGGTTTATTCCTGGAGCCTTTTCCATGACTGGATATGGCCACAAGGCAGTGGAGGTTTTAAATCAGTGTTTTCCCTCTCCTAGATGGACTGCCTTCCCAGGCTGACGAGTCCCATCTGCCCGAGACTCGTGGGGGTGGGAGCGTCTACTTTCCCGTGCAGGTCTATAGCATCTGCCCACTGCCCCGAATACCAGTCAGTTCCAATAATGCAGAGTATTTTAAAAATCCAAATCAATAAAACCTTCTACAATTTCTTCCACCGACTTCAAGGGAGAACAAAAAACAAAGGTTAAAGCTATTAGAAAGTTTCTTATCATTAAATAGCATTGTGATTTGTATGCAATGTTGTTTTCATGATGTAGCTACAATTAAAAAGCTGCAAAAGTAATGTTGAAATTAAAAGAGTTTAAGGAGCTATGACAAAAGATGACAGATTGAAGGAGAATATGCAGAGAAGATGGCAGGAAGACAGTGCAGCGTAGAAAAATATGAAACCAAATCATTTGGAAGACTAGAGGAGTGAAAGTGACATAATTTAAATTATCATTAATATTAAAAGTTAATTATCAAGGGATCCTGATTATTCCAAAATGCATGAAAGACAGCAATATACATGGTTAAGATTTGAACTGTAGGAAAATCGTATGCTCGTTTTCAGTCCGACATATGAAATATATAAGTCAATGCCGCTAAATATAACAAGTCCTGAGATGGAATATTCTGACTGCAGCATGCCTAACTTTTAGCACTTGCTATGAAGACAATATGAAAGATGGAACACAAATTTCTAAGAGCTTTTTCAGGACGAGAAGTTACAGCTCGGAAAAAACATTGTAAGTTAGATTCACGGCAACTGTTGTTCATCTCAACATTAGATTAATATATTACAAACCAGAGCTGAGAAGTTTAATGATGGTGGTAGAGGTCTTTCAAAACGATGAAAGGTTATGATAAGTGTTTTGCATGCACAGTGCACAGTGCACAGTGTAAGGACCCAGGTTTATAAAGGTGACGACGATGTAAATCAACACAGTGGGAATTGTATGAAAATTTTACTTCGGAGTCACGTGAGTGACTACGTGAAGACCCCGCCAGCACGCATGCACGACATATCGTCGAACGCATTGCGGAAGTGACTGTCAGGAGGAGGCGTCGCTCCTCCAGCGTAAGTTTAAAAGACAACCGGAGGCAAGTACTTACCATTCTGGAAAAGACTCTGTGTGTGTGTTTTCACAGCCATACAGCAGTAGCCAGAAATGTCGATGGGGTTGAGATGCCTGAAGAGCTGCAAGACACACTAGCACTCCTGTGCAATACGCTGTTTGAAATCAATAGCTACAGGAAGAGCATCATAAAACCTGCACTCAATCCCAAGATTGCGGGATTATGCAGGCCCAGCAGTGCACAGCCGCCTACATTGCTGTTTGGGGACAACCTCCCTAAGCAGGTTAAAGACCTGGATGAGGAGGCCAAGGCAATCGGCATGATAAAGGTGCCAACCACCTCCCATATCAGCAGCGGCAGCACCCCTACACAACCACCAGGCACCGCTACAACGAGAGACCATCTGGTGGTGAAGACCGGCCCACCTGCACAATGGTCTTTTTTAGACCATGGCCCAGCCCGGCCTTCTTGAAAAATGCACCAACCCCACAACGCAGCAACACAACAGAACAAGAAGCAACAGAGACAACCAACACAGCACCGCCGGTAACCATGGAGGTAAGTGGGTCTGGTTGCCTCGAAAACATTGCATGTCTAGACTCATCACGGGTTGGGGGACGGTTGCACTTGTTTCGTCATGTGTGGAGCATGTTTACCTCTGATCCTTACATACTCGGAAGTATTCAGGGATATAAAATTGAATTTGTTTACGAACTCCCCATCCCAGTTCAGCATACACTTAGCCGGAAGTTTATACTTTCACAAAAAGAAAGGACAGAAGGACATGCTGAACTTTTAAGATTAAACACAAAAGGGGTAATTGAGAAGACAAACAGAAAATCTCAAGAGTTCGTATCAAACATTTTTACCAAAAACAAAAAAGACGGCTGATGCCACATAATTATAGATTTGACCGAACTGAATACTTCCGTTCAGTATGCGCATTTCAAAATGGACACGTTTGTCACAGCCAAACAGCTAATCTCCAACAGGTACTACATGGCTTGCATCGACCTAAAAGATGCATACTATTCAGTACCAATACACAAGGATCATCGGAAATATCTGAAATGTGTCTGGATGGGACAGCTTTGGCAGTATAAGGCCTTACCCAACGGTTATCATCAGCACCCAGGCTGTTTACCAAATTGTTAAAACCAGCTTTGGCACATTTGAGGAAACAAAACCATATTGTTATGGCCTCCCTTGACGATATTCTCATTGTAGGGGAAAATTTAGAGTTGGCTACATTGGCAGTATCAGCCACAAAGCATATTTTTCAAAAGCTGGGATTTATCATTCATCCAGATAAATCAAAATTGAGACCCTCCACTACCATGGATTATTTGGGGTTCACTGTAGATTCTGTTCAAATGTCTATCACCTTGCCACCAAACAAAGTGGCATAGACTTGACGGAAGCATGTAAAAGCCTCACTAGCATCAGAAAACCATCGAGAGTGCCAGAGTGATTGGGAAACTAGTGGCTGCATTTCCAGCAGCACAATTTGGACCACTCCAAAAATATTAGCTCTTAAAACCCATGCAGGCCATTTTGATAGGCCTATGGAACTACCAGGGGAAGCTAAATTAGAGTTAAATTGGTGGATAGACAATATTCAGCATTGTTCTAATCCCATCGCTATTATGAATCCCATGGTTACTTTATAGACTGATGCCAGTGCAAAAGGTCGGGGAGCAACTAATACCACCTCTAGTTGTGGTGGCAGATGGAGTGCACAAGAATTAACCCTGTTTGGAGCACTAGGGATTAATTATCTAGAAATGCTGGGAGCATTTCATGAACTCCAGGCCTACTGCCCAGACATGCACCATTTGCATGTACGATTACAGATTGATAATACCACTGTGGTGGCATACATTAATCATATGGGTGGAATAAAGTCGAAATCATGTGATAAATTGGTTAATAATATCTGGCACTGGTGTCTGGAAAGGAATATATGGATCTCAGCCACTTACCTTCCAGGTAAGCTAAATACAGTAGCGGACAGCAGGTCACGCAAATTCAACGACAACACCGAATGGATGTTGGATCGGAAAGTGTTTGCCGATATTATAGAACGGTATGGGACACCAGATATCGACCTTTTTGCATCCAGATTAAGTCACCAACTACCAACATATGTTGCTTGGGAACCAGACCCTGGGGCAGTAGCGATGGACGCTTTCTCGCTATATTGGGGGATTTGTTTTTCTATGCTTTTCCCCCCTTCTGCCTCGTCAGTCGGGTCTTACAAAAAATCAAACAAGACACCACATCGGGTATCCTGGTTGTTCCCGACTGGCCTAGGCAACCATGGTTCCCAGTAGTACAAAATATGGCCGCAGAACCCTGCATTCGGATCAATAAATGTCCACGCCTTTTGGTACACCCTGTGACAGGGGAAAGTCATCCGTGTCATGACCGAATTAACCTGTTGGTTTGCAGATTCTGAACAAGCCATTTCTGACTACGGACTCTCCGACAGGACGATAAATGTCATCACTGCATCGTGCAGGGAGTCCACCAGAAGACAATATCCATCATAATACTCCACTTAATTTATTGATTTTTTATTTCTTTCTTATTTCTTTTTCTTTTTATTATTTCTCTTTACTTCCTACTGTTATAAAATAATAAAAAATATAGAAGTATAAATAAGAATGACCGTAAATTTTAAAAATATTAAGAATGTATGTGACGAATAATATGTTTCCTTTTTTTTTTGATTTTATATTATTTCTTCTTAATATGTATTTACTTCTAATAAAAATATTTTACAAAAAAAAAGACAATATCTCACATATGTGAAGAAATGGGAAGTGTTCTGCACCAGAACGAACACTTCATACGACACAGCCACCATCACAAGTGCTGGAGTTCCTGGCTACCCTCCATTTTGATGAGGGATTGAGCTACAGTGCCATTAATTGTGCCTGTAGTGCCCTATCCAATTATCTGTGGCGAGGGTGTGATCACCTGGCTGTGGGATCACACCGATCTAAACTGATGAGGGATATATTTAATTTGAATCCCCCCCAGGCCCAGATACACCGATATATGGGACATAAGCATAGTGCTGACTATGCTTCGAGGATGGACACCTATATCGGGACTCACACTGGATAAATTAATCTATAAAATGGTTATGTTAACGGCACTTGTAATAGCACAATGGGTCCAGTCCCTGCATAAATTAAGCATGGACGCCATGTACATTAAAAAAGACAAGATAACTTTCCTAATACAATGGTTACTTAAACAAGATAGACCCGGATCCACTGGCCAAAAATTAGAATTTCTGGCCTATCCTGCAGATTGTTGGCTCTGCATCGTGACATATATATTGCGATATATAGAGGTCACCTAGAGTCTCAGGGGCAAGGAGAGGGCTTTACTTATTAGCCACAAATGCCCTTACCATAAGGTCACAGTACAAACCATTTCCAGATGGTTAAGGGTGGTATTGGGTGCAGCGGGGGTGGATACTAATGTTTTCAAATCTCACTCCACCAGGGCTGCATCCACATCGGCGGCAAGGATGATGGAAGTTCCAATGGACCACATCCTTGCAACAACGGGTTGAAGCAATGAACGGACTTTTCAGTGCTTCTATAATAAACCCGTGGCCATTCCCGAGACATTTGCAGGAAAAATTTTAAGTTCTGTTTCATGATTACCCAATGTAGGGGCATTATTATTTTAGGTATGAAATAAATACCTTTTTGTTTTTCAGCACAGTTTCATGTCTGAAATACGTTACATCATAGCATGGCAGTGTGTGAGCATGTACTCGTTCCAGGGCATGAAATCACAGAGATTTGAAATCTTCACGTAGGCACTCACGTGACTCCAAAGTAAAATAGTAAGATTAAATGAGAACTTACCAGTTTGAAGTTTGATCTTTATTTTATGAGGAGTTACGATGAGGGATTACGTGCCCTCCGCTCCCAAACCCTCTATTATAAAGGTCAACTGGTATATAAAGTTCTCTCTTATCTTACTATGTTAGTCAACTTTGGTATCTGTGATTTAACACCACTGCTTTGAAGAATGTCAAGCATGCATGCTGGCGGGGTCTTCACGTAATCCCTCATCGTAACTCCTCATAAAATAAAGATCAAACTTCAAACTGGTAAGTTCTCATATAATCTTACTATTTATGTTCTAAGACCATTATTCTCAGAGAGTTATTTCAAGAAGAAACAGATCATTTCCTTGAGAAGAGAGAAGTATGAATTGACATGAAGAATGTAATTTAATTAGATGACAATTAATGTGATGAAGAATGTCAATGATTTTTAAGGACTATCTTATTACAAGCCCAGAAGAGACTTCACAATCTAAGATTCAGATTCAGATTCCTTTATTGTCATTCAGACCTTTCGGTCTGAACGAAATTTGTTACCTTGCAGTCATAACATGTAATAAATTAAAACAAAACACACAATAAACACATATTTAACATCCACCACAGTGAGTTCACCAGGCACCTCCTCACTGTGGTGGAAGGCAAAAGTCTTAAAGTCTTTGTCTTTTTCCCCTACTTGTTCCCTCTCTGTACTGAGGCAATCCAGGCCTTCGATGTCATCGTCCACTAGGCCCGCGGCCGAGCCTCCGAAGCCAGGCCGTCACCGCCGCCGTTGCCGGAATGCCGGAACACCACCACAGCTCCCAATCAGGATCGACCACGGGAACGCTGGAGCGCCGGAGCTCTGAAGCCGGGCCGCCGCTGGAGCACCGCTGGAGAGCCGCTGGAGCGCCGAAGCCCCGAAGCCGGGCCGCCGCTGGAGCACCGCTGGAGAGCCGCTGGAGCGCCGAAGCCGGGCCGCTGCTGGAGCACCGCTGGAGAGCCGCTGGAGCGCCGAAGCCGGGCCGCTGCTGGAGCACCGCTGGAGCAACTGCTGGAGCGCCGAAGCCCCGAAGCCGGGCCGTTGCCGCCGCTGGAACACTGGAGCTCTGAACGCTCGCCACAGCTCCGAGGCCACCAGCTCCGCCATTAGGCCTCAGCACAGACGGAGACGGTGACGGGGGACACGACAAGAAAAGGTCGCATCCCCCCGAAGGGAGAGACTAAAACCTTGTTTCTCCCACCCTCCCCCCCCCACACACAAACACAGCCTAATAAACCAAAATTCTAACTAAAACAGACACAAAAAGACGAAAAAAAAGAAAAAAAACAGACGGACTGCAGGTGAGCCGCAGCTGCCACGCAGCGCCGCCACTTCCGGATCGAGTGTTTGGTCAAAATGAATTTCACAATTGCAGCAATTTGAAAGTGGCAATGGAAAATATGCATGAAAGCTGCTGAATTTCTCAAAAAGAAAACAAATGTACCTAGAAATTGTATCCATTTGCACCTGCTTTCTCACATTGAAGCCATAAATCACCTCTGAGCATGTTTCCTGTTGATGTTTTCCCACCCATTGAGAAATTGGACTGGGTACTTCCAGATCTCATTGTCACTGCCATACATTTTTCCAGTGTCATCTCATGCGCAGCAGCCATTCCCAACAGATATTGGATTGTAAAGTGCAGCCTGCAACTTGCAAATCTCACTCGCAGCAAAATAAGGAACTAATCTTTCATTGTGTCGCTAAAAAGAAGTGAAGTAAAGGTATCCCACACGGCATCCATGTTTTACCCTGAAATTCTGCCAAACTCATTTTTCTACATTTGTTCACAAATATTATTGACGAGAATCCCAACGGCTGTATCATATGCACTTCAGTGCAAGGTGATATAAATATGGCAGGTTAATGAGCCCATAACTCAACATGCTCTATGACTTGGTGGAGAAGTTCAGCGGGTGAGGCAGCATCTATGGAGCAAAGGTATAGGTGACGTTTCAGATCAAGACACGAAACATCACCTATTCCTTCGCTCCACAGATGCTGCCTCACCCGCTGAGTTTCTCCAGCATTTTTGTCTATTTTGATTTTTCCAGCATCTGCAGTTCTTGCTTAAACACATGCTCTATAACTTAGTCAGAAGTACAAGGGATTACCTTCCTGGATTAATGCTATTCCAAAAACACTCAGGAAGCTGGACATCATCCAGTAAAATGCAGCCCAATTGATTGCCACCCCTATCCATTACAAATATCTATTCCCTCCATCACTGCTGCACAATTGCAATAGTATTATGCATCTACAAAATGCATTATTTGCATGTCTACGCGACTCTGACCGGAGCTACCAAAACCAAGACAAAGTCTTCAAGCACATAAGATTACCATCACATTCAGGTTCCCTTCCAAATCATTCACTTTGAATATATATCCAATTATATTGGCATTCTCTGCCACAGAAGGCAGTGGATGTCAATTAATTGGATGTTTTCATGAGAGAGTTAGATTTAGGTCTAAGGTCTAATGGAATTAAGGGATATGGGGAAACACGAAGAAATGGGTACTGATTCTGGATGATCAGCCATGATCATATAAAATGGCGGTGCTGGCTCAAAGGGCCGAATGGCTTACTCCTGCATCTATTTTCTATGTTTCTATGTCTATGTTTCTATATCACTGGTCTCTCATTGTTGCTGCATCTAAATGCTACAACTCCCTCACCAACAGTCCTGTACAAATTGTTTCATCAGTAGGAACTGTGGTGACTTAAACAGATGGCTCCACACTACCTTGTATGGGCCATACATGCTGGTCATACTAACTGTGTAGGAAGGAACTGCAGTTACTGGTTTACATCAAAGATAGACAAAATGCTGGAGTAACTCACCGGGTCAGCAGCATCTCTGGAGAAAAGGAATAGGTGACATTATGGGTCAAGACCCCTTCAGACTTCTTCAGTCTGAAGAAGAGTCTTGACCCCTTAACTTCACCTATTCTTTTTCTCCGGAGATGCTGCCTGACCCACTAAGTTACTCCTGCATTTTGTGTCTATCTTCTGGTCATACTAACAGCAGCTGCATGTTGTAAAGATGTTAAAAAATGAATTGCGTCTCTATAAGGGCATGGTTATAAGGTGAGAGGGGGATAGTTTAATGGAGATGTGTGGGGCAAGTATTTTACACAGAGAGTGGTGGGGGCCTGGACTGCACTGCCAGGGTTGGTGGTGGAGACAGATGCGATAGTGGTGTTTAAGAGGATTTTCGGTAGGCACATGGAAATGCAGAGAAAATAGGGATATGGATCATGAACAGGCAGATGAGATCAGATTAAGTCAGGTTTGGGTATCAGGTTTGGCACAAAAATTATGGTCCAAAGGGCCCAGTCCTGTGCTCTATTGTTCTATGTTCCATGTTTGTTCTAGGTTTTATATCTCCTAATATATTTGCATTACTAAGGATGGGTTATAAAAGCCATCTTACTAGAATTACTCAAAATATAAACACATCAGGAACATGCTTCATGCTCTTAGTTAAAATGTGCTACATTTTTACAAAATATATACCAGTTTTGTTGAACCACAATTGAGCAGTAATTCATCTGCAGAAACCTAGTTTGATCAAAGAACACATGTGAGTGTGCTGGTACACCGGACATGTTGAATATTTGAAAGGTAATTTGTCAATATTACACCTGGAGTGCCAGAATAAAAGTGTAACGTCAAGTCTCCCAAATCAGACAACTTATACTTTCCTTGGCTTCATCTAGTTTCCCCTGCAGGTGACTCTGATTCCATAACAACTGTTATTTTACTTAGAAAAGGCAGTCAAACATATATTCTAAGAGGTGAATGAAGCTTCAAAGTTAAAGGTTTTAATTGAAGTCTAATCTAAACTTTCACAATAAACTCAGAATGTTTTCACCTGACGTTTATTTTCAAGTACTGACACTTCTAAAGTTCAGAGCCTCTATTGCTCATCAATCTTTTCATTCCTGCAAATAATTAATTCACCATGGTCTTCCTCCACACCAGGAAACATTAGGAGGTGGTACTGAGCCCAAAGTGTGATTTATTTATTTTTGTGAATCTGTGAATGTATTCACTTTAACGTTAGTGATGAGCTCTCCACTGCAAGATGGTCTCAGGTCAGCAAGCCATGTTTACTCACTGCCTCTGTAGGAATTTCCTAGTGGTTTTATTTAATTGTAAGAAACTTATTTTACCCACGCTCCCATCACCCAGTTCATAATACAGCACTTTTAAATATTGGGCAGCACAGGGACTGAACAAACTCAGAGAAATTACAGCTTACAATGGCTTGTTCCCTTTATCATCGATACTTTTTTGCATATCTTTCATTCATTGTTCTTTATCTCTCCACATCACCGTCTATCTCTCTCGTTTCCCTGATCCCTGACCAGTCTGAAGAAGGGTCTCGACCCGAAACGTTGCCTCCTTCGCTCCTTAGATGCTGCTGCACCCGCTGAGTTTCTCCAGCCTTTGGTGTACCCCAGAGAAATTACTCCACATATCTGAAATTAGGAGACTAACCGACTGCTCCATTTATCATTTCTTATGACTCATTGCTGTAAGTTCTGTTGTTCACTCATCATCAGCTCTGATTTTAATATAGCATTTAAAGAAAAATAGCAGCAATTCCAAAGTAATGCTTGATCAAATATAGGACAGCTATCTAGATTAACTTTGAAATGCAGCACATGATACAGCACAAGTACCTTGTTGCTTGATAGCACCAACCCGATCGCTATGAATTATGTTCGTTCATCAGGAACTGACAGTAAAACTTTTCCTTTACCCAATTTCCTATACCGCGTGAACATGTGTCATTGCATTTAGGTTTTCCACAACTTGATAGAATATGAAAATACATTAAATCATGCAGCTGATGCAAAGGTGCCTGCGTGAACTGGGAACTGTAAACATGATAAATTGAGTTCTCTATAAACGATTATTTTATGTAGAATGTAAAACTGATGACTGCAGAAATGGTGACTGCAATAAATGTTCAAATATGGGATTTTAGTATGTGCAGCCAATTCCAGATGCAGTTCACTGGTTATTAAATTGGCATTCTAGACGTTTGCAGTATATTCTTGAGCCTATATCTGTGTAGCATTAGAATTAGGAGCATGAGGAGAGCACACTTCTGGTCAGGGTTCTTTGTTTAGTTTGGGCGGCATGGTGGTGCAGCGGTAGAGTTGCTGCTTCACAGCACTTACAGTGCCAGAGACCTGGGTTCGATCCTGGCTACAGGTGCTGTCTGCACCTTTTTATTTAGTAGTAACCTGCTGAAAGATAGAGTCTCAAAATAAATGGAAGATTGTGAAGTTGTTGTACAAGTGACAGATGAACTAAACTCACCAGCAAAATACGCAGGGCTTGTCCATTGTAGCAAAACCACATGTTATTGTTGTGCTAAATATCGTTTATGGCTAAATAAGCACAGCGGCACTAGCGTAGTGGTAGAGCATCTGCCTTACAACAGCGAAGACCAGGGTTCTATCCTGACTATGGGTGCTTGTCTGTACGGAGTTTGTACATTCTCCCCGTGATCTGCGTGGGTTTTCTGTGAGAACTTTGGATTCCTCCCACACTCCAAAGACGTACGGGTTTGTAGGTTCATTGGCTTGGTATATTTTAAAAAAGTGTTAAAATTGTCCCAAGCGTAGGATAGTGTTAACGTGCAGGGATCGTTGGTCAACATGGACTCGGTGGGCGAAGGGCCTATTTTCGCGCGGTATCTCGAAACTACTTTAGTTTAGAGATACATCGTGGAAACAGGCCCTTTGGCCCACCAAGTCTGTGCTGATCAGTGATCCCCACAGACTAGTTTTATATCCTACTCACCAGAGACAATTTTACAAAAGCCAATTAACCCACAAACCTACACATTTTTGGAATGTGGGAGGAAAACGGAGCACCCAGAGAAAACCCATGCGATCACAGGGAGTACATAAAAACTCCATGTAGACTGCATCCATAGTCAGGATCGAACTAGCATTGTAAGGCAGCAACTCTACCATTGCGCTACTGTGCTGTCCTTAAATATGAGATATGAGTTCTACTCATATCCTGAGGATGTTCCACTATTTAATCTAATGTGGCTGAGTTTCAACATAAATTCCATTTATCTACCATATCTCCTTGGTTTCCAAGATTTCCTAATAAAGTTCCATGTTAAACTATTGACTTTTCCCCATGTAATCATCAGGAAGCTTGGGCCAACTGTGGCAACGTGCGTGTTTCAGTTCTGGGAGGTCATATATAAGATTATCTTGGATATTTACTACATCATCAGTGCATCTGGCCCAAATGTGGCATTTTTTAATTTGTTATTAAGTTTCCTGGTAACTAGCCTGTAGTTGTGCTCTTCCGCACAAGTGAAACATTCTCCCTATATCCTCTCTATCGAAACCATTCATAAGGTTAAAAACCTCTATCAAAGAGGTCCTTAGATGCTGCTGCACCCGCTGAGTTTCTCCAGCTTTTTGTGTAACCCTCGGAGTCTGAAGAAGGGTCTCGACCCGAAACGTCGCCTATCTCCTTCATTCCTTAGATGCTGCTGCACCCGCTGAGTTTCTCCAGCTTTTTGTGTAACCCCAGAACCAGGGGCCACAGTTTAAGAATAAGGGGTAAGCCATTCAGAATGGATTTGAGGAAAAACGTTTTCACACAGAGAGTTGTGAGTCTGTGGAATTCTCTGCCTCAGAGGGCGGTGGAGGCTAATTCTCTGGATGCTTTCAAGAGAGAGCTAGACAGAGCTCTTAAAGATAGCGGAGTCAAGGGATAGGGGGAGAAGTAGGAACGGAGTACCGATTGTAGATGATCAGCCATGACCACATTGAATGGTGGTGCTGGCTCAAAGGGCCGAATGGCCTACTCCTACACCAATTGTCTATTGTCTAAATCATCCGTCAGCCTTCTTTCCTTGAGAGCTAATGTATTCATTCTTTGTCGTCTTGCGTGTACACCAGTATTTCCTGGATTAGGAAAGTTATCCTGATATATTCTCTCTGCACTTTCCCCAGAATCTGAATTGACATTAAAAATGTCAATTGTATTGTAAACAACATTCTAAGTGCGGTCTAATCCTGTCACCCATCCTGGAAATAAACCAGGGTGCATGGTTCAGTTTTTAATGATCTTTTTGTTTATGTTAGAAATTATAATTCCCATCACTATCATTCCCATTATGCTCCTAAACGAATGCCCTCCTGCAATGGAGCATCAACTTGCTACAATTTCTCTGCAGTTTTGCTTAGAAAGCTGCATGTCGAATTGCCCTTTGTTCGTTCCGTGGAAAGATTTGGTGTCTCCAGTCATTGCATTGGAGGGGAATAGCTGCAAATGGAAATTGATTTTTTTTTTTTGTTTAAATTTACTTTCTAATCAAAGAGGTGCTTTTTCAATTATTTTCTGGTGTTGCAGTTTGTTTGAATTGTTGTGACATTTTCAATAATATTAATAGTTTATAATGTTTATTGAATATTTGTAAATATTTGTGAAAGTCAGCACCATTCATTCACATTCAATAAGGCTTCATTTTCAATGTCAAACGTACAATTGGAGAGCCTTGCTAATCAGGTCAGAGCCAGTTACTTTCAGGAAGTTTTCACAAGAGATCCGCTCAGTGTATGAGTGTATTTAGCTCATGGGTGAGAAAGGTGAGCGGTTGCCTAATGGTCCAAGACATTTCAGACCATTGATTCCAATTTGGAATACACAAGAGATATATTGGAGAGAATGCTAAAGATTCAATACCTCTTAAATGAAGCTCATCTTCTCATCTTAGTCCTGATTGTTCAGGACTGATTTATTATGATGTCATGACTCCTAATTCTAGACTGTCCAGCCAGGAGAAACAATCTCTCAGTTTCACCAAAGCCAAAAATGTTTCAAACACTTCCGATGAAAGGTCATCAACCCAAGTCTTAATTGTTTCTCTCACTAGGGATGCTATCTGATTTGCTAAGTATTTTACATATTTCCCTATATTCTATATATTTCAAAGTGGGCGGCACAGTGGGGCTCGGTGGCATGGTGGTGCAGAGGTAGAGTTGCTGCCTTACAGCGCCAGGGACATGGGTTCGATCCTGACAATGGGTGCTGTCCGTACAGAGTTTGTACATTCTCCCTGTGACTGTGTAGATTTTCTCCGGGTGCTGCTGATTCCGCCCACACTCCCAAGACGTACAGGTTTGTAGGTTAATTGGCATCAGTAAAATTGTTAAATGGTCCCTCCTGTGTAGGATAGTGTCAGTGTACCGGGTGATCGCTAATGGGTAGGGACGCAGTGGGCCGAAGAGCCTGTTTCCATGCTGTATCTCTAAAGACTGAAGTCTAAAGTGATAAGGGTAAGTATATGTTCATTTGGATATTTTAGTCATATTGAAATGCACTAATTTTCATTGTTTCTCAAAACGGTACCTAGATTAGCAGATTCTTTCAAATTTTAATTCAGTGGGTGAGGATATGCATACCATTTCACTGGACTTGATAAACAATTGTTTCTCCAGTGATCTTTCCAGCAATCATGAAAGGTCACAATTTAAATACGAGTCCACATTTCACCTTCAAATACTCACCAACATGTCAAATGTTTCAGTTTTACAGAACATTGCTATTCCTGTACCTTACAAACCTAATTATTGGAGGATTTAATGTAGATTAATGTTAGCCAGTAAAGGAATTGTTTCAAATTATCAACAATACTGTATGCCACAGATTGATGAAGTGTTTTCAAGTGTAAGTTAGTAATGGATGGAATTGTTCTCAACTGTGTTTTTGTTTTAAACCCAATCTGTTTAACAACTATGAATGAAAAGTTTTATGTGGCATGTAAAGGTTAACTTTATCCATTTGCTAGTGACATTCATCAAAAGACAGACAAGCTCCAAAAATGTGAAGTGTATCGTTTCCTTCCTTTATGCCAGCAGAGCACTTACCCCAACCTGCCCTTCAGAGCTCCATGCAAGGTCACTCAGATCAATTACGCCTGTTTTTTTTTTAAGAAATGCTTTAGTATACTCAACATTCAAGTTAAATTAGACACAGAGGGATACAGAATTACTGCATGATCTTGTAGCTGTTTTAATGGATTTGAAAGACTGCCATGTTAGCTTTCAAATCCTTTCCTTTGAGGAATTTGCTTCCACTTGCCCTAAGATGACAACAGAATCTGTGGTGACAACAAGCCTTCTGTAAATCAATTCACTGGAGCAATAACCTGGAAGGAAAGAACTAACCTGAGCATGTGGGCTGCATTAAAGACAACATCAAATTCCGTGCTGTCCAGGTCTGCCGCTTTCTCTGCCATCTCAGCCGCTTCCATCAGGCGGGAATCCTCCAACAAAAACTGACCTACGAGAAACATTAAATGCAAGTTTTTCTGAGGAAGCAGGGAATGATTATATGGACTGGCAAACTAAACTATTTCTCAATGATCAATCTATCTACTTGAAACCAAAGTATAGCAGAGGTTGACCCACATTGGAGCCATTTCCAGAAGTGCCTTACATGCATCAGCTGTAATTCACCTCTCAGAACACCAAGGCAGAAGGTACAAAGTTCACATCCCACTCCAGGAACAAGCAAAATTATCTCAGCTGATCCTTCAGAAAGGCAGTTTTGCACTGCGTGAAAGCTTGTATTTCAGAGATGTTGAACTGAATCCATAGCTGTACTCTTAAATGGGCAATAAAGATCCAAGATCATCGCTTCAGGAATAAGCATATAAATCAAAAATGGCAATCAGCCTAACATTTATCCCTGACTCAACATCACTGATGTTTTAACATTGATTGATTGATTGATTGATTAATTGCTTGATTGAAACATCATGAAAACAGGCCCTTCGGCCCAACGGGCACACAAGTTCTATGTTATCCCACTTTCTCATCCACTCCCTACATGCCAGAGGCAATTTACTGAGGCCAATTAGCCCTACAAACTCACGCGTCTATGGGATGCAAGAGGGAACGCGAGCTCCCAGAAGGGAGGGCATACAAACTCCACATTGACGGTACCCGAGGTCAGGATTGAACCTGGGTCTCTGGCGCTGTGAGGCATCAGCTCTAATGGCTGTGCCACTGTGCCACCTGACAACTCATTCAATACAGCAGCAACTCCACTTCAAAAATACTCCATTGGTGCCAAATGCTTCAGGATGCTTTAAAAGGGACATAAATCACACCATATAAATGCTCTTCATTTTATTTATTTTAATACCTGTTTTGCACTTTACAATGTCTTCACTGTCAACGAGGTCAGAACCAGAAATGGAAGTCACTGTGCTTGTGGTCATATTTCCGAATGATTTTTGTTTCATGCATTTGGGGGGGGAAAAGAGTTAATTTCAACCCTGTTGGTTTAACAAGCAATGTGTATTTTTCTAAAGTTTTTGAGATGCCTGGATAAAATGTTCTTAATTCATCTATGATAGTGTTGATATAGTTCCACCATTGTGTCTGTACACCTCCTGATATAGATGTAATATTTAATGAGCAGAAACCCAAAGATCCTCATGATCTCATGCAGACTACACAAGGTGAGAACTGTTAAATAATTCACTTGAAATTCAGATACATTCTTATTATGAATATATTTGCATTAATCTGCAAATCGATAGACTTCATTCCATTACAACTTCACCAGTTCAGTGTCATTATTCACTCTCAATGTGAATGCCTAAAAATTACATCGTAAAGGCTGTTCCACACATTTTAGCTTCTCAGAAAAACATAAGGTGGATGAAAATGAAAGAATTACAATATGCCTTGCAAACTTTGTGGTTTTTGTATTGAATTCATCCACACATCTGCTGTGCAATGCACAAGAGTATCCACAGATGCTTCATCAAAAAGCAATGAACATCCAAAACATTTGTCTGGGATTTTGATTTGTCTAAGTAGCTTCGGCCATCTGTATGCCTCACCTGTTGAAGCAATCTTTGGCTCTGTCTGTAGGGCATGCTTCCGTGTAACCTGTAGCGATCTCAGTCTGCTTCTGACAACCAAACTCAGGTAGATCCTCTTTAAGTATTTACTTGCCAGTCCTCCCTTAGGACTCCATCTGCCCCTGCTGTTTCTTCCTAGCTGTTGTCAGGTAACTGAACCATCTAACCACATCGAGAACAGTCCTGAACTACTATTTACCTCATGGGAGACCCTCGGACTATCATTGATCAGACTTTACTAACTTTATCTTGCACTAAACGATTTCACGGTATTTCCTTTGTCATATATCTGTACACTGTGAATGGCTCGATTGTAATCATGTATTGTCTTTTCACTGACTGGTTAGCAAGCAACAAAAGATTTTCACTGTACTTTGGTACACGTGACAACGAACTGAACTGGACTCCAAACATGTCCTGTCCTCAACCAGTCCAAACGTTTTAAATGTTGTTATAGTTTCTGCCTCGACTACTCTCTCCAGCAAGTTCATTCCATATACCCACCACCTACTGTTGGAAGAAGCTGCTCCTCAGATTCCTATTAAATCTTTCACCTTTAACCTTTTTCAAAATAGAATAGTTAACATCCATCTGAGAGTGAAGAAAGAATATCAGTTTGCCAAAAAAAAAAGACCAAAGTGCACAGCTCCCTTCACAGTTTACCAGAGAGTCACCCTAACTTTGATTCCTCAGAGTTTCAGCTCAGATGTCCAAAAGCTAGTCTAAATTTTATATCTGGCAACTTAATTTTTCACTAATCTAAAAAAAGTAACCACCAGTTTAAATGTTAAAGGTTTCAGTCATGGTTCAATGATTGCAGTCTTATCTCTGAATCAGAAGGTTGTGAATACCATATTTTCATTTGTTATGGAAATCAACTATCGTTGGCAAAGACAACATTTACTGCCCATCCCCAAATACATTTGAGATGATGATGGGAAGATGCCCATTGAATACTGTGGATGTTTCACGAAGGAGCACAAAGGCATCCAAGCAAGTGGAGAATATTCACTCGCACTCCTGATGGACCTTGAAGCTGGTGGAAAGTTTATATTCAGCCAGTCATGTAATCTGTCACAGGATAGTCTGCTTTTATAGCTACATAATGTATGTCATATCCAAAAATGTTTCTGACCAACAGTGAATATGTGAATATGCAGGGACCTGGCCAAAGTAATACTGTTGAATGTTGTTTGACTCTCTCTTGCTGGAGATGGTTATTCCATGCAGCCTACTAGGTGTGAATGTTACATGCATGCTTCAGCTGCATGTTTCCTGGGTCTGGCTACATTCTGGCGTGGAGAGGCCCATTAATCCTGATTCGAATAATGGAACATCAAATTTCAGCTGACATGCTGGTCCCGAGATTGAGATGCATTCTTAGTTGATAATTTTTAATAATGGGTCTTTCAGAAGAGATATTAAACCTTTCCGTTCATAAAGAATACCATGGGACCAATTTGAAAAAGACTAAGGCAGTTTTCGCTGGTTTCCCGATGAATATGTTTCCTCCAACCACCATCATTAAAGTAAGATGAAATGGTCATAATTGCTATATTTTTGTGAAAAGCGAACGGTGCACAAGTTAGTTGTATTTTTGACATTATATATAGTCTGCAATCATGCCGGAGTATAGAGGTGATAAAAGGTGGTATGTAATAAAAGTGTATTACTTTTGTACTGATACTGATAAAAGTCTGATACTGAATAGATTTGAAATATTCAACTCCTCAAATTTCATTGGGACAGCAACAGAAATAAACCCCAGGTGACATTCATCAAAATATTCCTCCTTGTCCAGGCACAAACCTTAAATTTTTTTTTCAATATGAACGCTTCTGATATTCGAGAAGCCGGCAAATATCATGGATACAAATAAAGAAAGGTACTCCCTATTGAAACAACAGAGAGGTTTGAGAAATTATGAAGATAGACACAAAATGCTGGAGTAACTGAGTGGGACAGGCAACATCTCTGGAATTATGAATGGGCATTGTTAAGTAAATGGCAAGGTGGTGTCAAATTTTATTTTAAATTCACTGGTTCCAAATCTATCAGCTTCACTTTGTTCATGGAATGAATTGCACCTAAACAGTTTACAATCATAGCTTGTGATGAAATGTTCAAAGAGTGAGCTGCTAGGAATTTCAGAGGTTCTGTTTAAATAGTAATCAGGATTTTTTTTTCCCAAATGAGTAAACTTTTAAACAAGTTGGAGTTTCCCAGCTGAATTTTAGACCGTGTGTGGCATGCTGTATGTCCTTCAGTCCAGCTCTATCTAATCTATAAACACAAATGCAATCTTTGGAATTTTGATGGATATTGTTAGTATTAAAAATAAACTAAAAGGCTATACTTTATTATTTTTATTATCATTTAAGGGTAAGTAGCTTTATTATTTTATGTCTCATTCTTGATCCTGGGCTATGTGCCAATTGTGGCTTAAGACACTATTCTGAACCAGCTGCTGATAAACATACGGGAGTAGCCCAAACGCGGTCTGACCTTGCTGCTGCTATGCAGTTCACAATAGCAGCTAAACCCGAAACCAGACATTCAACAGAGTAGGTGAGGGGGAGGGGAGGTGATGGAAATGGAAGGAGGGAGGGGTCAAACTCTGGTTCACCATTTACACATGGTGAAAACATCAGCAAGTCAATGCACTCTGCTACATACATTTAAAGAGGAACAGCTTTATCACGTTAAAGAGCCCAAAACTGTAACATGCTTTATAATCCATTTACGAGATGTTAGAAGTCCTGCTGAAGAGAATTTTAAAGTATTAAGTCCGGATCAGAAGGTTGAGAAAATTATTCCTTTTTAACATTATTTTCATTTGGGTTGTTCAACGGGATCTCGGAATAATATCCCCAAATTACAGGAGGAACTTCACTGGACACCACAAATGTTTCTGTTTCTAATGTTCCATATACTAATCCAAGAATTACAGGTACCAATACTCCAGCCATAATCAATGGCCCATATCTCAACAGCCTAAGTTGAATTAACTTACTTTAATTGTATGCAATTTATTGATAGGATCCCAATTATCATACGATGCATAGCTTGGCTGTTGAGGGACATCTCCCCCAAATGCGTCTCAATAATGATGGAGGCAATATTTGCCACCACTTCCTGCTAGACGCTCGAAGTGGATGATCCATCCCAACTGCCAATGTCTTGGAAGCCAGGCTTCAGCAAACTTTATTCAATCCTCATGCTATTAAGAAAAGACTAAGTGCAAGGCTTACAGTAACAGTCATAGCCACTGACAACATCCTGGTTGCAATGTGAAAACCGTGTACACTTGTTGCAGGCAATCCTCCGGCCTCGCTTTTCAATACAGCTTACAAACATAATAAAATTCCAGGTTTTGTCCAATAAAAGTAAAATAAAGCCATTCTACCTAAATATATCCTGACGGTCAATCAGCAGCAAAGTGATGGAAGGAATTGTTGACAAAGCTATCAAGCATGTACTCACCAAAACCCTGCTCACCAATGCTCATTTGATGCAGCCTGAGCTGGAGACAGAAACCCTGGGCAACATCCAGCAACAGGTTAAGGAATGGCAATTAATATTCGTGCTACATTAGCACCAAACAGTGACCATCTCGACCAAGATGTTACAAAACCATTTCCGTTTGACACTCAATGGCATTGCAGTCACCAAACGCCCTAATATCAACATCCAAGGCACAACATTTGGTCAGAAACATAACCGGATGAGTCACTTAAAAGGTGTAAAACCAGTTTGTAAACCGGGGGCTCCATTGCAACTGATTTTCCTCCTGTCTTCTCAAAGCCTTTCCACTATTTACAAATTATGAATTAGTTCTGGGGTGGCTGGATGGCAAGATGTCACCTTAACATTAGTAAGGTGGCCCCCGGTGTAAACCAGCATCTGTAGTTCCTTCCTACACAAATCACCTTAACATTCACGCTTTCCACTACTTGACTCATTCACAATGTTGGCTGTACCATCTAAAGGATGTGATTGCCAAATCTTCTTCAAAAGGGCTTCACAAGTCCCGTGACTTTACCATATGGGAATGCATAACTGAAAGGGATCTCCCCAACCACATCAGCATCCTAAATTAGAAATATGTTGCCACTTCTGTTTCATCTTTCGGTCAAAATGGTCCAACTCCCTGTTCAACAGCATTGCTGAAGGACATTCAACACAGACTACAACCATTCAGAAGAAGACTCAAATGTCCTTTCCTAAGGGCACTTAAGAATAGCTGGCGATACAGCCTGAGAATGAATTAAACAAATATGAAAACTTGAGAGTTGAACAATCTTACTTATGAGATTTTTAAGTAACAATAAGTCAGATTTGGCCAGTTCACATTTAAATTGTCATTGACTTTGTGTCAATTTAAATAAATTGATAAAGCAAATATCAGGAGATTGTAAACAAAACATAGAATTAGATAACGGAACCAACAACTTTCTGATTAATATTTATCAAAGTCACTAAGGTTAACTGATCATTTAACAATGTATCATATTGATTCTGGAATCTGTCCATGTGTAAACTGAATGACATGCATAAAATTGGTGATTTGTTTTTTGCAGTATTTAAATAACTATATTTACAAAATATGTTTTTGATCATAAATCCCTGGAAGCTTCTAGATTTTGTTAATGGACCAAATCATGAGAGGCTTTATTTAGTTACCATTACACAAAGAGGATGAAGCAATTAATTTAATTTATTGGGCAACTTTTATCCCTCAAAAGACATCACCAAGTAATTTAGCAGATCATCCATTCTATTGTTCTTTGCAACTCAGTGCTGTGTTCCAATTTTATACACACATTAAAAAAAAAATCAAGATTTCAAGTTAATTTAATGATGTAAAACATTTTGTGGCATTTTAAGGATGGCATTAAACAAAACTTTTTATCTTAAAGTAAAACAGCAAGTTAAAAACTCACCATAATGCATGTAGCAATTTCCTTTACTTGGATCAAGCTGGATTGAACGTAAAAAGTACTTTTCGGCTTCTTGTTTCCTGCCCTTTAAATCAATAACAAAATATGAATCTCATTATTATTAATATTAATTTAGACATGAGTATCTCACTGCTTTCAATTTAAAAATATAAGTGCCTAAACAAATATCTGGGCAATTCTGACCTCATTTCATAAGGTCAACCCGTGAAGGAATACATTTTGAATGAGTTCCATTTAAAAATTTAAAATTCTATTCTGTAACTGTTAAACCAATCACCTTTTTCCTATCTTCTAGGTTATATTTTAACTTTTCTGTGTGCACAAACTATATAATTGCTGAATAAATACATGCTATATATTATTCATCTGAGAAAGCAATAGTTTGTAAATTCCATTTCAAAGTCGCAAGCCATCCTGACTTGATAATATATTACAATCTCTTCTATGTCACTTGTTCGAAATATTGGAATTGAATCTGTACCACACCTTCTCCGAGGGATTGAAACAGTTAAAGAAGATGGCACAGTGCCTCTGTCTCAAGGGTAATAGGGGATGGGCAATGAATGCGAGCCTTTCCAGCCATGTTCCCATCTCACAAATTAAATGATGATGGAAACAGAACTGATGCTTCACTGTTATATTTTAATCCAAGGCTAGAATTATGTGTTTCGGTTCAGAGTTCTCTGGATTCTTACTATAAATGGCAGATGTTTCGTGGCATAGTTGGGACCGGGACATATTAAATGAGAAGACATAACTATTAAATGTAAAACATATCAGAAAAAAGCAATATCCACACTGCTCAAACTAATACACTTAACATTTCATCATGCAGCAAGTTCCAGATCATCCTGTCATTTTAAGAGAGATGTTTGCCTCAAGAGAAATAAAATTGGAGTTAATGTATTCCACCAGCCAGCTAGAGATTTTTGGGAAGAAGTCACCTACTGTGAGAAACTATGTGTTAAAACTCCAGAACAAGGGGTCACTGTTTAAGGATAAGGGGGAAGTATTTTAGGACCGAGATGAGAAAATCATTTTTCACACAGTGGTGAATCTGTGGAATTCTCTGCCACAGAAGGTAGTTGAGGCCAGTTCATTGGCTATATTTAAGAGGGAGTTAGATGTGGCCCTTGTGGCTAAAGGGATCAGGGGGTATGGAGAGAAGGCAGGTACAGGATACTGAGTTGGATGATCAACCATGATCATATTGAATGACTCCTGCACCTATTTTCTATGTTTCTATGTTTCTAAAAGGAGAAAGGTTCTGCAAAGATATCAACATAACAATATATAAGCTTCAAACTTTACATAACATAACTAAGATTATTTTCTAATCATTAAACGGGTATTGTCCAGAATGTTGTTGTCTGCGGCTGGTGATTCTGAGGAGAGTCACCAGTCTTCAGCCACCCTGATGGAAATAAACTGCAGACTTCAGAGGTTTAAGAAGTAATGGATGCTTCCAAAGCTGTCACGACATTCCATCAAGACCTGTCTTACTGGGATTCCTCAGCATTACTCTGGGGAAATCACCTCCGAGTTCCTTCACTAGCTCAGATCCAGCACTGAATGTGAGACAGCATTTACTTCATTGGGGATTTGTGGCCCGTGGAATGGGGATAAGTATTTATTTTATTATTTTACCTCGAGGTTAATGCTTAAAATGTGTTTTAAATTGATAGTCATGGAGCCAAACAGTGTGGAAACATTTGGCCCACTACCTCACACTACCCAAAGGGCACTCTTTATTAATCCCATCCTCCAGTATGTGGCCCTTATGCTTCAATGCCTCGGCTCATCAAATGTTCATCTAGATGCCTCTTAGATGTTTTCCCCACCACTCTATTCAGCATAGAGTGGTGGAGAAAGCCAGGTTTCTCCAGGTAGCCACACTCTTTAGGTGTATAATGTCTCCATCAAATTCTCTCTAAATCTATTTCTCCTTACCCATAATCTATATATTCTCGTATTGTTCCTTTCTGATAAGGTTTCTTGATGTTTACCGCTATACTGTTCATAGAAACATAGAAAATAGGTGCGGGGGATACCATTTGGCCCTTCAAGCCAGCACCGCCATCCATTGTGATCATGGCTGATCATCCACAATCAGTAATCCGTGCCTGCCTTCACCCCATATTCCTTGATTCCGCTAGCCCTTAGAGCTCTATCTAACTCTCTTTTAAATTCATGCAGTGAATTGGCCTCTACTGCCTTCTGTGGCAGATAATTCCACAAATTCACAACTCTCTGGGTGAAAAAGTTATTTTCTCATCTCAGTTTTAAATGGCCTCCCCTTTATTCTTAGACTGTGGCCCCTGGTTCTGGACTCCCCCAACATTGTGAACATTTTTCCTGCATGTAGCTTGTCCAGTCCTTTTATAATGTTATATGTTTCTATAAGATCCCATCTCACGTTTCTAAATTCCAATGAATACAAGCCCAGTCTTTCCAATCTTTCGTCATATCACAGTTCCACCATCCCAGGGATTAAACTCATGAACCTATGCTGCACTGCCTGAATAGCAAGGAGGTCCTTCCTCAAATTAAGAGACCAAAACTGCACACAATACGTCAGATGTGGTCTCACCGGGCCCTGTACAACTGCAGAAGGACCACTTTACTGTTCATAATGTCATACACCTCAGTTATTGACCTTAATTGCCCATAACTGATTCCTGGGATGTCAGGACTTTCATATGAGGAAAGACTGGATAGACTTGGCTTGTACTCGCTAGAATTTAGAAGACTGAGGGGGGGATCTTATAGAAACTTACAAAATTCTTAAGGGGTTGGAAAAGCTAGATGCAGGAAGATTGTTCCCGATGTTGGGGATGTCCAGAACAAGGGGCCACAGTCTAAGGATAAGGGGGAATTCCTTTAGGACCGAGATGAGGAAAACATTTTTCACACAGAGAGTGGGTGAGTCTCTGGAATTCTCTGCCACAGAAGGTAGTTGAGGCCAGTTCATTGGCTATATTTAAGAGAGAGTTAGATGTGGCCCTTGTGGCTAAAGGGATCAGGGGGTATGGAGAGAAGGCAGGTACAGGATACTGAGTTGGATAATCAGCCATGATCATATTGAATGGCGGTGCAGGCTCGAAGGGCCGAATGGCCTACTCCTGCACCTATTTTCTATGTTTCTATGACCTCCTTCCATAAAAACCGACCCTGCTTCTCCAGTCTTTCCTCAGACCTACATCACTCCATCCAAGGCAATATAATGGTGAATCTCCTCTGCATCCTTTCCAGTGCCAACATATCCATCCTACAGTGCTAATATGGTTTTAAAACATGAATTTAAAAAAAAAGAATGTTTTGAATTATTTTCATTAATATTTGAACATCATGTTTAAAAGCCCTTAAAGAGTTTCACCACTTTGACACAACATTCCATCCTGCCCTGCAGCCCAGAACATCACACAAACCAGCCTCCCTTTTATTGAAGATAGACACAAAAAGCTGGAGTTCCTTCCTACTACTCCCTTCTATTGACTTAATTTATAACTCACGCTGCCTCGGCAAGGTCAGCAGCACAATCAAGGACGGGTTGCACCCTGGCCACTCCCTCTTCACCCTTCTCCTATCAGGCAAAAGGAATAGAAGTGTGAAAACCCACACCTCCAGATTCAGGGACAGTTTCTTTCTCGACCCGAAACGTCGCCTATCTCCTTCGCTCCTTAGATGCTGCTGCACCCGCTGAGTTTCTCCAGCTTTTTGTGTAACCCTCGATTCTCCAGCATCTGCAGTTTCTTCGTTAACACAGTTTCTTTCCAGCTGTTACTGAATCATCCAGCACAACCAGAGAGCAGAGCTGAACTATTATCTATCTCATTGGTGACCCTCGGACTATCCTTGGTGGGTCTTTGCTGGCTTTATCTTGCACTAAACGTTATTCCCTTATCGTGCATCTGATTATACACTGTAAATGGCTCGATTGTAAACATGTTTTGTCTTTCTGCTGACTGGTTAGCATGCAACAAAAGCTTTTCACTGTACTTTGGTACACGTGACAATAAGCTAAATTAAAACTAAAATAAATATAACCTGTCAGTTTTTGACTTATATTAAAGGCATTCCAGAGATGGAATTCAGCCATACAATGCCTGAGGCCGGTTTGTTATCTGCACTTTGCCACCTGAATCAGGGTGTTTGGGCCTGCAAGACTACCCTTCTGCATTCAACCCAGTTGAGTGTAGGTGGGTGGCGACTTTAGGCAGCGGACTGAATTCAATGTAATCTTACATGTTGTGCTCCCAGAAAAGGTTCCCTAATTCTTTAAAACCAGAGTAAACCTGGTAAAGCTGTAATATTACTGGCTGCTTCAATATCATTGTGAGCTGGGACGTAGGAAACATAAGGAGACAATTACATCCCTTAACCTCCCACCATTTAAGAGTTAAATTAAGCCACCATTTAGTTCATATAAGATAGTAAGGCAGTAAGATAGAGATAGGAAAATAAACAATTGAGAGTGATGGTGAAGTGAGTCCAAGTGTTTTTAAACATACGTTTTAATGAATTGTACTTATTAATTCAATTTTAAGATGATCTTAACTTTGCAAAGTGTGGAATCTTTAAAAAATATTGCATAATACATAAATTGGGATAATTAATTATTACATAGTGAAATGATTAGTTGTATGTGTTTACATAATATTGTATGGTGTGATATTTAAATGTTGTATGTTTAAATGAGCCCTACTGCACTATATTGATGGATTTGCCTTGCACGGATTAATCTTTATTTTGTACAGGGTAGATGTGAACAGACTCAATTATACATTTGGCACATGCAATCATGAATCAGCTTTAAACCAAATTTGACAGATAGTTAAGAATAAGCACGTTGTGTCTGCTGAAACATGGGATTTTAAAACCAATTCATATGCAAGGTAAAAGCTTACACGACACACATGAAAATGTTAAAAGATTATTTGCTGTAAAACGGAAATGTGAAGCACTTGAACTCATGAGCAAATTGCAGGAATGCTTCCTCATCTTACATTAGCTCACAGCAGCAGTGTGGGAACAGTCATTTAATATTCATTATATAAACAAAGTGTTCAATCTAAATGACAATCTTTTGCTATCTTTGTCTATGGATATGTGTTCAATATGAACTCAAATGAGACTGACTTCATGTAACATATAGCCGTGATCTAGGATGCTGCTGTTATGTGCAATGCCTGCTGGTGCGATAATCAGGATTCAATCTAAATTAATTTATTTGTATAACTGTATAGGCACTATTCAAATCATGTATTTTTGAGCTATTGTTTCTGAGCAATAAAGGAACACACATTTTTTTGAAGTACATGCACAGGATGCAGTGAATTAAAGCCTGGAATGACTCAGAGCCAAACCAAAATAATAAACTAGGCAATGAGGTCATATCTTTGGTTTGCCAGTTCTGCTCAAATGTTATTATGCCTCGCTATTATAGTAAGACCTAATAATACTATATTAGCTAACCTTCAGACACAAAGTCTTGTCTATCATTTCAGGTGGTGTAAAATATCCCTCTGCACCATTCAAATGGAGTTCTCTTGGTGTCTGGCCAGTCAATTAGCCCTCCAGCAACACCAAAACAGATTAATTGATCTCTTGTTTTATTATTGATTATGGAACCAAGTTGGTTGCCTCATTTCTTACAAAATGTTAACCATATCTATGGCTGTAATATGTTTTGGAATATACTGAAGTTGTGGAAGACATTTTTTTCTCTGCCATTCTTTGCTTTCATTTTGCCACATTTATTTTCAAATGGTTGCTGTGATGTGTATTTATAGTTATAGTTCTATCAGCAAGGACACGACCAACACATCGGGGCATGTGTTCGATATTTACAGCCACAAATTCAGATAAAAGACAGCAGAAGCAGAGTCACGATGGATTTGTGAAAATGAAATCAAGTTGGATTAATATATTGAAGTTCTTAGATAACTAGTAGGAGTCTGGCACCTGGCACCTTGTACTCAGAATAACGGATAGGGCATTGACGACTGAGATGAAGAGAGATTTCTTAATTCAAAGGGTGGTGATAATTTGGAATTCTCTATTCTAGTGAGGACTATTTTCTAAATGGGGAGATAATCCAGAAATCGGAAGTGCAAAGGGCCTTGGGGGTGCTGGTGCAGGATTCCCAAAAAGTTAATCTGCAAGTCAAATCTGTAGTAAAGAAGGCAAACGCAATGCTAGCATTTATTTCAAGAGAGCTAGAATACAAAAACAGGGATGTAATGCTGAGGCTCTTTAGGTGCTGGTCAGACTGCATTCGGAGGACCCTTTGGACCCTCTGGGTTTACAAGAATGATCCCAGGAATGAGTGGGTTGAAGAAGGGTCTCGACCCGAAACGTCACCCATTCCTTCTCTCCAGAGAAGCTGCCTGTCCCCAGCTGAGTTACTCCAGCTTTTTGTGTCTATCTTCGGTTTAAACCAGCATCTGCAGTTCCTTCCTGCACATGAATGGGTTAACATATGATAAGCATTTGATGGCACTGGGCCTGTACTTATGCAGTGTAAAGGAATGTAATAGAAACGTAGCGAATAGTGAAAGGCTTGGATATAGTGGATGGGGAGAGGATGTTTACACTAGTAGGAGGGTCTGGGACCAGGCATCACAGCAGCAGAATTAAAGGACATACCTTTAGGAAGGAGATGAGGAGGAATTTATTTAGTCGGAGGGTAGTAAATCTGTGGAATACTTTGCCACAGAGGCTGTGGAGGCCAAGTCAATGGATACAGTGGCTTGCAAAAGTATTCATACCCCTTGAAATTTTCCTCATTTTGTCACGTTACAACCACAAACGTAAATGTATTTTATTGGGATTTTATGTGATAGACCAACACAAAGTGGTGCATAATTGTGAAGTGGAAGGAAAATGATACATGGTTTCCAAATTTTATTACAAATAAAAAACTGAAAAGTGTGGCGTGCAAAAGTATTCAGCCCCCCTGAGTCAATACTTTGTAGAACCACCTTTCGCTGCAATTACACCTGCAAGTCTTTTGGGGTATGTCTTTACCAGCTTTGCACATCTAGAGACTGAAATTTTTGCCCACTCTTCTTTGCAAAATAGCTCAAGCTCAGTCGGATTGGATGGAGAGCGTCTGTGAACAGCAATTTTCAAGTCTTGCCAGAGATTCTCAATTGGATTTAGGTCAGGACTTTGACTGGGCCATTCTAACACATGAATATGCTTTGATCTAAACCATTCCATTGTAGCTCTGGCTGTATGTTTAGGGTTGTTGTCCTGCTGGAAGGTGAACCTCCGCCCCAGTCTCAAATATTTTGCAGTCTCTAACAGGTTTTCTTCCAAGATTGCCCTGTGTTTGGCTCCATCCATCTTCCCATCAACTCTGACCAGCTTCCCTGTCCCTGCTGAAGAAAAGCATCCCCACAGCATGATGCTGCCACCACCATGTTTCACAATGGGGATGGTGTGTTCAGGGTGATGTGCAGTGTTAGATTTCCACCACACATAGCGTTTTGCATTTATGCCAAAAACTTCAATTTTGGTCTCATCAGACCAGAGCACCTTCCTCCACGTGTTTGCTGTGTCCCCCACATGGCTTGTGGCAAACTGCAAACGGGAGTTCTTATGGCTTTGTTTCAACAATGGCTTTCTTCTTGCCACTCTTGCATAAAGGCCCGATTTGTGGAGTGCACCACTAATAGTTGTCCTGTGGACAGATTCTCCCACCTGAGCTGTGGATCTCTGCAGCTCCTCCAGAGTTACCATGGCCCTCTTGGCTGCTTCTCTGATCAATGCTCTCCTTGTCCGGCCTGTCAGTTTAGGTGGACGGCCATGTCTTGGTAGGTTTGCAGTTGTGCCATACTCTTTCATTTTCGGATGATGGATTGAACAGTGCTCCCTGAGATGTTCAAAGTTTGGGATATTTTTTTATAACCTAACCATGCTTTAAACTAGTCCACAACTTTATCCCTGACCTGTCCGGTGTGTTCCTTGGGCTTCATGAAGCCCAAGGAACATTGTTTGTTCACTAATTTTCTCCCACAAACCTCTGAGGCCTTCACAGAACAGCTGTATTTATACTGAGATTAGATTACACACAAGTGGACTCTATTTACTAATTAGGTGACTTCTGAAGGCAATTGGTTGCACTGGATTTTATTTAGGGGTATCAGAGTAAAGGGGGCTGAATACTTTTGCACGCCACACTTTTCAGTTTTTATTTGTAAAAAGATTTGAAAACCATGTATCATTTTCCTTCCACTTCACAATTATGCGCCACTTTGTGTTGGTCTATCACATAAAATCCCAATAAAATACATTTATGTTTGTGGTTGTAACGTGACACAATGTGGAAAAGTTCAAGGGGTATGAATACTTTTGCAAGCCACTGTATTTCTAACGCAGAGATAGATAGATTCTTGATTAGTATGGGTGTCAGGGATTATGGGGAAAAGGCAGGAGAATAGGGTTAGGAGGGAGATATAGATTAGCCATGATTTAATGGCGGAGTAGACTTGATGGGCCGAATGGCTGAATTTTGCTCCTATCAGTTATGATCCTGGAGACCCTGGTGGCCCAGTCTGAGTGCCTTCAAAATCTTTTGTTGATTATTACTGTATAGTTAAAAAAAAGATAAGGGATCTAGAAATGGTAAGGTAGAAGGAACTGAGGCAGAAGGTCAACAGAGTTGAAGGCCCAATATCCATATCCTAACTCCCATCTCCAATTTAGAATATTGTGTACCAATTCTTGTTGCCCATTACAGGAAGGATGTGGAGATTTTGGAGAAATAGAAGAAAAGAGCCTCAGCATTACATCCCTGTGCAGCATAGGTTCACAATGTTCATTCCCGGGATGGCAGGACTGACATATCATGAAAGAATGGGTCGACTGGGCTTGTATTCATTTAGAAGGATAAGAGGGGATTTTATCGAAACATATACAATTTTTAAGGGATTGGACAGGCTAGATACAGGATGTTGGGGGGAGTCCAGAACTAGAGGTCACAGTTTAAGAATAAGGGGTAGGCCAATTAGGACTGAGATGAGGAAAAATCTCTTCACCCAGAGAGTTGTGAATTTGTGGAATTCTCTGCCACAGAAGGCAATTGAGGCCAATTCACTGGATGTTTTTTTTTCAAGAGAGTTAGACTTAGCTCTTAGGGCTAAAGGAATCAAGGGATATGGGGAAAAAGCAGAAACGGAGTACAGATTTTAGATGATCAGATTGAATGGCAGTGATGGCTCGAAGGGCCGGATGGCCTACTCCTGCTCATATTTTTCTATGTTTCTAAAACGAGCAGAAGCAGTTTACCAGAATGCTGCCTGGTTTAGAGAGTATTTGCTGTATAGCGAGATTAGACAAACTTTGATTGTATTCTCTTGAGCGTTGGAGGTTGAGGGGAGACTTGAGAGAAATATATATAAAGTTATGAATTATATTGACAGAGTAGATGGTTTGAACCTTTTTTTACCTCATGCTGGACATATCAAGGACTAAAATGTGTATTTCTAAAGTCAGAGAAGCTGGGCAATCTGGTGGGTGGGTGTCTAAATGTGACCAGATAAATTTGACATCTACACTATAATGCCTCATTGATAATTCAGGTACATCCAAACCTCCTCTGGAGTAGTTCGACAATAATTCAGATGCTTGAAAATGATGTACAATTAAACTGTTGTCCCTTTGGAAGTCTAACATCTTAACTTCCACAACTAGCTGAGATGTCAAATTAATTTAAGAGCATATGTCCAGATGAAATGGGCCATACAAGCTAGGTGTACCAATTCCCTTTGAACTCTGGGCCTCTGTGATTTTAAAGACTCGAAACTGGGCAGCACTTTGAAACAATCTACCAGATGAAATAACAATATTTGCACAATGCCACTGCTTTGGAATCACAATGCAAAGAGGAGCCATTCCTACACCATATGTGACTTCTTGTCAATGATAGATCAGTTACCAGGGCTCACCACGGGGAGGTCGACAACTTGAGCCCCTTTGGACAACAACCAGAGTCAGCAGCAACTGCAACTTCAGCAGTAGCTAGCACGATCCCAATTACTCACTGTTACAGCACTACCCATCGCCCCTTCAGAAATGCAGCCTGACACCAACCCGGAACACGTGCCCTCTTCAGGGCAGGCAACTCCAGAAGCCATACGGGCCGGTATCACCATGCTGCAACTGAATGTGGAAGGCCTTACCAAGGCTAAGATCTCCCTCATTGAACACTTATCACAGACTCATAAACCCACCGCAATCCTTCTCCAAGAGACCCATATAAGCGATAGCACCCGACTGAAGATTCCTGGATTTACTTTAGCCGCACACACTGGCAGCGACATCCATGGGATTGCCACCTTCATCAGAACCACAGCAAAATGGAGAGCAATTGCTTCCTCTCACCCAGACTCCAATTTGGAATGGGCAGCAACTGAAGTAGAAGGTGTTACTGTCATCAACACCTACAAGCCCCCCACATCACGGCTACATGCAGACTCCATCCCAATGTTTGATTCTCCCTGCATATACTCGGAGACTTCAATTGCCGCAGCACAACATGGGGATATACATCATCAAACCCCGATGGTCTCGCCCTCGAGGACTGGTCCTCTGCATCCGGTGCACAACTCCTGCATGATTCCAAGCAACCAGACAGCTTTCGTTCTGGCAGATGGAATACTACCTCCAACCCAGACCTAGCCTTTGCCAACCTGAATGGCCCCTTACCCAGTCGGATTGTCCTGGACCCCTTCCCCAGATCACACACATAGACCATCGCTGATAATCCCAGACAACCCACATACAGCAATTCACAACACAGTGAAGAGAGGAACTTCAGAAAGGCCAAGTGGGACCAGTTCACAAAGCTTATGGACTCGGGCACCAATAGTCCCCCTCCATCCTCTCCTAACCCGGAATTAAGCAGCCTGTGCAAACTCCTGACCCAGGACCCGACAGTAGCACACATCACACACGCGGTTGTCGACAGAGATACACCAGACCTGGGACGAAGAGAGACACACACACAGTTCTTGCACTGAACCTGGTGAAGAGGCAGCCACCAAGGCATCACATCTCACAGACTAGACAGAGAGGGAGAGAGAGAGAGACAGTCACAGGCATTGACACACACTCAAGCAGACAGGCAAAAGCTTTCACCGCCTCACAAGAAGCTCAAGATCATCACAATGCAGTGACAGCAAACGCCATTGCTGAGCAGCACCACTTCAAGAACGCGAATTAAGACAGCCTCTGAGGGCTACGCAGGGCAAGCCCGACAGACGGCACACATCTCAGCCATTTTCTCACTGATGAACTCGCCTCTGCTATAAGCAGCTGAAGAGTGGAGAAGGCCCAGGACACACACACACCCGACTTGGTACACAAATGCCTTGACTGGCTCCAGGCACACACACAATCCATCCCTAAGATATGGCGGAGAGGCAACCGATCGCTCTGCCAAAGCCCAACAAACTCACAGACGACCCACTACCGACCCATCTCACTCCTTTGCGTCCCCTTCAAGCTCCTGGAACGTCTTCCTGAGCCCGGGAACCAGCGTAGACACCACACAGATTCACAGATAGAACAAGCAGGCTTCCGCCGTGAGAGACACAGCACTGTTCATCAGATCGTAAAGCTCACTGACGGACATAGAGGACGGCTTTGGAGAAACGGATAAGTCGACCGGCGTTCCTGGTGGACAGCAGCATTACGACACAGTATGGCACCCATTCCTTAAACTCCTCAGAACTATCCCCGATCGTCAACTAGTGCGGTTTATTGCCAACACCCTAGCCAACCGCATTGTGTGTGTCTATCTCAAGACAAGCGGGACAGCATCTGCAGTTCCCCCAAGACGCCTGAGGAACGGCCCCCAGGGGGGGTTCAGTACTGGCCCCCATGCATTCACACATCTACATCAGCGACCTACCTTCAACAACATCACAGAAGTATGGCTACGCTGATGACCTTGCTCTTCTAAGCTTCTCCGACAGATGTGAGACAGAGTGAAGCTCACGGGGACATGGCAGAACTAGGCAAGACCTGGAGACATGGAGGCTGAAATGCTGGAGTAACTACTGCGGGACAGCCTTCCATCTCAGCACCAGGAAAGCTCACCGCCAACTCGTACCACTCTATGGGTCCTTCTACTCCAACATACCTCGGGGTTAAAACTAGATCGCAGTTGACATTTTGTGTCTATCACCTTGAGTCACTGAGAGCCAAAAGATCATCAGAAATAAAGTTCGCCACGGGTCACTCATGGGGAGAACGCATCTAAACCCTTCGCACGGAGCCCTACGCCCTTATACAGTGCTGCCGAGTTAAAGCATGGTTTCAGGAGTGTTTACACACGCAAGCTTGATACCACACTCAATGAGACATTGAGGAAAAAATCATCATGTGTCTGATTTTTTCACTTAACAGAGTTTCCCTGTGTTACTGCCGTTAGCGCCACGAGTCGATAACCCACAGTTGAACAAAGCCTCAATGGACCCAACGTTCCCGCTACGTGATCACCAACGAGTACTCCAACCCGGGGTCATCGTGGGCAACTCGCCAGTGAGACAGGGGCCCTTTTACATATTAACTTCCGACAACTAGAGCATGGAGATGTCAACACCCAATTAATTTAAAACATATGTTGCCACCTGATGAAATGGGCCATACAAGCTAGGTTGGGCGTACCAATTCCCTTAACATGAACTTGGGGACTGCTCAGCAGCCTGTGATTTGGATAACCAGACTCGAAACTGTAATCCAGCACTTTGAAACAGATACCACTACCAGATGAAATAACAATATTTGCACAATGCCACTGCTTTGGAATCACAATGCAAAGAGGAGCCATTCCTACACCATATGTGACTTCTTGTCAATAATTGATCACCATTCCCATACTAAAATTAATAGCTTTTATTTATTTAAATGTTTATTTAAATATGTGTTTGTCTGTTATTGTTACATATTCCGAAAGCAGCTCCACGATATTTTAAGTAGTAAACCATCTGACTATAGAAAATTTGAAAATATTAAGTAACTCATAGTTCAGACACAAGTAATGAAGGTAAACACCAGGATCTGAAGAATTTCTTTCAAGAACCTTTTCCCAGATGTGCAAACTCACAACGGGCAAGTTCTGAAATATAAGTTGTATAAAGACAGCATAATAGTAATAAGGTCAACTCACGGTGAGAGCTAGAAGTTTCCCAAACGTGAGGTGGGCAGGGATATGATCAGGCTTGGATCGCAAGGACTCCATGTACCAATACTCAGCCTCTGTCAGTTTGTTCAGTCTCATATAGGCTTCACCTATTGATGCAGACAGAGGACAAAAGAAGGAGGAAGGTTTAACGATACTCTCAATCATGGCAAAAAAAAGAGCATCTAACTTCTATGTTTTTGTTAAAATATGACAGATTTAACAAATGGGTGTATTCCGCTGAACGGAACAGTCTAGTGTAAGGTACTTTGATGTCCAGTTTGAGTAATGACCTTTTGAAACATAACCAGGCTGACGAGAAGTATAAATGAAGCGTGTCACCAATGAGACAACTCCTCCAAAGCCCGATTCAGCCCAAGACTAATATATTGCAACAGGTAGGAGGCCAACATTCCCAGAAATACATTAATCTAACATCACATTCCAGAAAAAGCAAAGCAGCCTGAATGAGGAGACAACTCTAATGGTTGCTTGGGGCTTGGCTTAAACTTAAAAGGACATATTTAAATCTACAGACACAGTGTTTGTTTTTAAGTAGTGGAATTGTTTGAACTATATTTACTACTCTCCATATAGTTTTTTTTAATGATATGTCTGTCCTTAACAAGGGAGTTATTAGCCACCAACACAATTTTTAAATATTTCTTTGATACCATTTAAAAGAAATCCAACAGTTTAAGATAAATTACGTTTTCGAACAATAATATTTTCCCTTGGACAAGAGGTTTTCATAGTCTTCCAACAAGTGATAATCTAAGAAAGCTTTGTGGCATGATAATAAATTTGCAATATGCTTTGACTCATCTGGCAGCTAAAACAAACCGATTCTGTGGGTTAAAAATCCAACCAAATAGAAATGTGTCTGTATCGTTACATGAACCAGTATAAGATTGACTCTAGTTGTTTTTAACAAGCAGTTTTACTGTGGTACTTTGACTAATATAACAAGAATTGATTTTTTTCACTGTTTAATAAGTAGCATATGTTGTGCTCGACATTGCAATTTTAATATTACCCGATTTGTGTCTCAAGAGTTTGATTTTAATTGAGAGATTCATCAGTTTAAAATTTTCCTGAGGTTCTCCTCCAGAGCCATTTCCATAAGATGATATGGCTACACTGAGCTAGTTAAGACAAAAAGCTGCTTTACAGCAATTGATTGGAGCCTAAGCTTTCAGACCACAGATCGTGGTAAAGTTAGAAGGGGGCTCGCAATTATTTGAAAAAATGAATAGTTTTATACAATGTTTATAATTATGGTGGAGAATGTGCGTAGAGGGGAGGTGGGGGGGAGGGAAAAAAACTCTCTGAAGTGGGGTGTAACAAAAATAGTTTTAAAGCCCCTGGAGTGGAGAGATGGCATTCTCCAGACTGACAATGTTCAACAGTCATTTACAAAACAGAATTGCTGGGGATGCATTCACAGGCAGCAAGACTAAGAGTGTTATGGAGTCACATCAATATAACTTTAAAGGAATGAAATTTGACAGCAAAGAAAAAAATCATTGGTACTATAGAGAACATTTAACATCATTGACGAGAGATCAATGACTAGTCATGTTTGCTTTGGTGCATGTGACGGGTATTACAAGACATGAAATGATACACTCACCCATCATGTTATATAAGCTCTGTGGTGCAAACTGTTTTGGCATCTTCTGTATTGCTTCCTTGTAGACAAGTAGTGCATCCTGCAGCGAGGAAAGGGAACTGTTGCAGTGAACACATTTATTCAAAAACACGCACAAAGACAGGAGGTGTGGAATGAGATTCCTTTCCCCACAATTTTTCTCTTTTCCTCTGGTCTCACCAGACTACATAAAATAATTGCAATCAAAAGGTTGGATAAAAAACATTCTCTTGGCCTTGAACTAATCCATCAACAAAAAAGCTATCAAGCAATGACGATCCTTTTTAATTTTCTAATGAAAGGCTTTGCATGAAATATTAACCTGATCTCACCAATTTTGACAGGTCTGCTGTGTTATCCATCAATTTTGGCTTTTACATTAAATGCAATATAGTGCCTGGTCTGGTTGAGGTGACACATAGTTTTGATATAACTGAAAAGGACTCAAAGGACACAAAGTGCTGGAGTGACTCCGTGGGTCAGACGGCATCTCTGGAGAACATGGATAGGTGATGTTTTGGGGTGGGACCTTTCTTTAGACTGTGTCAAGGTTTAGGATTCTCTGGCCTTTCTTCACTATACTCCACTGGAATTTGAGACAGGATGAGAGTATCACAAATGGCTAAATAAATTATATTTGTATCTTATATAGTTAAAAAGGGGTGATGTTATTGAAACAAGATCCCGAGAGGGCATGGTAGGGTACATGTTGAAATATGCTGGGCCCATTGCTCTTTGTCATCTATACTAGCAATCTGGATGAGAATGCATACAGCTTGACAATTATGTCTGTAGATGATACTAAAATAGGTTGCATCATAGTGAAAATGGTTATCAAGTATTTGAGTAGGATATGATCAGTTGGGCATGTGGGCAAACAGGAATTATAATTTAAATCAGTTAAGGGTATAATGTTTTGCACTATGGGAAGCCAAACCAGAGCAGGACCTTCACAGTAGGTGGTAGGCCCTGGGGGATGTTCCAGAGCAAAGGGATGTAGGAATACAAGTACATAATTTCCTGGAGGTAGTGGTGCAAGTAGATAGGGTGGTGAAGAAGGCTTTTGGCATACTGGTCTTCACCAATCATGGAATTAAATATAGAGGTTGGGATGTTCTAGGTGAACGTGGAGCACTGCGTTCAGTTTTGGTCATGCTGCTAGAGAAAATATGGCACTAAGCTGGAAAGCGTGCAGAGAAGATTTACGAGGAATTTGCCGGGACACGAGGGCTGGAGCTATAAGAAGAGGATGGGCAAAGGTTTATTCCTTTGAGTGCAAGAGGCTGAAGGGTGATCTTATATAGTCATGAGGGGAATAGATAGGGTGAATGCACTTAGACATTTTCCCAGGCTAGGGAAATCAAAATACTAGTGGCCATAGATTTAAGGTGAGAGGGGAAAGGTTTAATAGGAACCTGAGGGGAAAATGTTTATACAGAGGGTGGGTGGGTATATGAAATGAACAGCCAGAGGAAGTAGTTGAAGCAGATACAATAATAACATTTAAAAGTAATTTGGATAGGTTTATGATGGAAAAGGTTTAAAGGGACGAAATGCATGAATATGGAACAAGCTGAGATAGGGCATAATGATCAGCATGATCGAGTTGGGCTGAAGGGCCGGTTTCCATTCTGTATGACTCTATGATCCTATGTCTACTCGTCAAAGAATATCAGATGAGGATAGTTACAAGGTTAGGGTTGGTCGTTTAAAAATGAAGTGAGTACAGGGTAGTGAATCTCTGGAATTCTCTACTCTGGCTTGATCATTGGGTAATTAAAAGAAAAAGTAGAAATTTTATTGAACGACATGGAGTGGATGTTCTGAGAGGATCTGACACAGATGAGAGGAGACCCGAGTCTGATCAGCCATGATCGTCCTGCATAGGCTTGAGGGGCTAAGTGGACAATTCTACTGCTCAGGTGATAAAGAAGGCGTACATCATGCTTGTCTTTACTGTTCAGGTCATTGAGTATAAAAGTTGGGAAGTCATACCACAGCTTCATAAAACTTTTGAGAGGGATATTTGGAGTATTGTGTGGAGTTCTGGCCTCTGCATTATTGAAAGGATATGGGTGCTTTCAAGACAGTGCAAAAGAGGTTCAGCAGCTTGTCACCTGGATTCAAAAGTACTAGCTATAAGGAGAGGTTGGGCAATCTTAAATTGTTTCGACTTGAGCATGCGTTGAGGAGTGACATGATAGAAGGATAGAAAATTGATGCAGACTCTGGCTAAATCAGGCCATGGAAACCTTTGCAGGAAACCATCTCGGAGAAAGAAAATTCAGTTGCATCCAAAAAATAACACCTCCAGGAGAGCTGGACTCCTTTGGGGGTAACATTGGTGAGTCATCTTAGATGTTTGTACTCACGTTGTAGGAAATGGACATGAATCTCCTGACTCAGAAGTGAGAGTACTGAGCCACAACCACAGATGACCCTATTAGACATTTCATATAAATTATTTTAATATGGGCGTTTGAAAGGAGTTGTTTTTCCAGACACCACCGCAGCAGGTTGACCATTGCTAAAGGCAATAGCCAACAAGACTAGAAGGAAGTCGTGGTTTTTAATAGTGCAAAACAAGTGCTGATTCATGAGCAATCTGTGGTCATTCAGGAGATGGTTAGCATCCTGGTATTGACGCATTTCCTTAATTTCTACCAGTCTTTGAAAAATATTTTGTAACGAGTCAGCAAAGAGGTGGATGTCAAGGGCAGAATCATTGCTTATTCAGAGTAAGGTTGTGAATTTACACCCAGTATAATGGCCAATGAAAGGGTATCTACCTTGGTTTCAATAATTCAAAGTAACATTAGCAAATTTGCAGATGACACAAAGCTGGGTGGCAATGTGAACTGTGAGGAGGATGCTATGAGAATGCAGAGTGACTTGGACAGGTTGATGGAGTGGACAGATGAAGTTTAATGCGGATAAATGTGAGGTTATCCACTTTGGTAGCAAAAACAGTAAGGCAGATTACTATCTAAATGGCGTCAAGTTGGGAAAAGAGGAAGTGCAACGGAATCTGGGGGTCCTTGTACATCAGTCTATGAAAGTAAGCATTCAAGTACAGCGGGCAGTGAAGAAAGCAAATGGCATGTTGCCTTTATAACAAGAGAGTGGTGAGTCTGTGGGATTCTCTGCCTCAGAGGGCGGTGGAGGCCGGTTCTCTGGATACTTTCAAGAGAATGCTAGATAGGGCTCTTAAAAATAACGGAGTCAGGGGATATGGGGAGAAAGCAGGAACGGGGTACAGATTGGGGATGATCAGCCATGATCACATTGAATGGCGGTGCTGGCTCGAAGGGCCGAATGGCCAACTCCTGCACCTATTGTCTATTGTCTAATATCTGAATTCTACCTTTATCAAATTCAGTGTACACACAATCTGCTGTGGAATTACACAATTTATAACCCCAACCAAACAACCCTTAAATAAGTCTGAAGAAAGGTCGAGACCTGAAACGTCACCCATTCCTTCTCTCCAGAGATGCTGCCTGTCCCGCTGAGTTACTCCAGCATTTTGTGTCTACCTTTGGTGTTGACCCTTAAATAAGGGTAGGTTTCAGCTTTCGAGGAGATATGAAACAGATGATGGCCCAACATTACACATCCTCACTGTGGAAGTTATGAACTTCTGAACCATTCACTTCTGTCACACCCCCTTTTGTGGAGGTGCTGCCACATATTCTCACTCTCACTCTTAACTCTACCTCAATTGGTTATTCTGTCATTGCACTTCAGTTACTTTTTGCACTATTTCAGATTGCACTACAATCGTAGCACCTTTCTGCAGTTTTGCACATGCTGTTGCATTTACAGTTGCATCTATTATTATCATGTACACTTTGTACTCTATGCGCTTCTTACGAACAAGGAATTTCACTGCACTCTGGTGTACAGTATGTGATAATGATTCTCAACATGGTACAATATAAATAGCAGGACTTTGTGTACCTAAACAGAGAAATCTTGGTGTTGCATCCTTATAGACAAAACAAAATGCTGGCAGGGCAAGATAAACAGATGAGTAAAAATATAAAAATACTTTGCTTGTATGTTCTTTGACTCAGTCGACAGATCAAAGAGCTCATAATGGAACTTTATAAATCACTGGTTAGTCATGAGATGTTACCTAATTTCAGCACAACACTGCAGGGAAGATATAAACAATTCAAAATGGTGTAGAGGATGTGTGGTAGGACGTTACTAGTGATGAGTGACTTTGGTTATGACAAGGGATTAGAAGGTTAATCCTGTTCCAAGAGATGATTCAGTGGTGATTTAACACAGGATGCGATCATTTGATAGAAAAATTAAGAACAACTATTTCTACCATTGAAGAGCACAACATTCAGAAGTCAACACCATCCAGGGTAGAGCAGCCCAGTTGACCAATGCCATCTGCCATCTGCCATCCTAACTATTAATTGCCTCGACCACTGGTATAACCTAGCTGCAGTGTGCACCACCTACCAAAAGAAATGCAGTCATTTGTCCTGGCTGTTCTAACAGCAGCTCCCAAAACCTTTAACCAGATGATGGAGGGCATTAGATACATGGGAACTCAAGTCACCATCACCCAAACCTAGAATTATACCAGCTGTCCTTCACAGGGCTTCTATTATACAACTCCCTCTTCATCTGCATTATGGGAGTACCTTCATGAGAAAGACAAGAGTCAAGAGGGATTTATTGTCATATGTATTAAAATGGAACAATAAAATGTGTCTTTACACCAGCATGCAGTGCTTCAAGAAGGTGGCTAACTATCAGGGACAATTGGGAACGGGCAATAAATGCTGGTCTGGCTGCTGATCCACAGTACACAAAAATTAACATTAATAAAGGTATATTTAAAATAATAGGCAAAAAGATCTAGAGTGGACCTGAGGAGGAGGCTGAGCATGAGTTTATTATGGGGAACAAGGAAATGGTAGATGAGTTGAACAGGTACTTTGGATCCGTCTTCACTAAGGAGGATACAAACAATCTTCCTGATGTACGAGTGTCCTGAGGATCTGGAGTGACGTAGGAACTGAAGGAAATCCATATTAGGCAGGAAATGATGTTGGGTAGACTGATGGGACTGAAGGCTGATATATTCCCAGGGCCTGATGGTCTGCATCCCAGGGCACTTAAGGAAGTGGTTCTAGAAATCGTGGATGCATTGGTGATCATTTTCCAACGTTCTATAGATTCAGAATCAGTTCCTGTGGATTGGAGAGTAGCTAATGTTAACCCACTTTTTAAGAAAAGTGAGAGAGAAAACAGGGAATTATAGACCAGTTAGCTTGACATCGGTGGTGGGGAAGATACTGGAGTCAATCATAAAAGATGAAATAACAGCACATTTGGAAAGCAGTAACAGGATCGGTCCGTGGATTTACGAAAGGGAAATCATTCTTGACTAATCTTCTGGAATTTATTTGAGGACGTAACAAGGAAAATGGACAAGGGAGAGCCAGTGGATGTAGTGCATCTGGACTTTCAGGAAGCATTTGATAAGGTCCCACATAGGAGATTAGTGGGCAAAATTAGGGCACATGGTATTGGGGGCAGAGTGCTGACATGGATAGAAAATTGGTTGGCAGACAGGAAACAATGAGTAGGGATTAACGGGTCCCTTTCAGAATGGCAGGCAGTGACTAGTGGGGTACCGCAAGGCTCGGTGCAGGGACTGCAGCTATTTACAATATATATCAATGATTTAGATGAAAGGATTTAAAGTAACATTAGAACATTTGCAGATGACACAAAGCTGGGTGACAGTGTGAACTGTGAGGAGGATGCTATGAGAATGCAGGGTCACTTGGACAGGTTGGGTGAGTGGGCAGATGCATGGCAGATGCAGTTTAATATGGATAAATGTGAGGATATCCACTTTGGTAGCAAAAACAGGAAGGCAGATTATTAGTTAAATGGTGTCAAGTTGGGAATAGGGGAAGTACAACAGGATCTGGGGGTCCTTGTTCATCAGTTAATGAAAGTAAACAAGCAGGTACAGCAGGCAGTGAAGAATGTGAATGGCATGTTGGCCTTCATAACGAGAGGAGTTGAGTATAGGAGCAAATAGGTCCTTCTGCAGTTGTACAGGGCCCTAGTGAGACCACATCTGGAGTATTGTGTGCAGTTTTGGTTCCCTAAATTGAGGAAGGACATTCTTGCTTTTGAGGGAGTGCAGTGCAGGTTTACAAGGTTAATTCCCGGGATGGCTGAGAGAATGGAGCGGCTAGGCTTGTATACTCTGGAGTTTAGAAGGATGAGAGTGGATCGGACACGCTAGAGGCAGGAAACATGTTCCCGATGTTGGGGGAGTCCAGAACCAGGAGCCACTGTTTAAGAATAAGGGATAAGCCATTCAGAACGGAGATGAGGAAACACTTTTTCACACAGAGAGTTGTGAGTCTGTGGAATTCTCTGCCTCAGAGGGCGGCGGGGGCCACTTCTCTTTCAAAAATAGCAGAGTCAGGGGATATGGGGAGAAGGCAGGAACGGGGTACTGATTGTGGATGATCAGCCATGATCATATTGATGGGCGGTGCTGGCTCGAAGGGCCGAATGACCTACTCCTGACCTATTGTCTATTGTCTATTAAGAGAATTGATTCTGAGAGTTGTGTGGTCTAACCGAGAAGGAGGAATGGAATTTCATCAAAAATTTGGTGAAGTAATAATGGTTTAATAATTGTGTAATTGAGACACAATTACATATCAGCAAACAGGCTTGATATGGGGCGATGTACATTTATTTGCTGAAAAGAAAACCAGCAGAGTAAGCGTAGGTTAATTTGCCTCTTGCACAGTGTTTTAATGAAATACTCAAAATAGCCATTTCACATTGATAAACATAAATTTTGTGATAAACTCTGTCTCCCATTTTTTCACTCCTTCTAAAATTATTTCTTTGTTTGTGGTACGTTCAGCAGGTACACTTTAATCTAATCCAGTGACTCTTTAACTTTGGGTAAGTACAGTGTTGTATTTAATTTGTGATGGATTGTTTAAAGATATCTTTGCAGGATTATCCAGATAAACTGGAGAGTTTTGTTCAGAAATGGATTCTGCTGAAAGATGAGAGACAGGCACCACATTGCCCATGAGAGAAGTTAGCAGCAGCCACTTACTAAAATGGTTCCAGGGATGAGCGATTTCAGCTAAATGGAGAAACTGAAGTTATATTCAGAACAAAGAGGTTTGAGTGGAGATTTATTAGAGGTGACAAGGCCTTCATGGGTTTAGTTAGAGTGAAGAGTTTCCATCAATGGGTGATTTAAGGATCGAGAGACACACATTCATAGCGATAGACACATTACTGGGGAACGTGATGAAAATGTTTGTACACAAAGAGTGGTATAATCTGGAACTCAAAATGGTAAAACAGAGCCATCAAGATCTTTCAAATTGGATTTGGATAAGCACAGTGGGAAATCATTTGCACAGAAAGAGGATGAAACCTGCAAGGTTGGTCTCCAAAGAACTGAGGTTAGCTTAGTCTTCGCTGATCTTACAAAAGCCTTCAACTCCATCAACCCAAAGGTTTGTGATAATTCTCTTCAAATGTTGTTGCCTTGTATATCCAGTCAAATTGGGCAACAGCCATGCAATGATGTGTTAGGAATGAATCTAATCGATGCGTCTTCTGATGATCCAATCCCAATGCAGACTCAACATGACTGTTGTCACGCCAAACCCCATCTCAATCTTCCTCATTCCAACATAGGACCCCATCTTCAACAACTTCATCTTGGAGTGCAGTTAATCTACAGGACAAATGCTGAAACTTTATAACTCTTCTCCAGAACCAAGGTCACTCCAATTTCAGTCATTAAACTGCAAAATGCAAATGGCATCTGTGTATATCACGCTGAGAGACACAACTCCAGGTCATCACTGAGGTGTTCACTGAAACTGACTTGAGTGAATGAAAATCAGATGAAAATCAGTAAAATCAAGGATCTAATTGGACTCACTCTCTAAGCTGTCCCTGCTGCTCAACACCACCCCCTCACAATAAACATCCATGATTAAAAACATGGATGAATTTTCATGTCAAATAGAGGCACTTGTCAATGGCCAGATTCACCCGTCTGAGGAAGGGTATCGACCCGAAACGTCGCCCATTCCTTCTCTCCAGAGATTCTGCCTGTCCTGCTGAGTTACTCCAGCTTTTTGTGTTTATCTTCGACCACTTCCATTGCACCAGCACAGGGTGTTTGAAGACTAGGACTTCAGACATGGTGCGAGGAGAATGTTAATTCTAATCCTCCTACATGCTTCAGAGACATGGACTACCTTCCAACCAATGTTTTTCCTGTAAATGCTCCAACAGAGACAACAATGTCCCATTCAATATCCACAACACCAATGATCTATTTGCACTCACAGCTCTGTTAGGAGCTTTGACTGATCACATACCCAACACCAAATTCCCGAAGCAGGCATTCTGCTCCGAACTCTATCACAGCAAGAGATTGTACAAAGAACAGAAGAAATAAAGCAAGATTATCTTAAGGCATTCTTGATAATAATGTAATAAACTGATTAATCCATTGGACTCTTTAGCCCATGACTATTCAAAATGAGAAGGATTATCAACAAAACTGAACACATCTCTTCAATAGGAACAAGTAAAAAACAAGTGACAATATTTTAAAAGTGCAGAACTTCCCAAACAAACCATCCGTCCTCCCTTCAGAAAGCTTCATTACAATGAAAGCACCTAGAATTGACTAATATCATGTCAGAGCTGGTTGGCAGACAGAAAATGGAAAGTGGGAGGAAACAAATCCTGTTCCAAGTGACAGGCACTGATTAGTCAGAGGCTGGATCCCCGATTTTCGCAATATACATTAATGATTTGGATAAGGGATTTAAATGTAATATAGGTCCAGGTCAGTGGATAGCATAAAGCCTGAGAGGAGAAAGAGCAAACATCTAAGTACTGGAGAAACTCAGTGGGTCAGGCAGCAGTTGTGAATGGACAGGAATGGGCAGACGGCATTTCAGGTTGGGACCCTATTTCAGGCTGATCTGACCTGAAAGATTGTCCCCCCATTCCTTTGACATAAAGTGCCTGACTCACTGAATTACTCCTGCATTTTTCTTTTGCTCAAGATTTTGGCATCGGCAATTGATGTATTTCGATGGTAGGGAAAGTGAGTAGTGAGAAGCATGCGGAGAGGGCCCAAAATGATTTGAATTGGTTGAATGAGTGGGCAAATGTATTCCAGGTGCAGTACAACGTGTACAAATATGAGGTTATCCACAATGGGGGCAATAGCAAGAAGGCATATTATTATTTGAATGGCAAGAGATTTGATGCAATAACATCTAGATGTTCTTGTACAGCACGATGAAAAAACTGGGCAGGAATAGCATGATGTTAGAAGACAAATGGCATGTTGGTCTTCAAAGCAGAAAGAATTGAGTATTACTGTAATGGTATAGGACCTTGTCTTGAGTAAGTGAGTAACAATGGCCTTCTTATCTGAGGAACGTGTGCAGCAAAAACACATACTAGACTCATCCATTACAGTTTAATAGAATGAGCAAAGACTAACTGAAACGTATAAAATCTTGATGGAACTGCACAGGCAAAATACAGGAAGGGTGTTCCCAGTAGGGATAAAATCCTGAGCCAGGTCACAGCCTAACGATATGCGGTAAGCCATTTAGGAACTGAAATGAGGGGAAATGTTTTCATCCAAAGAGTGATTATCCTGTGGGATTCTCTACATGGAGGCCAATTGAGGCCAAGGCATTAAATATATTGAAGAAGGAATTAGCTAAAGGGCTAAAAGGTTCAAGAGACATGGGGAGAAAGGAGGATTAGCATACTGATCCCTGCTCCTGATTTCTATGTCTTATGGGTTTAATCTGCCTTCCTTGCAGTAAAACATACAGATCCCACGTTGACTTTATTAGCCACCTTAGAACCCACAAAAATGGAATGAAACAATTCATCCATAACCCCTGAGGACAGTCTCAGAGGCAGGAGACTCTTTCATTTCAAATCTTTCCCCTTTTATCTTAAACCTATGCCCTCTGGTTCTTGAGAGACCCAGCTTGACCTGCTGAGTTGCTCCAGCAGTTTGTGTCTTTTTGTGTATTAATCAGCATCTGCAGTTCCTTGTTCCTTCACTTGGCCAAATGGCAATCCATGCTAATTCTATAATGACTTCAAGGTCATGCAAGGCAAGTTAATCCATCAACTATGACCCTTTCTTCTTACACAATTTGTTATTAAAAGCCCAGTCAATGTCCAGTAAAAGTCTTTAATCCATTCATTTTCTTAAAGAATGTGGGGAAATGATTAGGTCTGTTAAGTTGGGTTTTAGTACATAGTTATCTACCTTCCTATCTTTTGTGATTTCATAAGTATTTGGAGCATCTTCATTCTAAGCCGACTGGTTACCCAAAATACATGAGGAACTCAAAAGGGGCGCCATGGTGGCGCAGTGGTAGTTGCTGCCTTACTGCACCAGAGACCCGGGTGTTCTCTGTACAGAGTTTGTATGTTCTCCCTGTGACTTCGTGTTTTTTTTCCCGGTGCTCCATTTTCCTCCCACACTCCAAAGATGTACAGGTTTGTAGGTTCATTGGCTTCAGTAGGAATTGTAAATTGTAGGAATTGTCCCTAATGTGTGTCGGATAGTGTTAGCGTACGGGGTGATCTGTGGTCGACACGGACTCAGTGGGCCAAAGGGCCTGCATCCGCGCTGTATTCATAAACTAAACTAAACTCATTCTATTACCATCAAACCAACGATAATGCTAACTATTTTAAGATCCTCACCAGATTAACAGTCTTCATTCGCTCATGACTTTTTTTAATCTACAGAGAGGATGATCTCTGAACCACAGAAAAAGTAAGATGCCAGATCCAATATTTCATCCCTTGCATTTGCAACAAAGACCAGTGACATCCATTAACAGCTGGCCTGTGGTTCTCCCCACCCCCAGCTGACATGCTCCAGTATGTATTCCAACCTCTGCCATGAATTTTGCTCTGCACTTTCAACTCACTCCAGTTCAAAAAATAGAATATTTAACTTTGCTCAGAAAACAGGAGGTGTTTCACTAGGTTTCTCCTGGATACCATTTATCTCTGATGGAAGTGAACGTTTTTTATGCCTCAGACCAAGAAATCTTTCATACTTTCTTTAAGAATATTAACTGGCGACCCAGTAGTGCAGCGGTAGAGTTGCTGCCTTACAGCAAATGCAGCGCCGGAGACTTGGGTTCGATCCCGACTATGGGTGCTGCCTGTACAGAGTTTGTACGTTCTCCCCGTGACCTGCGTGAGTTTTCACCGAGATCTTCGGTTTCCCCCCACACTCCAAAGACGTACAGGTATGTAGGTTAATTGTCTTGGTAAATGTAAAAATTATCCCTAGTGGGTAATAATAGTGTTAATGTGCAAGGATAGCTTGTTGGCACTGATCCGGTGGGCTGAAAGGGCCTGTTTCCGCATTGTATCTCTAAACTAAACTAAACTCCAGTAGGTACCAAAGATAACCATACTTCATTTATTATCCTTCATTAAAGGAACACCATTGCCATGAACAAGATGAGCACATGTTGCCTGTCCCTAATTGTCCACAAGAAGGGAACAATGAGCAGGCTTCTTCAATGGCTGCTGAGCTTCTAGTTAACGGACTCAACACATTTTATTTGCTCGGTACTTCAAGATTTACATGCAGTGACAATGAAGGAAAAATAGAAAGAATGAATGAATGACAAAGGATAAAGGCTGTGGGCATCCATTGAACCTACTCCCTCATTTGGCCTTTTTCAAACGACAGATTCGTTTCCAATGAGTGGGATTTGCTGATAGTTGTAATGTTGCTAGGCAAAGGGGCAGACTGCAGAAGCAAGCTAGGTATATGAAGTTAAGAATCGGAGTGGACAATGCCTGCGGAATTTCACTTCACTGTGCAACATTGAAATGTGCTGCATGATTGAATCTCTAAGACAAAAATGCCATTGATAATCCAAATCGGACGATGTCTGTGGTTTTCCTTTTAAGAGCATTCTAGAGGTGACATTCCAATGCAGAGAGGGGCAGAGAGCCAGATTTGACAGATGGTGTACAACATCATCTCAGTGCTCAGATGAGTGTCTGAAGACCCAGCAAACCATCACTAGCAGAGGCAGGTTTACTTTTGTGTAGGAAGGAACTGCAGATGCTGGTTTAAACCGAAGATAGACACAAAAAGTTGGAGTAACACAGCAGGGTCAGGCAGTGTCTCTGGAGAAAAGGAATAGGTGATGTGTCAGGTTGAGACCCTTCTTCAGACTGAGAGTCAGGGGAAAAGGAAACGAGAGACGTTGCATAGAACAAATGAATGAGAGATATGCAAAAAACACCGATGATCAAGGAAAGGTGGAGCCCACAATTGTCCATTGTTGGCTGTGGGGTAAGTGATCACAAGTTATTCTATTTCGTTACAATTTAATTTAAAAATCCATGGAGACTGGCACTGGACACCAGTTTCAGGTGGGTTCACTTTAAGTAAAAGAGATCCCTGATGTCAGCTCCACCTCAAGGCCTGTAGTCCCCACCGCAACTGTGACCCCACTCCCCCCCCCACCCTACAGCAACTGGCTACATCTGTTAGAGTTCATCACAGCCATAACTACACCTCCCACCAGCAACCAATCATGATCAAACCTTTCCCCATGTCCCAACCCTGTCCGTGAGCTCCCTGTCACCCCTTCCCAACAGATCCTTGCCAACTCATCCTTCCTCACTGCGCTCCCTCCACTTTAATGACTCACTACCTGTGATCCATTATCTGCATTTTTTCCACCTAGTCATATTCATACAGCATGGAAACAGCCCCTTCGGCTCAACTTGCCCACACCGACCAACATGTCCCATCTATACGAGTCCAACTTGCCTGCATTTGGCCCATATCCCGCTAAACCTGTCCTATCCATGTACCCATCTAATTGCTTCTTAAACGTTGAGATAGCCCTGCCACAACTACCTCCTCCGGCAGTTTGTTCCACTCACCCACCACTCTTTGTGTGAAAAGGTTACCACTCAGATTCCTATAAAATCTTTCCCCCCCATTCACTTTAAACCTGGGGCCAAGGAAAGAGCGTTCACGTCGCGGCCCTGTTGCCACCAATCTTCCCACCGCCACGCACAAGAAGCACAACAAGCGACAAGACAGACACCACTGTACGCAGATGCCGAAAAGTGTGTTGAGCTCTGGCTGAACAACTTCTAATCTTGTGTGTGGACTCGATAAGAACCTTAAACCTCTACTCTCAGGTTTTCAATTCCCCTGCTCTGGGCGAGAGGCTCGGTGCGTCAAGCTCTCATGATTTTGTACACTTGTCCCACCATTGCAAAGCAAGTGAAGGAAATGCCTTTCAGCTTGTGAAATATGCAAGCCATGTGCAGTTGTGGGCATCATGTAGGACTACATGAATAGCAGTAGACACTAACTAAGACATATATTTTACTTGTCATATACCATACATTTAAAGCGCCAACAATGTTCTGGTAACTATCTAAATGCCTGGATAGGCTCCAATGACTTGGCCACTGCAGTTGCAATAAATCTTGCACACTTTCTGTTACAGTTGTGGTTCTTACTCTGCTCCTACCTCATGTTGTCCTTGTTCATGCAGAAGTTTGCCTAAGTTGTATAAGCAGCTCGTTACTGAACTCCTGTGAGTGTGAGGATCTTTGAGGTTTTCATCTGAAATGTCAGCACATATAACAAAGGTTCTCTTTGCCTCTTCTAACCGGCCCTGGTTCATTAAAATAATCCCAGTGTTCAAATAGGCAGCTGCAAAAAAAAAAGAAAGAATAAACAATTTATAGAAATGTTAATTAAGCACAAGGGATATGATCCCTTTCTCCATATATTTTAATATCTTTTGTCACAGTAATCTAAAATGTCTATAGTTAACCATTGAAAAAGATGCTGTGGACTACCATCAAGTTAACGTGTGTATCAGATACAAAGTAAAATGGTCCCATTGTTTAAGCAATCATTTGTTTCAATTCAACACCTGGTATATAATGGTAGAAGTTGCAAGAATGTCATTTGAAATGGCTAACAACTCTTACATAAAACATGTTTCTGCTAAATCATGTGCATTTTATTCGATTACATATTTATATTTGCCGATCAGTATTTCCCAAACACTGTGGGTAAGTAACTGCTTAAGAAGGAACTGCAGATGCTGGAAAATCGAAGGTAGACAAAAGTGCTGGAGAAAATCAGCAGGTGCGGCAGCATCTATGGAGTGAAGGGAATAGGCAACGTTTCGGGCCGAAACACTTCTTCAGACTGATGTAGGGTGGGGGCGGGAAGAAGAAAGGAAGAGGAGGAGCCAGAGGGCTGAGGGAGAGCTGAGAAGGGGAGGAGGCAGTGAGGGCTACCTGAAATTGGAGAAGTCAATGTTCATGCCGCTGGGGTATAAACTGCCGAAGCCAAATATGAGGTGCTGCTCCTCCAATTTCCGGTGGTCCTCACTCTGGCCATGGAGGAGGCCCAGGACAGAAAGGTCGGAAGTAACTGAGCCTGGATTCAACCACATGCATTTATCATCTTTCCATGGAAATTCGTGGCTCTCTAGTATCTATGGTTAAACCAGGAACTCATTGCAATTGATGTGCAGGGTAAATCCATGCCCTTCTATTTTAAGGCAACAATCGTGGGCAGCATGGTGGAGCAGTGGCAGAGTTGCTGCTTAACAGCGCCAGAGACCCGGGTTCGATGCTGACAATGGCTGCTGTCTGTACAGAGTTTGTACATTCTCCTCGTGGCTGTATGGGTTTTCTCCAGGTGCTCCAGCTCACTCCCACACTACAAAGACATTCAGGTCTGTAGGGTAATTGGCTTCGTTAAAAAAATGTTAATTACCCCTAGTGTGCAGGATGGTGTACGGGGACCGCTGGTCAGTGCAGACTCGGTGGGCCGAAGGGCCTGTTTCCACGCTGTATCGCTGAACTAAACTAAACTAAACATTGGTGCACAATTTGCACAATGCCATTGCAATATCAGATGAAATGTATATCTCAAAATAAATAGAGCTATCCAATTAGGAGTGGTTTATACCGATCCTTGTCATTTTAACTTCAGTCTGTAGTTTTGAGCAGAAACATATGGAAGAATCAAACATCAATGAACCAGCACTATTTTTAAATAAATAAAATAATTGGCAACAAAAAAACATATTTTGCTAATTGGGTGTAATCAGTCTTTCATCACTGTTGTGAAATCAAGTTTTCATCACTATTATGGCAAAGAGAAATGGCCATAAATTACCATACATGACACTTTAATTGGTTCAGCATAATGATCATTGACCAACTCACATTTGGTTTGTTTTAAAATAGTACCCCAAATCCGGATAGCAGTGCTTTACTTTAAATGAAAAAAAAGTATGACTAATTAGCTATTTTGAAATGCAAAAAAAAACCTATTTAATGTTTTCAACAAAGTTAGATGGTTACTTACATGCCAGCGTGGGTCTACTACCAATGGCCAATTTATAGTAATGTAGTGCTTCTGTGAACCGGTCATTTTCCTGCAGGAGCAGCCCTCTGATATTTAAAACAAAATGCAAAGTATTCATTACCATGGCCAAGGCATTACTGAAATAAAAGTGTGCTGAAACAATGAGCATATTAGCTGGAGAAAGGCAGGATTAAAGACAAACGTTGCAGGAATGAAATATTGCCAGAATTATTCAAAATTGATGAAAGCAGCATTTCCATTTTTTTCCCCCAAACTGGGTTCTCAAATTCAACATCAGAAACACAGTTCCTGGTTACATATGCAATGATTTCTCTGGGGAAATATTTGAAGAGCATATTTTTCTTCTGCCTCTGGGTTGTCCCTTCTCATCATGATGGAAGATTCTTATGATCAGTGTTCCCCAGAGCCTTATGCCCATGTTTCTGTCTGAATGGTACAGGGCACAAACAACTGAGTCACTTTTCTTGAAATATGCCTGCCACCCAATGTCTTATTACATTTTTTTTTAACTGAAATGCCACTTTGTTTGCTTTTGTTTTAAAGGATATTGGGCACATGTTAACTACATGGATTCAAATCCATGTAGTTAACATTTTTGAAGAATAACTTCCAAGGTTACCTCTGAATCTTATTTTGTTTGATGGGGCAATTTTAGAATTTAGAAAAATTCCCCGTTACTCCGGCCAACCATGCACACTAGTTCTATGTTATCCCACTTTTGCATCATACGCACTAGGGGCAATTTACAGAGAGAATTAAGCTACAAAACTTGAACATGTTTGGAATGTGCGAGGAAGCAGGAGGACCCGGAGTAAACCCAAATGGTTGTAGGGAGAATGACCAAACTCCACACAGACAGCACCTGTAGTCAGGATCGAACCCGGATCGCTGGTGCTGTGAGGCAGGAGTTCCATTGCTGCGCCACTGTGCTATTGTGCCAAAGCTGAGAACCATCATTTGCCTTCCGGTAAGATTGACATGCCCAGGGAAGTGAATATAAAAACATTGTCAGCAAGTCCCATACATGCCCAAAGATGCGACACTTTGGGCAATTCAGGATCCTTCCTGAAGCAGGCAACAGCTTCATTGAGATTCACAAGTTTGGCTGATGATTTTATTGAGAGCCCATGCACATTTAACTGACAGAAACCAGGTAGCATCAACAGGGATGAATATGCTAAGTGATCTGGCCAGCCTTTTATATTCGAGGCACTTAGGGTCAGAAAAGCTATGAACAAAAAATAAATAACAGATATAAATTACTTTTGCTTTCTTCATAAATAATTTGGCAGGCTACCCTTACGCTCGCTGTAACCCTCCAGTGTCTGCCGCCGTTTAACATATCTTTGAAAGGGCACTTCAAAATGGCCATGGAGGAAAGAATTCCATTCAAGGAAAATAGAAGTCCTTCCTATAGAATTAAATGATTGGGTATTTTAAAATCCTTTTTTTAATTTTGCAATTATCCTCCTCCTCGATCCTTTCATAGTAGTTTTGTTTAAAGCAATACTGATACAAAGGATCACCAGACCATTTTATTATACTTTCTTTTAAATGCAAATGAGTACCACTATATACAATGAACTACACATTACTCTAATTGTACAAAGTTCAAGTTCACAACTCCTGGGTCGAGAACAGCAGGGCTTCCTCGTGCTCAAATGCAAGCTCCGGAATCTAGCTGTCAAGTGGATTTGCAGCACAAATAGGAAACAGTTGCTGGAAGTAAACTTTCAACATGCGCCATCCTGTCTTTGAGTAACATTGGGCTCCAGGGTTCTTTGTCAAAGTCACGCACAAGGATCTAAGCAAATGCCAACATCCAATGCTAACTGGTATTTGGACTGGGCAACACGAAGATCAAAAGAGCCCGAGTCCACTCCATCATTCCGTAGATGGAGTATCCAACTCCCAACTGATGGAGAAACAGAGATGATAGATCTTTAGGAGGAATGAGACAGGAAACCTGAGACCCGCAATCTGATCAATCACTACCTTAATGAATGGCTGGGCGGGTTCAAGGGGCCATGTCGGCTTTTCTTGCTATTTCTTATGTTCTTATCAACCGTAAGAGACACGGATTGAAAGAACATATGTCTGTGCATAAAGGGATAGATTACACTGATTGCAGCTGTGATAAGGTGCATATGTCAGATATGTCAGCTTCCCTGCTTTGACCTGACTGACCTGCTGAGCATCTCCAGCTATGTGGTTCCTGTTTTTGTTTTACAGATTCCAAGCATCTATGTGGCTTTTATCTCACTTTTTGTTTCTACCATGATTGCCTTGAAGGAAGGGAGACAGATGTCGTTGCAAATCGACAACCTTCTCTGGTAAAATAACAACGTGAACAGTTTTAGTATCAACTTATCAAGAGCTCGGGAGGATGGTAATATTGCACTTTGATATTAGATCATTCATTGAAATCCCCACAAACATTGCAAATGCTAAGAGTCTGAAATATAAACATTAGTTGAAACAGCAACAGGTCAGAGAATGTACTTAAGATAGACACAAAATGCTGTACGTAGTAACTCAGCAGGACAGGCAGCATCTCTGGATAGAAGGCATGGGTGACGTTTCGGGTCAAGACCCTTCTTCAGACCTTTCTCTCCAGAGATGATGCACGTCCTGCTGAGTTACTCCAGCATTTTGTGTCTATCTTCGGTGTAAACCAGCATCTGCAGTCCCTTCCTACAGAGAATGTACTTGGTTGTGCAGTTCAAACTGGCATCAGGAGCTCCAGATGTCTGTTGCTTTCCTGGTGCATTCCCAAGACCACACTTTTTTTGTTATTTCATTGTGAACTTGTAAATCCTTCCTCTTGCAGGAAAGGGAGAGATAAGCAAGTTGATCTTGTGACAGGGTTACTACAAGATGACACATCTGATCATGAATGTTCAGAAGCAAGTTAACCCTGGATGTCTGAGGGTATCATTGGTAATAAGTGAAGGGTCTCGACCCGAAACGTCGCCTATCTCCTTCGCTCCTTAGATGCTGCTGCACCCACTGAGTTTCTCCAGCTTTTTGTGTAACCCTCGATTCTCCAGCATCTGCAGTTTCTTCGTTAACAGTTTGCCTCCTTACTTCTTCATGACATAGAAGGCGGCCATTCAGGTGAAAAAGTTTGTGCGGAATCGGAGTTATGGATTCTTCTTTCATTTATTTTTCTGATCTGAGCACCTGAGGCAAGGCCTGTAGTTATTGTTCATCTCCAGTTGTCCGTGTACTTTGTGGCTTGTTAGACCATATAAGAGACAACCACGTAAGCGGGTCCGAAGTCAAATAGAGACCAGTTATGAGACGCAAATTAGTTCTTATAACAATCCAACAATCCATCATTGCTTAGTCAAAATGCAATTCCCTTATTTAAAATTACAGGTTATTAACTGAATTGTTGTGGTAGTAATCAAACTGAGGTTTGTGGTAGTAATCGAACTTTGATTGAGGTTTAATCGAACTGTGAGGTTGTTTCACAAACCATATAACCATATAACCATATAACAATTACAGCACGGAAACAGGCCCTCTCGGCCCTTCCAGTCCGTGCCGACCATTTGTTTTCCCCTAGTCCCATCTACCTGCACTCAGACCATACCCCTCCATTCCCTTCACGTCCATATACCTATCCACTTTTCTTTTAAATGTTAAAATCGATCCTGCCTCCACCACTTCTGCTGGAAGCTCATTCCACACAGCCAACACCCTCTGAGTAAAGAAGTTCCCCCTCACGTTACCCCTAAACTTCTGTCCCTTAATTCTCATGTCATGCCCTCTTGTTTGAATCTTCCCTACCCTCAATGGGAAAAAACGTATCCACGCCAACTCTGTCTATCCCTTTCATCATTTTAAAGACCTCAATCAAGTCCCCCCTTAACCTTCTGCGCTCCAAAGAATAAAGACCTAACTTGTTCAACCTTTCTCTGTAACATAGTTGCTGGAACCCTGGCAACATTCTAGTAAATCTCCTCTGTACTCTCTCTATTTTGTTGACATCCTTCCTATAATTAGGCGACCAAAATTGTACACCATACTCCAGAATTGGTCTTACCAATGCCTTGTACAATTTTAACATTACTTCCCTACTCCTATATTCAATGCTCTGATTTATAAAGGCCAGCACACCAAAGGCTTTCTTTACCACCCTATCTACATGTGATTCCACCTTCAGGGAACTATGCACAGTTATTCCTAGATCCGTCTGTTCCACAGCATTCCTCAATTCCCTACCATTTACCATGTACGTCCTATTTTGATTTGTCCTGCCAAGATGTAGCACTTCACACTTAACAGCATTAAACTCCATCTGCCATCTTTCAGCCCACTTTTCCAAATGGCCCAAATCTCTCTGTAGACTTTGAAAATCTACTTCATTATCCACAACACCACCTATCTTAGTATCATCTGCATACTTACTTATCCAATTTTCCACCCCATCATCCAGATCATTGATGTACATGACAAACAACAGTGGACCCAACACAGATCCCTGAGGCACCCCACTGGTCACCGGCTTCCAATCTGACAAACAGCCATCCACCATTACTCTCTGACATCTCCCATTCAGCCACTGTTGAATCCATCTTGCTACTCCGCCATTAACTCCCAAAGATTGAACCTTCTTAACCAACCTTCCATGGGGAACCTTGTCAAAGGCCTTACTGAAATCCATATAGACAACATCCACTGCTTTACCCTCATCAATTTCCCTAGTTACCGCTTCAAAAAATTCAAGAAGGTTTGTCAAACACGACCTTCCAGGCACAAATTCATGTTGACTGTTCCTGATCAGACCCTGTTTATCCAGATGCTTATATATATTATCTCTAAGTATCCTTTCCATTAATTTGCCCACCACTGACGTCAAACTAATAGGTCTATAATTGCTAGGTTTATTCTTTGAACCCTTTTTAAACAATGGAACAACATGCACAGCACGCCAATCCTCCGGCACTATTCCTGTTTCTAATGACATTTGAAATATTTCTGTCATAGCTCCTGCTATTTCTACACTAACCTTCCCTCAATGTCCTAGGGAATATCCTGTCAGGACCTGGAGACTTATCCACTTTTATATTTTTCAAAAGTGTCAGTACTTCCTCCTCTTTGAATCTCATAATTTCCATAGCTACTCTACTTTTTCCCCTTAACTCACAGAGTTCAATATCCTTCTCCATGGTGAATACCGAAGAAAAGAAATTGTTCAATATCTCCCCCATCTATTTTGGCTCTGCAGATAGCTGTCCATTCTGGTTCTCTAATGGTCCAATTTTATCCCTCGTTATCCTTTTGCTATTAATATAGTTGTAGAAACCCTTTGGGTTTACTTTCACCTTTCTTGCCAAAGCAACCTCATATCTTCTTTTAGCCTTCCTAATTTATTTCTTAAGATTCTTTTTACATTCTTTATACTCCTCTAGCACCTCATTTACTCCATGCCTCCTATAATTATTGTAGATACCTCTCTTTTTTCGAAACAAGTGTCCAATTTCCCTTGAAAACTATGGCTCTTTCCAATTTTTACCATTTCCTTTCAACCTAACAGGGACATAAAGATTCTGTACTCTTACAATTTCCCCTTTAAATGTCTTCCATTTCTCTTCTACATCCTTCCCATGAAACAAAGTGTCCCAATTCACTCCTTTAAAATCCTTATGCATTCCCTCAAAGTTAGTCTTTCTCCAATCAAAAATCTCCACCCTAGGTCCAGTTCTGACTCTCTCCATAATTATATTGAAACTAATGGTATTGTGATCACTGGTCCCGAAGTGCTCACCAACGCATACCTCCGTCACCTGACCTGTCTCATTTCCTAACAGGAGGTCCAGCACTGCCCCTTCTCTGGTCGATACATCTATGTACTGCTGCAAAAAACTATCCTGCACACATTTTACAAACTCCAAACCATCCAGCCCATTTACATCACAAATGGCCTCATGGCCTCATTCTTCAGAGAACGGGATTCCCCTCCCCCACTATTGATGAGGCTCGCACCAGGGTCTCCTCCATACCCCGCAACACGCCCTCGCTCCCCATTCCCCCACTCGCAAACAGGGCAAAGTCCCCCTGGTCCTCACCTTTTACAACATATAGTCCTCCAGTTTCGCCACCTCCAAACCCCTTCTTCCCATCTCCCCCCCTGTCTGCCTTCCGCAAAGACCTCTCCCTCCGCAACTCCCTTGTCCATTCTTCCCTCCCCTCCCACTCTGGGCACTTTCCTTGCAACCGCAAGAAATGCAACACTTGTCCCTTCACCTCCCCCCTCCACTCCTTTCAGGGACCCAAGCAGTCCTTTCCATCCGACAGAGGTTCACCTGCACCTCCTCCAACCTCATCTACTGCATAGATGCCAGATGATCTATATCGGTGAAACTTGGCGATCGCTTCGCCGAACACCTCCGCTCGCCGCAATAACCAACCCGACCTCCCGGTGGCTCAGCACTTCAACTCCCCCTCCCATTCCACATCCGACCTCTCGGTCCTGGCCTCCTCCACGGCCAGAGTGAGCAACACCGCAACTGGAGGAACAGCACCTCATAAGTCTGCATCCTTTGGGCTTGAATATTGAATTTTCTCAATTCAACCCTTGCTGTCTCCTCCCCTTCCCACCTCTCCCTCAGCCCTCGGGCCCTGGCATTCCCTCCATCTCCATCTCCCTCCCCCACCCCAGTCGCACCAGTTTCTCATTTTCACACCACAAACAGCTTACAATGGCTTGTTCCCTTTATCACCGATACTTTTTTGCATATCTTTCACTCATTGTTCCTTATCTCTCCACATCACCGTCTATATCTCTCGTGATCCCTGACCAGTCTGAAGAAGGGTCTCGACCCGAAACGTCGCCTATCTCCTCGCCCTTAGATGCACCCGCTGAGTTTCTCCAGCTTTTTGTGTACCCCAGCCCATTTACAGAATGTGTTTCCCAGTCTATTTTTGGAAAATTGAAATCTCCCACAATCACTACCTTGTGCTTACTACTAATATCTGCTATCTCCATACATATTTGCTCTTCCAATTCTCGCTCCCCATTTGGCGGTCTATAATACACCCCTAAAAGTGTTGCTACACTGTTCCCACTTCTCAGTTCCACCCAAAACAACGAGACATTTGTGAAAAAACCATGCTGGCAGAAGGTGGTGGGTATAAGGAATGCATGGCCTGGGGAGGTGGTTAAAAGAGTTACTATAAAAACATTTGAAAGACATTTGGACAGGTACGTGGATAGGAAAGGTTTAAAGGAAACTAGACCAAGTGCAGACCCGTTGGGTCTGTTCCCCCAACGTGTGGTTGCGGGGGAGGAGGGGGGAGCTGGGGGGGGCGGGGCGGCATGCGGCATCACATACACAAACTACCCCCTCCCGCACACACATGCTAAATACTCCCTTGATATATTAATATTATTAATTTGCTCCTTTTACCCTATAACAGCCCTATCCACTGACGCATAGCCCGCAACTCGCAGGCGCGTCTAGAGAGGGGGGGGGGGGGTGGGGGGGGGGGTAGAGAGTGAGGGCAGAGAGAGAATGGGGAGAGACAGAGAGAAAGGGGCAGAGGCAGAAGGGCAAGAGACAGAGGGAAAGGGGGGTGGAGGGAAGGGGAGGGTGGGTGAGGGGGGGGGTGGGGGAGGGGGTGAGATGGGAGAAGGAAGGGGGGAAAGAGAGAGGAGGGGGAGAGAGAGGGGGAGCGAGAGAGAGAGAGAGAGAGAGGGGGGAGAGAGAGAGGGGGGAGAGAGAGAGAGAGAGAGGGGGGAGAGAGAGAGAGAGGGGGGAGAGAGAGAGAGAGGGGGGGAGAGAGAGAGAGAGAGGGGAGAGAGAGAGAGAGAGAGAGAGAGAGAGAGAGAGAGAGAGAGAGAGAGAGAGAGAGAGAGAGAGAGAGAGAGAGAGCAAAATGCAACCGTGCGTCACGCGTTCAGAATGTTCTGGAAATGAAGCGTGCGCGTCTCATGCACGAAAGCTGTCGGCAGCTCTATGGAATTCATGGAAGGAGCCTGCCGTTTCCTGCCGGTTCCACAAACACTAACCACCCCCATCACACACACAGCGGGTCCGATCTATGCTGTCAATGAAGACAGTAATTTTTATTTTTTTTTAACTGTCTTTGAAATTAAAAGTAAATGTTAAGAATTAGTGATGTTAAGTGAGAAATAATTCAATTCAATTCAATTCAATTCAATGAAAAACAATGGAATCAACAACCAGGCAGGCTGGGGGGCCAGGCCGGGCGGAGCCAGGAGACAGTTGGGCCAGGTGCAAAGGCATTGTGAGGTCAGCAGCTGGGCAAACTTAATATATTTTTTTTAATGTCAGTTTGGTGATAAATTTTAGTAAATATCTCTGGAAATAATCAACCAAATTTATAGAGGATTGAATTTGTGAAACCATAAGGAAATTTTCTACCAAAAGATGTAAACATTTCTCTGTTATTGTAACGTCAGCAGCTGGGCTGCAGTGACGTGAGATGGCACTGTGACTCATGCAGCAGTTTGATTTTAGTGGGACCATGTGAAGGTTCCAATTGTGATTGTTCATGTCCCATTGTGATGTCATATATGTAAATTAGATCCATTGTGATTGGACATGTGAGGTGACACTGTGACTCATGCAGTTGTTTGATTTAAAAATGTTTGATGTTTTGTGAACAATTTTATTCAAAATCTGGGGAAATAATCGACTGAATTTAGAGAGGAGTGGATTTATGAAATCATAAGTTAAACCCCTACCGAAATTGTAAAAATCTCTACGTTTTTGCATCTGGTTTTCAAGGAGATACGTTTCAAAGGCAAAATGACACACGCACGCACGCACACACACACACACACACACACACAGAATTTTAATAGATATATGATATATATATGATATGATATATGATATATATAAATACAGGCAGGTAGGACAAGTGTAGATGCGGCATCACGGTCGGCTTGGGCATGTTGGGCCAAAGCGCCTGTTTCCCTGCTGTATGTCACTATGATCCTATGACTCCAGGGCACCTAATTCCTGACAACACAAAGAGTGGAAAATGATGTTGTGTTAACGAAGAAACTGCAGATGCTGGAGAATCGAGGGTTACACAAAAAGCTGGAGAAAGTATTTTCGTGTAACCCGAGAGGAAAACTGATGTAGTGCTGCTGCACCCGCTGAGCTTTTTGTGTAACCCGAGAGAAACTGCCCCACTAAAATCTTTGAAAGAAAAAAAATCCTAATTTTTATTTAGGTTTTTGTTTCTTTCAAAGATTTTCCAAAAATGTGTCCCTGCCTTCCTACTATTCTGGGGGTAGGTTACCAAATTGGTTAACCTATTTAACCATTATTCCAGGCACCCGAGTTTGAATCCAATCTCAATTTGGTAGCTAGAGAATTTAAATTGTAATAATTAAATAAAACATGAAATCACTATATCAAGAGTCTGACAATATTTAGTACGGTGGGATTTGTGTACTTGCAGTTTCATTGTTTATCATGACACAAAAGGTTAGTTTGCCTTCCACAAAATACCTTTATATTATACCAATAAGACTTTCAAATGAACACAGAACTTCTGGAAATAAAGTGCATTAGAGTCGTTTGCGTCTGTCCTTATCAATAAAAACATGAGAAACAGGTGCACAAGAGCAATCACCCCTCAAGCCTGCTCCACCATTCTATATAATGATGACTGCTCCAGGCTTCAATCCACATGACTTTTCCACCACCTCCCCATGCCCTTTAACATCCTTGCTTGTTGATTGTCTGCCAATCTCCACCTCAACTATATTCAATGACGCCACCTCCACAGATTTCTGTGTTAGAAAATTCCAAAGGGTCTCGGGGACAGCTCGGTGGTGCAGTGGCAGAGTTGCTGCCTTACAGCAGCACAGACATGGGTTCGATCCCGACTACAGGTCCTTGTCTGCATGGAGTTTGTATGTTCTCCCTGTGACCTGCATGGGTTTTCTCATGGATTTCCGTTTTTTCCCACACTACAAAGACATACAGGTGTGTACGTTAATTGGCTTGGTATAATTGTGAATTGTCTCTAGTGGGTGTAGGATAGTGTTAGTGTTCCAAAATCGCTGATCGGTGTGGACCTGGCGGCCTGATGGGCCTGTTTCTGTGCTATATCTCTAAACTAAACTAACTACCTCATTTCCATCCTAATTATTTGAGCTCTGATTTTGAAAGGATGATCCCAAGTTCTAGATAATCCCACAAAATGGTGGCGTGGTGGCACAGTGGTAGAGATGGTGCCTTACAGCACTTGCAGGGCCAGAGACCCGGAAACAATCCCGACTACAGCTGCTGTCTGTGTGGAGTTTGTACGTTCTCCCCATGACCAGCTTGGGTTTTCTCCAAGATCTTCGGTTTCCTCCCACACTGCAAAGACGTACAGGTTTGTAGATTAATTGACTTAGTATAATTGTAAATTGTTCCTAGTGTGTTTAGGATAGTGATAATCTGCGGGGATCTCTGGTCGGCGTGGACTCAGTGGGCCGTAGGGCCTGTTTCCGGGTTGTATCTCTAAACTCAACTAAACTAAGCTAAGGGGAAATATCTTCTCAGCAACCATCCATCAATCCCCTCAAAAATATAATTCTTCTAAATTCCACTCATTATAGGTTTAGCCTTTCTTCATACATCAAACATTGGAGTTTGTTGACTTGGGATTCAATCTAATGATACATATTTGGCATTATCGATAGCTGTTCAACATTATGAAGCCAACACGACAACATGTTCATGAATATCTAGTTTGTAATTTGATATTTGAGCATATCTGGGCAGGAAACTAATAGCCTAATTAATATCTGCTGCACCTTTTCTGCTTGCTAGAGCAGTCTTCATCATTGTGGATCTCCAGAAAACCAGAAAAAGATTCATTCGCAAACGTGGATTGATAACTCTCAGTCAAGAATGCCTAATCAAAACAAGAAATGAGCGCAGAATCTATGCACAGTGGGAAACGTATTCGGAATCAAAGATACAAATGCCTAAAATCAATAAAGGGAGAGATATGTTTATATTAAAAAACAACAGGTTCTTCAAAGCAGCGTGAATGGATTGAGAGGTATGGGTTAATGGAGCAAAGTGTCAACATTCATGATCAGAGAGATGAGATGTATTTAATTTCAGAGGAGTCACAGTTGATAGACAGCAGAGGTGTCTGCACTCAGGAAAGTCTGTGACCCTGATACTTAAATTTACAGTTTCAGGGCTGTGTGTTTCTGATTACTTTAGCAGCTCTTAAATCTTATTGAATTGCTTATATAACGTAAGGTAAACATCAGACCATCAGAAAATCAGTTCAAGGATTACTTACACTTTGCTTTGTTGTGTTTAATTTAGAGATACAGCGCGGAAACAGGCTCTTTGGCCCACGGAGTCCGCACCAACCAGCAATCCCCACACATTAACACTACCCTACACACACTAGGGACAATTTTACCTTCATACATTTATACCAAGCCAATTAGCCTACAAACCTGTACGCCTTTGCAGCGTGGGAGGAAACCAAAGATCTCAGAGAAAACACACGCAGGTCATGGGGAGAACATACAAACTCCGTACAGACAAGCACCCATAGTCAGGATTGAACCCAGGTCTCTGGCACTGTAAGGCAGTACCTCTACCATTACGCCACCGGTCCTTTACTTGCATTTGTGTTCAGATCTTTTCCTCAGATACACTAATTCTTTCAACATGATAATACATCATTCATTGTTCATTTATCATTGAAAATAGAATGATAATTATAATAATATGCAATGATAGTAACTAAAATTTTCTGAATAGGTGTCCAAGGTTTCAATAGAATATCACAACAAGCTTGTATTATCGTGCCATAACCTGGTTTAAATAAGGAATACAGTAACTAATGATTAAAGTGGTTAAAATATGGAACCTACTACTTTCTGGATTCGTTGGGGTGGTTAACATTGAAGGATTTAACGGGCAGTTGGGTAAATACATGAGGAAAAAGTTAATTAAGATTACGTAGAATGTGAGGAAGCTCATATAGACCAATAATTTTGCTCCTGTAAACATTACAATACTTTAATTATTCCATTCATTAAATATTAGTCCACTTCTTTTGAATTTAATTGGAATACTGTAACCATATCACTAAATTTACACCACACCTTTAGTTACATGGTAAATAAGGTTAATGACATGTTAATCCATTTAATAAAGTTGTGATGAAGTACTTGAATAATCTTGTCAATAATATGAAGCTCAAATAAACCACACCTTGTAATGCTAGGAGTTGTGGGATCTCTCTGACACTAATGAGGCATTTAGTCCACAAACTACAGAACACCATGTAATTTTCCTGCAGTTTCTCAGTATTAATCCTTTCTGTATTCAGGAAACAATACAATATCTGGATTTGTTATTGAAGAAATATAATCTGTTATGTTTCCTCAGTTTATAAATAGAAGATGATGTAGTTGAGCAGCACAACATAATTGATAGAAAATTCCAATCCCTGTAGCCAGCTCACAGCAATTATGTCCTTCCTGACTGTTGTCTAAATTATATTGTCTAAATGCATGTAGGTTTATTCACATTTCTTTTTTATCACAGCTGAAAACCCACAATTTGCACCAATAATCAACTGTGCCCAGGAAATACATAAGACTGGAAAAATGCATACACCATGCATACTTTTTTGTGATTTTAATATGGTTTCAGTAGAGAGAGATTAATTTAATTCTAGGTTTCTGTAGAACTGACAGCATTCCTGATTTAAAGTATAGAACTGTGAAAAGCTGCAGAATCTTTAGTATGCAGTCAGCGCAAAGGGCTACAAATGATTAATATGTTCGGACTGGTAACCAGGAGCAAATAGTACCGCTGCAATGTCAGTGCTGGGGTTAATAGCCATACACTCTGATTTGACCTGAATCATTTGGATCTATTTTAAGTACATAGGCAGATGGAGAAACTATCTTGTAGTTGGATAATCCAGGTCAATTTCCGTGAGTCCTGTGGTGGTACGTAGGAGATTTGTAATTTGCGTCGTGGACATTAGAAATCAGGAGGGGGAATCTGATAGCTCAGGTGAGATGAGCGGCCACCTCCTTAAGATGCTGATGAATGAAGGAGCAATGACAAAGAATTGGCATGGAGAGGCGCAGGAGGTCATGGTTCAGGGGAACGCTTTGGTTCGCATTTCTCTGGGAGAAAAGGGTGAAATGGCGGAAACAGATGACATCCGAATCCTTGCAATGAATGTGGGTGTGTGTGCGCATATGGATTTACAAGCAAAATGTGTAAAGGAACTGAAGATGCTGGTTTGCACCAAAGATAGACACAAAATGCTGGAGTAACTTAGCAGGTCAGCCAGGATCTCTGGAGCAAAGGAATACGTGACGTTTCGGGTCGAGAAGTCTGAAGAAGGGTTTTGAACCGCAACGTCACCTATTTCTTTTCTCCAGAGATGCAGCTTGACCCGCTGAGCTACTCCAGCATTTTGTGTCCATCACCAGATTTGCAAGCATGTGTTTGTACATACGGTGTGTGAATGAGCACAAGATTGAGCGAGTGAGTGGATACGTGTATGTTGGCTAGTGTGTATGTGTGAGTTTGGTTGGGTTTATGCATGAGTGCAGGCGTAATCCATTTTATCAATACCAATCTCACTGAATGCACATCAGTCCGAATCAGTATGTTCCTTGACCAATGCCTCACAGCTGGATCAGAAGAGGCAACTTTAATGTAAGATATAGCAAACAAATTTGGGATTTTCAGCTCTCTGGCATGACATCGTTGGGTTCAGCTAGGATAGACAAGACTTATTTTGGCTAACACACAAAAAATAAAATTAATAAAGGGCAATGTGACATCTGAATTTAACTCAAACTGAGAGCACAATCCTACTTGGTCAATGATACCAGATGCCAGTGGCAAATCTTCATAGTTTATATTGTGCAGTCGGCACCAGCATATTTAGTCCTTATTAAAGCGACAATATATATTTTTTTTGATTGTTGCTATTTAAATCCATTTATAATTATTGAAAGCAGATGGAATGAACATAACAGAAAATGAAAGATGACTTGAAAAAAAATGTCTCCAACAGAATTGAATGAAATGATCAGTGTTAGATTTATTTACCCTGTATTTACATTACATATTAAGAAGGCCAATAGAGGAGAACATAGGTTTGAAAGTGCTGACAATGCACAACACATACATCAATATCAGTGCGATTCGTTTTATCGGAGGCATGAGATATAACTAGTCACTGACTAACTTGTTATACAATTCAAGGCCATTGCAAAAGTGAAATATGATCATATTTGCTGACAGCCATAGCCACAAGTATACTAAGATCTTACAGACACTGCCTGGCTGTGATGAAGAGAAGCCCTCTTCTGAGGAACAGCATCTCATATTTTGCTTGGGCAGCTTACAACCTAGTGGTATGAATATTAATTTCTCTAACTGCAAGTAACCCCTGCATTCACCCTCTCTCCAACCCTCCCCCGCCCGTCGCTCCAGCTTCCCTTTCCCCCCCCAACAAACAGCAAACAATGGCCTGTTTCCTTTATCATCGTTACTTTTTTGCATATCTTTCATTCATTGTTCTATATCTCTTTACATCATCGTCTATATCTCTCTTTTCCCTTTCCCGTGACTTTCAGTCTGAAGAAGGGTCTCGACACCCATTCCTGCTCCCCAGAGATGCTGCCTGTCCCTCTGAGTTGCTCCAACTCTTTGTGTCTATCTTCAGCCCAAGGAGCAAGTTGGCCTGAATTGTTACAAAGCAAAGGAACACTGAGAAACTACAGCAGGAGTAAGTCCTGCGTGACAGATCCCCATCTAACCAGAGTGCTTTGTTACTGCATGCACCTCACCGCTCTCTTTTACATTTATACTTTTGCTCACTGCAAACTTAGTTTCACTGATAGTACCTTTGCTCTCATTGCAGCCTTAACTGCAAAAGCACCGCATGCAAATCGCAAGCGTCATTTGAGGTTTTAATAAACTAATAAAGTAGTTGAACTTGTTTCTGTTTAAGTGATGAAGAAATGCTGCTTTCTGGCCAAGATAGGGGGGGGGGGGAAGGATTAATTAAACACTGCTACAGCGATTCATTGTACCAGTAAACAATATCTGTGTCACAAAAATAGATCAATAGTTCCTTTTATTGCAACTTTTATAATTGACCTGGTTAGGAAAAAGGCCAGCTGTTGAGTCATGCATACTTACAAATTATAAAGCATATCAGCCATGTTGCTACGATAGTACAAGGCATTTCTATAGGCCTTTTCAGCTTCCAAAACTTTCCCTTGGCTTTTCAGAACATTCCCAAGGTTACCCCATGCTGCCAGAAAAAGAAAGCAGTTGTTCAAGTTGTTGCTTGAAATTATTCAAATGAGACACTTCATCTTAACATCAAGATCCATTATTTAAGATCAAAATGTGATTACCTTTGGCTGGGTTCACCTTTATTCCTGATCTATACAACATTTCCTCATCATGCCAGTCTCTGTTCCTTGTTATGGTTTTCAACCCATATAAAATGATTAAAGCAATGGCTGCATATAAAATCATGCTCTTAAAGATTCTCTTCTTCATTCTGAGAGAGAGGGTCCTAATGCCCAATGTTACTAGTAAACAGAATCCCATGCTTGGAATGTAAAGGATTCGCTCTGCGATCACAAATCCAACGTAAAAGAAAAGATTCGTAGCGGGCAAGAATGGCACGATAAGCAGTGATAAGGAGAAAATTAATATGTTCTGAGCCGTCGGTGGCCCCTGAATTAAATCGCTTTTGAAAAAATGGTCAGTTCGTTGTACAAAATAAAAACCCTGTTCGTTATTCCCATGCTCCATTGTTGAGTGGCAGCTGTGCCCATTTGTATTCTGTTTGCCATTCATCACTGTTTTTCCATTGCATGCCCTGTCATTTGGAGAACCCTTCAGGCTGGTATGGGCGAGCAGCAGCAACACGACGAACAATGCCAAAGTGTGCAGGTTCCTCCAATCGCCGGCCGTTCTTATGAAAGGCACAGCATCCATTGACCAGTCAAAGCTCATAGTGTCGGGGCACAGCAGGAGCCAGAAGTTTGCTGCTGGCAAGTAATGAAAGGTCAAAGTGCGTGCCAGCAGGCTGTCCGAGTCCGCCGCCGGGTTGTCAGAGTTGGAGAAGCTCGGTGGCTTGTTCCCCATCCAGTACAAGCGAAGACTGAGTAAAGTGGCACCCCAGATAGCCAACAGTCCCACCCTGATCACAAGGGAAGCCAACTGCCTCTAAAAGAGAAAAGAGAGAAAAAAAAAAGCAGTTTTAGTTTTTTGATTTTTTTAAGGTTTAGTTTTAGAGATGCAGCGTGGAAAAAGGCCCTTCGACCCACCTAGTCTACAGCGACCAGCAGTCCCCGCACCTTAACACTATCCTACCCACACTCGGGACAATTTTCACTTATACCAAGCCAACTAACCTACAAACCTGTAAGTCTTTAGAATGCAGGAGGAAACCAAAGATCTCGGAGGAAAACCACGCGGTCACGGGGAGAACGTACAAAACTACACACAGACCGCACCCGTAGTCGGTATCGAACCCGGGTCTCCGATGTGGCAAGCGCTGCAAGGCAGCAACTCTACCGCTGCGCCACCGTGCCGCCCATAATTAGGAGAGATAGTATGTAAATTAAACACTCAAGCAATATTCATAATTTTGCCACTCGGAGGAAAGAAATCCACAAGCAAACTGTAAAACCTATGATAATGACAAAGCAGTTTACTGACCAAATCTCCAAAAATGTTCTAAGTACAGTAAACAAAAGTTAAGTTGATTATTCTGCTCAGCAGTGTCTTGCTGTAAAATTGCAACGTGTGCCAAGAAAATGAACTTTTGGTGACCTTCAAACTGATAAAAAGCCAAACAAGTTGAAGAGCTTCAAAAATAGCACCCTTCAATAAAACATTGAAATGATCACTAAAATATTCATTTTAATTCATCGAAATGTAAAACTACTAATGCAGTGAAGTTGAAATAAAATCAGTAATTGTTGGAAGGCCCTTGGGTAATTATTCATACGCATATTTATTTTGACACTAAACACGGAGAAGAAAATTAGTTAAAAGCAACATTTTAAGGAAATCACAATACATTAAATAATAAGGGAGAGAAATATCCTTGAAGAAAGCTTTGCTTTTACTCTACAAATAAATGTAATGACTTACTGATAATTTCATCTACTCTAAAATGCCTGTAATTTGTAACTGTGACCTTTTAATGGCATAAATCTAGTTAATTGCAAACTACTTCATAAATATTAACTGTGAGATGCATGTACCTAATTGTACATTTGAAGAAATCAGCCATACTTGACTCAGGCCATGTGAATTCTACTCAAGCTGAGAAACACTCACAAAACATTTTTTCATGTCTTAGACATGATGATCTACCTCCCGAAAGTAGATCTTACATGAAGAGTTTCTTCAAGCAATTAATCCCACCTAAAAGAATTCTCCAATGCACTGTGTTTTATGTCAAGTTGGAGGTTAAATTAAAACAAAGGATAATATGGCATTATTGGAAGCCACTATCCATTCTGTTACTAAGTTGACTTTATTTAAATGACATCACACATACGCGACACGATATTTCTAAATCCAAGTATTGACTATTAGAGTCAGGAAGTCATGTTGGAATTTTGTAAAACTTTGGTTAGAACACATTTGCAGTATTTGTGTGCAATTTTGATCGCCCATTGCACAGGAAGGATGTGGAGGCTTTGGAGAGCGTGGCTTTGGGTGTCACAGTGGCGTAGCAGTAGAGTTGCTGCCTTACAGCGCCGGAGACCCGAGTTCGATCCTGACTATGGGTCATGTCTGTACTAAGTTTGTATGCTCTCCCTGGGAAAGCTGGGTTTTCTCCAGCTGCCCCGGTTTCCTCCCACATTCTAAAGACATATAGGTTTGTAGGTTAATTGGTTTTGGTAAAATTGTATATTGTTCATAGTGTGTAGGATAGTATTAGTATGTATGGGTCATTGCTGGTTGGCGCAAACTTAGTGGCCTAAAGGGCCTAATTCTGTGCTGTATCTCACTCTCTAAAGTCCAAAAAGGGCAGAAAGTGTTAACCAGAATGCAGCCTGGATATGAGCTATCAGCAGAGATTGGGCAAACGGATTGTTTTCTCTTGAGTGTCAGAGGTTGAGGGGAGGCCAAATAGAAGTATATAAAATTATGCGAGGCATAAATAGGGTAGAAAGTCAAAATCTTTTTTCCCCGGGGTGAAATTGTCAAAGACTAGAGGACATAACTTTAAAGTCAGAGGTAGAAAGTCAAAAGGATTTGCACGAGGTGTTTTTTTCGACAGAATGTGATGGAATGTCCCTGGAATGTACCACCAAGGATGGTGGTGGACACAGATACCATTGTGGCAATATAGAGGCTTTTAGATAGGCACATGGATGTGCAGGGAATGGAGACATACAGAGAAGATTAGTTTAACTTGGCATCATGTTTAGCACAAACACTATGGGCCAAAGAATCTGCTCCTGCTCAATGTTCTAGGCTTAGTATGATTTGAAAATGTAGAAGTTTTGTGCTCATTTTTATCAGTAGTAATTTGTATTCAATACACGTCCACTTCCCTCACTATCATGGTCACTGTTTGATAATCAGGTAAAAGCACCTTAAGCAAGCAGAAATGAAATAAAAATGTTTCTCTGTTTAAAACGAATCAATTAATTAGCACTGCTGCTTTCCTTCCACATCCAGATGTGCTAGGAGGCTGGTTAATTGGCCTCTGTGTGTAGGTGGATTCCCCTGGTGTAGGTGGATGGTGGTAGAGCTGAGGAGGGGCTGCGCTGGGAGTGGGGGGGGGGGGAAGTAGATGAGCATTTGAGAGTGAACAGTATATCAGAAAATGTGGTGCAATTGGAAAACCCTGACAGTCCGTCTGGACTCGATAAGCCTAGTGGCCTCCCTTTATGAAATGAGAAATATTAACGTGAATCATAAAACGAGTGACAACAAATCAATAACCACTTTTCCAACTCTGCTTTCTATTGAGCGGAATGGAACACAATTTCAGGTTGGATATAATAAGAGCTGGTGGTTCAGTGTCAATCACTTTGCATTGATGGTAAAGATCAATCATTGCCCCAGTCCCAGAAACCTTCAAACCTGTTATCCTTGTACTATGAAGTTCAAAAATGCTATCCTCGTTCGTGTCTGCTTTGCAATTCATCATTAGGTTGACAGCAATGACTATTTACATCTTCTAATTAGAAATAGTTAGTGCAGCTGCAAGATTTTCACATGTGCAGTATTTTCTTTACAATCGGGATTTAAATATCTCACTAGAAAAATTGCAAGCGATTGCCCCCTCTGATTAGAAAAGCAAATCACTGAATCATCGAGGCAGATTTTACATAATGGTTGCACGCAGAGTTAGATTAATTTCCCCGAATGAACACAGGATTCTTCAAGATTTTGAACGGGAGGGGCGTTGCTGGAGGGGAATGATTATAATCATACATAGAAATATTTGCAGGGGCATTGTGAAATTTGCCCCCAGAGGCCTGTCTGCTCCAGCTGTGTGGATGGGCGAAACTGGGAACAACACAGATCCTTCATCGGAACACATGGCAGCAGTCAATGCAACTCAGTAGCTGGCCATCTATAGATGGGATAATTATCTTGCCAGAATAAATCTAAATCAGCCTTGTCAGTGCAAACAAATACGATGGAGGAATTAAAAGTATAACTTCTCTTTTCAATACTGAGTATTCTTGTGAAGGTCCCGCCTTTTACAATTGAATACTCCACTGCTGATCTTTGCAAGCTGGAAGAGTTGACTGAAATGATGCAATTAAAACTACTTGGAATTAACGATTTAAAAACAATCTTCAGTTAATATTTTTTGTGCAACTTTAGAACTCACAAGTATAAGCTTGGAAGGACTTTTTGGATCAAATATCATGATGGCTTAGGACAGAATGTGTAGAGTACAGCATCTTCATCTCTACCATTGATCATACAGTCAGATTAGTTTACATTAACCTCGCCATTAGACCTTCACTCACTCATTTTTTTTTCTTTTGAGTTCAGTGAAATTTCAGTCCCATTGACAGTCAGGAAATGACTTGTCAGCCACAGCTTCTTCTTGGAACATTCACAATCGTGTATAACAATTTATCTTGTACATGAAAACCAACAATGATTTATCTGATTCATAAAGGCCAAGTGTAAAAATAGAGCAAAAGATTACAAAAACCTCAATTTGAATAACTTGACAAAGGCAGATCTAAACCAAATGTTGGTCAATTCAGACCACAGCAATAGTGAATCCTTTGTATAGTGTCTTAGAATGCAAATGTCCTTCATGATATACACTTTTTTTTAATATTCATAAGTTCCAGGAGTAAAATTAGGCCATTCAGCCCATCAAGTCTACTCCACCATTCAATCATGGATGATCTATCTTTCCCTCTCAACCCCATTCTCCTGCCTTCACCCCATAGCCCCTGACACCTTTATTAATCAAGAATCTGTCAATCTCTGCCTTAAAAATATGCATTGACATGGCCTCCACAGCCATAGGAGGCAATGAATTCCACAGATTCACCACCCTATGACTAAAGAAATTCCTTCTCATCTCCTTTCTAAAACGACGCCCATTTATTCTGAAGAGATGGCCTCTGGTCCGAGACTCTCCCAGCAGTGGAAACATCTTCTCCACATTCACTCTATCCAGGCTTATTTTAATGTATATTCTCACCTTTATCCTTTATTTATAAACCCAGAATTCTAATGAAACCTGCAAAAGTTCCTAAGGATGGAGGCCTTCGACTTTGCCGCACAAAAGTCTTGTTGAACCTGATGAAATGCTATTCGAGTTTCCAGAACACAGGAAATAAATTGCACTGCTCCTTATATATTTACAATGAAGTGACTGTAATGTAAGTGGTAGCCTTGCCCTGCTACACATTGTGTAAACGCGTATGCATAGCCTACATAAAACACAGCTGGTAGAGTTGCTGCCTCACTGTGCCAGAGAACCGAGTTCGATATTAACCTTGGGTGCATTCTGTGTGGAGTTTGTACACTCATCCTGTGACTGCGTGGGTTTCCTTTGGGTGCTCTGGTCCCCTCCCACATCCCAAAGATGTGGAGTTTTTTAAGTTTATTGGCCTCTGTAAATTATCGCTAGTGTGCAAGGAGTAGATGAGAAAGTGGAATAACATAGGACGAGAGTGAATGGGTGATCAATGTTCCACATTAAATCGATAGGTCTATGGGATTGTTTCCATACTATATCTCTAGAAACTGATTGTTTTGTTTTTAAAAGTAAGCTCAAACAGAGAATTTTAAAATAAGTGTAACAGAAAATAAGTGTGAAATAGTATTTTCAGTCTATTTGTGCAAGTCGGTTCAGGAAGCTGATAGATGTTGGAAATATGCCATGGAATTTATCAAGCTTAAGAGTCATAGAATGTAGAAACAGGCCCTTCGGCCCAACTTGCCCACACCGGCCAACATGTCCCAGCTACATTAATCCCACCTGCCAGCATTTGGTCCATATCCCTCCAAACCTGTCCTATCCATGTAATTAATAATTTGACAAACCTTGCTTTGTCAGTCAAAAAGATTATGGTTAAACTGTATGAGCAACATTTCCTCCCCATCCTAAACAAATTCCTTAATTCCCACTGTAAACAAGAACATATTGATGTTAACTCTAGAAAACAGTTATCCAATGTCGATAATTGCAAACATTTATAGCACACTGAGTCAAGAAATCTCTCATCACTGCAGTTCTAAGTGGCTAATCTTTGAAACCTTGATGTGAATTTCTTTATAATACATCCAAGAAATCAATCGCATAGCATCTTCCCTGTCAAGAAGTCTTATAAGATTTTTGGATTTCATTGAGCTCACAGTATTCTTCTGAACTCGGGATAAAATAGATTCTTCTCAATCTCATACAATATATTGCTATCCCAAGTAACAATCCAATGAACCTGAAAAGCAAGTATAAACTTCCTCGCTTATGGAGTAAACAGATATACTGTATGGTTTCACCCAAGACCTGTGTAATTGTAGCAAGGCCTTATCTCACTGATAATTCGCTATCCAATTATTCACAAATCTTCAGGGAAGGAACTGCAGATGCTTGTTTAAACCGAAGATGGACACAAAATGCTGAAATGACTCAGCAGGACAGGCAGCATCACTGGAGAGAAGGAATGGGTGGCATTTCGTGCCGAGATCCTTCTTCAGACTGAAAGTCACTTGGAATCTTTAACATGTCGTGAGATGTTAGATGACTGTACCTTTGTACCACATTTCTGATGGAGCTTTTATTTGACAATTTGGAACGTGTTCTTTAACACTCTCTATTCAGAAATCTTGATGGTTCAGCTCACTGATGCCCGCTTCCCTTTACCTGTCCCTAGTCACCATGTTCCCTTTAACAGACCTGGGCCTCGTTCTCCTGCTCTCATTGACACACAAGAGCCATGGTTCCTGTAGTCCTTTTCATTCACTGGGGGCCCGATTCCTTTGCTCTCTTTAGACAAGGCAAGGATCGGACTTTGATGCTCCTTTTCTTCCCAGGGCTCTAGTTCCTGCACTTTTTATAAACTTTGTGGGGACCAGCTCCTAAATTTCCATTTAACCAAACAATGCTCCAGGCTTAGATAGACACAATAAAGCTGGGGTAACCCAGCGGGACAAGCAGCATCTCTGGAGTGAAGGAATGGGCCCGAAACGTCACACATTCCTTCTCTCCCGGGATGCTGCTTCTCCCGCTGAGTTATTCCAGCTTTTTGTGTCTATCTTCGGTTTAAACCAGTATCTGCAGTTATTTCCCACACAATTCTTCAGGCTTATTACACTAAAAATATTGTGATATATACCCTTTTCATTTAATGCTATCTTTAACATGTTGGATGGCTGTACCTCTGTACCACATTTTCATTGGAGATTTTTTTTGACAACGGTACATGTGTTGGTTGAGAATTTGGAATGTGTTCTTTAAATGTTTTCCAAGCATCACCAATGTTCAATCAGAGCATCACACCTCGCTCTGCGGAGAAGTCATATTGAGTGGAATCTTGCTGCTAAATGTTCAGGGTTTTCAATTGAACATTGAAGATAGAAGTTAGGGCGCAGAGGTAGAGTTGCTGCCTTACAGCGTTTGCAGCGCCGGAGACCCAGTTTGATCCCGACTACGGGTGCTATCTGTATGGAGTTTGTACGTTCTCCCCGTGACCGCGTGGGTTTTCTCCAATATTGCTGCCTGACCCGTGAGCCCACAGTATTCACACAGACATTGTGGATCCAAGTGCATGCTCCTAGACCATCTTCTATGAAGTCAGCACCATCGCAAAGTGGGCATCTATCACTAAATCTGTATCATCAATGGATGCTACTCCAGTATTTCCCAATAATGCCATTGTGAAAGCATGACCATCACAAGTATTACATCAGTAAAAGAAGTTCATCAAAAACAGAGATGACAATAGATGCAACCGTGCCCACACTAGTGACACCCCAGGCACACACATAGTAATGCCAATTCAGATCTCCAAAAGCGAATCTGTGACAATGGACAATAGACAATAGGTGCAGGAGGAGGCGATTCAGTCCATCGAGCCAGCACCGTCATTCAATGTGATCATGGTTGATCATCCCCAATCAGTACCCCACTCCTGCCTTCTCACCATATCCCTTGGCTTCACTATCTTTAAGAGCTCTATCTCACTCTCTCTTGAAAGCATCCAGAGAATTGGACTCCACTGCCTACTGAGGCAGAGAATTCCACAGATTCACAAATCTCTGGGTGAAAAGTTTTTCCTCATCTCTGTTCTAAATGGCTTACCCCTTATTCTTAAACAGTGGCCCCTGGTTCTGGACTTCCCCAACATCGCGTCTAGCATGTCCAATCTCTAAATAATCTTATAAGTTTCAATAAGATTCCCTCTCATCCGTCTAAATTCCAGTATACAAGCCCAGCCACACCATTCTATCAACATATGACAGTCCCGCCATCCCGGGAATTAACCCTTTGAACCTTCGCTGCACTCCCTCAATAGCAAGAATGTCCTTCCTCAAATTTGGAGACCAAAACTGCACACAATACTCCAGGTGTGGTCTCACTGGGGCCCTGTGCAACTGCAGAAGGATCTCTTCGCTCCTATACTCAACTCCTCTTGTTATGAAGGCCAACATGCCATTAGCTTTTGTCACTGCCTGCTGTACCTGCATGCTTACTTTCAGTGACTGATGAACAAAGATCCCGTGTAACACCGCAAGCTTCATATTCCGCTTGGGGAGTCTGCATCCTTTGGGCTTGAATATTGAAATTTTCTCAATTCTGTTAACCCTTGCTGTCTCCTCCCCTTCCCACCTCTCCCTCAGCCCTCGGGCCCTGCATTCCCTCTATCTCTATCTCCTCCCCCACCCCAGTCGCACCAGCTTCTCATTTTCACACCACAAACAGACAATCCCTTTATCACCGATACTTTTTTGCATATCTTTCACTCATTGTTCCTTATCTCTCCACATCACCGTCTATATCTCTCGTTTCCCTGATCCCTGACCAGTCTGAAGAAGGGTCTCGACCCGAAACGTCGCCTATCTCCTTCGCTCCTTAGATGCTGCTGCACCCGCTGAGTTTCTCCAGCTTTTTGTGTATCCCGTTGTACTTCCCCTTTTTCCCAACTTGACACCATTTAGATCATAATCTGCCTTCTTGTTTTTGCCACCAAAGTGCATAACCTCACACTTATCCACATTGTACTGCATCTTCCACGCATCTGCCCACTCACCCAACCTGCCCAAGTCACTCTGCATCCTCATAGCATTCTTCTCACAGTTCACACTGCCACCCAGCTTTGTGTCAACTGCAAATTTGCTCATGTTGCTAATGTTTACCGAATATTTGAAATATCAGCAGATCATGTAGTATTCACAGACAAATATACAGAGTTACTGTTTCAGTTCAACAACCACATGGTAAAACGTTTAAAAAAAAAAAACAAAGTGCTGGAGTAACTTAGCGGATCAGGCAGCATCCCTGAAGAACATAAATAGGTGACATTATGGCTCGGGACCCCACTTCTGAAGACGGGTCTAGGCCTGAAATGTCACATATCCATGTTCTCCAAGATGCTAGACACAAAATGTTGAAGTAAATGTCATCCATTCCTCTTCAAAGATGTTGCCTGTCCCGCTGAGTTTCTCCAGCATTTTGTGTCTATCTTCGGTTTAAACCAGCATCTGCAGTTCCTCATACACATTTCTCCAAGATGCTGCCTGACCCCCCGTGTAACCCATCATCAGCAGTTCGGTATATCTACATCTGGTTAAATGTCATTGACTGGAAATGTTTCTACATTTCTCCATGCACAGATGCTACTTGACCCGTTATGTATTTACAGCAGTTTAAGTTAAACTGGAGTTAAAATCTTCGCTAAAGAAAACATTGCCAACAAACTGAGAACTACGTTTTGAATTCCTTCCAAGGTTTATTCTCTACAGTTGTAATACCAGAATAAACAATTGGAAAATGGTGAAAATTTCTGCTCAAATGTTTATTCCACAAGGACACTACAATTTCACGGTTCTTACCACATGTACCAGCAATCTAATTGAATGGAAAATGTGACTAAGTCAACTACTTACTGGAATTTTAGCTCTCTGATTAGCTGTTGAAAATGCAACAGATCAACGCATTCTGAAGAATGCCGAAAATTCCCCAGTCAGCACATTGTGGACACGGATACCCCAATCATGTTAAGAGCAAATTATTAGTGGCTAACAATCTAAACAGTTCAATTACTGAACCTCCACGGGATTGAAGGAGAAATTCAAACTGACCTTACCTCCCCTCCTTCTTTCATCGTTAATATATGGAAAGTTATTGAATGCCAGGACTAACTTTAATCCTGTTTAGTGCTAAATAAGAGGTTTATTGGTTCCCAGTAGGCATTTGTATTTCAGTCTAATCATTATAAGTGTGAAACAATCCAGCCTTTTATTGTGGATGCCTACAGGTATGTGTACTCTCCAAACTGAATTAGTTCTAAAACAAGAATGCTTTCAATGTATAGAAAATAACTCAAAGAGAACATGTTAAAAAAGAAGTCCAATGCTTTATCAACAGCAAGAAGCCGGACATAAGAATTGATCCTTTCACTTACAAGGAGAATAATATCATGCAAATGCTTTTGTGTCTATTCAGACTGCGTCCTGATTGTCTTAGAAGCTTAGGGTGAGAGAGAAAAAATCCCAAAGGGCCAGAAAACCTGCTTAGCAATCTTTCAGCCAGGTAATTCGTTTTTTCAAAAAACTAACTGCAAATATAATTCACTTGTTTTTTTCCTTAAGCTGTTTCTACCCACACATTATTTGGTGCCAAATGTGTGGCAGTTGCACATCAAATAGTTTGGCTTGAAGGATTATCCGTTGTTGCAAAAGAAGGAGCGTTCCTCAGCCTTTTGCAGCATAATTAAACTGTGAGGGTGGAAGTGTACGCACAAAAAAGAGAAAAGACAGAGATAGGTAAAAGCATCACCAAAATAACCATGATAGTAAAATTGTCTGAAGAAGGGTCGCAACTCGAAACGTCACCCATTCCTTCTCTCCACAGATGCTGCCTGTCCTGCTGAGTTTACTCCAGCATTTTGTGTCTACCTTTGGTTTAAACCAACATCTGCAGTTTCTTCATACACGCAATAATCATTTTATTTTAACTTAGTTTTTGCCCACTACACATCTTTTTAACAGTAGCTTGTATTTTTTTTTTTTTTAAATTAATTGGGGATTTAAGCTCTGATTTTAACTCGATTGGAGACAAGATGGCAGAAGAACCTGTCCAGCCTCAGGAGAGGGCGGTGAGAGATTCAAACTTGAATACCCAACAATGATTTCTACTTAAAGTCAGGACGCAAGAGACTACAAATGCTGGAATCGTGAGTAAAAAAAATAAACTGCTGGAGAAACGTAATGGATGAGGCAGCATCTGAGGGAAATGGAGAGACAATGTTCATCATAAGGTCATATGGTCATTAGTGATAGGAGCGCAATTAGGCCATTTGGCCCATCAAGTCTACTCCATTCAATCATGGCTGATCTGTCTTTCCCTCCAAACCCCATATCTCTGCTTTAGTGTCTGATGAGAGGGGTCTTGACCCAAAACGTCAGCTGTCCATTTCCCTCACAATGTTACCTGACCCGCTGAGTTCTTCCAGCAATATGTATTTTACCCTGCTTAAAGTAATCGTGCTTCCACCATACAAATGGGCTGATCAATGAAACAACCTATGCATCAAAGTAAGCAAACCACATCAGAAGCCAACTAATGCCTCTAGTTCCCATGAAGACTCAGGACATTTAGCATGTCCCCAACAACTACTACCAATTTCAACAAAATGCACCATAGAAGTCAGCTCTTTATGTGAACCAGATTCCCCGCCATTGACTAAATCTATACTTCACAATGCCTCATGGAAGCTAACAACATAATCGAGGACCACTCACATTCCCATCATTCTCTCTTCTCCACTCTCTAATTGGTCTGAAGATATAAAGGCTTGTAAGCATGTACCACTAGATTCAAAAATATTTTCTTCTACGCTGTTATCCGACTAATAAATCGACCCCTCACACGCTAACGAAGCAGAATCTTATAATCTGCCCGTTGCTGCACATTTTCTCTGCACTTCTCTGTCGCTCCAACACTATATTATGCACTCTGTTTATTTTTTTATTTTGCACTAACTGTTGTATTCATGTATAAAATGGTCTGTCTACATATTAAAAAGGTTTTTCACTGTATCTCTGCTCATGAAAATAATATACCAATATCAATGTAGAAATTTCACTGGGAGCATTCATTGGGATAGCAAGTCCAGCCCTTGAATCAAATCTCTTATGGTCTGGATGCTACCTTTGGACTTTAACGATACAGTATGGAAACAGGCCCTTTGGCCCACATAGTCTGCATCGATCAGTGATAACCCCATAAACTAGCAACTATACTACACACTAGGGACAATTTAGAATTTACAGAAGCCAATTAACCAACAAAGCTGTACATCTTTGGAGTGCGGGAGGAAACTGGAGCACCCGGACAAAACCCACGGGTCGCGGGGAGAACGTACAAACTACACACAGACAGCACCCAGAGCCAGGATCGAACCCGGTTCTCTGGGGCTGTAAGGCAGCAACTGCTTCACCTCTGTAAGCTTTGGCTGGGAGACTTGAAACTGAGTGTTCCTTAGGGTGATGATTTGTCCCTATTAGCTTGGAACAAACCCACACTACAAAATCCAATCGGGACAGTGGTATAAACAACTATCTGTCGAGTCCTGACAAGCATCTCTTTCTATTAGCTCCCCAGAGGAAGGAGTGGTGAAAATCTTGGAGGTCCAGCTACAGCGGAGGTTGGAATGAGAATATCAGATGTCGGGGCAGCAGTGTGGGAATGAATCTGACATGGTGCAGTGGGCATAAGCAACCATCTACAATAATCTGAAGGAGGTTCGAGGATAGAGGAAATATACTGGATGGGATATCGCAACAAAGTGAGGTTAGATGGGGGCATGGGTGAGATATTAACCATCAGGGAACAAAGGGAAATTGAGACTAGTCTGGCTGTGGTAGAAAAGGCCTGGAGGTGACGGGAAAGCCAATATTGAGAGAACCGAGGAAGCAACATATTATAAATGGAACAAAACTGCCTCAGAGGAATTTCTGACATCTGTCCTGAAACCCTTGGATTGAGCAATGGGGCTAAAGGTAGGAAGGTGAACAGCCATCCCAAGCCACAAAGACCGTGATGCTGTTGCATGGTGAATGCCAGCAATGAGTGGCCACAGGTCAACATTTCATCTGGTGATAGGGGCCCAGTGCCAACATCAGTATTGAAGTTGGAGCGACAGTGAGACACGTGTGATTGCACATGCTGGAATCTGGAACAACACACAATCTGCTGGAGGAACCCGATGGGTTGAGCTGCAACTGGGAATGGAAAGAAAGGTTGAACGGTTCCTTTCCATCCACAAATACCACTTGACCCATGGAATTCCTCCAGCAGTTGGTTTTGCTGGAAATTGGAGCAATATCAAACTCCTGAACATAGGACTCAGTACCCATCTCTGCAATTGCATCCTTGCTACATAGAAACATCAGAAAAAGTCAATACAGACTGGGTTCTTAGTGCAGTAGGCCTTACGACCCTTTGATCATATTAAATATGATCACGACTGATCATCCAAAATCAGTACCCCGTTCCTGCTTTCTCCCCATATCCCTTGATTCTGTTAGCCCTAAGAGCTATATCTAACTCTCTCTTGAAAAGATCCAGTGAATTGGCCTCAACTATCATCTGTTGCAGAGAATTCCACAGATTCACAACTCTCTGGAGCAATATCAAACTCCTGAACATAGGACTCAGTACCCCTCTCTGCAATTGCATCCTTGCTACATAGAAACATAGAAATAGGTGCAGGAGTAGGCCTTACGACCCTTTGATCATACAAAAAGGTTTTTCCTCATTGCAGTCCTAAATGGCCTACCCCTTATTCTTAAACTGTGTCCTCTGGTTCTGGACTCCCCCAACATGGGTAAAATGTTGGGGGAGTCCAGAACAGAAGCCTGTCCAATCCCTTAAGAATGTTATATGTTTCTATAAGATGCCCTCTCATCCTAAATTCCAGTGAATATAAGCCCAGTCGATCCATTCTTACATCATATGTCAGTCCCACCATCCCGGGACTTCCAGAGACTGTATTTTGTAACACGAGGTGATAATATATCATCCATGATCATTTTTAACACCGGCACCCCACAAGGCAATGTTCTCAGCCCCTTATTATATTCCCTATGATCTCACAACTGTACATGCAAATTCTGCTCCATTTATATTTACAGGTTTGCACATGACACACCCACAGCGGGTCACATCTTAACTCATGACAAGACAGAGTACAGGAAAGAAATAGAGCGCTTAGTAACATGGAAACAAAAAAACCTCTCCCTCAACATTATTGACTTTAGAAAGCGGGTTGGAGTAAACACCCCAGTATACATCAATGATGCTGAGGCGGAGATGATCATACATTCACAGTGGGAAGAAGTGTAGTTGAGATACTTGTGGGAGTCAGTGGGTTTGTAATAGACGTCAGTCAATAGTCTGTTTCTTGTGATAAAGAAACTGTGAGATAAAGAAAAGGGAGGGAGGTGTCGGAGATGGTCCAAGTAAATTTGAGTGCAGGATGAAAATTGGTGGTGAAGTTGATGAAGTCCGTGAGTTCTGCACGGATGCAGGAGGTAGCACCAATGCAGTCATCAATTGAGATAGAGTTCGGGGATATGGTCAGTGTACGCTTGGAACAGGGAGAGTTCAATGTACCGTACAAAGAGGCTGGCATAGCTGGCACCGTGCGGGTGCCCATAGCTACGCCTTGCACTTGGAGGAAGTGCAAGGAGTCAAAGGAGACGTTGTTGAGGGTGAGGACCACCTCCGCTAGTCACCACACACAACCTGGCATCCCTTCCTCAGCATGGGATGGGGCAGAAAAGTTCCACAATCCTTTCTGTTGTTGAACACAAACCCTTTGCTAATAGATGCAATTCCTCTGCTCTTGGTCCATATTCTCAATTAGTAACCCAGATGAAATGTGACAAAACTCATCATGCACTGGACTGACCGATTTGAAAATCAATTAAAACTATGAGCACGGCAGTGTGATGGGAACCATGCAGCACTTTTCATTTGGCAACTACAATTGGCTGGTTTGCAATGTTGCCTTTTTGTTTTAAATGCTGTTTTTAGTGAAACGTGAAGAAGGGAGATTAGCGCAGCACTGTATTGGACAAATTAACAGAAGAGTTTCAAGTAGGCAAATTGGAAGGTATTTGCAGAATATATTAGTTTGATTAACATCCACTTTGACTAGGATTCTTCGTGAAGCTTTGTATGGAGAGATTTGGAAGATACTTTCGGCTGATGAAGAATGAAAGCAGCTTACATGGCATCCATTCAGAACCTTGGCTGGCAGTAGTATTTTTCTCAGTCTGTTCGTAGGTTAATTTCATGCATTTGTTAATTATTCTTCCAACTTCGGCCAAACATTTGCTAAATGGATACTGTCAATTCTCACCCAGCTGTGTGCTGCAGCCATGGAATTAAAAATCTGCATATGAGCTTAGACGTCTAAAGTGTACAGATACAGAATATAATTGACAGCCTTCTTTCTAGTGCTATTTCACTGCTAATTACTGAATCTTAGATTTTCCAATTACCGTGAAGCTTCATGAAGGGTTTAAGGAAGTGGGCTGTAATTTATAGAAAATAAAAAGAGTACTGCAGAGGAACAGGCCCTTCAGCCCACAATATCTGTGCCAATCACATTCTAAATTAATCACAGGTAGACACAAAATGCTGGAGTAACTCAGCGGGTGAGGCAGCATCTCTAGAGAGAAGGAATGGGCGACGTTTCGGGTCGAGACCCATCTTCAGACTAAATTAATCACATCTGCCTTTATTCCCTGCCTATGAACGTGCCCGTCTAAATGTCTCTTTAAATGTTGCTACCGCATCTCTCACTTAGCAGCGAATTCCAGGCACCTATCATTCTTTGTGTAAAAATAATTGCCTCGTAAATGTCCTTTCCACTTTCTCCCTCGCACCGTAAATCTATGCACTCTAATACTAGACAATGTCACCTTCGGGAATAAAGTATCTGGATATCTACCATATCAATGCCTCGCACCATATTATAAACTTCTGTCAGGCCATCTCTCAGCTTCCAACGCTCCAGAGAAAACAATTCACATTTGTCCAACTCTCCTCAAGGCTAACACACTCCAATCAAGGCAACATCCTGGTGAACTCCTTCTGCACTCTATCTAAAGCCTCCACAAACATCCTGCAATGCACCAGCCAGAACTGCATGCAATATTAATTTTGTATCCTAAGGAAAGTTTTATACAGCTGCAACATGGCTTCCCAACTTTTAAACTCGATGCTCCGACTGATGAAAGCAAGTGTGCTCTTCACTTACTTTACCACTCATTTGTGTTGATACTTTCAGGGAGCAATGGACTTCTCTCTGTGCATTAATGATCCTGTGGGACCCGCCATGAGGTTTGATCTGTTTAATAGATCATGATATTCCAGTGTGCATGAGACCATATTTAGTGCTAAGTGTGGAGAAAGCCGGCAAAGTGGGGTGTGAATTGGACAGAGCATCAAGACTTGACTTTAGGGTCGGACCAGAGAGAGAAGGTTGTTGGCAGGAGAGTGTATCGTGGTTGGGAGTGGATGGGAAATTGTGTTGAGTAAGATATCGGGGGAAAGACAGAGGATTGGTGTGGGTATTTGATCAGAAGTTCCTGTACACATCAATAGTGAAAGGCATCTTGGGTAAGGTTGGATCTCCAAGGAAGATTAGCTGAAATACCTACAGAAACATACACCTTTGTCCACGACCCAGCGAAGGAAGGCCACGGAAGTAACACCAAAGCAGATCTAAACAATAACACTGCGGTCAGCTTCAGCTGCCTGGGTTTCATTCTGATTTTGGGTGCTATCTATATGGAGTCTGCATGCTCTTCGTGAAATCACATGACACCCTAGTACTCCAGCTTCATGTTACATCCTAAAGATGTGCAGGCAGACAAATTGGCTACTGTAGATTCCCCTGAGAATCAGGGACTGGACATATTAATAGCACGTGTGAGAGAAATGGGGGAGTAAGTGGGGAACATGATAACACCTTCATGGAATTGGCAGCAACAATTTTAGTCCCTGATCTTCGGTTCTGAACTGAAGAAGTTAGACTGCTACTGGTTTAATTAATGTCAAAAATTATGGGAACAAAGCGATCACAATATATGCTATTTATCCAAATCTGGGAAATCACAACATAAATTTGTAACATTAATTCATGGGATTGGTGTAATTTTGACATAGTTTTCGCTTAGGTTTTGAAATACCAGAGTCCAGAAGTGTCACATTGAGACTCCGGCCCACAAGCTCCTTGAAGTGTAAACATTACGAGAAACAGGCAAAATATCATGGGTGTTGCAATCCTGAAATATGAACAGAACATGTGGGAAAGGTTTAGCAGATCAGACTGCTCCTGATGGAGTCAGAATAAGCATTAATGTCTCAGGTCCGTGAGCATTCTTGAATACTGGTGAATGTTACAGATGTATAAAGGAAATTCGGGTGTTTGGAAAGGGGATGGTTAATGAAAGCAAAAGGGAAGATTTTTGCTAAAGCGCAAGGCAGAAGATGATGGGATAATGACAAAAGAGACATTGTAATGGTATACGAAGGATCAGTCTTGAGGAGGTGTAATGGTAAACAGCAGAAGCACTGCTAGTACTTGCTACCTAATAGAATGATTATGATCTGAATTCTTATTTTCAGACTGGTAGTCTGTAAATGCCTAACTGATCATTAGCCTTCAATCTCACTTTACATTAAGGCCACATGCAGATGAGTATGAAATTTAAACAGTTAATAAACAAATGTATCAGAAACAAAAACATTACACAAGTTACAAGTTTTCCAATATTTATTGGCATCCATCTGCCTTTAGTTGAACATCCAATTAATACCGTGAGGCTCAAAATCTCAAGTTTGCTGTGTACTGATTAGAATCTGGTCCAAGGACCTATTTTGCTCGAACCTAATTGCATTGTTTGATGTAACGGTGAGCCAATATCAACAAATAATCATAAAATATGTAGAAAATCACTGTTATTTTTAAATTGTAACACTGCCCAATCTCTATCACATATTTTGATAACACATGTACAAAAAGAAAATCAGTATTTGGCCATGTTATGTCAACTAAGTCTGGGCAGCCGTGCACAATGTTGGCAGGAAGCTGATACCATAAAACCCTAAGTTTGGGTTGCACTGGGAAATAAGTAACTTCCATGTAGTAATTAAACAGAGGGTGTGCTCCTTTAATGCGCATGAAGCACACGGGAGTCTTTAATAGCTTGTAAATGCATAAAGTGCTAATATTCATTTTTGTTGGTGAAGAAGAAGAATTATACTGTTCCAGGATAGTTTGCCAGTACCAATGGCAAGACACAAGGCAAGTTAATGCCACATGGAATGGTTCATTGTCAATACTGTGATAATGTTTATCATTGCATCAGGGAGCTATTTAGGTTTGTTTCATCTACGTGAAATTTTGCGCGCAGAAATCTCATGTGTTAGTGATTTGCTGCCGAAGGCTGTGAGAAACAAACACCTCGCTTTATCACCAAAATCTGCAAGTCCTCGATAAGCAAAAGCTCTTCTGAAACGCGCCATACTTCAGAAAAAGTCAATACAGACTGGGGTCTTAGTGGTGAAAGTGGGTTTTGCAACATAGAAGCAATTCATTATGCCCAAGGTGTTGGAAATACAGAGCAAGTATAAACGATTCCTGCAGAACTATAAAAAGAGTAAGTTCATAGAACATCGAACATAGAACAGTACAACATAAGAACAGGCCCTTCTGCCCACAATGGTCGTGCGGAACATTATGCCAAGTTACGCTGATCTCATCTGCCTGTGCATGATCCATTATTCCCTATTCTCTATTATTCTCTATCCCCTGCATTTCAATGTGCCTATCTAAAAATGTCTTAAATGTCACTGTCTTATATTATCACCCCTGGCAATGCATTCCAGGGCCCCACCACTCTCTGCGTAAATAGATACTCCCCACACATGCCCATTAAGCTTTCCCCCTCTCACCTTATGCCCTTTAGTATTGGACATTTCCACCCAGGGAAAAATGTTCTGACTGTCTACCTGATCTATGCCTCTCAGAATTGCATCATGACCTCTCCTCAAAAAAGTTAGAAAGACATCACCTCCCATGCAGAAAGCCATGCTGGCTATCCCTAATTAGCCCATTCTCTTCTGATTGGGAGTAAATCCTATCTCAAATAATTCTCCATAAAATAGTTTCCCTACCACTGAAGTGAGGCTCACTGGCCGATAGTTCCCTGGATTGTCTCTACTTCCATTTGAAACAAAGGAACAAAGAAACAATATGGCCACTCTCCAGTCCTCCAGGTCCATGCCTATGGCGAGAGAAGATCTTCATCAAAAGTCCCGCAATCTCCTCTCTTGCCTCCTTCGATAACAATAGACAATAGGTGCAGGAGTAGGCCAATCAGCCCTTCGAGCCAGCACCGCCATTCAATGTGATCATGGCTGATCATCCCCAATCAGTACCCCGTTTCTGCCTTTTCCCCATATCCCCTGACTCCGCTCTCTCTTGATAGCATCCAGAGAACCTGCCTCCACCGCCCTCTGAGGCACAGAATTCCACACACTCACAGCTCTCTGTGAGAAAAAGTGTTTCCTCGTCTCCGTTCTAAATGGCTTACCCCTTATTCTTAATCTGTGGCCCCTGATTCTGGACTCCCCAACATCGGGAAAATGTTTCCTGCCTCCAGCGTGTCCAAACCCTTGCACATTTCTCAATGCCTTGATCTACTCAAGCATTGACTTCTACTGCTTGAGATGCACAGCCAGACCAAAATAAATCTAATGATAGCATTTTCTGAATATGCCAGAATTATTTTCATTTCATGCCAATTGAAAATGCTGCACTGAGTACTTAAACACTGTGATCATTAGTCATTCCAAATGTCCATGTTCTCATAGATGTACAGTTTCAATAAAACATTGTTTTTTCTCGAATTCATCATCCTCAAGATGTCAACCAAGTACTGACATTTTTATAAAAAAACTACAAAGGATGAGAAAAAAATAATCTTTCAACAACCAACAAGAGTATAATTAGTGATCATGCTGATGGAAATTGGGGATTCCATGTCAGGTGAAGGGATCAGATTGTGACCATATACTTCCGACAGAGCTTCCTAGCTTCTGTTCCCTGACACTGGTAAATAGCCTGTCATTAGGCCCCTAAAACGAATTGAACGTAAAATCATCCACAATTACCAAATTAGGCTGTAACAAATCCCTATAAACCTTCCTGACTAATTGATCCTAGTTGCTAGTCTAAAGTTTGTTCAAAATTGAATAGCTTCCTTTAATTGTTCCATGTGTGAAACCTGAAATGCATTTGAAACAAAATGCACAGACGGATTTGAAAGGGACACCCAACTTTCTATAAAACATAGACACAAAGGGTCAGGCAGCAACCCTGGGGATCATGGATAGGAGACGTTTCGGGTCTAGATCCTTCTTTAAACTGAAATGTCACCTAACTAAGGTTGTTGTCTGACCTGCTGAGTCACTCCAGCACTTTGTGTCTTTTTTTGTAAACCAGCATCTGCAAATGTTCATGTTTCTAGAGTTTTTTATAATATAAAAGGATTACTGAAGTTTAAAAAATAAACTATTTTAATTAAATTAGGTGGCCAGGTCCTTGAACAACTTAAGGAGTTTATAGGATGATAATCCATCATAGACATTATCAGCAAGGAATATTATGCGTATCAGTACCTGCTCGTCTACTGAAAAAATCATTTGTGTGCATTGGCTGTGCATAAGTTAAGTGTGTTTTTAAGCGGGGGGGGACCTGTAAGTACAAAATAAAATTATTGACATCACTGTCCTTTAAAATATGGAACTGGTACACTTCAAATATCAAACATACTTTGCTGCCAAGTTTACCCAACACTGAAGATAGGGGAGTTGGTTCCTTAAATTCATTGAAACCTGTTGAACTGGTAAGCCCACATTCATGGCACTTTCTGGAGATTCACTGTACATTAAAAACTGATGAATAAGCAAGTATGTCAACATTTTAAAATGACACTTGGAAGTATTATGTGAAACCCCAAGAAAACAAATTGTGCATAATGATTATCTCAATGCTGAAAATCAAAGAGCAATGGGAATGATACTGTTGCTGTGTTCATTATATTTCATAATTTCATCGTCATTATATTTTCACAATGGTTTCCTCCAATTTTTTAATTATGTGGTCATAAGAACCAAATAACAAAAGGTTTTTTTTTGGAAGCTACATGATCCAATTTCAGTTTTACCAGAATAAATCAAGACGGAGATCACCTCCAGGTGAAATCATGACAAATAAAAAGCTGAGCTGAGCCGAGGTGGACTCTCCATGCACTATTCATTTTAGTCCACCTGACTTTTGCCACATCAGGCTCGTCACAATGTACATAATATATGTTTCCATCCCTCATTAGCAAAATTGGAGCAGAAACCCTTTTGCCTCATAATTTCTATGCTGTTTATAACTCCCACCACCTGGCAATCTTTCCTTGCTTTGCTCCATTTTCCCTTTTTCTTATTAAAAAAAACCTTAAACATTAATATGGGTTTCTCTCCTCTCAAATACTATCTAAGAAGTTAAGCACCTTCAATATTCTTTTCTCTTTACAGCAGAAAAATCCTCATCTGATCCTAGAATAACGTCTCTTGATAAATGGGCAAGGTAGAAATCTAAGACAGCTCTATGCTGAGAGAAAAGAGTACACATTGTACTTTTGAAACACTGAATTATGCACATACTCGTCAAAACGTATAGAGGTTCACCCTATTATCAGTGGAATCATTTAAACAATTCATTCATAAGTTTTTGACCAACAATAGTTCCAAATGACTGGAAGTGGCGGCGCTGCCCATGTAGCTGCGGCTCGCCTGCAGTCCGTCTGTCTTTTCTTTTTTTTGTTTTCTTTTGTCCTGTTGTTTAGTTTATTTAGTTTATTTTAGTTGTGTATGTGTGGGAGGTGGGAGAAACTGTTTTTAGACTCCTCCTTCGGGGTGATGCGACCTTTGTTTGTCGTATCCCCCATCTCCATCCACACTGAGGCCTAATCGTGGAGCTGGCGGCCTCCAACTGGGACCGACCTCGACGCCCAGGAGGCAAAGCCGGGATTTACCAACGCGGGGCTAAATGCGGGGCTGGCCGACTTTGGGGCTGTGGTGGCGTTGCGGCGGCGGCGGCGACCCGACTTCTGAGCCTCGGAGGTTCGGCCGCGGGCCCAGTGGACGACAACGTCGGGAGCTCGCAGGTCCCAGGTTGGTGACCGATTCACGGGAGCTCCCGCAACAACAGCTTCGTTCGCTGGACTGGAGGGTGGCAGCTTCGACCGCCCTGGGCCGCGGAGTTTGAACCGGCCCGTTCGCGGAGCTCGGATTCGGCAGCGGGACTTACCATCACCCGGCGGGGGGCCCAACATCGGAAGCCTGGATCGCCTCAACGCAGAGGGAGAACAAGGAGGGAACAGACAAGGATTTTAAGACTTTTGCCTTCCATCACAGTGAGGAGGTGCCTGGCAGACATACTGTGGTGGATGTTAAACTGTGTTAAGTGTGTGTTCTGTTATCTTATTCTATGTCATGACTGCAAGGTATACAATTACGTTCAGACTGAAATGTCTGAATGACAATAAAGGATACTTTTATACTTTTATTTTTTTATAAATGACCTTACCATTTCCCAATTTCCTAGCATGTCCGATGGCACTATTTTGTGCTAATGTTCTCATTAATTTTTCCCCATTACTCACATGAAGGCAAGATTTATTTGTAGGGATATTGTTCTACAGATGATATAGCCTCCCTTCCCTTCACCCATCTCCCTTCAGTAAGTCAGTAACAAAAGCATACTTCTTTTGTGAATCTTGAAGACGAATGCATGTATGATATTCAACTCTGAGACGTTCCATCTGCAACCTATTCTTTTCTCACCTAAAATCCACATACTGAAGCCAAGGGGTTTATGGCCAGTTTTGGAATGAGGACGTGTGTAGGGCTGCGTTGGCTGACTGTTATATTCCTGCCACTATTGTGGCTACAATCTAGTCTCTAGGCATGGAACTGAAAACCTCCCTCGTCTGAATAGCAGAAGCTTATCCAGTGACAGCTATTTAGATTTCAGGGATTAAGGATCAGATCCATTAAGCTCAGCTGCCTTCTTCCACTAACTCTGGGCAACATGTGGTGACAGATGCAAGATTTGAACAGGAAAATGAGGTTAAACCAGAGATAGCTGGAGAATAGGTAATTCTGAACACCATGTTCAAACTAAATCCCAAATGTAATTATAAGCTTGCAGTATTAATTATTTTAATGTATTTTAAAGTATAGTCTTTTTTCATAAATAGGATCTGTCAACAACATTTAACATAAGTAGCTGATTTTCTGGATTCTGGACTGATTGCTCCCAATTATTTTTGTTTGTCAGATGCAACCAGCTCCATATTAATCAGACGTTACTTACAGAGCAGCTTGATCAATGTGTCAATTGTGGGAATTCAGATGTCTCACTGTTAAATATCTTTTAAAAGGTGCTACACGTTTTAAAACTAGGATTAGAATTATAATATGCATTGATTCGGACCAACTTCTCCATTCCAGTTCTTTGTGTGATCATTCCCTAACCCCTTGCAAATTCTTGCTCCAAAATTCCCACTACTTCTTTCATGTTCTATAAAGACTCCCTTGTTGCCCATTATTTAGTTTGCATGTCAACTTTGACCTTCTAAATGAGCACTTTATTCTTACTACTTATTGTGCTCTGAGACAAGTGGCTGCACGAGGTACATTATAGAAAGACGAGCTTCTGATGTAGTATTATAGTGGAAGGTAAATGCTACATTTTAAACTCTTTCTTAACACTTCGAAGTAAGGTGCTTCCTGTGTCCCATGTTACCATTAAAAAAAAAATAATTGGTTGTTTAAACAATCTGAGTTATAGTATTTTTTGAAATATTGCAAATGCTGAGAGCATAATTATTTTGGGGAATTTTGTACTCTAGTTTCTAAAGGACAGAATTAGGCCAAGAACTTTCGGGCTGTATGGTGGCACAGCGGTAGAGTTGCTGCTTTACAGGGAGCCGGGTTTGATCTTGACTACGGGTGCTGTCTGTACAGAGTTTGTACGTTCTCCCCATGACCGCGTGGGTTTTCGCCCATATTCCAAAGACGCACAGATTTGTAGGTTAATCGGCTTGGTATAATTGTAAATTGTCCCTAATGTGTGCAGGGCAGTGTACGGGGATCGCTGGTCGGCGTGGTCCGAGGGGCCTGTTTCTGCTCTATATCTCTAAACTAAACTGGGCATTCTCAACCTTGTTCTTCTGTTCAATTAGACCATAGTTGTATCACGCCCATCCACCCTATGCAGATCCATTCACTTTAAAAAACAACAAACAGTAATCTTTAAAATTTACAATTATATGTAAACAGTTATTTCCTGGGGGTTGCAAGAACTAGATTTCCACTCTCCAATTTGTGAAGACGTACATGACCGATAAATGAAAAACACAACACAAAGTGCTGGAGGAAGACTGGGTCAGGCAACAACTGTGAAGCGAATGGACAGACAATGCTTCAGGGCAAGTCTCGTCTTCTGACTGATTGTAGTGAGGAGGAGAAAGGTAGTAAAGAGTGATGGTGGGGGGGGGGGGGGGGGGGGGAATGACACACAAATGCTGGTAAGTGATAGGTGGATACAGATGAGGGGGGTTGGTTGGAAGATGGGTGGAGTAAGTGACAAAGGCAAGAGGGAAATGGAGGCAAATATGTGTTAGTTAGAGAGAGAAGAGGTATGAAATGTAAAGCCATATGTGGTGGATAGATTTGAGATACAACCATGGTCTAATTGAATTGAAGGACAAGCTCGAGAAGGTGGACGGCTTATTCCTGTCCTTTTGATACTAGAGTTCAAAGTTCTTCTAAATAAGTGTATCCTCACCATATAAAACATTTTGAAAAATATTTTGACATCTATTACTAGAGTCGCGCCAGGAGGAAGGGAAGAGGGGAGAGGGGAAAAGAGAGCGGATAAAAGGGAATTGGGGGGACTTGGGAATGAGAGATGAATGTACGAAGGATGGAATAGGAGCAGGGTGACAGGAAGGCTAGGAGTAAGTGAGTGAAGCTGATATGTAGTGGGGCAAGGCCAACGGGAGCGGGTGTAGGGGATATTACTTTAAATTGGAGAATTTGTTGTTCATACCAATGGATTGTAAGCTAACCAAGCAGAATATGAGGTGCTGTTCTTCCAGTTTGCATGTACCCTCACTCTGCAATGGAAGAGCCTAAAGACAGAAAGGTCAGTGTGGGAATGGGAAAGGGAATTAAAACACAACCAGTAAACCCAGCAGGCCTTGGCAGACAGAAGGGAGATGTAGGAACCAGTTTTACATCTCCTCTGGTTGCAGGGAAAAGTAGTCTGAAGAAGGGTCTCGACCCAAAATGTCACCCATACCTTCTCTCCAGAGATGGTGCCTGTCCCGCTGAGTTACTCCAGCTTTATGTGTCCATCTTGAGGAAAGGGCAAGTTGGGTGAGAAGTTATGTGTGAACCAAGGAGTTGCGGAGGGAGTGATCTCTGTGTAAAATAGGAATGGATGGGAATGGGATGATGTCACCGGTGGTGGGATCAGATTGAAGGTTAAAACATTGTGCTGGATGTGGAAGCTGGTGGGGTGAAAGGCAAGAAAATGGGCACACTATCCTTGTTCCATCAGGAGGGAGGAGGAGCCAGGGCAGAACCACTGCACATAGAGGAGCAATGGCACAACATTTTCTCAAGAGGACATTTGGATAGAAACCCTCATCTCAAGAACAAATGTAGTGGATACAGAGAAATTGAGAATAAGGGAGGTCCTTGCAAGAGACAGGTGTTGGAGGAGGAGTTGTCAAGGTAACTGTGGGAGTCAGTAGGTTTGTAGCAGACTTCATTCGATTGTCTGTCCCTGGTGATGAAGACAGAGGAATTGATGAAGGTGTCAGATATAGTCAAGTTAATTTGAGAGCATGGTGGAAGTTATTGGTAAAGTTGAGTAAATCAATGAACTTTGCAAGGCTGCAGGAGGCAGGTCCCGACCCCATCTCTCTCCTTCCTGTGCTCCCATCCATTTTCCCAATATCTACCTCCCCCCCTCTCAAGTCACCTTGTCCTTTCCCCTCCTTTGTACACTCATCTTCCACCCCCCTAATCCTTCATACTCCTTTCACCCCCCCCCCCCTCCCCCTTTCTATTCCCCCCCCCCCCCCCCCTTCCATCCATATTCTTCCCACAGGCTTTACATATCATCCTACTTTTCTCCTTATCGGACTCCCTTTTCACAACTCTAGCCATTGTCACATACTCCACCCATCTGCCAATGAAAGCCCCCACATCGGTATCCACCTATCACTTGCCAGGCTTTGTGGTGCCCCCAACTTTCCATTCCAGCTTTCTCCCCCACCACTACAAACAGTCTGAAAATGGTCCAGACCTGAAGTGTCATCCATTCTCTCCACAGATGCCGCCTGACCTGTTGAGTTCCTTCAGCACTTTGCATTTTGCTCAAGGTTCCAGATTCTGCAGTCCCATGTATCTCTAAACTTAATTGCATAATGCTCCCCTGCCTGCTTAATAAATCTTTTAATCATCTTTGGAATCTCAGTTAGATCTGTACGAAAAGAAAAATGTCTGCAATAAATCCCTTAGTGTTAAGGGATTTTCACTAATTATTGAACAAAGCAACATTCAAAGGTGCTTCAGAATGAAATAGATTGGGGGCATGGCTGGCTAAGATGTAAAATAAATTGGTCATCTAAGAATAGAGAACATTTGCCAAGCCTCATGACAAAATCTTGCACATTCACCACTTTAAATTTCCATTTCACTTCCTTACAAAGCTGCCACATCCTTCGCCATGGCACATTTCGATTTTCTTTTCATTTTCAAAGCAAAATGATTTTAGATTATTCTTTGAATGGACCTTTGCACATCATAATATTGTTGACAGTGTAATTCCATTGCTTTCACCCATTTCAGACCGATTTCTACATCTTCGAGCAGAGCTGCGTGGCTCCAGATGATGATCCTCAGACTGAGAATGACTGTGACAAATTGTATGTCCACAGTAATGTGTGCAAGTACAATAAATTATCTTGAAATTGCACACAATGTCTCAAGTTGCTCAAATAACTTGCTTTTATTTCATTCATCTGCCATCTCCTCAACCTGTATCAAGCTTCTCCAGCATTAAGTTATCCTCCAGACACATGAACAAACCTACGTTGCATGGCAATACATACAGTATATTGCTTATCATGAATAATTTTGCTTATTATGAACAATCACCAGACTAGAAAATGTTGGTAAAATGGTGCTGTCTGAAACTCAGAGCATGATTTTAAATTGACATCACGTTTCAGTTGAATGCTTTAGTTTAGTTTAGAGATACAGCATGGAAACAGGCCCTTCGGCCCAGCGAGTCCACGCCAACTATTGATCATCCATTCACACTGGTTTTATCCAGCTTTTTTCATCCACTCCCCTCACACTAGGAGCAATTTACAGCAGCCAATTAACCTACAAACTCGCACGTCATGGGGATGTGGGTGGAAACCGGAAGAGACCCAAGTCATAGGGAGAACGTACAAACTCCACACAGACAGCACCCGAGGACATGATTGAACCCAGGTCTCTGCTGCTGTGAGGTGGCAGCTCTACTGTGTGCCACTGCGCCACCCACGATGTGTTATTGAGCTTTCTGAAATGTGAAGCCATGAAACTGTGATAATTCTTCATTTCAAATTTAATCTCTTACATAAAGCACGTGCAGTATTAAAAATGCCAATGCTGGCACAGTCAGGATTTACTGTCCATCCCCAACAGCCTTGAAAAGAATGTGGAGAGTGGCCATCTTGATGTGATGTGGCTTTTGCTGATGGAGAGACTCCAGTAATGATGGTGGGATTTGGCCCCAAGGATGCATGCACTGATGGAATAACCAGTCTGGATGAAATGTGATATAATTCATTTGGCTGTGCATTTCTTCGTCCTGCTAGAATCAGGGATAGTGGAGATAGACACAGAAATCTGGAGTAACTCAGTGGGACGGGCAGCATCTCTGGAGAGAAGGAATGGGTGACGTTTCGGGTCGAGACCCTTCTTGGTATAGCTTTGCTAAACTAATTTGGATACCAGTTTTTTATGTTGATGCTAAATGGATTGTACACCATTGGCTGTCCATTGTATTTCCCACTGATATTCAGTTCCGCTGAAGTCAATGAAAGCAAATATTAAGGGAGAAGTCCAAATGGTTGTCAATATTAGACACTCATTCAGTGTTAGTGACTGTATTTGAAATTCTAGCAGTAAAGTTCAGAAAATACATCAGATATTTATTTTATGTTTTCAAACTGAAATGGCAAACAAGGTTTCGGAAAATAATTAGATACTAGCTCCAAGCGTTCTTCATAACCATTCCTCATTAGCACATAGGGCAATGCAATGGCTAATGATCCTGTGCTCCACCACGAAACAGAAAGGTCCCAGTCTAAGTTAAGATGCCCGCAAGTCAGTTTCAAATTATTATTAAATGATGCGGTGATTGCCAACATTCCGCAATATAAAAATCAGGTCACCTCCTGTAGGCATATGTCTGTTGCAAAATAATGGTCAAGCAATCTTTCCCTCCATTTGGATACTCTGAAAGTCAACATGATTAGCTAGTTACTCATCTGCACATCTGATAATAAAAAGGAACTCATGAATCACAGACATGTTGATGACAAAAGACATTGTGTTCAACCATCCTAATCAAAGACATCTTAACTCATCATTTGGTTAATTTACGAGCTGATAGGGCATTTAAACTTACTGTTTTCTGCAATTTTTTTCTAGTCATATCAATTAATAATTGAATCTTTACAACAAATTGGGTGCATACTGTGGGGAAACAGGTCAACCATTTTCCTTTGTTCACAAAAAAACAGCACTCTGCTTGCTGAACGCTGTGCTCATGTTCTTTGGGCTATTGAAGAGCATGCACCAAAAGGAAGGCTGGAGGAGGGGAAAGTTTCCAGTTCTTTGGATTATTGCTGGGTAACTGTGGTGAGAAGTTACAAATGCAGCAGGGGTCTTGAGGAGGGCGAGACTGTTTGTGAGACAGCATTCACACAGGATGTGTTCGTTGCCCTAGAAACACATTATTGATCTTCAGAACCCTTTCAAAAAAAAAAAGTTACCCCTCTAGGCTACACTATTCCGGGCTGCATGATCTGATCCAAGTTGGATACTGGGACAAAGATGTTCAATACAAAAATTTCATATTGAAAGGAGCTTATCAGCTGAACATAGAACAAAGGGCGGCACAGTGGTAGAGTTTCTGCCTTACAGCGCTTGCAGTGCCGGAGTCCCGGGTTCGCTCCTGACTAAGGATGCTCTCTGTATGGAGTTAGTACGTTCTCCCCGTGACCGCGTGGGTTTTCTCCGAGATCTTCGGTTTCCTCCCACACTCCAAAGACGTACAGATTTGTAGGTTAATTGGTTTGGTGTGTGCGTAAATTGTCCCTAGTGAGTGTAGGATATTGTTAATGTGCAGGGATCGTTGCTCAGCATGGACTCGGTGGGGCGAAGGGCCTGTTTCTGCACTGTATCTCGAAACTAGACTAAGCTAAACATAGATCTATACAGGAGAGGAACATGCCCTTCAGTCCAAAATGCCTGTGCCGAACATACCAAACTGAACTAAACTCATCTGCCTGCATATAATCCAATGCCTTCTCCATTCCCGGCATTTCCCACGTGACTATGTAAAAGGCCTCTCAATGCCACTTTCATATCTGCTTCCACCACCCTCTGTAAAAAAAAACTTTGCCTCCGACAGGGAAGTTCTTTGGGATCCTTGCTTTTCATGAATGCCAGGTGTTAGCATCGCTGCAAGATGACTCACTGTACACAGAGGTGATAGCAAAAATAATGCACGAACAGGGATTCAACAGATTGATATGAATGCAAGTGTGGCTTCTATTACAGCTATTTTCACAATTGCACAAAACAAACTGCTGTTGTAACTCTAACAAATTAATAATTTTAGCAATTTCCCAATAGCTTCATCAATAAATTATTCATTTTGCGCAGAAGTAGAGGAAAACTCTTTGTCTTGTAAATTGTTATGCTCTTTGCATAAAATATTTGCAACAAAAGAATAGCATCTCAGATAATCAATATCCATTTACGCAAGTGGACCTCCATGTTATCCCGTTAATTTCATCATTATCTACTGTCATCAATGTTTAATTATTGATTGGTTGTAACTTCGATTTAAAATTCTGTTCATAAAAATATTATTTTGAACACTTTAGAATTTGGAGGGAAAGTCTCTTTTATTTTTTCCCTAAGGATATAAATTATCACGTCTGATAAATTAGTATTGGTGAAGTTAGTGGAAAGGCAATGCATATGCATGAAGATTTTTGTTGTTGCTTTATTGACTGATTGGCGGCACTAACCCACTTATGAAAATGTGTTAATGCATTCATTAAAAAGGTAAGAATATGAGATGAATGTGCTACGTAACCATCTGCCAATATTGACAACTGTGATTTTAAATTGCCTGCTTTATTTTGAAACTGGCTAGGAAATCTCATTCACTCATCTTATTTCACTTTGGATTTTAATCTCTTATGACTGACAGATGTAATAAATGCTGCCTGTGCACCAAATCCTCACATGGGCACCTCAGCAAATGAGGTCAAGCTATAGGTGAGGAGCAGTACAGCGTTTGTTGACTCATCCACATACAAAATGGCTGGCCTATTTAGTGTCATAAATAGTCCACCCAATTTAGTTAATTAATTGTTGTAATAACAGGAGGCCACAGAGTGCGACGGATTATCAACAACATAACTTCCTTGAATGTCAAGTGCTGTTAATTGTAAATCAAACTTGCAGGTTCTAAATGTCGTGTATTTAATGCAGAGAATGACAGCAGTCACAATCGACGTGGAATCTTATTTTTCTCTCAATAACACCGCTTTGAATGTTGCTACTGAAAATTACACATGAATTTAAATGCCATTAGGTGCTTGCTTTATTTATGCAGGATAATTATTAACAGACATGTGTCAAATTACTCAAAAAATGTGCCAATATAAAAATGCACCTTCTGCTGGCATTTGCAATTCCCCTCTTTATCTCTTCCAACATTGTCACAATGATCACATGATCATTTTATCAGTATTGAAATAGCTGCTGACAGCTGCAATTGAGCTGTAAGCAATCTTTTTTTAAAAATCTACCTTAAAGCTGAGATATTACCTGATTATCTGTTAAAGGTTAATGTGTTCAGAGAGTGAGAGGAGGGGAGAGGGGGGGGGGGGGGGGGGGGGGAGAAGGGGAGGAGACACTTTTAACAAGTTTAATATAGTCTTCCTTGGTCCTGAAAACTCCAATGAGCCAATCAAAATGCCCGGTCAGCGAAGGAGATTGCCTACGGCTGCCCTCGACTGCCTGTAACTAAATAGTGACCCCACTCCACTGCACTACAAGTTAAAAAGACCCATGCCGACCAAATTTTACTCGCAGAAAAATTTTCAACATGCTGAAAATTTTTCCGCAACCTAGCTGAGGCCACGAGTATTCGGGAACGTCCCTCGAGCATGAAGGAGCGTTCCAACGACCTCATTGGACCTCCTAGGACCACGTGTCGACCATGCTTCGAGTTTGAAGGTCGAAGTGGGACAGCCCCTTTAGGGTCATAACTGAATTTATTCTGAGAAATATTCAGGGCACAATTCAACTTTGGGCGGCACGGTAGCTCAGCGGTAGAGTTACTGCCTCACAGCGCCGGCGACCCAGGTTCGATCCTGACTACGCGGAGTCGATGCTGTCTGTACGGAGTTTGTACGTTCTCCCCATGACCTGCGTGGGCTTTCTCTGGTTGCTCCAGTTTCCTCCCACACTCCAAAGACGTACAGGTTTGTAGGTTAATTGCCTTCTGTAAAAAAATTGTAATATTGTCCCTGGTGTGTAGGATAGTGCTAGTGTATGGGGTGATCGCCGGTCGTCGCACTCGATGGGCCGAATGGCCTGTTTCCACACTGCATTTCTAAACCGTAAACTAAAAGTGGCACAAAGGAGGAGAAAGCACATCCAGCACCTTTTATATTTCAATGAATATAAATTTTCCTTAACAAAGTCAATGGAAAATGGGCGGTGTCTAATGCATGATCAATCACAGCAAGTTATTTTTCTGCTGCCCTACTCTGCCTAATCATTTTCTTTGAACCATGCCCCACTCTGTGGACTGAATTCAAGATATTGGTTAATAAAAATCAAAAAATTGCAGATGCTAAAAATCTGAAAGAACTTGTTGGGTCTTTGACTTGAAATGTTAACTGTTTCACCTTCCACAGATACAGCCCGACTTGGAATCATTGAGTTGTACAGTACAGCAGCCGATACTTCCGCCCAACATGTCCATGCCGACCAAAGTGTCTGGGCTAAGCTAGTCCCATTGCCCACATTTGGCCCATGTTCCTTCCTATTCATGTACCTGCCCAAACGTCTTTGAGAAGTTGTTATTGTGCCTGCTTCAACTACTTGTTCCATATGCCCACTACCCTCTATTCTGCACTCTTTCCAGTTTAATGCCATCTTTCTTATAGCAGGGGGACCAAAACTGTACACCAAAGTGCAGCCTAACTAGCATCCTGTACAATGGTAACATAATGTCCGGACTTTAATACTCAGTTACCTGACTGATGAAGGCCAGTGTGCCAAAAACCTTTCTTCAGTGCTTGTGATGCCACTGAAGATCTACTTGTGATGCCACTTTCAGGAAATTGTGTAGTTATACTCCCAGATCCATTGCTGTACAACACTCTACAACATCCCCAGGGCCCCAGGGTTCACTGTAACAGTGAACTTCCCAAACTGCAACACATCACACTTATCTGAATACATTTGTTGTTCCTCAGTCCACCTCGAGTCATAGAGACATACAGCGCAGAAACACGCCTTTCATCCCAACTTGCTTATGCTAACCAATGTTGTTACAGTACCTGCTACAATTTCGTCCTCTGGCAACTTGTTACAAATGCCCACACCTGAAAGCGTTGCCCATCAGGTTCTTATTAAATATTTCCTTTCTCATCTTAAACCTATGTTCTCTGGTTCTTGATTCTCCTACTCTAAGGTAAAATACTCCTTGCATGCAGCCTATCCATTCCTCTCATGATCCTATACACCTCTATAAGATAACCTCTCATCCTCCTACGCTCTAAAGAACATAGTCCTTGCCTGCGCAACCTCTCCCTATAGCTCATCCCCTCAAGTCCTGGCACCAACCTTATAAAATCTTCTCTGTAGTCTCTCCTGGTTACAATATCCTTCCTATGGCAAGGTGACCAAAACTGAACACAAAACTCCAATGTCTTGCGCAACTATAACATAACATCCCAACTTCTATACTCCATACACTGACTGATGAAGGCCAAATGTACCGAAAACCTTCTTGCCCACCCTATCGACCCATGACGCCACTTTCAAGAAAGTAGGTATCTAGAATCCTCTGCCCTCCGACTCTCCCAAGGGCCCTGATGTTCACTGTGAAGGTCCAGCCCAGGATTGACCCCAAAATACAACACCTGCATTAAACACCATTAACCATTCCTTAGCCCACTTGCACAACTGATCAAGATCCTGCAATAATTTTTGCTAAACATCTTTATAATCTACAATGCCACCCACTTTAGTGTCATCTGCATACATACTAACAACGTCTTCTACATTCCCATCCAAATCATTAATATCTACATTCATATCCGGCTGGTACCCAGATGATCACGATTCTTGGTTACCATCTTTATGTCTGCGATACCACCTATTTCAGTTTAATCTGCAAATTTACAAATCACTTGTACATTCTCATCCAAATCACCAATCCCTGAGGCAGACCACTAGTCACAGGCCTCCAATCCAAGAAACACCCTCTGCTTCAAGGCAGAAATTGACTTTGATCCTGAGGGTCATGAGCTGCCCAGCAGCATAATCAAAGACAAGTCGCACCCTGGTCACTCGCTCTTCTCCCCTCTCCCATCAGGCAAAAGTGTGAAAACACACACCTCCAGATTCAGGGATAAGTTTTTCCCCCAGCTGTTATCAGGCAACTGAATCATCCTACCACAACAGTAGTGCTGAACTAATATCCACCTCATTGGTGACCCTCAGACTATCTTCGATCGGACTTTGCTGGCTTAACCTTGCACTAAACTTTATTCCCATATCATGTATCTAAATGGCTCAATTGTAATCAATTGTATTGTCTTCTACTGACTGGTTCGCACGCAACAAAAGCTTTTTCACTGTACCTCGGTACACGTGACAATAAACTAAATTGAACTGCAGGAGCAAGATGAGCAGAAGGAAGAGTAAAGGGCTAGTCCCACTTGGCGATTTTTGCAGCGACTGCCGGCCTCATATCAGTGTCGCCAAAAGATTTTGAACATTTCAAAATCCAGCAGCGACAAAAAAAATGTTGCGACACTTGAAAACAACACGTGTCATACGTCATCACTCCGCGTCACGCCACAAATTTTCCGGTGACCTGATACGTCAGTCGCCGAAAAAAATCACCAAGTAGGATAGGTCCTAAAGGTACCAAACGTAACAGCAATATCCTCCCCAGCAGAGCAGAAGAGTAAAGCACTGTGTGCAGCTATCAGAAATTTGCTTAAAGATATTCAATCTGGAACCTCCTAAATCAAAGTCTTACTTAGTTTTTTAATTTTGGATTTAGTTTTAGAAACACAGCATGGAAACGGGCCCTTCGACCCGCAAAATTCATTCCGACCAATGATCACAACCTACACTAGTTCTATCCAACACACTAGGGACAATTTACAAAAGCCGATTAACCTGCAAACCTGCAAGTCTTCGGAATGTGGGAGGGAAACCGGAGCAGCCGGAGAAAACGCACGCGGTCACAGGGTGAACGTACAAACTCCATACAGACAGCACCTGTTGTTTGGATCAAACTCAGGCCTCTGCTGCTGTGAGGCAGTAGCTCTACCTCTGCACCACTGAGCCTAAAGGAAACCATGAGATAGATCCTCTTGATACTACAACCCACATCAACATTGTCCTTTACTCATTAGCTTAGAGTCCAGATTATTTATTTCTGCACAATTAAGTGATTATTTGAACAATGGTAGTCATTTAAAAATCTTTTATAACAAAATTATATGTAAATTGAAACATTTACCTCCAAACTTTCATATCCGTGTAACTTGTTGTCAGTTCAATATCCTGGCCTACATGGTGTAGCTGCATACTGGCTGTATGAAGGGTCTTTCCCTGTTTGAATCCAGATTATGTTCATGATGATCGATGAAGCGGGTGGGGGGATGGGCGTGGGGGGTTGGAAGTATTGTGGGGGATCAATGACCTGACCTGACACCTCTCAAGAGGCTGGGCAGACAATGATCTGTTTACTCAGCTATTCTTTCAACCTATCGTCTTGGAAATAGGTTGGTTGGTTGGTGGATCCTGAATCAAAGGTGTGCGATGCCTGTTGTTTTCAATCAAAGTAGGACTGTACTTACAATGAGGAGCAGTGTGGATTGGGTGAGAGGTTGTGCAGTGGTCCGATTTACAGTTTCTGCGCAATAGCAAGTTAAACCGAGCTCTGAATCTATGATTCCACCCCCTTCCCCCCTACTCCCTCCCCCTCCCCCCCCCATCCCCACAGCAGATCTGCTACCTACGCATGCCATCCTGATGTTGTTTCAAATATATTTTTGACTAATTTCACCATTTGTCAACAGTCATATTTTGGCGTAATTATCGCTAATACTGTGGTGACATAAGCAAATCAATTAAAATATATGAAACGGTCTTCATTGTCAACTGAGAACAAAGGTAACGGAGCACTGAAATAACTTGAAACTTGTCTAGTTGCTGAGGAGCAAGTGCTGATGCAGAAGTGCAGAGAGAACAAAATGTGTTTCCAGCATATCACTTGATGACAGCAGCTATTATCAAGCAAGTAGAGCATGCAAATGCCATCTGGTTAGTATGTTTTCTCCTCTTTACTTTCTACCAAAACACTAAAATTTAAGATCATGCATTCAACATCCTTTCTCATTTCCCTGCAGAAGACAGTGTGCCTGTTCCAGTTAATGTGGCCTCTATTAAATGCTGCAAGACTCCTTTGTGGTAGACCTGTGTTGACTGCACAGTGTTTTGAGAACCGGCAAAAATCTATTTGACAACATATCTCCACTTCAGGCATGTCAGTTTTTTCAACATGTTCACAGCCTTTCATCTCTGCAGTGGAATTTTTTAAGAACTAAAATTAATGTCAATAGTTTAACAAATTAACAAAATGGAACGGACATTTAAAAAAATTGTAATGTGTTTTTATTTTTTTTAAAGAAGTCTGGTTATCTGGCCCATTTTTTTGCATAACTCAAAGCACACTGGTACAAACCACATTTTATATCTTGCAAGCGATTGGAACGGTAATCCTTGTACTCAATCCACACTGCACAAATTGCCCTATTGAGCATTGTTGCAGAAATACTATTTATTTACATTTATTGCACTGAAATCCTTTTAACATTTCTCATGGGTTCATTTTGATGAAGTTTTCAATAATATTTGTTCCTAAATTGCCCACAGACTGGAATGGTTAATAAATAGGAGTTGCTGTTCCTTGAAGGTTGAGCATGTGTTTTATGGTCCACTAAAAGACACCCTTTCCTGCCCATTTTCTAAAAGCTCAGATCCACGCATTTTGACCATATGTTTACAGAATGCTTGGCATGATCAGCTCTGCCCTTTGGGATTTACGCCTCTTACAAAAATGCTGAAATAAAATGGGTTGGATGAAAACAAGGATGGCTAAAAAAGTATTTCCTTCATTTGACAGATGAAAACACGCAGTTCATTTGATTAATGGATCCACTCTTAAGCCCCAGCATGCTCCATACGCATACCAAGCGGCAGTGGATTAACATGTCTACTCCTCTCCAGCTGTAACACTGCAGGGTTATTCTTTCAGCCAGTGAGTCACATATCCTGTCATCAATATGTTTAGCATAATGCATTTGACTATTTGCATGTTGCACCAGCTAGGTATAGATATGCTTGATTAGTACCGGTGTCAGAGGTTATGGGGAGAAGGCAGGAGAATGGGGTTAGAAGCAGTGAGCTCCTGTTCACTGTCATACTGTAGACATAAAAAACGCACAACACGAGAATTGCAAGGTCTATGTGTGTGTGTACATTTCCAATGGTCCTTATTCAGAGACTGTGTGCCCCGTGCATTTAAATTATGGTTCCTCGATGGAAACGTTAGAACGAGTGCCATCTGCAGTTATTTTACTTCCCAGTTTCCATATCCTCAACCAAAGGGCATTATGTCCACAAGTGTCACAGCGCTATTCATCATAGGTGAACCCAAACTGTCATCAATTGCAACTGAAATAGTACGGACGAACAGGCATGTGCCTGTACAAAGTAGCTCCTCAGATATAAACCCAACAATACCTCATGGAGATTACTTATTTCATTCACACTCGGGTGAAATCCACTTTAGTTCCTTTATACTTAGACAGTTTAAAAGGATTAAGCATCATTCAAATATAATATGAAATCGCTCCTCTAAAACACATTCTTGCTTTTAACCTTTTGTTTCAGCCGGAAGACAGGATTAGTTTCACTTCATTGCTATGCATTGGTCACTCTAATTTGCTGAAGCACCCTGATGGATCCTCTGAATTAAAACGAAAAGGAACTATGGCATTTTAAACTTTAATGACTGTGGGCTATTACAGTCTGTCTATGTGGGCCATTGTGTAACATCACCAACAAGTTTATAGGCATGACCATGCATCTGTGAGATTTCTTTGACACATATTGAAAATCATGTTTATTTCATTCACATTGGGATCCTTCAAAACCCAGCTTAGGATACGCAGATGAAAGGCTGTGCTCTACTATTTGATTACATTATTAAAACTGCCTATCTGGAACACAAATGGAATAAACAATGCTATTTAAAGTCATCACATATGCTGAATACTGCCTCTCAAAATACAGGGCATTGCACCATCAGATCGATAATTATACACGGACTACATGACAATGCATACAAATTGTGGACATTTTATTTAACTTGCCAGAGTGCAGTTTGCTTGGAGGGAAGAAGACCTTGTGCCTGTTACACTTAAAGCTCTCAACCATGGCACAAATAGGGCAGCACAGCGGTAGAGATGCTGCCTTGCAACTCATGCAGCGCCAGAGATCCGGGTTCGATCCCGACTATGGGTGCTGCCTGTACGGAGTTTCTCCCCATGACCTGCGTGGGTTTTCTCCGAGATCATCGGTTTCCTCCCACATTCCAAAGACATACAGGTTTGTAGGTTAATTGGCTTGGTGTAAGTGTCATTTCTCCCTAGTGTGTGTCAATATGCGGATCTTTGGTCGGTGTGGACCAGGTGGGCCAAAGGGCCAGTTTCTGTGCTGTATCTCTAAAGCTAAAACCTAAACCACTGAGGTTTTCGCTCACATCTGTTGATTGTTAATTGATGGAGATTGATTGCTATGATAAGCCAACATTTGCTACATCATGAAACTATCAGGACAATTGAAGGAAAAAAATGGATGGATTGCAGATTTTTTTCCCCCAGTAGCTTCCATGTTCCTAGGGACGTTTTCATGATTTATTTAAGGAATGAGTAACTGAATTAATCAGACCAGGCGACTTCTGGGTTTGATCCGTGGCACGTGCTGAATGATCTGATCTCAGTTTGTAAATTGATGGAAGGAGCAGAGTTGGCCTGGGGCCCTAGTGAGGAGAGAATCCCAGTCATTTGCAGCAACTGTGAACTTAGACAGAGATCACCAGCCTCAGCCGTGATAAGATTCCCTGCCATGCTTGAATGGGTCTGACAGGCCATGTTATCAAAGCTTCCTGGAGTGCAGTGCTGGGAATCAGAGCATACCAGACTGTAAGCAAACAAAGGCACCTTAGATAGGGGGAAAGGGGGATGGGGTGGAGGTAGAAGGGAAGCCGGGATGGACCCGATCAAAACAGAATTTAATTTTCCCAACACATTTTTTTCAGGGGTCAGATGAGTCCTTCAAAGTATATTGAAAAAATCGAGCCATTAAATTTTGCATCAAATTACTTAGAGATAAATTGGCGCTGCTACGAAGTTTAACATGGATGATCTCAAGAGGCAGCTAGGTACTGTGTGCATAATGCGTGATGCTTTGAAATCTAGCCTGGTTTTGGTCTGGCATGTTTTTGAAAAATTATAAAGAATCATATGTGCAAACAAATGGAACAAAGCAGCTGCTGCTTGCTATAGGGGCGGGGAGGGGGGGGGGGGGGCAGTTTTTCAAAGACCAAATACAACGGATGTTCAATTTGCCATTCACTAGGCTGCCCTATCATATTGGCATGTGTCAAGATTGCTCTCAGCTTGACACCAGAGCCTGATTGTGCTTTATGTTGCCTTTTGGCACAAAGAGCACAGGGAGGACTAAACAGACTCTTAAGGTCAACTGCAACTATTAAAAACAAGCATATCTGGATTTAGTACAATTATTATCAGTGTCTGCATGATAGCAGCAAAAAAATAATTTCACTAATTGTGATAAATCTTTGCTTCCACATAGGAAATGATGGGCTGTCTACAGCAGGGCTTTTAATGTGCTTTGCTTGAGAATCAGCTATACCTTTTTGTCTAAAGCATGAGCTCAACTTTGGCCTCTTAAAATGTAATTCCCAAATTAATCTGACACAGCTTACCTTGTGAATTAATGAGATGAGCTGGCACAGCCTGAGCCTGCGGTCTACAAACACATCGTACACAGCTGAAATAGCCAGGACTGTCACTCCCTGCTCCTTCCAGAGCATACTGCAGACTGCACAGGTGAAGCTGCCAAACAGCCAGGGCCAGCTCCATGGGGAACGTCCCCGGTGCTCACAGTGCCTGATGTAACACATCAGAGAGAGGAGGAAAAAGAGCCCAGCTCCGACATCCGCTCGCCCTACGATTCCTGCCACCGCTTCAGTGTGGATGGGATGAGCAGCAAAGAGCAGGCCCGCGATCAATGTCCACTGTCCATCGCCAAACAGCAGCCGGGAGAGGTTCGTGAAAAAGCCTGTGACGGCGCTGTGCAACAGCACGTTGACAAGATGGAAACTCCACGGATCCAAACCTCCAAAGGCACAGTTAAATCGGAAGGAAAGTGTACACAGAGGCCGGTACGACTTGTGGCTGCCACTGTGTGTGAGCAGGGTTCCCCAAAAGTCATTATAAAAGATATTCACCCACGGTGTTTCAGGAAGCAGATCTGGGTTGGCTTTAATGGCACGGCTAGAAGAAAAAGTAGAAATAACATTATTTACAGTTTAGTTTATTGTCACGTGTACTGAGGTACAGTGAAAAGCTTTTACTGTGTGCTATCCAGTCCATTGTAATACATGATTACAATCGAGCCGTTTACTGTGATCAGGGAATAGCGTTTAGTGCAAGGTAAAGCCAGTAAACCACTGGAAGGTCAGAGCAGTTTAATAGCAGATCACCAATCACATTCCCTGTTGGTTTATAAAGGTCACCAATTGTGTGAATGACCAACCAGAACAAGAACATGGAAAAAATAGACACAGAATGCTGAAGTAACTCAGCAAGTCAGGCAGCATCTCTGGAGAACCTGGATAGGTGACGTTTCGGGTTGGGATCCTTCCTCAGACGAAAGAGTCCTGACCCGAAGCATCACCTATCCATGTTCTCCGGAGATGCTGCCTGACCTGCAGAGTTATTCCAGCACTTCTGTGTCTTTTTTTGTAAACCAGTGTCTGCGGTTTCCTGTTTCTACAAGAACATGGCTGTGTTTTATCCCCCATAGGTGACAAACCTGGATCTAATTAGAAAACAATTATTGTACTCTTCTTTAGATTTGTTTGCCTATTCACATTTCCTTTCCTTAGCCGCAGGCTAATAACATGCTGCTTGCTGTTCTCCACAGCCTATTCCGAATTTGATCTTTAGATATAGGAATAGTGGGAATAAATCTGCATTGTCATACAGCTAATGGGCATTGTGAATGCAAAGAATTGCAGTTGATTTTGAAGAATTGCCTGAAAATAAAGATGTGGATTGGAGCAAATTCATTCAAAATGGATAAACTAGATTATCTTCAAAGCTGTCCTCTGCAACCAAGATGTGACTGCTTGGATCACAGCTTACGCCAAGTCCCTTCAACTATCACTCTATCTAGTTGTGGATCTACAGATGAATGTAATGGCACCAAATTCCAACAGCAGAGAAGAACATATCGCCTGACATACAGTTTGTTGAATGCCATCACCCACGGATGTAATATACAGTAATAGAAGATTCCAGACATAAATGTGAAAATAAAATACAATTTTTTAATCAAATAAACATGTTTGCTTAAAATAAATCAAAAATGTTAAGACTAATGAAAATATAAAGAATGAAAGTGGTGGAGCAGCAGTAGAGTTGCTGCCTTTAGCCCTGTCCCACTGTACGAGTTCATTCAAGTGCTCTCCCGAGTTTAAAAAAAATCAAACTCGCGGAAGCACGTAGAATGTACGTAGTGGGTTAGTCGGAGCTCGGGGGTGTCTCTTAGCGGCTCGTAACGCTAACGGCAGGTACTCGGGAAACGAGGTAAGCTCGCGAAGGCTCGTGAAGATTTTTCAACATGTTGAAAAATGTCCACGAGAGCCCCGAGTACCTACGAGCGGCCATTATCGTAAATCTCCGAGTTCGAATCAGGGCAAACTCGGGAGAACTCTTGAGTGAACTCATACAGTGGGACAGGGCTTTTATAGCACCAGAGACCAGGGTCGATTCTAACTACAGTTACTGTCTGTACTGAGTTTGTATGTGCTCCCTATGACCATGTGGGTTTTCTCTAGGTGCTCCGGTTTCCTCCCACACTCCAAATTCATACAGGTGTGTAGATTAATTGGCTTTGGTAAAACTTGTCAAATTATCCCTGGTGTGTTGGATAGTGCTAGTGTACAGGGTGATCGCAGGTCGCTGACTCGATGGGCCGCAGGGCCTGTTTCCAGGTTGTATCTCTAAACTCGCAAGTCTAAAGTATGGGGGGGGAAATTAACTTTTAATTCTCTGTTGATTTTAATGAATTTTTCAGGTCAACGTGACATATCAACCTAAAATAAAAAACAAAATATGCTGGAAAGACTCAGCAGGTCAAGCCACAAACATGTTGAGAGCTTCCAGCATTTAATTATTTCAGATTTACCCCTCCCTGCAGGGTTTGTTTTGGTATTCATGAACAAATCAACATATCTTCCAAATGTTCTCCAGTTACTTTCAGGGGAAGTAAATCAAACTACATTTTTTTCACGAGCTAATAAAATTTGGGATGAACTGCAATTCATACCATTGCAGAATATTTCATCTCAGTATGTTAAAGAACAAAGAAAGTGCATTATTGCCAAATTACGAAAAGCAGCTCCCCCCAAACAGCAGATAATTTACCAGATAATGACATAGGTTTTCATTTTGGGTGGAACTCCACAGCAACGGGTGAGTGACAGGGTTGCCACAAGTCCTGGGCCAGTTTATAACCAGGCCCCCATTTTATTTAATGCCAATGCTCTGTGAATACTCTGTGGGAAGCCTGCCTTCTGCACTAAAAGTACAATATCAAATTACATTGCAGAATGTGGTACAGAGTGGTGTCAGAAGGAACTGCAGATGCTGGTTGAAACTGAAGATAGACACAAAATGCTGGAGTAACTCAGAGGGACAGGCAGCATCTCTGGAGAGAAGGAATGGGTGACGTTTCTGACAGTCTGAAGAAGGGCCTCAACCCGAAACATCACCCATTCCTTGTCTCCAGAGTGGTACAGAGTGCAATGTGTATGGCGGTGGAATTATAAAGAGGTTTTAAAGTCTTTAAAGAGTCCTTCAGTAACATGAATGCACAAATAACATAGTGCTCATCCAGCCTTGCCTCTACAATCTGAAGAAGGGATCCGGCCCCCCCCAAAAAATCACCTATCCATGCCCTCCGCAGATGTTGCCTGACCCACTGAGTTACTCCAGAACTGCGTTTGACACAAGATTCCAGCATCTGCAGTTCCTTGTGGTTGCCTGAACTCCCTTTAGGTTTGTTGTTCAAAGCCTGGCATGATCCAGGCACACTCTACCCATTGTTATGAATATAAAAGAAATATAGAATACTTTGTAAGTCATAATAAGATCTTCTTCGATAGTGCATAATGGTTCCTTTCCAAGATGCATATTATCCCAACATGGAAATTTGTTGCAGTTCCATTGTCATCTTTTGGTAGAAATGCTGTAGACTTTAGAGGTACAGCGTGGAAGCAGGCCCTTCAGCCCACCGAGTGCTTGCCGACCAGCGATCCCCGTACACTAGCACTATCCTAAATACTAAGGACAATTAACATTTCTTTATCTAAGCCAATTAACCTCCAAAGCTGTACATCTTTGCAGTGTGGGATGAAACTAGAGCACCCGGAAAAAACTCATGCGGTCACAGTGAGAACGTAAATCTCCATACAGAATCTAACTAGAATCTGTGGCGCTGTAAGGCAGCAACTCTACCGCTGCGCCACTGTGCCGCCCCAAATCTCCTCACCAAATCTGCTGTGGGATTGAGTGCATTCACCAAACAATCAATTCTGTTTCAAAAAGGCAGCTCAACAGTGAAGCCATTAGAGATTGGAAAATGAAGTCAACTGTGAACGTTGTGAGGCTTTCCACTGTCTGGCAGTGATGTGGGTATTCTCATACAAGGTTGAAAAAGAGGCATAGTTGGCATTTATGAAGTCAAATGGGATGTTAGCTTTATTGCCATTTGAACCAAAGGAGGTTGTTTGGACATTTTGCTATAATTGTACAGGATTTTGGTGCCAACAGATGTGGAGCAACGTGCTCACTGGCTTATGAAGAGTCCCTGACAGAACAATGTTCATGCTGGTGGAAAAGAGCACGCCAATTCCCTTTGACAAGTGCACACAGGGTGAAGCATATCCAGAGGCAGAAGCACATAGATTGTGAATGTTAACTGTTCCTCCTCTCACAGACGATGTCTGACCTGCTGAATATTTCAGTATTTATTTCAGATTTTTTTAAATGATCCGTACGAGGGAACTGATAGCTGCAAATACCAGCCCGTGTTAGGTAAGCCTGATTAATGCCAAGGTGTTACATGAGGTCAGGTGAAAATTTGCATATTTAAGTGGCCTTATGCTCGTTTAAGCTATCTACTCAAAAATGATTCCAGAAGCACGTTCTATGCAACCAATAACTGTGGTGATCATCACAGGTCATCGGCTGCTAAACCGCTGTGATTTATACCCACCTGGGAACCAGAATTGTGTGAGCATTGCAATAACAGTTCCGGCCCCATGTAGCTTCAGTCGGCATACCTCATGCTGCCTCGGCAAGGTCAGCAGCAGTTTCAAGGACAACTCACAACCTGGCCACTCCCTCGTCTCCCCTCTTCCATCAGGCAAAAGGTATAGAAGAATGAAAACGCACAACTTCAGACTCAGGGAGCATTTATTCCCAACTGTTAGCAGGCAACTGCATCATCCCACCACAACCAGAGAGCAGTGCTGAACTACTATCTACCTCTTTGATGACCCTTGGAATATCGTTGATCCGACTTTGCTGTCTTTACCTTGCACTAAACGTTATTCCCTTATCATGTATCTACACACTGTAAATGGCTCGAAGGGCCAAATGGCCTACCCCTGCACCTATTTTCTATGTTTCTATTTAATCACGCATTGTCTTTCTGCTGACTGGTTAGCACGCGACAAAAGCTTGTCACTGTACCTCGCACAATGAACTAAACTGAACACAGGTGCCGAAAGCATGTGTTCAGCAATACTCCACTGAATGTAAACACAAATGCATCATTGTAGTGCCAACAACGTGTCACCGCTCTGCTACAGATTTCCATCTCATCCTCAAAACATTCTGGCAAGATAATAGGGTTTGTTTTTTTTAATACATGAAGTATAATTCAATTTTCATTGAACAACAGCGGTTTAGTCAAGCATTTTCCATGACATCAGCAGTAACCTCAAGATCAGTTTCTTTTGATTTATTCAAGGAAAAAAAGCCTTATTTATATACGGACTGCACAGCTCGGCAGGTTAAAAGGCATGTCTGCAGACAGAAATATATTATTTCAATTTGATAAACCTGCTATCAGATTCTGGCAAAAGGTCATCTACCTACTGTAAAAGTGAACTGTTTCACTTTCCACAGACACTGCCAAGTATTTCCAATGTGCAGGAAGGAACTGTAGATGCTGGTTAACACCGAAGATAGACACAAAATGCTGGAGTTACTCAGCGGGACAGGCAGCATCTCTGGAGAGAAAGAATGGGTGACGTTTCGGGTGGAGATCCTTCTTCAGACTTCTGAAGCAGGGTATTGACGTGAAACCTCATCCATTCCTTCTCTCCAGAGATGCTGCCTGTCGTGTTGAGTTACTCCAACATTTTGTGTCTATCATAAGTATTTCCAATCATTGGTAAATTATTATTTCATCTGCAGAATTTGGGCCCAGTTGTAAAGCAAACTAATCAAACTGATCGACCAATATTTTTGCTGCAAAATCCAGCCTACATGCGTAAGGACAAATAAACATGGAGCAAGAAGAGCATCTCCACTCCACCATTATCCAGTATCATGATCGATCTTCTTCCTCAGCCCCATTTTCTTGCACTTTTCCCAATTCTCCAGAAATCTATCAATCCTTGTCTGTAATGATCTCAATGACTGTATACATGGATTTCAGTAAGGCAATAAACAATGGTAGGTTGCTCTGGAAGATTAGATCGCATGGGATCCAAGGAGAGATAGCTGAATGGATAGAAAATAGCCTTCATGGAAGGAAGCAGAAGGTGATGGTGGAAGGTTGCTTATCGGACTGGACGCCTGTGACTGGTGGTGTGCCTCAGGGTTCGGTGCTGGGCCCGTTACTATTTGTCATCTACATCAACGTAGATGAGAACATACATCGTAAGATTAGCAAGTTTGCTGATGATACAAAAGTGGGTAGTTTTGCAAATAGTGAAGATGGTTGTGAAAAATTGCAGCAGGATCTGGATCGATTGGCCAAGTGGGCTGAGGAATAGTTGATGGAATTTAATACAGAGAAATGTGAGGCGTTGAATTTTGGGAAGTCTGGGCAGGGCCTGCACTGTGAATGGTAGGCCTCTGGGGAGTGTTGTAGAGTAGAGGGATCTAGGAGTGCAGGTGCATGGTTCCTTGAAGGTCGAGTCTCAGGTAGAGAAGGTGTCAAAAAGGCTTTTGGTGAATTGGCCTTCATCCGTCAGGGTATTGAGTATAGAAGTTGGGAAGTTATGTTGCAGTTGTATAAGACATTGGAGAGACTGCATTTAGAGTATTGTGTTCAATTCTGGGCACTATGTTATAGGAAATATGTTGTCAAGCTGGAAAAGAGTACAGAGAAGATTTACAAGGATGTAACCAGGGGTAGAAGGTCTGAGCTATAAGGAGTTTGAGTACGCTGGGACGCTATTTCCTGGAGCACAGGAGAATGAAGGATGATCTTATAGAGGTGTATAAAATCATGACAGGAATAGATTGGGTAGATGCATAGAGTCTCTTGCCCAGAGGAAGCAAATAAAGAACCAGAGGACTTAGGTTTAGGGGTTTAAGGTGAAGGGGAAAAGATTTAATAGGAATCTGAGGGGGATTCTTTTTCACACAAAGGGTGGTGGGTGTATGGAACAAGTTCCCAGAGATGGTAAATGAGGCTGGGACTACCCTAACATTTAAGAAGCAGTTAGACAGGTACACGGATAGGACAGGTTCGGAGGGACATGGACCAATGCAGGCAGGTGGGACGAGTGTAGCTGGGACATGTTGGCCGGTGTGGGCAAGATGGGCTGAAGGGCCTGTTTCCACACTGTATCACTCTATGACTATGATTGGGGCTCAATGGCACTCCAGGGCAGATAATTCCAAAGATCAATCATCCTCTAAGTGAAGAAATGTCTCTTCATCTCCATCTGAAATGACTCACCCCTTATTCTGTAGCTTCTGGGTTTTTCAGCCAGGGGAAACATCTCCTCTATAACAATCTTGTCAAGCCCTGTGATAATTGTGTAAGTTTCCATGAGATCACCTCCCATTCCTTTGAGCTTCAGAGAATACAGGCCTCATTTACTGAAAGCTCTCCTCATAGAATTGTCGTACCAGAGCATTATTGAGCAACCTTGGTGCTCACAATGAAGGATGAATTTCCAAGCTGTGCATGTATACGTCACACATACTCTGATCCCTTTCACAAAAGTGATCCTTAAGCACCAACTACAGAGAAGTTTATACTGTGCATGTTGTGGGATTTGGATTGTTACCATATGAACTAATGATGTTTAGGATCCTTCAGTTGGCAAGAAGTAAAGGCTTGAATTCCATTAATCCGCGATGGCTTTAAATATAGCTTTGGTGATGAAAAGGTTTTAGCTTATTGTGCAAACCAGTTCCTTCCTCCATTACTTGCATTATTGAATTGATACTATGGACTGGATCTTTAGATCTGCAACAAAGGAACAGTTGCGGCTATTCATGAAACTTACATCGATGGCACCGTTGCGCAGTGGTAGAGTTGCTGCCCTACAGCGCCAGAGACCTGGGTTAAATCCTATCTACGGGTGCTGCATGTTCAGAGTTTGTACGTTCTCCCCATGACTACATGAGTTTTCTACAAGATTTTCGGTTTCCTCCCACACTCCAAAGACGTACAGGTTTGCAGGTTAATTGGCTTGGTATAAATTCAAATTGTCCCTGGTGTGTGTGGGATAGTGTTAATGTGCGGGGATCGCTGGTCGGTGTAGACTCGGTGGTCTGAAAGGCCTGTTTCCACACTGTATCTCTAAAAATCAAAACTAAAACACGTAACCACAGACTCTGAGAGACATCAGTACAGCACTGCACAAAATCAGAGATCTTTGTGAGCAAAAGCTACTATTAATTTCCTTTTAATCAATCAGATTGAAAATCATGAACAAGGCATACTTTGAACCAGAAAGTGTCAAATAGAATGTTTCATTCAATCCCAAGTCATGTGCAGAAAACAACAGGAAAGAATGAGATTGAAAGATAAAATAAATTTAAATAATTTTCATTTACTTGTTTTTAATACGTCAAGGAAAGGGAATTGTTTCTAAACAAATGGGCGCACACTGTTTAGTTTAGTTTAGAGATACAGTGTGGTGGGCCGAAGGGCCTGTTTCCGAGTCCACACCGGCCAAGCACGCTAATACTATCCTGCATACACTAGAGACAATTTACCCACCAAGTCCACACCAAGCCAATCAACCTACAAGCATGTACGTCTTTGGGTGTGGGAGGAAACCAAAGATCTCATAGAAAACCCATGTGGGTCACGGGGAAAACGTACAAACTCAGTACAGACAAACACCCATAGGCAGGATCAAACCCAGATCTTTGCCACTGTAAGGCAGATGCTCTACCGGTTCGCTATAGTGCTGCTGTAGTTATTTAGTCGTAAACGATATTTAGCACGACAATTAACATGTGGTTTTGCTACAAAGGACAAGCCCTGCATATTTTGCAGGTGAGTTTAGATCATCTATCACTTATACAACAACTTCACAATCTTCCATTTATTTTCAGGCTCTATCTTTCAGTAGGTTACTACTAAATCAAAAGGGTGCTAAGATCAGCTTATTGCTGGGAAGAATTTTATTGGGTTGTAATTTTCAGTTGATGCTGTTTGGTCACCAATTCCACAAAAAAAAGTCCACTTTGTGACCTACAGCTGAATGTATCATTTACATGTAACATACAGTGCCCTCCATAATGTTTGGGACAAAGACCCATCCATTATTTATTTACCTCTGTACTCCGCAATTCGAGATTTGTAATAGAGAATAAAAAATCACATGTGGTTAAAGTGCACATTGACAAATTTTATTAAAGGGTATTTTTATACATTTTGGTTTCACCATGTAGAAATTACAGCTGTGTTTATACATTATTCCCCCCCATTTCGGAACACCATAATGTTTGGGACATATGGCTTCACAGGTGTTTGTAATTGCTCAGGTGTGTTTAATTGCCTCCTTCATGTAGGTATAAGAGAGCTCTCAGCACCTAGTCTTTCCTCCAGTCTTTCCATCACCTTTGGAAACTTTTATTGCTGTTTATCAACATGAGGACCAAAGTTGTGCCAATGAAAGTCAAATACGCCATTATGAGACTGAGAAACAAGAATAAAACTGCTAGAGAAATCAGCCAAACCTTAGGCTTACCAAAACCAACTGTTTGGAACATCATTAAGAAGAAAGAGAGCACTGGTGAGCTTACTAGTCGCAAAGGGACTGTCAGGAAAAGGAAGACCTCCACAGCTGATGACAGAAGAATTCTCTCTATAATAAAGAAAAATCCCCAAACACCTGTCCGACAGATAAGAAACACTCTTCAGGAGTAAGGTGTGGATTTGTCAATGACCACTGTCCATGGAAAATCTCATGAACAGAAACACAGAGGCTACACTGCAAAATGCAAACCACTGGGTAGCCTCAAAAAATGGATGGCCAGGTTACAGTTTGCCAAGAAGTGCTTAAAAGAGCAACCACAGTTCTGGAAAAAGGTCTTGTGGACAGATGAGACAAATATTAACTAGAGTGATGGCAAGAGCAAAGTATGGAGGAGAGAAGGAACTGCCCAAGATCCAAAGCATACCACCTCTTCTGTGAAACACGGTGGTGGGGGTGTTATAGCCTGGGCATGTATGGGTGATGAAAGTACTGGCTCACTCATCTTCATTGATGATACAACTGCTGATGGTAGTAGCTCAATGAATTCTGAAGTGTATAGACACATCCCATCTGCACAGGTTCAAACAAATGCCCCAACAGACAATAGACAATAGGCGCAGGAGTAGCCCATTCGGACCTTTGAGCCAGCACCGCCACTCAATGTGATCATGGCTGATCATCCACAATCAGTTCCCCTCTCCGATGTTCCAGAGAAAACAATCCAAGTTTGTCCAACCCCTCCTTGTATCTAACATAAACTAATTCATGCAGTTTTGGTAAACATCCTCTGCACCCTCGCAAAGGCTCCATATCCTTCCGGTAACGGGGCAACCAGAACAGCACATAATACTTTACATGAGGACTAACCGAAGTCCCACAAAGCTGCAACATGACTTCTTGTCTCTTGTACTCAATGCCCTGACCGATGAAGACAAGCATACCATACACCTTCTTTACCACTCTATCTACTTGTGTTGTCATTTTTAGTGAACTATGGACATGGATTCCAAGATCACTCTGTACATCAATGGTGTTAAGAGTCTTACCATTTACTGTATACTTTCCCCTTACATTCCTCCAAAAATGCTCACACTTGCTCAGATTCATCTTCAACTTCATCTGTCATTTATCTGTCCATTTCTGTGGTTGAACTTGATCCTGTTGTATACCTTGATAGTCCTCCTCACTGTTTGCAACTCCACCAATTTTGGTGTTGCCTGCAAACCTGCTTACCAACCCATCTATATTTTGTCTGTCTTTTATATATCTTACAAACAGCATTAGTCCCAGCACAGATCGCTGTGGACCTCTACCAGTCATAAACCTCCAGCCAGAATGACTCCCTTCCACCTCAACCCTATGTGTTCTATGGGTAAGCCAGGTCTGAATAAAAGCAACCAAGTCACTGCAGATCGCAAACATCAGGATCAGCCTAACATGAGGGACTTTATTCAATGCCTTACTAAAATCCATTTAGACTACCTTACCCTCATTGATCATCTTTGGTACCTCCTCAATAAATTCAATCAAGTTCATAAGACCTTTCACGGCAAAGCCTTGCAGTCTTTCCCTAATGAGTTCATACTCTTCTAAATGCGAGTAAATCCTATCCCAAAAAACCCTCTCCAATAGCTTCCCTCCCACTGATGTGAAGCTCAATGGCCTATAATTGTTCGATGGAAAACTGTTATCTTCTGTTGAAAACAGCCGAGCTTTGTAGAAAAAAAACAATAAAGTCATCGATGTTAAAAGATTTTTTAAAAAGACAGCTTATGCAAAGCCCAGTCTTCCTATCAGCAATGAGTTAATAACCTAATGTCATTTTCCTTAGTGATTCAAGTGAAGGATAAATGCTTATGAAGGGGCATAGAAATCCCACAGTAATGCACTGAAATGTCAGTTGATACTGTGTGTCAAGTCTCTGGAGTGTGATTTGAACACACAAACTTTTGACTAACCCTACTACTAAACGACAGCTGGCACCTGAGATATCTGGGCAAGTTACTATTTTACTCATATACTCTTCAGCACAACTGAAAGCACAATGACTACTTTATACGAGGAAAAAAATCACGTGGTTCATTTCTTCTATTAAATTTACAGAAATATGATTTGTTTCTTCTCATTATCTCAGCTGAAATGTGCTATTTTAGACTCCTTCTGGAGTCCTGGCACATGACAGATATTTTCCAAAAATAATCATGTTTTGGATCCTGGGAATTATAGTTTTGGCCCAGGGAGTTGGCTTTCACAGAAAGCACTCATATTGAACTTTGAGAAACAGGACATGCAAAGGAACTGACTGAGCATCGCTCAGCTCGTAAAGGACACAAAAGGCAGAAACTGTTCCAAGAAGGGACAGTCATCAAAGCAATTCAATTTAAAGTAAGTTGACAAAATGTGCTAGGGATGAGAAAATCCTTTTTTTTTTTAAACTCAGTGACTTGTTCTGATCAGGTACTGCCTGAAAGCGAAGTGGAAGCTGATTTGGGATTAAATTTCCAAAGCAAATACCTGAAGGGAAAGTTTTTTTCAGAAATGTAAGGGAAGGTTATAGTAATGGGAGTAATTAAACAGCTCTTTCAAAGAGCTGACTCATGGAAGGAGTGGCCTCCTTTTGTCATTCAATGATTCGTCAGAGCCAGAGAATCAGTGTTACATTCATTCTCAAACTGCACCTGATGTTAAACATTCAATGTAGAGAAGGGGCAGAGGCATGTTGATTAAAAAAAAAAAATTTCTTGAGATACTGTGGAACCAGGTCCTTTGAGCCATCGGGTCTGCACCAACCAGCGATCCCCGCACGTTAACGCTGTCCTACACACACTCGGGATAATTTTTACATTTACCAAGCCAATTTACCTACAAACCTATGCGTCTTTGGAGCATGTGAGGAAACCGAAGATCTGGGAGAAAACCCACACAGGTCACGGGGAGAACGTACAAACTCCGTACAGACAGCACCGTAGCCGGTCTCTGCGCTGCAAATGCTGTAAGGCAGCAACTGTACTGCTGCGCCACCCTGCCGTCCGTAAATTATGTACTTTAATGGCTTACCAGCCACAGCAAGTGGCTGTCATGTTGTCTGTAACCAGATCATGGCATGGAAATCCCACAGTCCCGATATGGCATCTACTAATATTTTAATGTTAACAGGGACTACTGCTGATAACGATAACCCATTCCATTCTAACCCATTCACATTTTAATATCTCACGGGTTTCAGCATCTGGCAAACCATAATGTAAATAAAATACTGAGTAAAGGGCCAGTCCCACTTTCACAACCTAATTCACGACCGTTTTTACTCGTGGACATTTTTCATCAGGCCAGAAAAACACCCCGACCTACTTGATGCCACGAGTACCTATGACTAGCATCACAACCTACCTACGACCTCGTGACGACCATGCTGCGAGTACGAGTCAAGGGCAAACTCGGCAGAGGTCGTGAATTAGGTCGTGAAAGTGGGATCTGGTTTTTGCGATCTGAGCTCCTGATCTTAATTACACCTCAACAATACTTTGTTAAAAATTTGGAACTTGGACTGGACAAATTGAAAAGTATGCATCCGCATTTGATGGCGAGCAGATTAGGAATCAACATCTCTGTGATCCCCTCAGTTTTATATTCAAAACAAGTGATAAATCATGGGGACGTATATTATGTAGACTTGCAGATCCTATGATTTGATTTTAACTTTTGTCATATTGACATCTTATCCACTTTGTTCATGTAAATATTGCTGAAGGAAAAGTATTCCACCTGCTTGTTGCCTCTAATTTTAAATGACAATATCACTGATAACAGACTTTCAGGGATCCGTGTTGTTCTTGAACTATTTTCTAATACTGTATAATCGGAGAACTGCTATGGTACAAAACAAGTCGTTTTTAAATAGAACAATCCCATCAGTTCTTCCCCCCCTATTATTACTGTCAATTATCCTTATTGAAAGCAATTGTACAAGACGTTAATAAGGCTGCATTTGGAGTTCTGTGTTCAGTTTTGGTCACTCGGCTATTATTAAGTTGCAAAGAGTCAGAGAAGGTTTACGAGGATGCTGGCAGGACTCGAGCTATATAGAAATATTGGGCAGGCTAGGACTGTATTCCATGGAGCACAGGAAGCTGAGGGGTGATCTTACAGAGATGTATAAAACCATGAGGGGGATAGAGAGGATGAATGCACTCCATCTTTTAACCTGATTAGGAGAATCAATAATTAGAGCTGAAAGGCTTAAGATGAGAGGGTCAAGATTTAATAGGAACCTGAGAAACCGTTTTTTTTTCACTCAGTGGGTGGTGTGTATATGGAACGAGCTGCCAGAGGAGGTAGCTGAGGCAGGTATTATTAGGGGATTTAAAAGACATTTGGACAGGTACATGGATAGGAAAGGTTTAGAGGGATATGGGTCAAACAGGACTAGTTCACATGGGTATCTAGGTCAGCTTGCATGAGTTGGGCTGAAGGGCCTTTTTCCTTGCTTTATGACTTTATGAGTCTATTACACTGATCATAGAATCTTAGAAATATGTAACACACATATGGGCACTGTCAGCTCACCCCATCCATGCCAACTGTGATTTGCACCCACATTATTCTCATTTCCAACAAGATCAATTTTACTTCCACGGGCTCCGCAAGCTGTGATTTTCCACATTATCACCAAAATCTGCCTAAAAACATTTTCTTCACATCTTTTGTAGTTTAGCCCCTAATTTTTATATTTGGGACCCTTCCGCCTGGGGGGCAGTGTTAGCTGAGAGGAGGATACTTGGGTAGGCTGGGTGAGTGGGCAAATGTTTGGCAGATGCAGTATAATGTGGATAAATGTGAGGTTATCCACTTTGGTGGCAAAAACAGGAAAGCAGGAAAGCAGACTATTATCTAAATGGTGGCCGATTAAGAAAAGGGGAGATGCAGCGAGACCTGGGTGTCATGGTACACCAGTCATTGAAAGTAGGCATGCAGGTGCAGCAGGCAGTGAAGAAAGCGAATGGTATGTTAGCTTTCATAGCAAAAGGATTTGAGTATAGGAGCAGGGAGGTTCTACTTCAGTTGTATAGGGTCTTGGTGAGACCACAATTGGAGTATTGCATACAGTTCTGGTCTCCAAATCTGAGGAAGGACATTATTGCCATAGAGGGAGTGCAGAGAAGGTTCACCAGACTGATTCCTGGGATGTCAGGACTGTCTTATGAAGAAAGACTGGATAGACTCAGTTTTATACTCACTAAAATATAGGAGATTGAGAGGGGATCTTATAGAAACGTACAAAATTCTTAAGGGGTTGGACAGGCTAGATGCAGGAAGATTGTTCCCGATGTTGGGGAAGTCCAGGACAAGGGGTCACAGCTTAAGGATAAGGGGGGAATCCTTTAAGACCGAGATGAGAAAGGTAAATGAAGGCAGGTACGGGATACTGAGTTGGATGATCAGCCATGACCATATTGAATGGCGGTGCAGGCACCTAATTTCTATGTTTCTATGTTTCTAATGGTTTGCCCCTTCTAAACTAGTCAGGATCATGAACCTCCATCGATTCCCCGTCAAACTTGCTTGAAGGAAAACAGTCCTGAGGACTTCCGTCCACTGTGGTAGTTGAACTCCCTCATTGCTGGGACCTTCTAAGCCCTGAGAGAGGGATGCGCAGAAGTACAAAGGGATTAAAGGGAGGTTTAGAATTTTTCAGCTTGAGGAACCATGGAAATGAGAGCCAATATAAGTCAGTGAGAGCAGGAGGAGGTAGGAATAGATGTACTTAAGATATCAAATGGAAAGCTTTGGATCAGCTGCATCTTACAGTCAACAATATGCTGGAAACAAACCAAATCTTTGCAGATAAAGTTGTCAAGGATGAATAAAGGGAAGGGAGCCAAGGATGGATCTTTCAGAAACTACCATGACAATGCGGGGAGGACAGGAAACATGTAGCAGTGATGCTGGCCAAGAAATTAGTCATCACCTGAAAGATATCTGCCTCGTCTGGCTTTCATCAATCCAGGGAATGTTTTGACTGACAACCTGTCACTGGTAAAGTCAGTGTTGCACCAGATGCAGGCATGGTGGCTAACTGTAAAACATTACACATTAAAAGTGCTTGCACGGTCTGCAAAGGCAAGGTGCATAAAACATTGTCTGAATAGATAAACCTGGCAAAATTCAGTCAGGAGGGAGAGTGGGTTTGGGAGGAAATGTCAAGGATCAGAAGTGGAGAAGAAGGCCTGAGCTGAAAGTCAGTATCTGAGATCATCATGTTTAATAATGAACTACAGATGCTGGAAAATCGAAGGTAGACAAAAATGCTGGAGAAACTCAACGGGCGAGGCAGCATCTATGGAGCGAAGGAAATAGGCAACGTTTCGGGTCGAGACGCTTCTTCAGACTGAAGTAGGGTCTTGACCCGAAACTTTGCCTATTTCCTTCACTCCATAGATGCTGCCTCACCCGCTGCGTTTCTCCAGCATTTTTGTCTACCATCTGAGATCATCAGTTCAGTTTAGTTTATTGTCACGTATACCGAGGTGCAGTGAAAAGCTTTTTGTTGCGTTCTAACCCATCAGCAGAAAGACAATACACAATTACAATCAATCCATTTACAGAGTATAGATACGTGATAAGGGAATAACGTTTGGATTGGGATTGAGGATCGATGGTTTATGAACTGGGATGTGAAAGAGTGGGGCAAAGATTTTTCAGAAGGTACCTGTTACTATTTTAGCAGTTGAGAGCACAACCGTCGATTGTGGAGCAATTTATTTTTGGAATAATCAGGAGGCCAAACTGGAAGATATTTGAGAGAGTATTGGTCCACTCAAGATTATAGAGATGGGGAGAGAAAAAACAAGAGAGGAATTTGATAATGCTTTGAGAATTTAAATATAAGACGTGGTGAGACCGCGTTTAGAATATTGTGTTCCGTTCTGGGCACCGTTATAGGAAAGAAATTGTCAAGCTTGAAAGGGTTCAGAAAATATTCATTTAGGAGGATGTTGCCAGGACTAGTGGGTGTGAGTTATCGGGAGTGGTTGAGTAGGCTGGGTCTCTATTCCATGGAGTGTAGGACGATGAGGGGAGATCTTATAGGGGTATACAAAACCATGAGAGGAATAGATTGGGTCGATGCACAGAGTCTTTTACCCAGAGTAGGGGAATCAAGAACCAGAGGTCAAAGGTTCAAGATGAAGGGGAAAAGATTTAATAGGAATCCGAGGGGTAACATTTTCCACACAGAGGGTGGTGGGTGTATGGAACACGCTGCCAGAGGAGGTAGTTGAGGCTGGGACTATCCCAATGTTTCAGAAACAGTTGGACAAGTACATGGATGGGACAAGTTTGGAGTGTTATGGAGCAAGTGCAGGCAAGTGGGACTAAGGTAGCTGGGACATTGTTGGCTGGTGTGGGCGAGTTGGGCTGAAGTGCCTGTTTCCACACTGTATCACTCTATGACTATCTGCATTTTATTCAGCGAGAGCGTATGTAGGCCATTTGCAAAAGGAGGCATTGGTGATAGCAGTGTGAGTTAGGGCAACACATTACAATACGAACCACAAACTAGTTCTCCCAGAAGGTAAATATGTTAGTCTAACGTAGTAAACCTATTTTGGCAGAAAAATTACAAAATTCTTAGTCGTCAATGCTGTGTCTCATTGTGTTTCTCGAGGTTGACGTCACCTCAGAGATGAATAGTAAAACCTACAGATGATTGCACAGAAACAGCACAAGTTAGATCCTTGGGTGCTGGTTGCAAGGAATTAAAAGATCTCTTATTCTTAATCAATCTTTGTCAGATAGAAAGAGAATCCAATTAAAATCGCATCTTTTCTCAATCGCTTTTGTTGTTTCATATAAACAACAATGAGAGCCATTTGTACTTGTAGAGCTATTGAAATTTTCAACATGAACAAAGCTGTTTTTCCGCAAGCGGATAGGACCAATTTAATTGATTTTTATACGCATGCCTGCATAAAACTTCAGCACAGACCCCACAAGAATAAGCAAAGGTGCAATAGTGTTCTAAATATTTAAAATTTGTCCAAAGCAAACTACACTCTGGTGTATTTTCAGAATGAATACTGTTAATGTTACCGTTAATGGCCATGACTGGTAATTTTCCATTGACATTACATTATTAACTCAAGGGAACAGGTTGTCCTAATGCAGTGCTAATTGATGACATCATCCTTCAATAGACGGAGAAGATAGTAAACAAGGGTGTGTACGACTAATTATTTTGTGAATGGCAACATGTTTACTTAGTTTAGTTTAGAGATAGTGCACGGAAACAAACCCTTCGGCCCACCGAGTCCGCGCAGACCAGCGATCCCTGCCCACTAACACTATTCTACACACACTGGGGACTGTTTACACTTATGCCAAGCCAATTAACATACAAACCTGTACGTCTTTGGAGTGTGGGAGGAAACCGAAGATCTTGGAGAAAACTCACGTGGTCATGGGGAGAACGTACAAACTCGGTGGAGACAACATCCTTGGTCAGTATCGAACCCGAGTCTCCGGCGCTGCAAGTGCTGTAAAGCAGCAACTCTACCGCTGCGCCACCGTGCCGCTCGTATGAATAATTGAATATGCTCGTATTTCATGGATGATTGGCATCAGAAGCTGTTCATAATGTTATGACAAACCACTGCCTTGTTCCTGTTGACTTCTGTCAATTCCTAAACTTTATCATTAGGCTCTGGTACATTTATAGAAAATATTTTTGCCATTCCCCTTCTAGATAGAATCCATTTATTGCATCTATATTTCCAGTGCACCCATTCCAAACAAAAACTAAAACAGCTGCATGAGGGACTAACGTGTCCCCACAGACACTCGTAATTGGTGATGTCATTGCTTAGATTGGGAGAATGTAGTAAACATATATATTTTTTACTTGTTACATGCTTTCTCCAGGTGCTTCGGTTTCCTTCTACACTCCCAAAGACATGCAGGTTTGTAGGTTAATTGGCTTTTGCAAATTGTCCCTTGCGTGTAGGATAGAATTGATCGCTCGTGGTCGCCAGTCCGCGCTGACTCAATGGGATGAAGGACCTGTTTCCACTCTTTATCTCTAAAAAAAACTTTAACTGGATCTTCCCGTCCAAATGATTTAGAATCATTGACCTGATACTTGCTGGCAGTGGCAGACTGTTGACAGTTCTCTGGAGACGTGTCCTTAAGTTCAATGTTCCTGTATAAACATGAAAGTTCACTTCTGGCTGGCTCCTTTTCCTCCTCTCCCATGCATTGCATAGCAATCTCTAGAATGTGCCCCTATTATGACTAACTCCTCACCCATGTTTAAAACGTCAGCAGTACAGATGATACCCTCACTGTATTCCAATATTATCTTCAGTTCAATGGAAAAGAACAACTTTGAGGGAACTAGGTGGTTTTTTTTAATGTTCATTAAGTTAATATTTTTTATATGTTTCGAATATTACTATGCTTTTTTTAAATTACGTATTCCTCATTCTACTAATAATCATTGTTACATTTTCCCACAATGTCACTGGGACTTGCTCAAATGAATTTTCATCAATAAAGATAATGAATATAAGAAGGTAGACAAAAATGCTGGAGAAACTCAGTGGGTGAGGCAGCATCTATGGAGCGAAAAAAATAGGCAACGTTTCGGGCTGAAACCCTTCTTCAGACTATAAGAGTTCTTTTGAATGTTTGGAAAGTGATTCGAACGCAGGTAGAAGAAATGCCCAGTTAAATGTCCACAATAGAGACAGGCAACATTTCTGGAGAGAAGGAATGAGTTTCGGGTCGAGACCGTTCCCCAGATGCAACCCAGGTGTATTAATATTGATTCCTCCAACTTCAAGTAACCCCTGCATTCCCTCTCTCTCCATTCCTCCCCCACCCAAATCGCACCAGCTTTTCGTTCTCACCTAGCAAACAGTTAACAATGGCCCGTTTCCTTTACCATTGTTATTTTTTTGCATATCTTTCAATCATTTGTTCTATATCTCTCTACATCATCATCTATATCTCTCGTTTCCCTTTCCCATGACTTTCAGTCTGAAGAAGGTCTTGACCCGAAACATCACCCCATTCCTTCTCTCCAGAGATGCCGTCTGTCCTGCTGAGCTATTCCAGCATTTTGTGTCTGCTCTGGTCTGTACCCCAATTTCAAGACAAACAATATAACAGTAGAAGTTACAACATTTAAGATTTTAGGTTACTTTTTTAGGTAATTCTGTCATGCTGCAGTAAATGGCCTGTCCCACTTTCACGTGGTAATTCACGAATTCTCCCGAGTTTACCCCCCCCCCCCCCCCCCCCCCCCCCGATTCAAACTCGCAGAATGTTCATAACAAGTCCTTAGGAGGTCGTAGGAGTTTGGAGATATATCGTAGCAGCTCTTTATGCCAGCCGTAGGTACTCGTGGCATCGGGTAAGTCGGGACGTTTTTTTGCAGCCCGATAAAAAATGTTCACGAGTAAAAAAAATGGTTGGGATGAAAGAATTTAGTCGTGAAAATGGGACAGACCCTTAAAGAATACCATCAGCAGCACTTTAGCCACATTGTCCCTGTCTTCACTACAATACCACAATAGCTGCCTGGTTACTCCAGAAAGTAAAATTACTCATTAAGATTGCAGGGTGAGAAACAGGCTTAGAAATCCATCCGTGTCCAGGAACATACCTTGACACTGCATTTAAAGGGAGATGGAAGGTGAAATAGCAATTACCATAGCAGGAAATTTCACTTTAGAGAAACTCTTCGGATTTTAACATATACAACCTTGGATTTATTTATATCATCATAGAAGATACCAGGATAATCTGCTCCTGACAGCTTCCTAATGGAGGAAGATAAGGGCAAGAAACAGCATAGGAAATAAAATCACGAGTGAAGTATAATTTCATGAGGTTGCATCACAAAATATCCTAAAAAGCATGCTAGCAACTGAGGTGTTACAAAAACATCGCTGAAAAGCTGTAATTTACAATAGGTTTTATGAGAAAAACACAGAAATGGACATTTTGGAACTTTTTATACGAGTTAAAAGCACAAAAAGCTTGGAAATGTTTCCTTTGAACATCAATGAGGAAAGAAGCAGAGTTTTTCAATTCAATGACATTTCATCAGAATGGACCAGGAGAAAGAATATCAAACTGAAACGTGAATCCCTTCCTCTCCACAGATGCTGGTTCATCTACAGGCTTGGATAGAGTGGATGAGGAGAGGATGTTTCCTCTTGTGGGAGAGCCTTGGACTCGAGGTCAGAGCCTCAGAATTAAAGGACATTCCTTTAGAAGGAGATGAAGAGGAATCGCCCCAAGGCTGTGTCCTAAGCCCCCTGCTGTTAGTCTGCTTACACACGACTGTACTGCTAGACTCAACAACAACTTCATCAACAAGTTCGCTGATGACACAACAGTGGTGGGTCTCATCAGTGACAATGATGAGTCGGCGTACAGGATGGAGGTGGAGCTGCTCACAGGATGGTGCAAATCCCACAACCTCATTCTCAACGTGGGAAAAACGAAGGAGATGGTGGTTGACTTCAGGAGGGCGAGAAAACAACGCCACACACCTCTGCACATCGATGGAGCTGATGTAGAAAGGGTCAGCAGTGTGAAGTTCCTAGGACTCCACCTGTCAAATGACCTGACGTCCAGACCAACACCACAGCACTGGTCAAGAGAGCCCAGCAGCGACTACACCCTCTCCGAAGACTACGGAAAGCAGGTCTCCCCACTGCACACCTACGAACCTTTTATAGGGGGACAATCGAGAGCACATTAACCTACGGCATCACCTCCTGGTTCGGGAGCTGCAAGGCGTACGAACGGCACCAACTGGACAGGATTGTGAAGACCGCCAGCAGGATTATTGGTGCTCCACTCCCTTTATTGCTGGACATATACAGGAAGAGATGTATTAGCAGAGCCATCTCCATCATCAAAGACCCCTACCACCCATCGCATCACATATTCTCCATTCTGCCATCTGGGAAGAGGTACAGGAGCATCAGCTGCAAAACCAGCAGAATCGTCCTCAGCTTCTTTGCGCAGGCTATAAGAATGATAAACGGACTTTGCCCCCTGCCAAAGTATCGCGCACCAAACACCAACCTGGACAAACTGAAGCAGAGCCATTGTCGTGCCACTGCCGATCGAAACTCGTGATATATGTACTTTTATTCTTTATTTCTATTTATTTTTTACCGCACACTGTTTTTTCGTTTTCCTCTGGGTATGTAAGTACTCAGAAAAATGACAATAAAGATATACAATACAATACAATATACAATACAATTTTTTTATTCAGAGCATGGTGAATCTGTGGAATTCTGCCACAGAAGGCTGTGGAGGCCGTCAGTGGATATTTTTAAGGCAGAGATTGAAAGATTCTTGATTAGTACGGGTATCAGTGGTTATGGGGAGAAGGCAGGAGAATAGGGTTGGGGGGGGGGGGGGGGGGGGAGGAGAGGGAGAGATAGGTCAGCCATGATTGAATGGCGTAGTAGACTTGATGGGCCGAATGGCCTAATTCTGCTGATATCACATGAACATGACTTCTGACAAAGTACTATAATTTTCTATTCTTATTTCATATATCCTTCTCCTTATTTTCTCTTGAATTATTGCTGAGAGATTTTACTCAACTGCAGTGCCTTTCAAATATGCTTGTTATTCACTAGGGTGCACTTTTCAGGAGGTTTCAGTGTTACAGCATATTTGCATTGAATGAATAACAATGAAATACCACATGAGAATTAAACAAGTTACAACAATTGATTCTAATTCTATATTCAAATTAAGATTCCAATTCTATATTTATGTTTCAGAACTGACAAAATATTTTGTTCCCTGCAAGAGATTATTGATGGACACGTAACCTTAGACCTACAGCATGGGAATAGACCCTTCGGCCCACCGAGTCCTCGCCGACCAGTGATCATGCAGTACACTTGCACTATCCTACACATGAGGGACAATTTTGCAATTTTATCAAAGCCAATTAACCTACAACCCTGTATGTCTTTGGAGTGTGGGAGGAAACTGGAGCACCCGGAGTAAACCCACGGGGTCACAGGGAGAATGTACAAACTCCGTACAGACAGGATTGAACCCGGGTCTCTAGCGTTGGAAGGCAGCAACTCTGCCACTGCACCACTTGCCATGCATAAACTCCAGATGGGACCAGTCACATATCTTGGTTAAATATCCTCTATTCAAAGATAACTACAGGAAAAGATGGACTTTTTGGAGCTGCAGTATGAGGAGTCATTTTTAATTCATACCATCGGAGTAGAATCTAAATTGTTTCTCGCTTCATTGTCTTTTGGCTTCTACTTGCTGACATCCCTCTCCTCAATCATTGCTTGTCCCTCTGTTTGTTCTAATTGTCTGCATGCTCTCTGTTGTCATCTGCCGTGCCAGTCAGGAGAAGCTGACTTTCTCCTTGGAGCAAAGGAGGTTGAGGGGAAATTTGATGGAGTTTTTATGGAAGATCAGGACCAGGCATTCATATTAATGGGCAAGGCAGTCTAAATTCACAATTTGGAGTCAGTGATACAACAGGGGGATATGAGTAAATACTCTTACACTCAGAACAATGTACAACCCCTCCATTTAGGTCAGGGGTCGAATGCAGCCCGTAACCCAAAATCATCCGTCCCGCAGGCAGATTTTGTTTCCCGTACTCACCCAGCCCGTGGAGCGCACGCCCCGAGCACGGCCGTGCTCTGCCTGAACCGCATCCTGCGCAAAGCCGCCGGGATGGCCGCACACCTTCTGCGAATACGTTTAAGAAAGAACTGCGGATGCTGGAAAAATCAAAGGTAGACAAAAATGCTGGAGAAACTCAGTGAGACATGCAAGGATTGCATGAGACTGCCTCACCAGCTGAGTTTCTCCAGCATTTTTGTCTACCTTCTGTGAACTCGTGATTTGATGCCTGCAGGATGGGGGCGGGATCCCTGTGTACATGTGATAGATGTGGCCCGCCATCTGCTCACAGACATGTGAGCGGGGGAGTGGGCAGATGCATGGCAGATAAAGTTTAATGCGGATAAATGTGAGGTTATCCACTTTGGTATCAAAAACAGGAAGGCAGATTCCTATCTAAATGGCGTCATTGGGAAAAGGGGAAGTACAACGGGATTTGGGGGTCCTTGTTCATCAGTCTATGAAAGTAAGCATGCAGTTACAGCAGGCAGTGAAGAAAGCGAATGGCATGTTGGCCTTTATAACAAGAGGAGTCGAGTATAGGAGCAAAGAGGTCCTTCTGCAGTTGTACAGGGCCCTAGTGAGTGGAGTATTGTGTGCAGTTTTGGTCTCCTAATTTGAGGAAAGACATTCTTGCTATTGAGGGAGTGCAGCGTAGGTTTACAAGGTTAATTCCCAGGATGGCGGGACTGTGATATACTGAGAGAATGGAGTGGCTGGTCTTGTACACTCTGGAGTTTAGAAGGATGAGAGGGGATCTTATTGAAACATACAAAATTGTTAAGGGTTTGGACACGCTAGAGGCAGGAAACATGTTCCCGATGTTGGGAGAGTCCAGAACCAGGGGCCACAGTTTAAGAATAAGGGGTAAGCCATTTACAACGGAGACGAGGAAACACTTTTTCTCACAGAGAGTTGTGAGTCTGTGGAATTCTCTGCCTCAGAGGGCGGTGGAGGCCGGTTCTCTGAATACTTTCAAGAGAGAGCAGAGTCAGGGGATATGGGGAGAAGGCAGGAACGGGGTACTGATTGGGGCTGATCAGTCGTGATCATATTGAATGGCGGTGCTGGCTCGAAGGGCCGAATGGCCTACTCCTGCACCTATTGTCTATTGTCTTTCTGGTAAATCTCTTCTGCAAGCCTCCATATTATTTCTGTATCAGAACTGTGATCAGAACTGTACATAATAGTCCAAGTGCGGCATAACCAATGTAATTTTAAGCTGGAATTTACTGTCTATGAGGTCAATGAAACACAACCTGTAAGTCTTTTCAAAAGAATTGTACAGGCACTTGAATAGAGAATAACCTTCAGTGTTGTGGGAAAAGAGAGATGAATGAGAATATCAAGATTGCAATTCTAGGAACTAGCATGGACATAAATGGCCAATCACCTCCTTCTTTGCTACAATAATTCTATGATCCAGTGATTCTTTTGACTTCTTACCAATTTTCCAATGTGTTTACATTAATTATCCTCCTTTTCCCCTCATCCAACTCTTTGGCTTCTTTTACTGCCTTCTTACTGTCATGTGGCTGGTCTGTCTGACTCTGTTGACAAATCTCTTGGGCAAGAGCTGAGTGATTCCCCTGGAATCATCAACCACAGGAAAAAAATCTACAAGAGCCGATGCAGTCAAATCAAAAGAAAGTAAAATGGTCAACATGTGGGTGTGTGACAAAAGAGGGAAGTGGGGGGGTTTCAGCTGTAATACGGAAACTATGTTGAGATGAAAGGACATAGAGGAATAAATCAGCAGCATTGTCATTTCACCCACTGATGTTACCACCCAGTCTTCTCAACTCATACCAGCTGCTGAATATAACACCATCTACCCGATTTCAAGTCCTGGGAAACAGAGAAGTATGCAACTTCTAAATGCTCCATCATGCTCATTTGCTTTATGTGCAGTACAGAAAGTAGAACAAGCATTCGTTTTTGCTCAGGAACTTGAAACTAAATTCTACAAGTTTGATAGATGGTTGGTGACAAGATCAATTTTGCACTATTGTCCCTCTTCCATAAAACCTGGGCTTAAAATGAAATGATTTCGCTCTTTGCTTGTTGCAGGTATCCTACACCGAATTCCATAATTCCTTGAGGATTGTATAGCCACAACACACAGAAGCACCCCTGCGTCAGTGTCAATTGATGTTGCAGAATCTGGAAGGTACTTTGATGTGACATAAATATCCCTCACTTATGCAATTACAAATAAAACCCATCTGTCATCCTTGGCTCATAATTTGTGGCTTGAATAAGAGTCAGACTATCATCACTTACAGTTTCAACAAAGCGAATCTGACAACAACTACTGGAGTTAAAGATGGAGTTTGCTGCCAGTTAGTCCCTGCTCTTCTCCCTGGAGAGCATTTCTGCCATTTCTCTCATGTGGTCTATTGGAATAAGAGAATTCCAGGCATTTTCCCAATATTTTCCGTTCAAAACAAAAAAGTAGTTAATTTTATTGAAGTACAGCTGTGATTTAATGGCATGCTAAGCCATTAAAACGCATCCCATCCCATGAACTCATTAAAAGCCTCAACAACAAAAAATACTTTTTTTAATGTGTGGATTACCATTTCCTCTGGTAATCATTTCTTTTTTTTAACGGACTAACAATACAGATAGTGATGAGCTATTAATTCTAGCCTTTCCAGGGACACCTAACTTCCCAAGAGAGTGAATTAAATAATAGAAACATATTTCATTTCTTTTTGAAGTAAATAATATTTCAACTTCTGGCTTAATCATGAAAATGTGCTTTTATTTCACACCCCATAGACTATTTAAAAAATAATTAAAATTTGGATATTTTTCCTTCTTGGTTTACTATTGTGTGAATTCTTCACAGTGACTGTTGTTGCTTTGATGATATCAACGTTAAATATATTTTGTGAAACTCTTTGCCACACAGCTAATAAAATGAAAAACAAGCACTCAAAATCAATTCTCTACTTCTTCTGATTTCCTCAACATTTTATTTTCTTTGTAGACATTTCCCATTAACTGACACAACCAACCCCCTTTTCAACTTCTGCCTCTGCTGTTCTGAGTTGCATTAAAGAATATATTATTTATCTAATTCTAGAGAATGATCAAGTGGAAAATGATCTGATTCACTTTAAAGTTCCCAATCATTGTCAAAGATGAACTAAATGCATGTCAAGCAACATCTATTGGAAAGTGAAACAATTAATGTTTCATGTCCGCTATCATTCATCAGATGTGATGAGGCATCACCAACTTGAGACATTAACAGTTTTTCCTGCGACACTTCACTTGCTTAATCTCTTCAACATTTCCTGATTTTATTTCAGATATCCATTGCGATTACTCCACATTCTCTGTACATTGAATAGCACAAAGAGGCAGCCTTGTAAATGGGGTTCAACTACTTATCGGTGGGTTTGTTTGAAATTATATTTGTTCTGTGAAGAAAATGACTTCTTGGTGCAGGGAATAACTATTTACAATCTTTTGCCATTCCAGCTGTCTTCAGAGCTGCATTTCTACTGCTCAATTCAAAATCACAATGTGTGCAATCCATTAAAGGTTTTTATAGCTACACGATAGGAAGAGTTCAAACACAAATGTTTCATATTCTAATTTTTTAAACGATCTCAAGGAATCATAAAAAGGAGGAAATATCCTGAATATTCTTCATCTCAGAAGACATTATTGTTTATGCAACAGAAAATGCCTGAATTATTCATTGGGATCACTACATTGCCAGACCAGTCTATGAAAGAACTAATGAGGTTACGCTACATGCAGTAGGCATAATCTGTAGCATTTTGTCAATCGGCAAACCTTGAAATCATTATCTGCATGGCAAGTATTATCGTTTGATTATAGTGCCTACAAATGTTGATGTCCATTACTCCCTCATAGCATGATCAGTGACATTCATTATCACAAGTGACAGAAAGCAATGGCCAGTAATCTCTGATCAGCCTCTGCTTCAGAAACCAAGGGCATCAGTTACCCGCAGTGATTTTTCTCCCCATTCTGATGCTCTATCTAGTTCCAATTATACTGCTAACCACCATCCAGCTCAAATTGAAATGAAATAAATGGCCATGGCACAAGATTCGGCTTATGACTGAAACCTGCATGATTTTCATTACCACGGCAGGCAGCTCAGAGATAAATAAAGAATTCACCTCATATCCCACACACAGACACTCATTTGTCACAAAGCACAATGGCATGTCTCGAAAAACATGGCCAATATTATTCAGCTGTTCAAATTTCACTTCATCTCATACCGATTTCAATATAGTTTACAGAAATGTGTAAAATTAACTTTTTGGTGTTCAAACTTAAATGGTAAGCTTTTATTTCATTTGGCTACCATGTGAAAATATGGATAGTAGATTAATCATAGAAATTCTGGCTGTAAATAAATCTTTCATTCAGCCTCTACCATTGTTGATTGGGAATCAGGAAACATACATCTTTTCCAAATCTACATAATTCAGATATATTCTCTGCCAAAATAAAAGGGGGAAACAAATTATTCACTGCAAGAGAACTACAGGTTAAATTTGCCCACATTGTCCAGGGATCAGCCATTGTTTGATACCTAGAACAAATGGGTTTTCATAATGCTACTCTGGACTGTGACACCATTATGTCCCAATACTTACCTTCTACACTTCAGCCCCCTCTCACCACGTTGTACCAAAACCTTGTCTTTCACTTATTCTCTGACCTTCCTCAATCACCAATTCTTAGAATTACACCTTCAGCCCAGGCTCCGACTTCCAGCACCTCAACATTCAAATATTCAAATGCACTGGCCCTTCTCTACTATCCCCAACATCATTACCGGGGTCAAGGAAAGAACGTTCACGTCGCCACCCTGGTTCCACCAATCTTTTCACCACTACACAGAAGACGCCATTGTATGCAGAGGCCGAGAAGTGTGTTCAGCTCTGGCTGAACAATTTCTAATCTTGTGATGTGGACTCGCTCGTCAAAAAAATAAGTAAGGTGTTGTTCCATGGATACCCGAACCCTCTCTCTCTCACAACCAAACTCTTGCACCCATGTAACCCTGGCCTTTTTTGCAGGTTTTTGATCGTTTAATGCTATACATCAAATTAGAGAGTTATAGTTATACAACACGGACACAAGCCCATTGGTCTACCGTCCATGCCGACCATCACGGGCCCAACCAGACTCATTCCATTTTATTCACTGCACATTCCCATCAACCACCAATTTTTGCCATTCCTTTATTTATGACGGGGCAATTTACATTTCCCAATTAACCTGACAACCTGGATCATTAGTATGTAGGAAGAAACCTAAGCAATCACAGGTAGAACATGCATTGAAGGTCAGGACTGAACCCAGGTCACTGGAGCTAAGAGGTAGCAGCTCTGCTAACTGTGCCACTAAAGGCCTCTAATTTTTAATTATGTTTTTTAATGGATAAGCATTGCCCAGGATACTTGTCAGATCTCCTCTCATCTACAAACCAGAAATTAAACATTTTACATTCACCTGCGAGACCCATAACTCATATAAAAGGCAATGCCTTTGACAATCCAGATTTTCCTCAGACTGGGGCAGATGTTTTATGCTTAGATTTCTGGGGTGCATCTTGAAACCTGTAACGACCCGATTCAAAATTGAGAGCACTATCCACTGAACCATAACTATTTGTGTTTTCAATCATGATATCTGGAGACTTTGCTTAACTGATGGTTTATTTTCCTTAATACGTGCAATAAGTAAATAGCAGATGAATATTATGCAATTATAAATTTGTACAGGGGTTAAGCAGTTTGACTTTCAGGTCATTAATGGCTAAAGAGTCTCATTATTTTCTGTGTTAAATGAAACGTTTCTTGACAGGCTCCTAGTCATCCCTGCTGCTGAATAACAAGAATCAGACTTGTAAGCCCCATATATTGGCTCATATCTTCCTGGCCCAGTCCCACTGTCCATAAGCAACACCCAAGGTCCTCATCGACTGAACATTTGTCCCAACATGGGGGTTGATGGAAGAGAAAAGGATACAGCATTTAATAAATATGTATACCAAGCACTTGGAAGACTACAGACCATGGGCGGAAATCTCGGCGAGGGGGGGGGGGGGGGGGGAAACGGGGATGCGTCCCCTCCATGTTTTGAGAGACGGGGGACAATACCCCCCCCCCCCCCCATGTTTTGTAATCCTGATTTTGAAATTCGGTGAAAAAAAATAAATATATATCCGCTTTCAGTGGGGGTGGAACTGATGATTGAGAGAGGGCGCTAATTCGACGAGAGAGACGGCAGTCAGCAGGCAATGGGAGGGGGGGGAGTGGGCGGGACATAATGATTCAGTGCTATGATTGGAAGAGGGAGGTGTGGGTCATTTGCGGAAGTGGGGGGGGGGTGGGTGGGATAATGGATAGAGCGCGGTGATTGGGGGAGGGAGACGTCCCGTGGAGCAAAGATCATAGAGCGGAGCTTGAATCGGCCCATTCACGGGGCCTTTCATAACCCGGCGCGGTTTAAAATCGGCCAGGGGATCTTTCATCGCCCCGCGGTCAAATTGCTGCGTCAAGGTGATCGAGGCTCCCGATATTGAAGCCCCCGCCAGGCGATGGAAGATCCTGCGGCCGGTTTTAAGCTGCGCCGGGCGATGAAAGGCCCCACGAATGGGTCGATTCAAGCCCCACGATTCGGGGCGGACGAAGCTGCTGTTGCTGGAGTTTGGAGTCGGTCACCAACCAGGTCAGCTCCCGAAGGTACATAAAAATGCTGGAGAAACTCAGCGGGTGAGGCAATATCTATGTAGCAAAGGAATAGGTGACGTTTCGGGTCGAGACATTTCTTCAGACCCTCCATACATGCTGCCTCACACGTTTCTCCAGCATTTTCTTCTACCTTCGATTTTTCCAGCGTCTGCAGTTCCTTCTCAAACAGGTCAGCTCCCGATGTTACCGTCCACAGGGCCTACGGTTGAAGCCTTACAAGCCTCGCGTGTGCATATGTCCGTGGCCACCAAGACATTGTCCCCTCCCCATGTTTTGATAGCGATTTCCGCCCCTGCTGCAGACCAAATGCAGGCAAATGGGAAGAGTGCAAATAAATGCTTCATAGTGGACATGGACAAGGTGGCCTATAGGGCTTGTTTCTGTGCTTTGTGACACTATGACAATTTTTTTTAAATTTTAATTAACAGATTATAAAGTTGCAAAGCAAAAAGTGAAGTAAATGGAACTGTATTTCACAAGCAATCCTCGTGCTTTACAATTTCAATTGAAAAAGATGATATATTTAAGCCCTGCAGCCTCAACAGCTGGATTCAGGAAATGGTTATCCTTGTGCATGGACCTAAACAATCCGACAAGCTGAGTAGGCCAAATAGCTTTTAGTCTATTTGGAAATTCTCTTATGTATTTGGAATTTAAATATTAATTGTACTTAAAGTAGTTTTTTTTTTTAAACAAGATTTCCCCCGTTCAATATCCTAAACAATGGCCCAGATGATCCTGCATTCAGACTGTTGTTGAAGCCGCTGCTTGCTGGGGCGGCTCACCAGCAATGTCCTATCTGGCTGGGAAGGATCCCTGCAGCTGCACATGGCACAACCCTAACGCCAAGCAGAGTAAGCCTCAGCCTCAAGTGATGGATCAGAAGGCACTCCGCTAGCTCTCTGAAGGGTTTTGAATTGAAAAAGAGTTCAAATAGAATTAAGTAACCAGAGAAAAAGAAAAAAAAACTAAAATAATACATTTAACACCTTGAATTCCTAGAAATTAATATAGAATGTTGCATGAATATAAATTAAAAAATAAGTAAACTTGCATTCACATTTCTTATTCAGAGTCAGCAAATAATATGTGTAGGTAGGAACTGCAGATGCTGGTTTAAACCGAAGATAGTCACAAAAAGCTGGAGTAACTCAGCGGGACAGGCAACATCTCTGGAGAGAAAGAAATGGGTACTGAATAAGGGTCTCAACCCAAAACGACACACACATTCCTTCTCTCCAGAGATGCTGCCTGTTCCCGGAGTTACTCCAGCTTTTTGTGTCTATCTCCAGCAAATAATATTCAATTTAATGTTGTCATGTTACCTATGCTAGTCAGAGCGGGATAATACAGAAGGGCAAACACAAAGTGTATCCAGCCCCTCTGCTTCTCTTGTCAGTGCTTTGCCTCAGGATGCAGAGGTCAGATGCACCTTCAGGCTTCCAGTGAGGTTCGAGCAAGGCTCAGCCCATTTGTATGGCCTCATTGCTGGCTTTGCATTGATTGATATGGATTAGAAAACGTTCACAGCAGACTGAAGCGGGAACGACCATCGGCACCCAGACACCACTACTTTCACAGGAATAAGTAGCTCAGATAAACTCCAAAGCCACAATCATTTCATACAGTAATATTCTCAAAACATATGTGCAGATCTACAAATATGAAGCCCTCTGCAACCTAACTGCATATCCTGTGCATAATGTTCTCATGCTAGCGAATAAAAGGATGTGAATAAACAAGAAAGGAATTAATCGAGGAGGACTACTAACAAGGGTTTCAGTGTCTGCCCCCTACCCAACAATTATTAACCCAAGGCAGAACAGTTACGCAGTCTCAGGTGCTAACACATATTAGGGTTTGTTTAACATGCACTGCCAAAAGTATTGAGATATTAATTTCTGCACACACTCTGATATGGATTTTTAATGTAAAATTAATGTGTCAATTTGAAATGATTCAATCGTGTCCTGATCTGGAGCATACCCCCAATGTAGTTGGAAAAAGCAAGAGAGCTGGAAAAACAAATGCAATTGTTGCAGATTATTGAAGCTTCATAAAGGTAGTCACTCTAAAAAAGCATGTTAGTCAGGTCAGGTCTGCTGTTAGAGAGCTCAACAAAGGCCCTCAGCCACAATGGTGTGGAAAAAAATATTTCAGATGTGATAACACAGTGCAGAGATGCAGTTAGGATTGATGTATATACTGACCAGGAATAAGAGGATCAAACAGCAATTGTTGCTTTGAACTCAGAGCTTTCAAAGTTATCATTTGCCATCTCTTGTTCAGTACGAAGAGATGTAACTAATCTGCCATTGACGTGGAGTGCCAAATATCTGTTCTCGTGGTGTTCTGTTGTGCCATGATTGGATCAACTGTCTCGGGGCCCACTAACCTATCTGGGCATCCAATCTTAATTCTCAGTTACCTGTAAAATCCTCCAAGTTAAAGCTTTGCATTAACATAGAGAAGATTGAACTTCAAGAACTCCCACTGAGTTTACTTTGAAACTTATGAATAACACATGATTTGTTCCTCACAAATTATTGCACATAATACTTTCTTTAATCCCTTTTATCACATCTAATGTGATTTATATGATCTTCCCTTATGTTTAAAACCTCAAATAACACACCTCTGTGGTTGTCCTTATGCTATTCTGGGATTACAACATAGTTTATGTCGATTTTCTGTTGCTTCCTTTGTTCTTCTGCATTGCTATTGTGTGCAAACTGCTTTGCTGTGTTGGCGTGCTATGGTTTTATATTTTTTAATTGAAGTCAGGGACCTTCTTCTAGACTGCCTGCCAGGTTTTAGCAGTGGTGGAGACAGCAGTGACCATGTTTAAAACACATTGCAATGATTTGTGCCATGGTTCAGTGTTTGCAATGTGTCCTCACCACGTCTCCCAATGGAACACTTCATTACTTGAAATACACTGGTGTTAAAAGACACTTTACTTTGTGTTGTGCAGGAAGGAACTGTAAATGCCGGTTTACTCCGAAGATAGGCACAAAATGTTGAAGTAACTCAGCGGGACAGGCAGCATCTTTGGAGAGAAGGAATAGGTGGCATTTCAGTTCTTCAGTCTGAAGAAGGGGGTCGACCCGAAAAGTCACCCATTCTTTCTCTCCAGAGAAGCTTCCTGTCCCGCTGAGTTACTTCAACATTTTGTGTCTATCTTTACCATGTATTCACATATTATCTTCTGGCTATTAAACACTGTAACTAGATTACCAAACTTTGACACAGGACTGTTAAGTGGTTTGGGAGTTGCCTGAAAAACATCAAGAACCATGATTCTTCTTCTTCGTCTTCTTCTTCTGAAGACCAATCCCGGGCATTCAGGTCTGGTGATGCAGAGGTCTATAAGAAGTTCAGATACGACTTTGGTAAGGCCATCAAAAAGGCCAAAAGAGACTTCTGCTCCAAGCTGGAGGATGAGGCGGATGTTTGGCAACTGTGGCAGGGCTTGAATGCCATCACCTCCGACAAGGTGAAATCAGGAGGCAGCTCAAACGACAGCAAAGCATCACCTGACGAGCTCAATGCAATCCACACATGGTTCGATAGGGAGAACAATGATGTGCCTTCCCGAGCCCCCATTCGCCCTGACGGTATTACAATCACAGAGGCCAACGTTAGGAAAAGGGGAGATGCAGCGAGACCTGGGTGTCATGGTACACCAGTCATTGAAAGTAGGCATGCAGGTGCAGCAGGCAGTGAAAAAAGCGAATGGTATGTTAGCTTTCATAGCAAAAGGATTTGAGTACAGGAGCAGGGAGGTTCTACTTCAGTTGTACAGGGTCTTGGTGAGACCACACCTGGAGTATTGCGTACAGTTTCGGTCTCCAAATCTGAGGAAGGACATTATTGCCATAGAGGGAGTGCAGAGAAGGTTCACCAGACTGATTCCTGGGATGTCAGGACTGTCTTATGAAGAAAGACTGGATAGACTCGGTTTATACTCTCTAGAATTTAGGAGATTGAGAGGGGATCTTATAGAAACTTACAAAATTCTTAAGGGGTTGGACAGGCTAGATGCAGGAAGATTGTTCCCGATGTTGGGGAAGTCCAGGACAAGGGGTCACAGCTTAAGGATAAGGGGGAAATCCTTTAAGACCGAGATGAGAAAGACTTTTTTCACACAGAGAGTGGTGAGTCTCTGGAACTCTCTGCCACAGAGGTAGTTGAGGCCAGTTCATTGGCTATATTTAAGAGTGAGTTGGATGTGGCCCTTGTGGCTAAGGGGATCAGAGGGTATGGAGAGAAGGCAGGTACGGGATACTGAGTTGGATGATCAGCCATGATCATATTGAAGGGCTGAATGGCCTACTCCTGCACCTAATTTCTATGTTTCTATGTTTCTATGATCCTTCAGGGGGTGAACCCACGGAAAGGGCTTGGACCTGATGGTATACCCGGTCGAGTTCTCAAGACCTGTGCAGACCAACTGGCGGAAGATTTTGCAGACATTTTCAAACTATCACTTCTGAGGTCTGAGGTTCCCACCTGCTATAAGAGGGCATCAATAATACCGGTGCCCAAGAAGAGTAAAGTGATGTCCGTCAATGTCTATCGACCAGTGGCACTAACATCTGTGGTGATGAAGTGTTTTGAGAGGTTGGTTATGGTGCACATCAACTCCTACCTTGACAAGAACCTCGATCAACCACAGTTCGCTTACCGCCTCAACAGGTCAACGGAGGATGCCATTTCACTGGACCACTTGGACAATAAAAACACCTATGTCAGGTTGTTGTTTATAGACTACAGCTCGGCGTTTAATACCATCATCCCTTCCAAGCTGGTTACCAAGGTCACGGAACTGGGCCTCAGCGCATCCCTCTGCAATTGGATCCTCGACTTCCTCATCCATAGACCACCGTCTGTTCGAATTGGAGGAACCACTTCATCCTCAGTAACAATTAGTACGGGAGCACCTCAAGTCTGCGTGCTCAGCCCCCTGCTTTACTCACTCTATGCCCATGACTGCATAGCCGGTCATAGTGCGAAATCCATCATCAAGTTCGCCGACGACACCACTGTTGTTGGACGAATCACAGATGGGGACGAGTCAGAGTATAGAAGTGAGTTCCACCGACTGGCCAAATGGTGCCAGCACACCAACCTGGCTCTCAACATCAGTAAGACCAAGGAACTGATTGTGGACTTTGGTAAGAGAAGGATGAGGACCCACAATCCTGTTCACATCAATGGGACAATTGTGGAGAGGGTCAATAACTTCAAATTCCTGGGCGTGCATATATCAGAAGATCTTTCCTGGACCCAGCACACCGATGCAATTATAAAGAAGGCAGATCAGCGACTCTGCTTCCTGAGAAGATTACAGAGATTCAGCATGTCGAAGAGGATTCTCCTAAACTCCTACAGGTGCACGGTAGAGAGCATTCTGACTGGTTGCATCGTGGACTGGTTCGACAACTTGAACGTCCAGGAGCGAAAAAGACTACAAAAGGTTGTGACCACTGCCCAATCCATCACCAGCTTTGACCTCCCCACCATCGAAGGGATCTATCATAGTCGCTGCCTCAAAAAGGCAGCCAAAATCATCAAGGACCCACATGATCCTGGCCCTACACTCATCTCACCATTGCCATCAGGAAGTAGGCACAGGAGCCTGAAAACTGTAACGTCCAGGTTCAGGAACAGCTTCTTTCCTACAGCCATCAGGCTATTAAACACAACAACGAATAAGGTCTGTGCTCTGAACTGCAAAATACTATATTATTTGTTATTTGCACAATATTTATTTATTGAACTTTTTCTTTTTTTCTCTTCCCCCATTATGTATTATGTTTACATATTTACATATTCTGTAGTCCTGCTGCAAGTAAGAATTTCATTGTACCATCGGGGACATATGACAATAAAACACTCATGACTCTTGATTGAAGTTTGTCCTTCTTGTTGCTATAAACAGGATGCCTTTTACACAAATCATTTGAAAGGCGAGCTTTTCTCAATTACATTATAAATTCATGGATTTTGAAGGAAAGCCCAATTTCCTCCACTTTTGTGTGAAATATGTTGGTGATATAGTAGTAGCACAGTGGGTGCAGTCATAGTGCAACAGTGGTTAAATGATTGGATTAGTATGCAGAGTCTTGGATTATTGATCTCAGACATGAGTTCGATTCATACCAGAGCATCTGGGGAATTTAAATGTAAGTAATTAAATAAATCTGGAATAAAGAATCAGTATCAGTACTGGTAAAACTACCGAATTATCGTTAAAAATCCAATTGATTCAGTCACAAGCTTCAGGGAACAAAAATAGCCATATTGTCTAGTCTGATTTACACATGATATCAGACCCATCAATGTGGCAGAGGCGCAGAGGTAGGGTTGCTGCTTTACGGCGCCAGTGACCCGCGTTCGATCCCGACTATGGGTGCTGTCCGTATGGAGTTTGTACATTTGCCCTGTGACCACATGGTTTTTTCTCCGGTTTCCTCCCACATTCCAAAGATGTACAGGTTTGTAGGTTAATTGCTTCGAGAGAAACATGTAAATTGTCGCTAATGCGTAGGATAGTGTTAGTGTACGGGGTGATCGCTGGCCGGCGAGGACTCGGTGGGCCGAAGGACCTGTTTCCACGCTGTATCTCCAAACTAAACTAGCCTAAAGCCACTTAGCTCAAGGCTGGAGGAATTCAATGGGTTCAGCAGCATCTGTGGTGGGAATGAACAGGTGATGTTTAGGGTCTGATCCCTTCTTCAGACCATAGTCCCAAAATGTTGCGTATCCATTCCCTCCAAAGATGGTGCCAGACCCACTGAGTTCCTCCAGCACTTTGTGTTTCAATCAAGATTCCAGCGTCTGCAGTTCCTTACGTCTCTGGCTCAAAGAGATGATTATGGATCGACAGTAAATGCTCGTCTTGACTGACACGTCTACATCTACATGAAGAAATAACTACTGTTCTCACAAGACAAGGACCTTTAACATTCAAAAACCAGACTGTACTCTATGATTATACTGAAACAAGCTTCATTATGACCTTTTCATTTGCCCTCTTTAAAATGTTTAATTTTTTATTCAGTGTCGCTTGTAATACTTTTAATTTTTCTGGAAGTGTAGAAAAAATGTCAATATTCACCCATTAGCCATTAGGTAACTTGGACTTAATCATGAAATCAAATTTTTTTTTTTCAAGTAATCAATTTTTTTGAATTTATTTGTGCTGAGGCTGAAATAAAATTAATTTTAAGCAGTAATAAGCAGAAAGGTATGCCGACTTTAGATACTGAATATGCAATTTCTTCTGAATATGGACACAAAAGACTGGAGTAACTCAGTGGGTCAGTAGGTGACATTTCGGGTCGAGACCCTTCTTCAGACTGGAGACTGGTCCGAAGGGTCTCGTCCCAAAACGTTACCTATTCCTTTTCTCCAAAGATGCTGCCTGACCAGCTGAGTTACTCCAGCTTTTTATGTCTTTCTTTGATTTAAACCATCCATTTTAGGTATTACATTCCCATGAACACACATATATTCTGTATCACCTGAAATGCAGTTTTCTGATTTCCATATTAATAGTATCTTATCTGTAGTTGCCAATCTTATAGTAACTCGTACACTACATTAACAGCCAGTTAAAACCCCTGTCTCACGGTGCGAGTTGGCCCACGAGTGACCCCGAGTTTTCACTCGTGGTGATCACGTAGCGGGAACGTCGGAACTCGCACGAGCAACTTATCGGCTCGTGGCGCTAACGGCAGGTACTCGGGAAACTTGTTAACTCGTGAAAAAAATCAAACATGTTTGATTTTTTTCCACGAGTCAAATTAACTGTTCAAGTTAAAAATGGAAACATTTATACTCGTTGCAATAACATAGTGGCCCGTGCGTTTACCTTAGTGTCTCGTGAGTCTACCGTGGGAACTTTCTTATAATCTGTTCGTTCACTCGAGTAAAGACTGAACCAAAGATAGACACAAAATGCTGGAGTAATTACATGTGGTTAAGTTACATGTGGCTCCGGAGGTAAAGAGGCTTGAGAAATATAAATGCTGAAATACGCGCGGATCAACGCGGGGTATCCAGAGCTGAAAGTTGCAATGAAATGAGATTGAACAAGACGACTTTGACACGAAAAGCAGGAGTAACTCAGCGGGACAGGCAGCATCTCTGGAGAGAAGGTAAAATGCAAAAAAAGTGAAACTATCGCCAGGGAAAATCGAGAACTTCTTGGCTCCCTTCGCCTCAGACCTAAATGCAGCGATCCCCCCTTCTCTGTGTTATGTGTGTCAACATGCATTCATTCCTGAAATCAGAGAAAAAGACGAATGTATTCCCCCCTCCCCCCCCGAAAACAAACCTAATCCATGTTTCCCAAACACCAGTCCGAAGAAGGGTCTCAACCCAAAACGTCACCCATCCCTTCTCTCCAGAGATGCTGCCTGTTCCGCTGAGTTACTCCAACTTTTTGTGTCTATTTTTCCCAAACACTCGTTAGAATCAAGAAGCCATCTCTTGGGCTTTATGTATGATAACCATCTCCACTTTCAGGTTTTTCTGGAGGGATTAAAACTAATTAAATGTGTGGAACAAACTAAAAATGCAAAACTGGAAATAAAATTAAGTTATCTTGCACTCTTTAAAGTGTAACTGTACACTGTGAACGCCTCAATTGTAATCATGTATAATCTTTCCACTAACTGGTTAGCACGCAACAAAAAAGCTTTTAATTGTCATAAGGAATAGTAGAATTAGGCCATTCGGCGCATCAAGTCTAATTTGCCATTCAATCATGACTGATCTATCTCTCCCTCCTAGCCCATTCTCCTGCCTTCTCCTCATAACCTCTGACACCTGTACCTACATGACAATAAACTAAATGGAAAACATTTTTTTCAGTACTCTGGCACCAACCCTTAGCCAAGGAGGATTAGAAAATTGTGGGATCAGTCACCACAGTTGTAGAAGCTCACCAGAAATTAGTTTCACTCAGTAACCTGCATCGCACCTGGCCTGGATAACCATTCCACATCCATAATTCTTTTAAGCACATCTATTTTTATACTATTAGTATCACAGCTGTTCTTCTTTTAATGCTGCATTGGAAATATCTTCTTTCCTTGTGAAAACAGATGGAAAAAAATTAACATTTAATATTTCAACCATAGCCTCTGCTTCCTCAGAAAGATCTCGGTTTGGGTTCTAATCAGCCTCATCCTTCCTTTCACCATCCTGCCGCAAGATCATTTGTATATAAAAGATTTAATTATTTTTGTTAGCCACTATTGTCCTCAATATAACAAATAACGACTGTTACATGATTCTCAAATAATGATTTCCAGATTGACTCGATTCATTTACACTTTCCGTACAACTAAGCATCATTAGCCAGGCTCATGACTCAAATGTGTCCAAAATTATTTTCTATTTTCAGGTGATTTAGACTACACGCTGAAGGCATGGAGATGGTAGGGGCTAGCACACCATTCAAGGTGAACTCAGCCACAGAAATAAAGTGATTGAGAGTCCAGGACATTGATCAATGAATGAGACCATTTTTAGCAAAATAGAAACAGCAGACGCAAGTTAAAGCCAGTTCTGCTCTGAGGTGGTAGAACACTTGCTCAAAGAATGCTAAGAACAAAAAAAGTAACCATTCTGTGAAGCTGAACACAGAATGTAATTGTCAGTATCTCCAGACCTATCCATTCTCTCCCCTAATCTTTGCAACCTCTGTTATATCCAGATCTCAGCCCACAGTTCTTTTAATTCCAACTTATTGTTTGATGCAAGTCCCCACTCCAATCCCATGACTTGTTTTATCAGTAAAATAGTTCCAGTCACATCATCCTAGTTTCTGAAACTTCTCCCTAAATCTATGAGTCAATGTACATTCAGTTTGGACAAAGCACCCCAGGATATGTGGATCGCCGTTGTAGGGAGGACAGCAGAAAATTACTTGTTTTTTTACTGGTCAATTAGGAAAATTGCATCATCCACACCCATTAACATTTCATTGAATTTAGAATTCCATGCGTGATATTACCGAACGCTTTAAAATGAGAAACAGATTTGATGATAGAGATCCATAGAAACTATTTCCTCTACTGCAGCCGACACCATAACCTCAATTCCACAAATCTTAATATCTGGAAATAGACACAAAATGCTGGAGTAACTCAGCAGGCCAGGCAGCATCTCTGGAGATGGAATGGATGACCCTTCTTTAGATTGATCCGTCACCCATTCCTTCTCTCCAGAGATGCTGCCTGCCCGGCTGAGTTGCTCCAGCATTTTGTGTCTATCTTCGGTGTAAACCAGCATCTGCAGTTCCTTCCTACACATTTTGTCTTAATATATAAAGTTCATTTAGGAGTCAAATCAAATAGAACCTTGTCTCACACAAGGGGTAGTGAAAATATCAAACTATGTTCCTAAAAATGCTGTAGATGGTTAGGTAACTAAATTTTTAAAAACTGAGATCAATAGATTTGTATTGTGTGAAGGATATCAAAGTTAATTGCAGGTGAAGGAACTGAACTTATTGAAGGCTAACCAGATCTGAATGGCTGAATAGTCCCTGCCATTCCTTTTGTCTCTTTACTTCTCTCTACTATTTTAACCATACCCTAAATACTCATCCAATCCTAGCTTGTCATTCTTGCTTTGAGCAAACTCAGAAATATTCTGCTTCTGTTAAATCCTTTCTTAGAAATCTACATTTTATAGTTTAAAAAGTACAGTATAACTAATAGCATGTTTCCATATCTTGGCAATGCACTCTTTTGTGTGTATCTAGTGCCAGAACTGGTTAGATGTTGCCATTTCATGGATCAGACTTCACAATTTCCATTTAATTACACACTCCATCTATTTTACAGAGTGTCAAGCACTCTTGACTTCATCAAAATACAATTTCTCTCAATAAACTTTAGGAAAAAAGTGGATTAAACAAATATTTACATGTGAGAAATTAGCAACTCAGTCAAATAGAGTTAATGAGTTACACAAAAGGCTGGAGAAACTCAGCGGGTGCAGCAGCATCTAAAGAGCGAAGGAGATAGGCGACGTTTCGGGTCGAGACCCTTCTTCAGACTGGTCAGGGATCAGGGAAACGAGAGATATAGACGTTAATACTCTGATGACTAAACTCCAAACTTCACAATGGATTGAAAAGCTCTTGTTGACCTTCTCAATAAATAAATAGTGTATGTTAAGTTTTGTTTTAACCTGTGGACTAAACAGGTATGCTGAAAGTAGGCAATTGGTACTTTGGGCAAAAGTGAAGACTTCTACTGAATTTGTTAAAAAAACGGTTTAGAGGTGATCGGTCAACACTCTCATTTGAGCCAGAAGCTGGAGTAGAGGCCTCCATCAGCAAAGCTTGAGCCCGAGGTGATCTAGCACAGAGGGAAAGAAAGGCTTTAGCCACGAGAACCTATTCTGCAAGATTATTCCCTGAGCAATGCCCCATTCTCTATCTGCTGGAGAAAGAGTGAGCCAAAGCTATTCTCAAAACAATTATCATCAGAACCGTCTCCTATTGCAGATGGAACTCCAGCCACCAATCTATGTGTGGACCATGATGCCTATAGAGGTGGAAGGTCATTCTGGGGCTGACATTCCAAATCTCTGAATCATTCCAGAGGTTGGGAATGTTTAAGCAATCAAACAAGATTGCAGTAGAATCAGTTGGGCAAGTAGGCAGAGCAAAGGTGAATGGAGATTAATGCAGATAAATGTGAGGTGCTGGAAAGGGTAGGACCTTCCCAGTAAATGGTCAAGCTCAGGGGAGTGCTGTAGAGCTGAGTGATCTAGTATTACAGGTACATAGTTCATTGAAAGTAGCATCCCAGATAGATCGGGTGGTCTAAGGAGACTTCCGGCCTTCATCAGTCAGGATTTTGAGTGTAGAAGTTAGGATGTTATGTTACAGCTGTACAAGTCACTGGTGAGGCCACAGTTAGGTGTATTGTGTTCAGTGTTGGTCATGCTAATGTAGGAAAGATGTTGCTATATTGGAAATATTGCAGAAAAGATTCATGAGGATGTTGCCAGGAATAAAGGTCCCGAGCTCGAGGGAGAGGTTGGGCAGGCTATGGCTGAATTCCTTGGCGCATAGGGGGATAAGAGGTGATCATATAGGGTATAAGATCATGAGGGGAATAGTTAAGGTAGATGTACAAAATCTTTGCCCGAGTAGAAGAATCAAGAAACAGAGGACATAGGTTTATAGTGAGAGAGGAAATATTTAACATGAATCTGAGAGGCAACCTTTTTTGCATAGATGGTGGTGGGTAAATGGAATGAGCTGCCAGAGGAGGTAGTTGAGGCAGGGAGTATTGCAATGTTTAAGAAACCTTTAGACAGGTACATGGATAGGACAGGTTCAGAGGGATATGCACCAAACGCCAGCAGGTGGGACAAGTGTAGATGGGACATGTTGGTCGGTGTGGGCATGTTTGGCTGAAGGGCCTGTTTCCACACTGTATGACTCTATGGCACAAATTTCAGATTCTTCTGCAGCTGACACTGATGAGTACGATGAGTGGGCAAGTTCTGACGAGGTCGACTACCTATACGAGACTTTGGAGTATTTCTGGTGTTTGGCCTGGAAGCTCCCAATATATTCTTCCCCATTTTGAGCACACGTGGGTAAAAGGATCCCAGGAGTCAGTGACAAAGTTACATTTCTTCAGGATGCATTGAGAACTTCCTTGAATCTTTCTCTGTCTGCCGGCTAATCTCCTGCTGCGGCAGAACCCAGAATAGAGGTCTGCAACAGGAGTCTGAGGCAGGGCATGCCACCTATTGGCGTGCTAGATGTATCCAACCATGAATAACAAGTGTCTCAATACTGGGGATATTGGCCTGCGAGAAGATGTTGATTTGTGTTCACTTAAAATAACTGACATTATAATGATATACAAATATTTTAATTGCTAAGATCATCAACAGCAATTTATTACCTCATAACTTATAAAAATCAAAGTCAAAGAATATGAGAGCTATTAAAGTGAAATGTCGAGTGCTAAAGATGATTTATTTAGTTATTCAATATTGATTTATTAACTTCTAGTTGTGTAGCTTGTGAGGCGAAGAACAACTTTGAATTGAATCAAAATTGGGGACTAAGCAAGAAATGCACGAAAAAAAGCTCCCGGAGAGCTTTATCACATAGACCACAGATCTATGACTTTTAAGCAATGCATTCAGGGGCAAGGATTTTCTTGCAATATTACATATTATTCTGAAGTTAAGGCTTCAAATAATGAATCTCCTGCTGTTCTATCAAGTGGCAATCTCTGATCCATAGGAGGCTGGTGAGAAAATAGTACTGTTTAAAAAAAAAACAATTAATAGCACTATGCTAGATTTTATAATATTGCGAAATCAGCAGGTTGTGACTGCAAAACCAATCAAACAAAACTGTTTTGGCAGTTGTATTTAAAGAAATATGAAGATATTCATGAAGCATTACCCAAAATTAGTAACACCTGCTTGCACAGAAATGCATTCACAAGTAAAACCATCTTTGAAATCATAAGATTACACATTGTCTCCTGTCTCCAAAAATATGATTTATGCCTATCAAAATTCCCAGCTTAAACAACCAAACATTCTGATAGTGATACCCACAATAATAAGTTTCAATCAAAGGCTAGGCATGAATAACCTCAAAATGTTCTGAATGTTTCCTTGAGGGTGATTCCAAAACCAATGCAGAACATCTCCAATGTTGTGTCTAAAACTACCGGAAATAATATCACAGAGGGCTTGATATAGTTAATGTCTAGACACCATATGGGAATGCAGTCTCAATGCTAAGGTGAGCACATCCGATTGGAAAAACATATAATTGTCCATTATGCACATGCAAGAAAGCAACTATCATCTGTTGCAAAATGCTAGCTGTAAAAAGCTAGTTCAATCCTGGCCCAGTTTTGCATGTTGTAAATATTCCAATATTTATTCATGTAGCCAATCTAATAAACGATGTTAGATGTGCCAAGTAAAAGTAGACTAAGACGCAGATTAATACTCAGGAGACCCTATAAAAATCTCTAATCATATTCACAGGACTGCAATTCTAGATAGAGGATCTTCAGGATGGATGACACCACAGACTAATTGCCATTGAATGCAGAAACCACATTTCCCAGATGCAATCCACAATTAACTAAATAAAATCTCATCAATTAATCTTAATTTTAGAGGGAGGAAAATCCCCTCTGGACAGTAATCTCAGAATACTGTCTGTCAATCTCCCTTAATCTATTTTTACAGATGAGGCCGGCTGTTAAAGGTAGAAAAATGAGATGCAAAATATGATTCATGCCTATCATAAAGCTCTCCAAATGACTATACAGTGGCAAGATCAGTGATGAAATTAAGGGCCCACAAGTCACTCCTAACAGAATTATAGTGCAGGTACATAAATACAGGCAACAGATCTGCAATCCCAAAATACATTGTATCTGTAATTTTGCATGCTTCGTTACATTTTTGTGTAATGTGCACATTAGATATTGTTTTTTAATTATACATGTCGTTTTGTTTTGGCTCTGCCATAATTTGCATTACCTCTGGTGTTTGCAAGAAGTTACCTTGATGTGTTGCACAAAATTACTGATCCAATTCGACAATCTTGTTTAAGGAAATAATCAAGTAAGCACGTCCTGCCAATGTTGCCGAGCAGCATGGAAACATATGAATTTTTATTTTCATGACATAATAGTTCCTGCAAATGTCTAAATTGTTACCAGTTAAAGATATGGGGTTCTTCAAAGAAGCGAGAGAATTACTGGAAAATGAGCCCGATTTGTTTCATCTTTCTTAATGGTTTGCTAACAGAAAGAATTGACCATAAACAGGCCAACTGTCCTACTCATTCCAAAGGATGTGTCTTATAAAGTGGTCAAAGAACATGGAAAAGAATCGGGTGCAATTTATAGGGAAAGTGAAGTCATAGATTTTAGAGTTTTCATGCATGTCTAGAATGCATTAATATATTAAAAATCAAAATTTATCAGCTGATATTTATAGTTTCTCGTAATGGTTTGTTTGCATATTAGTTGCCCAGAGCAAAGAGAAAAATTGTTTAGGTTTTCATGTCATGGAATCAGAAACAGACGTTTGGCCCAGCAAGTCCATGCCAGCCATCAAGAATCATTTACACCAATCCCATTATTTCATGCTTCCCTCATTTCCATCCATGAAAGCACACCTCCAGATTCAGGGACAGTTTCTTTCCAGTGGTTATCAGGCTATTGAATCATCCTACCACAACCAGAGAGCAGTCCTGAACAGCCATCTACCTATTTGGTGACCATCGGACTTGATCAGACTTTGCTGGCTTAACATTGTACTAAACGTTATTCTCTCAACATTGTATCTATACACAGTAAATGGATCCATTGTAATCATGTACTGTATTGTCTTTCTGCTGACTGGATAGCACACAGACGCTTTTCACTGTACCTCAGCACCCTCAGTGACAATAAACTAAACTGAAACATTAACTCTCACCATGTTCTACCACTCACCTGCACACTGGGGACAATTTACACAGTGGCCAATTATCTACCTACGGATGTGGGACAAAACTGGAGCTCCTGGAGGAAACTCATTTGAGAGAAGATATCCAAACTCCACAAAGACAGCGCAAGAGGTCAGGATTGAACACAGGTTTCGGGAGCTACGGCTGTACTGGCTCAACCAGGACTATATGTTCCTGCATTCAAGATCTTAAACATTATGAATTTCCCACATCTGGTACAAAGATGGCATAATATCATAGCATGTTTATATTTCTTCACAAAAAAATCTGTTGCTTGTTTTCGTTAGCCAAGTCACTATGGAATAGAAAACAATGCAAAATAATGTTAAATTAATGCATTGGCCTGATAGTCCATTTGAGCTCTTGTGCATCATCTGTGCCATTGCTGACAAAAGAGTTGGTGTTACTTCGACATATACATTTCTTACTTCATGAGTACAAATCAATAGTTGTGATGGGCTGCTTCAAAAGATATATATACAATCCTGTAATAACCTGAAGGAATTCCACAGCATTTTACAATTTATAAAATAATTTTGCAAAGGTTTTAAAGGTAACATAGTTAAATTTAGGAGGTAATTTGCATACATCTGCAGCACAAAAGTGAGTTGATAATCTGTTTTTAGGTATAAATTTAAGCATGGAAACTGGCTAGTTCACCAAGGAGAATTCACCATTCTTCTTCAAACCGGTCCCAGGAGTAACCACTGTGTTACTCCCAATGCCATGTGCTAACCTCCGCATTGTGGTCAGTGCCACATGCTAGAAGGTGAGCACAGATGAATGAGCTGCCGAAGAGTTGCCGCAGGCAGCAGGGATTCTGATTTTTGGGCAAATGGTATCTCTCCTGGGGCTGGAGAGGGAAGGTGTAGGAAGGAACTGCACATGCTGGTTTAAACCAAAGATAGACACAAAATGCTGGAGTAACTCAGCGGGACAGGCAGCATTTCTGGAGCAAAGGAATGGGTGACTTTTTGGGTCGAGATGTCTGAAGAAGGGTCTCGACCCACAACGTCACCCATTCCTTCTCTCCAGAGATGCTGCCGGCCCTACTGAGTTACTCAGGCATTTTGTGTCTATCTTCAGGAGTGGGAAGAGTTGCAGGTGAGCTGCAGAGAGACCAATGGCCTGCCAGGCATTTTCATTAGTGTTATTAGGGGGGGGGGGGAGGATTAAAGTAGTTAGACAGTAGGGTAAGATCCAAAACAGTAATGAGGGAGGCGAGAAACTGGTACAGAAGTCAACGGCAGCAAGTTCAGTAGGCAAGATAGGCAGGAGCATGGCAGGAAGCGAGGAAGGACTGTTAGATTAAACTGCAGTTATTTCAGTAGAATAGGTCTGTCAGTCAAGGTGGATGTGACTTAGGATAGGTAAATGGGAGTGGGATATTTTATCCATTACAGAAACATGGTTAAGGGCTGGCAACTGAATGTTCTCGGGTACAGGTGCTATGTGAGGGAGAGGTGGGAGACAGAGAGGAGGGGGTGTGGGTGCATTTTTGATTAATGAGAACACCACAGCAGTAGTCTGAGAACAAATTACTGGGTGATCATCCAATGAGGCTTTATGGGTGGAAACATAGAAACATAGAAAATAGGTGCAGGAGGAGGCCATTCAGCCCTTCGAGCCAGCACCGCCATTCATTGTGATCATGGCTGATCGTCCCCAATCAATAACCCGTGCCTGCCTTCTCCCCATATTCCTTGATTCCACTAGCCCCTTCTATCTAACTCTCTCTTAAATCCATCCAGTGACTTGACCTCCACTGCCCTCTGTGGCAGGGAATTCCATAAATTCACAACTCTCTAGGTGAAAAAGTTTTTTCTCACCTCAGTCTTAAATGGCCTCCCCTTTATTCTAAGACTTTGGCCCCTGGCTCTGGACTCACCTAAAATTGGGAACATTTTTCCTGCATCTAGCTTGTCCAGTCCTTTTATAATTTTATATGTTTCTATAGGATCCCCCCTCATCCTTCTAAACTCCGGTGAATACAAGCCTAGTCTTTTCAATCTTTCCTCATATGACAGTCCCGCCATCCCAGGGATCAATCTCGTGAACCTACGCTGCACTGCCTCAATCACAAGGATGTCCTTCCTCAACTTAGGAGACCAAAACTGTACACAATACTCCAGACGTGGTCTCACCAGAGCCCTATACAACTGCAGAAGAACCTCTTTACTCCTATACTGAAATCCTCTTGTTATGAAGGCCAACATTCCATTAGCTTTCTTCATTGCTTGCTGTACCTGCACGCCAACTTTCAGTGATTGTTGTACAAGGACACCCTGGTCTCGCTGCACCTCCCCTTACCTAACCCAATCCCTTTGAGATAATAATCTGCCCCCTTGTTTTTGCCGCCAAAGTGGATAACCTCACATGTATCTATATTATACTGTTGAGAAATAAAAAGGGATGATCACCTTGTGAGATTTCATTATCAATAGTCCAATAGTCCCCCCCCCATTAATCACCAGGAATTGGAGGAACAAATATGCAAGAAGATTGCAGAGAGTTTCAAGAATAGGAGAGGATTTTAACTTTCCCAATAGTGCTCAGAGTTTTGATGTAGTGGAGTTTATTAAGTGTGTAGGACATGTTCCTCAGGCAATATACAGGGGGGCTACCAAGGAGAGGGCAAAGCTTGACCTACTCTTGGAAAACAGTGCAGAGAAGGTAAGAACAGATGCAAGAACAAAGGGCTGGTAAGAAGGGGGGGGGGTCTTACCCAAGATGCTGGAGTAACTCAGCGGAGTAAATGCTGGAGTAACTCAGCAGGACAGGCAACATCTCTGGAGAGAAGGAATGGGTGACGTTTCGGGTGGAGACCCCTCTGCAAACTCTTTCCAACTGGTAGCTTGGGATGCCAAGATGCCAATATAAATACGAGTTCACATTGTGCGAGCAATTCTGCAAGTTGACAAGAGCGTGGGCCAGATGCAGGAGAGGAGCTACCAGTTGGAAAGGGTCTGAAGAGGGGTCTCAACCCAAAACGTCACCCATTCCTTCTCTCTGGAGATGCTGCCTGTCCTGCTGAGTTACTCCAGCATTTTGTGTCTATCTTCAGTTTAATCCAGCAACTGCAATTCCTTCCTACACGGGGTCTTACCTTCCGCGCCTTCAACACCAGCTGTGGGAGGCGCCCCCAGAGCACAAGGGTGAGGAGAGGGTCAATGGTTGGCTGGATGATCTGGATGGAGGTGACAGCTGCAATGTTCATCTACGGCCATCTGCAGCTTGGACTTTGAAAGTGACGCAAAACTTGGCAGCTCTTGCATATGGTCTCACTGGGCTATCTTTGTACTTAATCTGGGATTGTTCTTATGTATGGTAATAATTTACTGAATTGTATGCAAAAAAATATATATATCATTTGGTATGTTTACGAAGGAACTGCAGATGCTGGAAAATCGAAGGTAGACAAAAGTGCTGGAGAAAATGAGCGGGTGCGAAACGTTGCCCATTTCCTTCGTGCTGCCTCACCCGCTGAATTTCTAATATCATTTGGTACATGTGATAACAAAGAAACATTGAATTAGTTATTTTTAAATAGTCATGGAAAAGGACTGAACTGGTCCACGTTAAAGTTCAAAATTGGAGCAAATTTTGATGGTATAAGACAGGAGCAAAAGTTTATTGGACAAGGTTTTTGCAGAGTCCCATGATTAGTGGTGAGCCTCAAAGGTCGGTGCTAGGCCCATTGTTATTTGTCACTATATCACCAAGTTGGATAAGAATATACAATGCCCAGTTAGTAAATATGCAAATGACACGAAAATATGTAATATTCTAGAAAGTGAAGAAGATTATCAAAAATGACAGCAGGGTCTTGATCAGCTAGGTAAGGGGGCAGATGAAAAGCAAATAGTGTTTAAATCATATCAGTGAAAGGTGTTGCGTTTGTGGAAGTCAAACTAGGGCAGGACCTTTACAGTAGATGATGGGGCCCTGGCAAGTGCTGTAAAGCAGAGCAACCTTGAAGTACAAGTAGATTGTTCCCTGAGAGTGGCGTCACAGGTAAGTAGGGTGCTGCTGAAGGCTTTTGGCACATTGGCCTTCATTAATTGGGGCATTAGGTATAGAAATTGGGATGTTATGTTACAAGGCATTGGAAGGCTGAATTTGGAGTAATGTGTTTAGTTCTAGTCAGTCTCCAATAGGAACTATGCCATTACGTTGGAAAGAGAGTAGAAGGAATACAAGAGGATGTTGGACTAGATGGGGTGAATGCATGCTGTCTTTTTTCCCAGGATTGGGGAATCAAGAACATTCATTTAAAATTGAGAGAGAAAAGATAGGAAACTGCGGGATTACGGTTTCACATTTCATCTCCAAAGAGGTTGTGGCAGGTACAATATTAAAAAGATAGTTGGACACGGATTGGAAAGTACATGGATTGGAAAGGTTTAGAAGCATATGGGTCAATGTGAGCAAATGGGTCTACCTTAGATGGATGTCTTGGTCAGCACGCTGTGTGACTATGAATCTCACTGGATTCAATGTAATTTTATATCCTGAGAAAAAGGGTCAACAATGATCAATAATAAGAAATAATAGAGAGGTTATACAGTAGAGTTCTTTGCAAATACCTTTTGCATGAAGATGAAAAGGAATTGCTTATGCACCTGGCTCATAATTGATCATGTAATTTTTTTTGTCTTTATACAGCATTTCCATCCCTCACCGTGAACAGAAAATAAAATAAAAATATTGCCCTTTGCACAATAGAGGGTCTCAGAATGTAAGCTGGACCATGGTCAAAAAAACTACCATGCTTTAATATACTTTCACAATACCTCAGAAGCTGAATTATTCAATACATTAGAAAATAGGCCAAAAATGAAAGTAGGATTTAGTAATTAGGTCTCTTGTGCCTCCTCTATCATTTGATCAGATCATGTTTGAACTTTTACCTCAGGACAAACTCAACATTTTTCCCCAACGTAAAAAATGCTATCCACAGCTTTCATGAAGTGCCAGTAAGTAAGCCTGCACAGCCCTCTGGGGAAGAAAATTCCTTGGATTCACTATATCCCAGAGAGAAGTTGCTTCTCATCTTGGTCTAAGGTAGCTGTCCACTTACTTTGAGAGACCTCTAGTTTTCGACACCCCAGCCAGGGGCAACATCCACACCACACTTACCCCACCAAGCCCCATTAAAAAGTTATAGATTTTAATGAGATCACCTTCTTTTGAACCACAATAAGTATTGTCCCAACCTGTTAAATCTTTTTCTAGATGACAAACCCACGAACCCAGAATATTTCTGGCATTCTTTCCATGGCAGAAATATCCTTCAAAAAGGGAGATCAATCCTGATATCTAAATGCAGTCTCATTGATGCTCTTTACAATTGAAGGAACACTCTACTCTACTATTCCTCTTGGTAAAAAAGGTCCACCATCTATTTGTATTTCTATTTGTTTGTAATACTTGCAGGTTAATTTACAATGTTTTATATGCAAGGTCATGCAGGTTCCCCTAAACACAAACAGCTTTCAATCTCTCATTACTTAAAGAATGCTCTGCTTTTATATATTTTTTTCTATCGAAGTGAATGACCATGATTTTTTCTCCATGTCATATGCCATCTACCATTATTCACTTAACCTGTCCATATCTGCCTGAAGCCTTCTACATCATCCCCACAACCACCACGTTATCTAGCTTTGCATCATCAGCAAATTTGATATATTAATCTTAGTCTCATTGTTCTAATCTTTTAAATAGATTGTGACCAGCTGGGCCCTCAGAACCAATCCCCCCCCCCCCCCAGCACTCGCTTAGTCACACTCTCCCAGTCCAAAAAACTCAGTTATTCCCCCTTTCTGCTTTCTGTCCATTAACCAATCTTCAATACACACCAGGATATTGCCTCCAAAGTGTAGAAAGGAACTGCCAATGCTGGTTTACGCTGAAGATAGACACAAAACGGTAGAATAACTCAGTGGGTCACGGAGCATCTCTGGAAAAAAGGAAAAGGTGGCGTTTCGGGTCTGAAGAAGAGTCTCAACCCGAAAGGTCACATATTCCTTTTCTTCAGAGATGCTGCCTGACCCACTGAGCGACTCCACCTTTGTGTGTCTATATTGCCATCAACATTGTGTATTCTAAATTTATCCAAGCCTATCAAATGAGTTTTAAAAGACATGTCCGATATATAAATAGTATTCTGCTAAGATTAGACACAAGGAAAAACATTAAGTTCTCAGTAGTGGATAAGCGAGTACAACAGCCAATTTTGTGCTGGAATCGGAGCTGATAACTATACAGCTCAATAGAGTGCAAACAGGCCTTCATTCCGCTGTTTCAAAAGTAATTGCAATTCAGTTCTTTTTAAGAAACCAGACATTGCACATGGGAACAACAGTTAAAATCATTAGGTCTGGTAACAACAGCTGAGAACAAGTGGTCTCTTCCCAGTTCCCTTCATCTATAACTTGACAGGAATAATTACAAGCAAGGCCACTGTCTTATAATGACTAAAGAAATAAAATTCCTTTTTGGCAATTGATACTGAGATTTTTAAGTAGCGTTTTGGAATGGCATTCCCCAATTCCATCCATTGATTTACAGTGAATAAATAAATTAGAAATTGTTTTCTCGCATGGGATCCCAAAATGTTTCACTGTGCCTTGGGAATTACATTCTGTAATTCCTTGTATTTCTCCATAATTCCATGGGCTTGATTATAATCGAAAAAAGATTTCCGCAACCTATGTTCTGAAGTAAAGCCGGCTTAAAAAATCGTAAGCTTAAATTTTACAGGAGAACTGCCAGCTTGTCCAAGTATAAATGGGACCAAAGTCCAGAATTCCTGCATGGGTACATTTAAACATAGAAGTGCTGAACCAGATAGTTCTTCTTTGCCATGTCTTTCCTTAATATGCTCCCTGCCTTTGAGATCCTTGTGAAGTCATGTGACAGAATAAAGCCGTGGAATAATCCACTATTCTCTGGCTGTGGAATAATCCACTATTCTAGTACCAGCTCTGTCATTTACACGGAGGGGAAAGGCTGCAGAAGATAATGTTATATTTTATTAAGTTATTTTGTAAGTTTAATTAAATCTTGTTACTTCCTTCTGGACCTCATGTGAGTTTTTTTTTGTGATTATTTATAATGCAAAAAGAAAAATCAAAAACCATATTAAAAGAAGATTGGACACATTCAGCCAGTCAGGCAGCATCTGTAGAAAGAGAAACAGAGTGAACGTCTCAAGTAGAAGACCCATCCTCAGAAATAAAAAGTGAGAAAGCAAGATAATTTTAAATTGGAGAGAGGCTCGGACCAGAAAGGAGAGGACCAAGGGGGTATCTTGGATATGGTTAGGGCAAAGGTGGTGAGGTGATTCCACTGTTCTTGGAGACAACTGGTTGATTAATAATGAGGTACGTTAGAGAGAGAGAGAGAAATCCAAGGGGCATGCTAAAGCTATGAAATGCAGGTCAGTTTTGTTGCTGGGACTTGAAACCAAAAGGAGGAATGCCCTTTGGATCAGCAAGTATCTGCAAAGAGAGTGAAATAGTTAATATCACTGGTGGCTTATCTTACGGAAGAACTATCCCTATTTGGATAGAAACAGATAAATCTAATTATCCAAAATTGTTTGATTCAATATTGACTCCAGAAAGCTGCAAGGCATCCAGGTGAGGAATGAGGTGGTGCTCTTCAAGCTTATGTTGAGAATCGTCAGAACAGTGCAGGAGGCCACAAGCAGATGGGTCAGAGTGGGAGGGGGATGAAGAATTCAGGTAACAGGGAACTTGAAATCTCAGTTCCCCCAACTAATACTTTTTGAAAATATTTGATTGAATTTTAACATTTACTAAATGTTTATGCCAAGTTTTATTTAAGTCAACTAACAAGGTTTGCAGCCTTTTACTTTGGCGGGTGGTCCATCTTGAGAGGCATGGATGGATAGAGGGGTTGTGGAGTGGATGCTTCCACTCATGGGAGAGTCTAGGAGCAGAGGCCATAGCCTCAGAATGAAAGGACTGAACTTTAGAAAGGAGATGAGGAGGAATGTTGTTAGTCAGAGGCTGCTGAATCTGTGGAATTCATTGCCACAGATGACTGTGGTGGCCAAGTCAATGGATATATTTTTTTAAGGCGGAGATTGATAGATTCTTGATTAGTACGGGTGTCAGGGGTTATGGGGAGAAGACAAGAGAATGGGGTTGAGAGGGAAAGATAGATCAGTCATGATTGAATATTAGAGTGGATGATGTGCCGAATGGCCTAATTGTGCTCCTAAAACTTATGAACGTTTCTCCTCAAATGACAACATTCACATGTGCAAGGACATGACTCCACACAGAACCACACCATTTCGTCACAGATGGTTTTTGTAAATATGGCCATTGCAGATCTGCAGAAGAAAATTTCCCATTTATCTCATAGGTCAGCTCACCACGACCAGAGCATTTGAGGCCATCATGTATTTAAACTAAATCATCTTTACTCAAATACAAACATAAATATCTGGTGTTAAGAGGGGTAAAAGGATTACACATATTTTGGCTTAGATCATTTTTATTCTTAACAAGGGACGGTTTATTTATGTTTTCAGACATATCCAATACTCAATCCCTTCCCAGCTGGTATATATAAACCCTAGACCTTCAAACGGCTTGACAATAAAAGATCTGATAGTGCATACAACGTGGTCTGTCTTATATCAGTCTTGCTCAAAAATATTATCATATCAGCTCTTAATGGACATGTGCTTCTGGATTGATAATTTATTTAAAAGAAGTTTGTTATGTTGTAATTTTACTCATTCTTAAAAAGCAATAGAGTCAAAGAATCATATAGTGATACAGTGTGGAAACAGGCCCTTCAGCCCAACTTGCCTATACCAACTTGCCAACATGTCCCAGCTACACTCGTCCCACTTCCCGCGTTTGGCCCGTTCCCCTCCAAACCTGTCCTATCCATGTAACTGTTCTTAAATGTTGTGATTGCCCCTGCCTCAATTACCTCCTCTGGCAGCTTATTCCATAGCCCCACCACCCTTTGTGTGAAAAAAAATATATTCCTATTAAATCTTTTCCCCTTCACCTTAAACCTACGTCTTCTTGTCCTCGATTCCCCTACTCTGGGCAAGGGAATCTGTGCATCTCCCTGATCTATTCCTCTCATGATTTTATATAATATGATATCATTTTATTTCATTTTTTAAAAATTGTTGAACTTCTGCTTCTTTTATAAACATTTTGCCAACTATTTCAAAATGTAATTTACAACATTTTCCACTTTCGTGACAAGAGAGGCTTGTTTAAAATGCATGACCTTTTTCTATTGGATTTTGGCATTGACTACACGAGCTACTGTCAAAAAATTACAATATACTCATCTATTGCTCCAAGCATAAAGGCCACGTACTGACACAACTGCAATAGCAAGCAACAGTACAAGCTAATCAAGTCTTAAAATAACCCCAGCCCCTTAAGATTTTCTCACCTTATGTCAAATGGACAATTTAAAAGAAAATAATGTACTTGCTTTGATGTTTATTAAATATGAGAAAGGTTGAAGCGATTATTTTAGCATGACTTCACTAATGTCTGGCAAGTCAGAGAGAAGATTTACAAAAAAAAGGATGAGATTTTAAATAATATTAGTAAATTTACCAATGATATTATAGATGCATAATGGATACAAAAGGTTTAGAGGGACACGGGCCAAATGCAGGCAAATGGGACTAGTTTAGATGGGGCATCTTGGTTAGCATGGACAAGTTGAGCTGAAGTCCCTGTTTCTGTGCTGGATGACTCTTAGACTACGAGATATCAGCACTAATAGCATTTATATGACTTCAGATAGGTGAAAAAATGTTTTTGACTCTACAAGGGATTATGGGAGTTATAACCATATAACCATATATACAATTACAGCACGGAAACAGGCCCTCTCGGCCCTTCCAGTCCGTGCCGACCATTTGTTTTCCCCTACCATCTACCTGCACTCAGACCATACCCCTCCATTCCCTTCACGTCCATATACTTATCCACTTTACTCTTAAATGTTAAAATCGATCCTGCCTCCACCACTTCTGCTGGAAGCTGATTCCACACAGCCACCACCCTCTGAGTAAAGAAGTTCCCCCTCACGTTACACCGAAACCTCTGTCCCTTAATTCTCATGTCATGCCCTCTTGTTTGAGTTATTGTTTGTGAAAGAGAGCAAATAATTGTCCGAGGCAGCAATGCATTCAAATTTTGCAGCATTCTTTAAATGAGGGTGCAGTGATCAGAACAGAACAATTCAATTCAGTGGACAAACATCCTGTTTTCTACCCAAGAGATGGGGGTACACAGGATGTACAGGATGAGAGAGATCCAAACTTGTCATGACTGGCGAAATGCTAGATATCGATCAGGAAAATAAAATTGAAGGTTTCAAATTATATTGTACTGACAATAAAGTCCGGACAATTGATCAATGCCTGTGAACCACCATTTTCGTCTTGATGCTAAAGATTCCTGAAAGGCATCAATGTTTAAACAGCGGTGCAAGACTCAATAGTCAGGTTCCTAACTCACTGTTGAGAATGCTGCAAATCCAAGTAGACACACAAGAAAAGGCTTGAATATGTTAATCTGCATACCAGATGGAAGATAACTTCAATCCTGTGAAAAACACATTGTATAATTTGTGCCATCCAGGAAATTTAGTCACTAATTCAAAAAATGGTAAATTACCTGAGATGTGTCCCCCCTCCCCTGCTTGCATTGAAATGAATAATCTACCTCGGTGCAGTTTCAATAGACTTCAGGATGACTGGTGGAATGTTACTCTCTGTATTTCCGTTCATGAAGTCTTCTGCGGACAGTGGTCATTGACAAATCCACACCCGAACAGTGTTTCTGATCTGTCGGACAGGTGTTTGGGGGGTTTTCTTTATTATAGAGAGAATTCTTCAGTCATCAGCTGTGGAGGTCTTCCTTGGCCCGTCAGTCCCTTTGCAATCAGTAAGCTCACCAGTGCTCTCATTTTTCTTAATAATTTTCCAAACAGTTGAATTTGGTAAGCCTAAGGTTTGGCCTGTGTCTCTAACAGTTTTATTCGCGTTTCTCAGTCTCATAATGGCTTCTTTCATTGGCACAAATTTGATCCCCATGTTGGTAAATAGCAATAAAAGTTTCCAAAGGTGATGGAAAGACTAGGTGCTGAGAGCTCTCTTATACCTGCATTAAGGGGGCATTTAAACACACCTGAGCAATTACAAACACCTGTGAAGCTATGTGTCCCAAACATTATGGTGCCCTGAAATGAGGGGACTATGTATAAACCCTGCTGTCATTTCTACATGGTGAAACCAAAATCTATAAAAAATGGCCTTTATAAATATCTGACAATGTGCACTTTAACCATATATGATTTTTTTTCTATTACATATCTCAAATTGTGGAGTACAGTGGCAAATAAATAAATGATGGGTCTTTGTCCCAAACATTATGGAGGGCACTGTATGTTTTTGTGGCGTGTGGGAGGAAACGGAGCACCCAGAGAAAACCCACATGATCACGGGAAGATCATACAAACTCCATACAGACAGCACCCATAGTCAGGATTGAACCCAGTCCTCTGGGGTGGAAGATTGCAACCTTCACGTGGTCCGCCCTGTTTCGACTAATGCAATCAACTCGACGTGCACAAACAGAAGATCAAATAGAACAAGTTGTCCTACAACTTTAGGCTGTGCACGCCACACGAAAGAAGAAGAAGAACCCAGTCCTCTGGCACTGTAAACAGCAGCTCTACTGTTGCACCACCGTGCCATCTCTTGTCTTCCACCAACCACAGATACTCCGTGTTTTTCCTCCCATCTCTCTCTCTCCAAATCTAACGTTGCTTATCTCTAAGTATATCCATTTCACATGAAAGGATAATGACCATAAGGGATCACTTTTTCTTCCTCTTTTCACAGCTGCTGCCTGACGTGCAGTTCCACTGTTATTTCTGAGTTTCTGAGTACAATCTTATATAAGGAGCATGAGCTTTCTCCAAAGATAGGCACAAATGCTGGACTGGAGAAACTCAGTAGGTTAAACAGCCTCTCTGGAGAAATTGAATAGGTGACGTTTCGGGTCGAGATCCTTCTTCACATTATCTATCTAATGGTCCATCTTCAGTTTAAACCAGCATCTGCAGTTCCTTCCAACACATTGAACATTCTCCAGTTATTCTTGACATGTTTTTTATCCTTCAATCTGCATCTGAAACAGATGACCTGGGCATTTTACATAGACCCTGTTTATGAAAAGCAGCTGTATGCAAATAGATGAAAGCTGTTCCCATTAGCAGATGACCTAAGGGCAGAAAGTCAAAGAGATGGGCAAAACAAAGGGAGGAAGGCAATGGCAAAACAATTTAATGCAGAGAATAGCTGCAATGTGGAATACATTGTCTGTTATGAGTAGAAAGCAGAGCCAATTGGTCATTTTGAAGTGGAAAAGTGGAAAATGTCTGAGGGGAAATAATGTGTAGGACTGTGGGAAAATGGGCAGAAATTGGGCTGAGCTAGCATGGAGTCAATGGGCTGAATTGTCTCCTCCTCCACTGTAACAATGTTATGACTGTACAGTCCTAAACATTTGCACTTGGCAATGCAACATTAATTACTCTCGGCTGTCATTTTCCATTCTGTACTTTAGGACAAACTCTAGTTCTACAATCACGTTAACAATGCAGCTTATTGATGTTTGCCTTACGGATCCAAGGCTATTCCAGTGTGCAGTATGGATTGTTATTATGAACACATTCCTGATAGTACACAAACAATGAATGATTGTTTCGAATTTTAAGTTAAATATTTTGGTGTATGGCCTAGTCATGAATCTTATGCAGGAGACCTCTGAAATAATCATTTGGAATAACATTATTTAACCAATACCATTGGAAAAAGTAGCACCACAACATATATCAGATGGTCAATTATTTCTTGCACTATTCCACGCTAGGACAATGTTGGTAACATCCGAAAAAAAAAACCACCACAGCCTTGACTGAAAAAAAATCCACTAGCGATTCCTAAAAAATAAATAACCTGTGAGCCATATGCATAATTGAAGATAGACACAGAACGCTGGAGGAAATCTGCGGGTCAGACCTCATCGCTGGAGAAAACTGACCATTATACAATAAGCCGCTGGCACTGTAGACTGTGCTACCAAGTCATCCAACTTGAGAAGATCCGTTAAGTTAGAAGAAGGGTCTCGACCCGAAACGTCACCCATTTTTTCCTATCCAGAGATGAAGCTTGTCCCGCTGAGTTACTCCAGCATGTTGTGCCTATCTTCCGTGAAGTATCATCTTGGGGACAGCATTTTACTTTTAAATTATTGCGCTGTAATATTCTGGTGGGATATTCTGGGCTGGGTGGCGGGGATTGTGGTGGAGGGGCAACGTCCCTGCCCTTCACTTTAACCAGATTCCCCATTGAAAACCGTGACCCAAGATTAAGTAAACCAAAGCGCTTCCATCAAAAGAAAGCACACGATAAACAAACTGCCTTTCTGATCTGGTCTGCCGTCTCCATCTGAGACCAGGTATGAAAAAAAAAAGTTCAATGTTCAGGCCAAATATCTCGGATCTTTCGTTCCCTTTTGTTTATTTCAAGCATTACTCAGCGGGAGGTGCCGTTGGCAGAGGAGTGACAAAACGGCAATATCCTTTTATCCATGGGATATTGGCGGACAAACTCCTAACTGCTGCGTTGAAACCCCTTCTCTTTCTGTTATTTTAGAGGAGTCGTTAACTCGTTTGTTTTAAAACCGGTTAATTTACTGTAAGGTATTTTCAATGCGTTAACGCCTCCACTAAAATAGCAGGGATTTCAGACAAACGCCTGGTTGATATATTAGTCTTTCGAGGCCCATATTTCTACACCTTGTCTCCAAAAAATGCTGAGAAGTTGGCAGTGGGCCAACCTCTCGCCCGGCGCATTACTTGTATCGCACGTTTTATATTTCAATAAGCCAGGAAGATGCCTTATTTATTTTGTGAAGTGTGAGACCATTGTGTGGGGTTACCCGGAACTGCTGGCTCGATGCTCACGGACTTGCCACACCAGGGAGACTCTCCGGAACTGGTATTTCTGGTATCAATTTCTGGCATAACTGGTATTTCTATTCGGGTAATCATTGCTTTCCATCTATCTCCATTATCCCTCCCACATCCTAGTTCTCCAACCACTCTGACTGCCCCCCCCCCTTTTTTTTAAATCTTTGCTGCTTCGTTGTCAACTTCTAGTTAACATTTAATCTATTCCACATTTTCCTTGATCTACATCCCCTTTGATGTCTCGTTTTCACACCTTACATTCTTTATCTCAATTAATTCCTCTCCCCCGAGTCTCAGTTTGAAGAAGGGTCTCGACCCGAAACTATCCAGAGATGCTGCCTGTGCCGCTGAGTTACTCCAGCTTTTTGTGTCTATTTTCAATATAAACCAGCATCTGCAGTTCCTCCCTACACATTGTTATCATTGTTATTCGGCACAGCGCAGATCCCCCCCCCCCCCCACGCGATGCCACGAAATTACTTTCTCCCAAGTGTCTGCCGGCGTGCTAACAGATAAATCCAGTACTGTCAACTATCTCCATTCATTCAGGGCGCCTCGCTCCCCACAGATAACGAATGCACAGTTGGACAATGAATGGTGCGGTCGGTGTCGGCTTAATACAACGTTGCACAAAGCTGCGTGCTTTCAGAGAAACTCGCAGATAAAGGCTAAACTAGTCTCTCAAATATTTCGCTGTAAATAAAGCAAGCAGCCCTCGGGAGGAAGCAGTCTGTACCGCTCGCCGGTACCAATGGCTTCACTCGCTTGTATTAGCTCCCAACCAAATAATCTCTCTCTCCCTCTTAATCTCCCCCTTTCTCACTCTGTCTGTCTTTCTCTTACTCAGTCTCTGTCTCTCTCTCCCTCTCTCTGTCCCTCACTCTCTTGCTCACTTTCTTTCTCACTCTCCCATTCTGTCTGTTTCTTTATCTCGATGTCACTCTTTCTCTCCCCCTCTCTCTCTCTCTGAAAGCGGAGCAGGAACCGGGAAGGGGGGTGGGGAAGAGAGACCATCTCCAACTGATTACATATCAGCTTTAAATTCAACGATCGGCGAGCCCACAATATGAGAATTGATCAAGGATCACGCCGAGGTATGAGGTCGGTTTAAATGTAAATGGGGCATGAAAAGCGCAGACAGTGAAGTTTACCCACACGTGATTGTTCTGATATATTCCAATTATGCCGCCGCTAAATGATAATCAGATTAAGTCGCCGGAAACTGGATTAAAACTCTAGATTCACAATAACAGGGGACGCTTACAATCAATTCGCAACAATGCCGATCTTCACAACACTGCGGTAACTCGCCAATGGAACACCAGCGGAACTGTGAGCTCGCACAGAAGGTTTCCTCCCCGTCTCAGACAACGAGCTGACACCTCTACGACCTGGCGCTCCAAGGTGGGATGCAACGTGAAACAATATCTATCTATACACATAAAGATGCCAGGCTCATATAATTCAATTATGACAGGCCTGTGTTAAATAAAACAATTCTATTGTGACTGAAACTAAAGCTAAGAGGTTGCGACAATTTCACTTGCATCCAATGCTTTAAAAAAAGAACAGTTCTAATCGGGTGACATGTGAGAAAGATGCTCGCTTCCTCCAGTTGGGCGACAGGTTTTTGCATCACCGCTGTGACCGCGTCCGCACACGCTGGTGATACAACTGAGGTTTTTTTTTAAAAGCAAAAACAAGATAGGAAGTGAAATCTTCGGACCGGAGGGGAGGGGAGTGGAGCTCGGCGCATCCATCAGTCCGTCTACAGATTCGCGTAATAACATTATGAATTGCTCGGCGGCAGCTTCAAGTGATCGACCAGGAAGTACGGAGAAAGAACAATACCTACCTATCATCGTAACAGAAATCAGCATTCAGTGTGTTCAGATACAGGGCAATAGCAACCGCGCTGCTGACGAATTCAGAAATCATGTCTACTACAATATCGTATCGATTCCTGGTTTCACCTCGCTGGGATCGATCCGCATCCTCGGGCTGTTTCTGTCCGCTTTATATTTTGTTCTTCCCCCTTGTTTGAGTCTCTAACCCGTAGAGCACTGCAGGTAACGCAAGCAAGATGTGCAGTCGGTCGCCTGCATTTAGGAATCCGCTTATATACACACACACACACAACACATGGGCGCGCATGCACGCATTGGGGCTGCAAACAGTGACTGAATCTCTGTGTGTGTGTGTGTGTGTGTGTGTGTTTCTGCTCGCAAGCGTGTGGGATCCGGCCGGCAGCAGGGCGCCTGCGTACAGCCGCGCCCCCTCCATATCTCCGCCCTTTCCCAGCCCCTTCCCGGAGCCCGGCGCTGGTCAGCTGCTGCCGCCGCTCCCTCGTCCACACTTAGCACAGCGCACCTGCAGCGGCGGGACAGGTTGCGTGTGCAGTGGGGATCTGACCCACGATCTTGCGGAATTGCTCGCCCAATGTGAACTTGTATTTATATAGCGCCTTGGCGTCCCAAGGTACCAGTTGGAAAGGGTCTGAAGAGGGGGGTCTCGACCAGGGATGCTGCCTGTCCCCGCTGTTACTCCAGCATGTTGTGTCTTATCTCTCAGTTGGAAACCTCGCTTGGGCTATTTGTCACCCAGCCCGTGTTAATACGTGTTTGGGGTGTGTTCACAAGCTTTCACAAAACGGGGAGGTTTAGGAAACGTCTAAAGACGAGAAGTGGGAGAGTGTCAGAGTCCGGGCGCGTAAAATGGGAAGAGGTCAGATCGGGGAGGGAGGGAGGGAGGGGGGGGGGAGAGAGAAAACTTCATGCGGATTCGAGTGGCGAGGTCGATTTGGAATAAAGTTGAAATCTGTGAATTGCTGCCTGGGCAGGGCTGAGGTCATGGGTGAACAGTTCACGGGAAATCAAATCAATGGCAGACAGTGCCAGTCGCGGTGCGGGTTAGGTCGTGGCATCGATCTGGCTGATTGTAGGGTTGGTTGTCTAATGAAAATTGAATGCACCGAAATAATTGCAGAGCGATTTTCAGTTCCAGAGTGTGTGTTAAGCAAACTCAGCGCAAGAAGGGTCTCGACCCGAAACTCCAGATATGCTGAGTTACTCCAGCATTTTGTGTCTATCAGCGTTTTTAAAGACGGGGGCAAAAGTTCCATTCGATGTGACTCCGGTCACTGACATGCCCGACATTAATCACTGACATTCGCAGAGTTGCATTTGCGCAGCAAAACTTCATTTATCAATAGGAATAACCCTGATAGAATATGTATGGTTGGCCCAGGAGTAAGACGAGTAAAATGACCGGATACACGGATAATTCTGAGGAAGGGTCTCGACCCGAAACGTCACCCATTCCTTCTCTCCAGAGATGCTGCCTGTCCCGCTGAGTTTCTCCAGCTTTTTGTGTCTAAACACAGTTTTAGTGGTGCAATGAAGAGTATTTAGGATCCATCCTCTCACCACCTAGGTGCGTGGGTGGACTCGCCAATGGCAAGAGGCAGCCGGGAATGCAGGCTGAGTGTGTACAATGGGGATATCCGCATTACAACCGAATCACAAGTTACTTATTTAATCAAACTGACAACCCGGTTCAGGCCCAGCCTACAATAGGAGTAGGCGTAGGCCATTCGGCCCTTCGAGCCGGCACCGCCATTCAATGTGATCATGGCTAAATACACCTGCGGTAATTAAGTCGTAACATCAACATGGTGAACATGCCGACGGCTTTTGCGTTTGCATATCCCATCTCCAATCATTGCGGCAGTTTCCCCGCGGCAATGATCTGTTTATATTTTGCACTCTAACTCTACATAGTGGTAACATTTATTATTTCGGTTCAGGTTTAATAGAATTAGACCTCATTTCAGATTCCATGATGATGCTCGTAACTTCAAATGTTAGGACTTAACGCTTGTAATAATCACGGGTCATTTACGACCTCTCGCCATTTAATAGGGAGAGGTCGTAAAGCCCCCAAGTGCAATGAGCTCGGTAAATATTTGTTTAAAAACACACAGGTGCTTAGTTAGTAGCTTGTGAATACGCTGCAGGGCCGGTTACAGCCACACTATTCCTGTCCGGAACACAACCGGCACTTCGAGAGAGAAAAAGAGATCGGTTCAGGCGTTTGTTTATTCTACGTGTTTTCGCCACCATTCACATTTCTGTGATTCAACATAATGAGACGTTTCCTCATTACGTTTGGCGCCGAGCTGTGTGCACCTGCACTCCTTCCTAGTAACGAAGTGATGCCGTGACCCATTTTCCGTTCTCTGTTGGGTCATTTCAAATCTGACCATTTCCAGCTCCACAACTAAAACTTCTAATCTGTTATTTGTTTTAAAGCTCTATGCCCGACACTTCCTTTTCCCGAACTCTTAACTGAAGGGCGATCTGTGAGAAACGTTGCTTCGTGCTAACTCTGCTCCTTGACCGGCTGCGTGTAAAACCGCTCCAGCAACAGGAAATAACAAAGGAAACAGACAATCCTTCAGAATGTGTTTTCTAGTGTTGAAAATCCGATCTTGATGCGGTCAGTAGTTTATTTCAGGTCGCCACGCTGCAATATTCTATGCTCTCTCTCTCTCTCTCAAGACTAACAGTAGTGAATATTATGAAGAGCTACCTTTAATTGGAATGCATTCTGCTAATTACACAGAGTCGGTGTCTACTTTTAAACCGATTTCCTTTCATTATTTTCAGTTTCACGCCAGTTGTTCAGCTTTAACCGGGGCTTGAAACCATTTTGCCCTCTAGTGGCGGTGCTCTCTCCCAGTTGTCATATTAAGCTCACGATCACACAGGAGATATCCATTCACTGATTTCATCAGCATCCATTAACATTCTATCTAATGGTTAGCCACCCCTGGCAATTTTTTCTCACTAGATGTAAGTTCTCGTATTATTATAATTATAATTATCTACCACAGAATATTCTGTTCCCTAAAATTCTCATATAACAACCACTGCAGGTGACCATATAAATTATTTTCATCATCTCAGATTCAAAATCTTTTGATAGACAATAGGTGCAGGAGTATGCCATTCGGCCCTTCGAGCCAGCACAGCCATTCACGGATATCATGGCTGATCATCCACAATCAGTACCCTGTCCCTACCTTCTCCCCATATCCCCCGACTCCGTTATCTTTAAGAGCTCTATCTAACTTTCTGCCACTACCAATGTCACTGAGATAAAACCCCTGAAGGTCGGATAATCAATGAAACAACGATTTTGTACGCAGTACTGGACAGGATATAAAACAGTACAGCACAGGAACAGGCCCTTCAGCCCACTATGTCGGTACCGAACATGATCCTTTCTGTTTATGCTCTCCCTCCAATTCATGCATTGCTACATCTCTTTCTAACTGCCTCTTTAACACCACTATTGTATCTGCTTGGGGTAGTCACAAGAAACACAGCATGGAATTATCTATTTTACTCTAATCCCACTTAAATCCCATGTTTAATTCTTGCTGCATTGTCTTAACCTCCCTCAGATTCTATCACTCCTACACCTTTGGGGGCAATCTACAGTGTCTGAGTAATCTATCAAGAGAAGGAATGGGTGACGTTTTGGGTCGAGACCCTTCTTCAGACTGGTGAAGAAGGGTCAGTCTGAAGAAGGGTCTCTACACAAAACGTCACCCATTCGTTCGCTCCAGAGACGCTGCTTGTATCGCAGAGTTACTCCAGCATTTTGTGTCTAGCTTCGATTTAAACCAGCATCTGCAGTTCTTTCCTATACACTTAATCTGGCATAGTGTCCGAATGTCCACTGCATGGAGCTTCGAGCATGAGATCAATGAGAGCAAATTAGGAAGCCTAAATAGATGGAGGAAGGGGCTTTTCTTTCATAACTGATCAATAACTAGGGAGGGCAGGTTTAACTGGGTGGATAGATTAGAGGGAAGTTCAGGCCATAAAAAGTAGGGACAGGAGGAGGCCCATGAGTCCCTCAAGCCTGCTCCACCATTAAATAGGAATGTGTCTGATCTGACATTATCAGGTCTACCTTCCTACCTTTGTTGTCTTTACATTGATTAAATTCTTACATTGATCTTCTTACTCATGAGAAATCTTATCTATTTCAGCCTTAAATTCTGCCACTACCCTCTCCCTACAACTAGCTCCCTCATTTTTATTCAAAGAACAGTGAGAGTCCAGAACTCACTGCATGAAAGGACCACAGAGGCAGAAATCCTGGACAGAGTAAAAATCTAGCTGCATAAGTACTTGAAAACCTGTAGCCTGAAAGGCTGCCGAAAAAGCTGAGACATATAATAACCTATGTTACTTGGTTAACATGGACTCAGTGGGCCAAATGGCCTACTATCTGCACCGCAGAGCTTTGTGATTCTACTAAATGGAATCCACTCAGTTTTGATGTAAATTGAAACTGCTCTTGTCAAAACCAACAAATTGAGGTCAGGCTTCGCAAAGCACTGCAAGTCTATCTAAAAATATTGGAGGAGATATACTAACAACAGGAAATAACAAAGGAAACAAATACTCCTTTATCCTCTAGTTGAGTATTATACCCCCAGTGGTTTGTGGTAATTTCCTGTTATCCGTGGTAATTATATGATTGATTTAAATTTGCAATGAAGCAGATATCTGGTGTTCTCCCTCAGACAAGAGGCATACATAGAAATATGTCATTTATATGGATATGATTAAGTTTAATGCACTCATTAGTCACCCACTCAACTTTTTTAATATTACTATTTCCTTGAAGTAAATTCACCCCCACAGCGTAGGGTACAAGATCCTCTCAACCTTTCCACTAGATATGTCCATTAACTGTCCACTAGGAGGTGTACTGGAGTAGCCAATGGATTGTATTGTGAATTTGATCTCAGTGAATAAGGGAAACAATGGCCTCTGTCTATCAAGTAGTTCTGTTGATAAAGCTGAATACATTTTGTAGCTTATTACATAGAATTGTAGACATAAATGAAGTGCAATGCAGGGCAGTGCTACACCAATAATTGGTACATAAACAGAATTGTATAATGGCATGCGATCCAACACGTTCACGCATGGAATATTAGGGAAGTAGTTAACAGGTATTTCTCCGCATAGTTTTTGCTTGGCTTTAAAATAGCAAATTTTCAAAAAAAATCAGACATCGTTTTTCATAAGTTCTATGAGCAGAATAAGGCCATTCGATCCATGAAGTCTACTCCACCATTCAATCATGGTTGACCTATCTTTCCCTCAACCCCGTTCTCCTGCCTTCGCCCCTAACACCCTTACTAAACACAAATCTGTCAATTAACGGCCTCCACAGTTTTCTGTGGCAATGAATTCCACGGATTCACTGCCCTCTGACTAAAGAAATTCCTCCTCATCTCCTTCCTACAGGTATGTCCTTTTATTCTGAGGCTATGGCCTCTGGTTCTGGACTCTCCCACTAGTGGAAACATCCTCATCACATTCACTCTATCCAGGCCTTTTACTTAACGGTAAGTTTCAATAAGGTCACCCCTCATCCTTCTAAACTCCAGCCAGTACAGGCTCGATGCCTTCAAACGCTCGTCATATGTTAATCCCATCATTCCTGGGATCATTCTCATAAACTTCCTCTGTACCTTCTCCAATGCCAACATGTCATTCCTCCGATATGGGGACCAAAACTGCTCACTCCAAATGCAGTCTAACCAGTGTCTTATAAAGCCTCAGCATTACATCCCTATTTTTGTATTGTAGCCCTCTCAAAATAAATGCAACCACTGCATTCACCTTCCTTACTTCCAATGTTTAGCCAGAGGGAATGCACAAATTAAAATGCAAGTCATTCTCAACCACTTTTGTATTCCTTCAGCAAAGATACAACCACATAAATGCTGTTCATCTGACCATCATCTCAGTCAAACAAGGAACTGCAGATGCTGATTTGCAACAAAACAAAAAGCCAAAAAGTGCTGGAGTAACACAGCAGGTCAGACAGTATCCCCGGAGAACAAGGACAGACAATGTTTCAGTTTTGCATCTCCAGAGATGCTGCCTGAACCGCTGAGTTATTCCAGCACTTTGTGTCTTTTGTGGGTTATTATGTAGACAGTGCTAGCTGACAATATATTTTAAATTATGCAGCATTTCCATAAACAATAGGGATAAAATAGAAAACGAGTTGACAGTTAAAGAAGGCAAATGTTCTTGTCCTTTTCAATAACATCTCTTGTAGAATAACTAATTACAACAGCTGTACTTTTTTACTGTAATAAAATGTCAGTGTTTATCTGGAAGATTCTTCTGCCAAAGATTTCAGATTTAATGGACATTCTGCCAAAGAGCATAAATATCAGCACTGAAAAATAACATAAATGTACAGATTGCAGTATGCCACTCTTTAACCCTAATGTTTTGTCAACCAAAGTGCTGTTATTATATTTTATTGACACCGTGGCAGGTATTGCACTCGATGACATAATAAGCAGGTTGTAAATACACGTTTTACCATTATTTAAGTGCTTTATTCTAGATCATCATTTGTTCATAAAGTCAATGTCTCACTGCTCCAAATCTTCATTCTGCATATCCAAAAATATAGGGTACGTAATGAGTATATGTCAAATTTAGTCAAAATTCTAGACTGAGAAAGATACCCCTTCGAGCCTCAAGTTCACATTTGTTGAATTCTCTTGAATCCGGCAGCTTGTTTTCTCTATTTTATTTTGAACATTTATTTCCCCTGACAGCAATAGTGGTTGAAACAGGAGCATAATGGTGTTCCTTTAAAATAAAACGTGTCCATTTCACAACTTACAAATACAAGCCACTACAGCAAAGTGCAATACAACCTTGCAAAAAACATGTCAAAAATAAAGTTTAGAAAAGAAAATAACACACTACAATCAGCAAATCGATGGTAACTAAGAAAGTCTATTTCAGTGGTGATAATCATTGTCATGGCAAATCCAAGAGTGGTTTCTGATATCCTAACAATCATTTCAAAGTAAGGGCCTGTCCCACTGTGGGGACATAATTTGCGAGTTTAGTAGGGTCAAGTATAGTGTCATGGTCTAGTTGTATCGCCGAAGTAGAACACCTCCTACGACCTCCTTAGACTATGTAGAGAACCTCCTACGAATATGTAGAAGACCTCCTATGACCATGTAGAAGACCTCTTTCAATCTCCTTCAACCTCCTTCGACTATGTTGAAGACTAGCTTCGACTATCTACGATTTACTCGCCGATGCTCTCTGGAAAATTGGATACAATAGTGGAGGGTAAACATGACCACCTTCAACTATACTGACACCATCTATGACTACCTTTGACTACCTTCGATTACCTTTGATTACCTATGAATAACATGCCGACCTACTACGACCTACTTCGACGAAACCTACGAGTAAAAAAAATGTTTTTCCATGCTGACCAATTTATCTCACGGACAATTTTCAGCATGCTAAAAAATACACCTCGACCAAACTGAGGCCGCGAGTATGCGGGAACTTCTCTCGAGCATGAAGGAGAGTTACATAGGACCTCCTAGGACCACATGTCGACCATGCTGCGAGTTTGAACTCACTCTTCTAAACTCACAAATTAGGTCCCCGCAGTGGGACAGGCCCTTAAGGAAAAACACAATGAAGGTCATATTAAGTACACCAGAAACAAATAACAAACAAGAATCACAAACAAAGTGAATTAAAAATACATCAAGATAAGAAAACCTATCGCAAAGAGGCATCAAAGACGAGATGCTGGAATCTGCAATATAAATCTATATTACATATCTCTTTCTCTTACACTGAGGAGGGAAAAAAAGTAAAGTAGCCTAGAGCCAATCACACATTAATCCCCAAGAATAAAGTTAGAATGAGGGGTGAATGTAAACTGCATCACAAACTTACTTCCTCCCCGCTCTACAATCCCAATAGTTGATTGGTATCTAGTGAGTGGAATTTCTTTGTCCTTTAAAAATAATCAGAAAATTAAAGAGTGAAAATGGGAACTGAATGTTGAACTGAAGAATAACAGCAGCACGGGTTGGAGCAACATGTAAAGTTGCAACTGCAGAGACCACAGTGGAGAAAGGGTGTGAAAATCCTTGCCCTGTCAATGATGTGTATAAATACATACCAATATATTTGTGTTACTCATAAAAACAGTGAAGAAATAAAATATGTGAGCGAGGAGGGGGGTTGTGGGGGCAGGGGGTGTGGGGGGGAGGGGCGGTTGTCGTGTGGGTGGGGAGTGGTTGTGTGGGTGTGAGCAGGGGTGTGTGTGGGTGGCGTGGTGTGTGTGTGTGCGGGGTGTGTGTGGGAGTGTGTGTGTGTGGGGGAGTGTATGTGGGCGGGGGGTAGAGGGGTGTGTGGGCAGGGGGGAGTGAGCTTGGAGAAAAGACGGCGAAGAGCCATAGGGGAGAGGGGGGCATCACGGGGAGGAACCAGCAAGGGGGGGACCAGAGGGGTAGTGGCTGGAATTGGCGGTGCGATAGAGACTCACAGCGGGTGCTGGTCGTTCTCCTCTGCCAGGATCAGAGTCTCCCCTTTCTGTTTGGCGACATCGGCGACTCCAGGCTGGGCTGAGTCTCCCACGCTGGGCTGGACTGGGCTGGGTCGGGTCTCCGACGCTGGGCTGCTGCTTCGGGCTGGGCTGCTGCTTGGGTTGGGCTGCTTCGGGTCCCTCCGAAAGACCGGTTGGAAACCTCCGCCGGCCACCCTCAGCTCCAATAAAGAAGCAATGGCGCAGGAAGGGGCGGACTATCCTGGGGAGTGACTAATCAATGTGGCGCTGACTGGCAGAAGAGATTGATCTGCGCACGCGCGGTTTTTAAGATTTTTAAACCTCACTAACTTTTAGAACATTCAACCTATCGGAACGAAACTTGGCACACTCGCAGCCCAGGAGAACGGTGAGTGATCTAGTGAAAAATCGTGGCGCTATCGTGAACCGTTTTTGCGCAAATAGAAAGACCGCCAAACCGGAAGATAACAAGATCAGAGTTTTAGTTATGTATAAATATAGATAGAAAATAGATATAGATAGATAGAAGATACATAGATGATAGACAGAGACAGACAGAAGATGCAATACACTAGATTGGAAGAAATGCAAGTGAATTGCTGCTTCCCCTTGGTGCTTCACTCTCCATTGTCATCAGTTGATTTAGGGCTATTCAGTAAACAGAAATTTAAATCTACCTTCTGCTCGCAATATACCCACAATCTGGCTGTGAGCAAGTAAGGTAATGTCTTCCTTAAACAATCCAACAATCTAACCCCACAAAATGCTCCCCTACCCCTTGATGTATTAGAAAACGATATGTTATGATGCTATTCTTGAGATAAGTATCTGGAGATGCTTATATTTTGTCCAGAAAGAATAACAATTCAGCCTTGCAAGTGGTCTGCAACCAGGGCAAATCCAAGATGTAAATAGATACAAAGTGCCGGGTTAACTCAGTGGGTCAGGCAGCATCTCTGGAGGTCATGGATGGATGCCATTTCGGTTTGGCACCCTTCTTCAGACTGGTTGTAGGAGAGGTGGTGGAGAAAGCTGGAAGAGAGGTGGGGGTGGGATAAAGTCTGGCAAGTGATAGGTGGATATAGGTGAGGTAGCTTTAGAAGCCACCTGAGGATTTTAATGTTGATCCTAAGGCACATTTGTCAGTCGGCTCCAGCTAAGCATGCTCACTGTTATATCCCCAGCCATAACATTATACTGCTGCAACAATGGCATTGCTTATAACATGTGCTGGAAATACTCAGCAGGGCAATAATGGGCAGTTTCTGGTTTTGGGTCAACAGAATAGTGTGCTTGTGTGATATACACCTACAGCTGTGAAGGATTGGAGATGGAGACTGGACAAATATGTATTAATATTGGAGATTCCAGGTCAAATCGACAGTTGCTCTACATGTAGACATTAACAGTGGACTGCTCTATCATCCCCTGTTTAAGACAAGACTTCACTGGCAGGTTGAGGATTATTTCATTACTAAATTACTTTTAAAAAATTGATTTCCACCTTCTTCAGCACAATGATAGCCTTAATCATAAGTGGAACTATGACACATGCATAGAATGTGACTGTTGTATAGATAATGGCTAAAGCTATTATCTTTTTTCGAATTCCACAGCAATGATAATTGCAGACTGTTGTTGGATGGCATTGCATTTCTCCATTTTACAAAGTAAAAAAAATCAAAGATGTCAACAAGATATATGTCCTGCATTCTGCATCACAACTGACCATGAACCATTCCAATAGGGTTTTGCTAATGTGAACATATGCTTGAAGACTTGGTGAGGTGAGTGTGAGTGTAACTGCCATGCACCTCCATGACCAGCAGTGCAGTACAATGGAACCGTGTAAAAATGGCCACTTGAATGTGTAACTGATTATGTAGGAAGGAACTGCAGATGCTGCTTTAAATTAAGACAAACAAGCTAGTGAGACTAGGGATTGAGAGAGAGGGGATGCCAGGGCAACCTGAACTTAGAGAAATCAATTTCATACCACTGGGTTGTAAACTGCCCAAGTGAAATATGAGATGCTATTCCTCCAATTTGCGTTTCGCCTCACTCTGACAATGGAGGAGACCCACTAATTGATGGGTAACACTTTGTGATGACCACAGATATCTGGAAACTAGTACTGATGACTAATTGCACCTTGGCAACCTTTTAATCTTCTACATCAATGATTCTGTGCATAATGTCATCCCTGGTTGTCAGGAAAGCTGCACTGATATTCTGTGGGGATGATCAAAATACTTGGCTCCATCCACTTAGTAGCATATCCACTTCATAAACCATTAATGAAGGTCTACGTTACTATATTAGATACTCACAGGTTCCAATTAATGTCACTGCTTTTATTTTTCTAGCTACTGCCAACGACCTTAAAAATTATAGTTTAATCAGTCTGAATAAGGGTCTTGACCCAAACGTCGCCTATTCCTTCGCTCCATAGATGCTGCCTCACCTGCTGAGTATCTCCAGCTTTTTTGTCTGCCATAAAAATAATATAGTGTCTATAATGGTAGATAAACTTGAAAATCTGTCACAACAATTTCTTCAGACATTAAACTGTAGCTTTAGCCATTATGGTGGTCTCACAGCACCATGCCTTTACATAAACACATAGTAGTCACTTTGAATAATGTGCGCTGATAACTTTGAAAATCAGAGTTTGGTTAAAATCTCCTTTGGCAATTTAGTGCACAGCTAATGAAGCCCCAAGAACTTGGGCTTGAGCCTAATTTCTTGCAGTCCGTCTGGAGTTTTCACATACTCCCTGTGATGGTGTGGGTTTCCTCTGGGTTTTCAGGTTTCCCTTCACATCCTAAAGGTGTACAGGTCAGTAGACTAAATGGTCATTGTAACCCCTCCCCCCACCCCCACCCTTCCCACCAATATGTAGGTGAGTGGTAGAACTTGGAGGGGAGCTGATGAAAATGTTAGGAAAATAAAATGGGATTAAATAACCCTTACTATAGCTCTTAAAATTACTAGTGACTCCAACAAATCAATGCTGATTTCAGAGCCAACTACACACTTATGAGCTACTTTAATGTGCTACATTTTTAATGAGAAATCCCTGCTCCATTAGTGAAAAGCTAACCTTCCCGTCCTCCTTTGTCCGATAGCAATGACCTTTGAGTCAGAAAAGGATAAAAGTATTCATATCGATTTAACCTCATTTTGAAATTCAATGCCAAAGCTTCTGATTGAAGCTGATCTTTTCAAAAACTATAAAACACACTGGTAAAAGTAATATAAGCTGAGAACTGCAAAGCATCAGTGGTTCACTGATAAGAACCCTGCATCTAGCATTCCAAAATTATTTTTAAATGTTGTACATATCTGGAGGTAGATTTATTTGGGTATAAAATTAAGCCTGACTTGACTGTGGTCAATATGAACCCAAATGGAATTCAAAGGCTCACTTGTTTTGATACCCAGCCTGAACCATCTTCTTGACGTGAAGACAAGGGAACTTGGCAAAAATGAATGGCGATGACTTGTGGACACTCTGTATACAGCTGAGGAGGTGCTCGATGTCCTCAAATATATGAAGGTAGATATATCTCCCAGGCTTGATCCAAGGACAATGTATGAGGCAGATAAGAATTTGCAGGAGCCCTGGCTATGATGGCCATTAGACACACATGAGGTGCCAGAAGATTAGAGGGTAGCTAATGAGGGCCCCTATTTTAGTACTGAGCCTTAGATCATTTGCTTTATAATGAATTTGCTCTACCCAATCTAACATCTAATTCTTTTGATACCTGAATGATCTTGAGGTTGACATGTCCAGCTTGCTCCCCTCAGCCTTCCATGCTCTGTATTTGCCAATAGCATGCTGCGTTATAGTTGACCCTTAAAACATTCATAGTTTAATATTATTACATGTACCGAGGTAAAGAGAAATGATTTTTGTTGCATGCTATTTCATTTCAACGAAAAGGCTATTCATGATTACAATCAAGTCATCCACAGTGTACAGATAGAGGATGACGAATATAACATTGTGCAGGCTAAAATCCAGTACATTCCAATCAAAGATAGCTCAGTATTAGTGAATCTGCACTCATTCAGGCAAGTGAACGTATTCCAACCTCCTCCTGACTTCTTCTATGTGGATGATAAGAATGTGTTTGGGAGTGTGAAAATTAGGTGGCTGGTACAGAATACTTAGCCTCTGATTACTTGATCATTATCACAATGCTGTTAGAGTAACCTAATGGGCCCAGCAATATCTTGGGAGGCAGTTAAAAAGAATTGGTGGTGTTTTGGGTTGTGACCCCCTCATCAGCTGGAAGATCAGTCCAAATCACTCTCAGTCTTGAGCTGAAATGCTGACTATTCCCCTTACCCACAGATGCTGTGCTCCTCCAGAAGTTTGTTTTTGCTCCGGATTCCTGCATCTGCAGTCGCTTGTGTCACTACTGGTGATAATTTATGCAGATTTGGCATGTGCATTACTTTGTTTATGGGATATGGTTATTGCTGACAATATTGGCTTTTATTTTCCATCCCAAATTGTTGATAAGCGTCAACTCAGTCTAGGTCATGACCAGGTCCTGGAGAATTCCTCCAGCAATGTCCTGGGGCAAAATGATTTGTCACACACAATATTTTTCCTGCTACCTGTACTTTTCTTTTACTTGGTTCCTTACAGTTCATTCAAATACAGACTTGATACCAATTGAGAAATTCTTAGCTTTGCCTGTATGTAGACCAAAACTGTAAAGGAGTTTGGAGCTAAGTAAATGGGGTGGAAGCCAAACTTCTGCCAGGAAGTCTGAAAAATATTTGTAAGCTTTGCTTGTTAACTGTCTATTGGTGGTTAAGAGGGCTGATGGTGGCAAAACTGGCCACTTGGATTTCCAGACTTTTAATGTACGCAGGCATTTACCCACATTTTTATCGGTTGGTTACATGTTATAATGGTGCTGATTAAATGCATGGCTTGTGCTGTAGTACAAGTTTTCAGAGCTCTTGATGAGTTGATGTTCAGTCTTTTATTGATTTCAGTTGGAAGCGAGCAACAGTTCGTTAGCTTTGCCAGCAGTAGTGCTGCCAAGCCACTGGTAAATATTGAAGTTGCCACTGGCAGTATTTCTGTGCCTATGTTTAATGCCTTTTTCAAGTATTGCATCTATAGCTGAAAGAAACATTTTCCTTCGCCATGTCTAATCTTACACCATGAGGCTATATAAAGCCTTTAAACAATGTTGAGTGCCATCGCAACCACCTCCCCTTCAATATATCACTTTGCTATCATTTTCAGTGTATGGGTCATATTGTTGGACCAATATATACCCAGAGTTGGCCCACAGGGAATCTTAGATGTTGGTTCAAGTTTATGATTTGTAGAATATACTAGACTAAGTGGGACCCGTTGGGTCCCATCACACAGGAGGCCTGGTCCCCCAACGCAGCCCATTCCTCAACGCAATATTCCACCACTCACCCGTTCGAACGCAAGCCGCTCCCCCAACGCGTTCCCCCCTTTCCCCCAATATTCCACCACTCACGCATAGCCCTTAACTGTGGAGGCATGGCTCATTTCCCCTCATCCCCAAGCACTCCCTCCCCCGCCTCTTCATGTGTGGGAGGGGCAAGGGAAATGGGGTGTGTGGCAGGGTGTGTGGGGTGGGAGGGGAGGAGGGGTGTGTGTCGAAAGGGAGTTGTAGGAGAGGGTGGTGTGGGGGAGGGGTGAGGTGTCTATGTGTGTGGAAGGGGTGTGGGATGGGGAGGGGGGATGTGGGAGCGGGGTGTGTGGGGGAGAATATGTGGGGGGGGGGAGGGAGGTGTGTGGGGGGGAGGGAGGTGTGCGTGGGGGGGTGTGTGTGTGGGCAGAGGGGGTGCGGGCAGAGGAGTTTGGGGGAGAGGGGTGTGTGAGCCGGGGGGGGTTGTCTGGGAGGGGGGTGTGGGCAGGAGGGTGTGTGGGGTGGTTTTTTGGGGGGGAGGTGTTTTTGAGGGCGGGGGGTGTGTGTGTGTGGCCAAGGGGTGGGTGTATGTGTGCTGGGTGTGTGCGGGCATGGGGGCTTGTGGGGGGGAGGCATGTGTGGGTAGGGGGGAGGGTTGTGTGGGGGAGAGGAGTGTGTGGGCAAGGGGGGAGTGAGTTCGGAGAAAAGACGGCGAAGAGCCATGGGGGAGAGGGGGGCATTATGGGGGAGGGGGAGGAGCCAGCGAGGGGGAGCAGAGGGGTAGTGGCTGGAATTGGCGGTGCGATGGGGACTCACAGCGGGCGCTAGTTGTTCTCCGGCGGGATCAGTGTCTCCGCTTTCTGTTTGGCGACATCTCCAACTCCGGGCTGGGCTGGGTCACCGACGCTGGGCTGGGCTGGGTCGGGTCTCCGACGCTGGGCTGGGCTGGGTCGGGTCTCCGACGCTGGGCTGCTGCTTGGGGCAGGACTGCGATGCTTGGGGATGGACTGCGCTGTGCGGTTTGGGCTGGACTGCTTCGGGTCCCTCCGAAAGTCCGGTTGGATACCTCCGCCGGCCACCCTCAGCTCCAGTAAAGACGCGATGGCGCAGGAAGGGATGGACCATCTCGGGGAGTGACGGGGAAGAGACTAATCCGCACGGCGCCGACTGGCAGGAGAAGAGATCGATCGGCGCACGTGCGTTTTTTAAAAGATTTTTAAACCTTGCTAGCTTTTACGACGTTTAACCGATCGGAACAAAACTTGGTGCACTTGCAGCCCAGGAGAACGGTGAGTGAAAATCGTAGCACTATGGAGAACCGTCTTTGCGCAAATAGAAAGACCGCCAAACCGGAAGATAATAAGATCAAAGTTTTAATTATGTATAGATAGGGATAGAGATAGAGACAGAGATAGAGAGATGGAGAGATAGAGATAGAAAGAGAGATAGATGACTATCAGACTGCAGCTCTTTGCAATTTCAGCAAAATTCCCTGAATATATGCAAACAGGCTTTACAATGCTACCAACACTGCGATAACTTAAAAGTTTTTTATAAGCTCTGGAGTGCTTTGTGATGTTCTCCAATCGTTAAAAGTGGTATATATATTCAAGTTTTACTTTCTTTCCTCAAGTAAAAATATTTCAACCATCCAATTACAAAATCTAATTACTCCAACATCAATGCTTGTACGGGTTTAAAGTATGTGCATCCTGCAGGATATCTGTTGGATTAATTTCCTCTGTACACTATATTTAGTGGACCTTGTTAATAGCTTTGCGTAGATCCCTGTCCTTGCAACCTGAAATAATCATTAACTGACTTGGATTAACAGTGTAACAAAATGTAATTTACTGTTGCAACATTCAGTTCTGATTTGTACTGAATTTATTTAAAGGATATGCACACACTTCTGACCTTTTAAATATGGGTTACCTTTAATAACATATCTGAAAGCCTGTTAAGCAAATCTTTAAAAAATAATTGCAGCATTTTAGTTTATAGTATAATACTGGACCAAGAAAATTCATTAATGTTTATACTCATAAACAGATGTAACAAGTAAACGTAAGAAAATGATGGTCAAAAATGTTTACTCAGCCTCGTTTCTGTATTTGATGGATTATCTTCACAGCAGATCCTTAAACAACCATAAATCAGGCTAATTATGCCTGGAAAAACATGAATATTTCACTGTGTATTATGATTAATATACGGTTATCTTTATAACAGACAGATATACAAGTTTTATTCACCTTGTGCAGTTGAAATTTTCCTTCAAGATTTAATCACACAGCATGAAAAAACTGATGGTCTTTTATTCAGCCCAGAAATAAATACTGAAAGACGTACATTCTTATTTGTGATCTACAGTATTTGTTCTGTCTTGGCCGTGCAAGTCTGCCTCTGGAAGGCATACAAAATTAAACATTATTTTCAGAAGTTATTGTTGGAACAGGGATGTTGTGCAAAGAACAGGCCTTGGTTTGTCATGCATCACTTTGATAAAGTAATTTAATTATTTATTGTTATTTAAAGCGTTATTTAATAATTCAACCAAACATCCCCTGAAAATGAGTAAAATACCTAAGCAAATTGAGAAGTATTTTGGGCTCAGCGCCTGAGTTATAAGTTAATCTAGCCGTCTGCTGGGCAAGTAAGTTGCTGAGTATAGCTGAATTGGTGAATGATTTGAGGGTCATTTTTGGCAATAAATTCATCAATCAGAGGAGGCAGCTAAGGGGAAAGTCAGAGCACAACCCATGTGATACTGAACTGCAGGAGAGGCTGTTGAAGACCACTGCCAATTTTAGTAAATTAATTGTCACGTTATAATTTTCACATTTCAATCCAATAACAACCTGTGAATTTTTCCTTGGCCTTTGGGATGTTGACATCTTTCCTCTGACAACTTAAAGCCTGACATACATCTTCAGAGTGTGCGTCCTGGAAGCCTTTAGCAACTGTTCTGTCAGACAGCAAGCATCCTCTGGCAACCAGTAGCTGAAACAACAAAAAAATCACACCTTGCATTGCCGGCTTTCAAGATGTATACCTGGCAGAGTGGAAGACATTGTCTGCAAATAAACCAAAGAAGACCACTTTCATTACATGCAGCTTTTGTTGCAAAGCTTCTGAATTGTCAGCATCAGAAGATAGATTGTTAACCTCGTGTCTTCAATCTACCACAATGAGCTGATTAGCAATTAACAAATATTTATTGTCAAAATTACTATCTGTCCTTTCATAGTATCCTTCTACCTTATAATAGGCGTATCTATATTCTGTAGAAAGCTCAGATTACCTTATGCCCTGCCCTATACCTGGGAGTGAACATCAAATTTGGGCAGGAAAGAACTGCCGATGCTGGTTTAAATCAAAGATGGATGGATTAAAGGCCGATAAATCCCCAGGGCCAGATAGGCTGCATCCCAGGGTACTTAAGGAAGTAGCCCCAGAAATGTTTCAAAACTCTTTAGATTCTGGAGTAGTTCCATAGAAACATAGAAACATAGAAATTAGGTGCAGGAGTAGGCCATTCAGCCCTTCGAGCCTGCACCGCCATTCAATATGATCATGGCTGATCATCCAACTCAGTATCCCGTACCTGCCTTCTCTCCATACCCTCTGATCCCCTTAGCCACAAGGGCCACATCCAACTCACTCTTAAATATAGCCAATGAACTGGCCTCAACTACCCTCTGTGGCAGAGAGTTCCAGAGACTCACCACTCTGAAAAAAGTGGTGAAAAAGTGTGAAAAAAGTCTTTCTCATCTCGGTCTTAAAGGATTTCCCCCTTATCCTTAAGCTGTGACCCCTTGTCCTGGACTTCCCCAACATCGGGAACAATCTTCCTGCATCTAGCCTGTCCAACCCCTTAAGAATTTTGTAAGTTTCTATAAGATCCCCTCTCAATCTCCTAAATTCCAGAGAGTATAAACCGAGTCTATCCAGTCTTTCTTCATAAGACAGTCCTGACATCCCAGGAATCAGTCTGGTGAACCTTCTCTGCACTCCCTCTATGGCAATAATGTCCTTCCTCAGATTTGGAGACCAAAACTGTACGCAATACTCCAGGTGTGGTCTCACCAAGACCCTGTACAACTGAAGTAGAACCTCCCTGCTCCTGTACTCAAATCCTTTTGCTATGAAAGCTAACATACCATTCGCTTTTTTCACTGCCTGCTGCACCTGCATGCCTACTTTCAATGACTGGTGTACCATGACACCCAGGTCTCGCTGCATCTCCCCTTTTCCTAATCGGCCACCATTTAAATAATAGTTCCTGAGGATTGGAGGGTAGCTAATGTAACCCCACTTTTTAAAAAGGGAGGGAGAGAGAAAACGGGGAATTACAGACCAGTTAGTCTAACATCGGTAGTGGGGAAACTGCTAGAGTCAGTTATTAAAGATGGGATAGCAGCGCATTTGGAAAGTGGTGAAATCATTGGACAAAGTTAGCATGGATTTACGAAGGGTAAATCATGTCTGACGAATCTTATTGAATTTTTTTGAGGATGTAACTACTAGAGTGGATAAGGGTGAAGCAGTGGATGTGTTATATCTGGACTTTCAGAAGGCTTTCGACAAGGTCCCACACAAGAGATTGGTATACAAACTTAAAGCACACGGTATTGGTGGTTCAGTATTGATGTGGATAGAGAACTGGCTGGCAGACAGGAAGCAAAGAGTAGGAGTGAACGGGTCCTTTTCAGGATGGCAGGCAGTGACTAGTGGGGTGCCGCAAGGCTCAGTGCTGGGACCCCAGCTATTTACAATATACATTAATGATTTGGACGAGGGATTTAAATGCAACATCTCGAAGTTTGCGGATGACACGAAGCTGGGGGGCAGTGTTAGCTGTGAGGAGGATGCTAGGAGGCTGCAGGATGACTTGGATAGACTGGGTGAGTGGGTAAATGCATGGCAGATGCAGTATAATGTGGATAAATGTGAGATTATCCACTTTGGTGGCAAAAACAGGAAGGTAGACTATTATTTGAATGGTGACCGATTAGGAAAAGGGGAGATGCAGCGAGACCTGGGTGTCATGGTACACCAGTCATTGAAAGTAGGCTGGCAGGTGCAGCAGGCTGTGAAGAAAGCGAATGGTATGTTGGCATTCATAGCAAAAGGATTTGAGTACAAGAGCTGGGAGGTTCTACTGCAGTTGTACAGGGTCTTGGTGAGGCCACACCTGGAGTATTGCGTACAGTTTTGGTCTCCTAATCTGAGGCAAGACATTCTTGCCATAGAGGGAGTACAGAGAAGGTTCACCAGACTGATTCCTGGGATGGCACAACTTCCATATGAAGAAAGACTGGATAGACTCGGCTTGTACTCGCTGGAATTTAGAAGATTGAGGGGGGATCTCATAGAGACTTACAAAATTCTTAAGGGGTTGGACAGGCTAGATGCAGGAAGATTGTTCCCGATGTTGGGGAAGTCCAGGACAAGGGGTCACAGTTTAAGGATAAGGGGGAAGTCTTTTAGGACCGAGATGAGAAAATCATTTTTTACACAGAGAGTGGTGAATCTGTGGAATTCTCTGCCACAGAAGGTAGTTGAGGCCAGTTCGTTGGCCATATTTAAGAGGGAGTTGGATGTGGCCCTTGTGGCTGAAGGGATCAGGGGGTATGGAGAGAAGGCAGGTACAGGATGATCAGCCATGATCATATTGAATGGCGGTGCAGGCTCGAAGGGCCGAATGGCCTGCTCCTGCACCTAATTTCTATGTTTCTATGAAGATAGACACAAAATGCTGGAGTAACTCAGCAGAACAGGCAGCAACTCTGTAGAGGAGGAATGGGTGATATTTCGGGTCAAGTTCTTTAGTTCTTAATCTCGAGTTCTCGAGTTCTTAAACTTCTTTAAGTTTAAGAATAAGGAGTAAGCCATTTAGGACGGAGACGAGGAAACACTTTTTCTCACAGAGAGTGGTGAGTCTGTGGAATTCTCTGCCTCAGAGGGCTGTGGAGGCAGGTTCTCTGGATGCTTTCAATAGAGAGCTAGATAGGGCTTTTAAAAATAGCGGAGTCAGGGGATATGGGGAGCAGGCAGGAACGGGGTACTGATTGGCGATGATCAGCCATGATCATATTGAATGGCGGTGCCGGTTCGAAGGACCGAATGGCCTACTCCTGCACCTAATGTCGATTGAGACCCTTGGTCAGACTAATGTTGGGGGAGCGTGCGGTACAAAGATAAAATGTAGTCGGTGACAGGGGAACTGGGAAGGGGGAGGGGATAGAGAGGGATGGCAAGGGCTACTTGAAGTGAGAGAGGTCAATGTTCACACCGCTAGGGTGTGAATTGCCCAAGCGAAATATGACATGCTGTTCCTCCAATTTGCGCTGGGCCTTGCTCTGACAATGGAGGAGGCCCAGGACAGAAAGGTCAGTGTGGGAATGGGAGGGGAGTTAAAGTGTTGAGCTCAGGTAGATTTAGGCGGATGGAACGGAGGTGTTCAACGAAACGATTGCCGAGCCTGTGCTTGGTCTCACCGATATACAGGAGTCTACACCTGGAACAGCGGATACAGTAGATGAGGTTGGAGGAGCTGGAAGTGAACCTCTGCCTCAACTGAAAAGTATTTGGGCCACTATTTTCTCACTTACAGTGCATTAAGAAAGTATTCAGACCCCTTCACTTTTTCCACATTTTGTTATTTTACAGCCTTATTTTAAAATCGATTAAATTATTTTTTATTATCATCAATCTACACTCAATACCCCAGAATGAAGAAGCGAAAAAAGGTGTTTAGAAATTTTGGCAAAGGAATTAAAAATAAATAACTGAAATATCACATTTACACAAATATTCAGACCCTTTGCTATGACACTCAAAATTGAGTTTCAGTGCATCCATTGATTATTCTTGAGATGTTTCTACAACTTGATTGGAGTCCACAAGTGGTAAATTAAATTGATTGTACATTATTTGGAAAGGCAAACACCTGTCTATATAAGGTCCCACAGCTGACAGTGCATGTCAGAGCAAAAACCAAGCCATGAAGGCGAAGGAATTGTCTGTAGACCTCCGAGACAGGATTGTGTTGAGACACAGATATGGGGAACTGTATAAAACAATTTCTGCAGCATTGCAGGTCCTGAAGAGCACAGTGGCCTCCGTCATTCTCAAATGGAAAAACGGGCATAGAGCTGGCCGCCCAGCCAAACTGAGCAATCGGGGGAGAAGGGCCTTGGTGAGGGAGGTGACAAAAGAACCCGATGGTCACTCTGACAGAGCTCCAAAGTCCCTCTGTGGCGATGGGAGAACCTCCCAGAAGGACAACTATATCTGCTCCACTAATCACTAATACACTCCACTAATCAGGCCTTTATGGTAGAGTGGCCAGAGAGAAGCCACTCCTCAGTAAAAGGCACATGACAGACCGCTTGGAGTTTGCCAAAAGGCACCTAAACAACATTCTCTGAACTGATGAAACCGAGATTGAACTCTTTGGCCTGAATGCCAAGTGTCACGTCTGGAGGAAACCAGGCACCGTTCATCACCTGGCCAATATCATATCTACGGTGATGCATGGCAGTGGCAGCATCATGCTGTGGGGATGTTTTTCAGCGGCAGGAACTGGGAGACTAGTCAGGATCGAGGGAAAGATGAATAGAGCAAAGTACAGAGAGATCCTTGATGAAAAACTGCTCCAGAACATTCAGGACCTCAGACTGGGGCAGAGGTTCACCTTCCAACAGGACAATGACCCTAAGCACACAGCCAAAAAAACGCAGGAGTGGCTTTGTGACAAGTCTGTGACTGTCCTTGAGTGGCCCAGCCAGAACCCGGACTTGAACCAGATCGAATATCTCTGGAGGGACCTGAAAATAGCTGTGCATCAACACTCCACATCCAACCTGTCAGAGCCTGAGAGGATCTGCAGAGAAAATACCCAAATACAGGTGTGCCAAGCTTGTAGAATCGTACCCAAGAAGACTTGAGGCTGTAATCGCTGCCAAAGTTGCCTTAACAAAATACTGAGTAAAGGGTCTGAATACTTCCGTAAATGTGATATTTCAGTTATTTCTTTCAAATTACTTTGTAAAGATTTCTAAACACCTGTTTTCATTTTTTTATCATGGAGTATTGTGTATAGATTGATGATTAAAACAAAAGATTTTAATCAATTTTAGAATAAGGCTGTAACACAACAAAAGTGGAAAAGGTGAAGGAGTCTGAATACTATCTGAATGCACTGTATGTGAGACTGGAAAAATGGCCTCCAAATATTAACATTTTCTATTTTTATTTCATTTCATTAAATAAACAATGGAAACAAGATGATCATATAAATATAAAAGAAAAAAAAGTAATATAGGGAAACAAGTCTTTGATGAATTAAAAACATTAATGCCTCAGCTCAAACAGCAAAGAAATTGGATTAGGTTTTGTACGTTATTATCCCGCAAGATAATCACAAGATCCAGGTCCATTCTGAGCAAATATCGGAATTAGTTAATAGTTCAGTAGAATTCTACCAATCCTAAACATAACTAAAATCACTGTTAAATTGGCAGTTGGAACCATCATTTGTAAGATGACCACAGGATGTTCATTGTACAGAAGTTTGTCCACATTTCCATTATTCATTATCTTAACCACCACCTCCTTTTCTTCTCAACAATTCTCTCTCACGCACATGTGCAATTTATTTCCAAATATCTTTCGAATTTTTGCCCTGAAGAAGTTGAACATTATAACTAGCAATATATGCAAAATATAAGCAAAATTTGTGATGTGTTTTTGTCTCTTTGCCAGTTTCAGACATAGAGGCACCTGGAGATAATAAGTTACAAATAATTACATTTGAACCAACTTCTAACCACTTCTTAAAGGATTTAGTTCCTAAGCTGCTTGGCAAAAGAACATAGACAGTATTAAAAGTGTTGAATTGTATATATTGCAGAGAATCAGAAATTGAGTGCTTCACCAATTTAGGAGATACAAAATTTTATGAGTTGGAACGCAAGATTTGCAAAATCATTGAAGATAGAATTTAGACTAAAGGATTAAAATGCAGACAGACCTTGGGGGTTAAGATACTTTAAACATTATAAAAGTACCCAATCAAGCTGTAAAAAATAATGGATCCAAGATCTATAAATAAATAGCAAAAAAAAAGGGCTTATTGCTGAACCTGAATATGTGCCAGGTAATACTTTAAAAGTTCTGAAGTATGATTCCAATTGTCTCTCTTCAGGCTTTAGTGGACATGGATACCAAGCAGATGACCTTATCTATTATGGTCATCACTGTAACTGGACATTCAACTTTAAACCATGGAGGGCATTTCAGTTTTCTGGTACCTGAAATTCCTGGCAGGTATGAAAAATGACCTGCATTCATGATAAAAAAAACTTTTCACAACCTCAGGATCTCCCAAAGTGCTTTGTAGCTAATGAGAAAGGTGGCAAGATTCACGAGACACGTGCTTTTGCTGCAATCCTGGTGGAGAGGGTGATGCACAGGCGTCCTCTAGTCTCTGATGCTTTGGCAATGTCCAACTTCGCTCGCCTCTTAAAATTATCAAATCCCCATTCCCACATGATCTAAGTTACCTGCCATACCCAATCTCACAATTTCATCCATCCACATTTCATAATTTCTGAATCTACTTCTTTGATCTCTGATTCATTAAGTCCAAGTTCAACAGTTTTCACCCTCATCTGAGATCTTAGATTTTCTCCATTACACATCACTGCAATCGAGCCTCCTGTGTGATCTTTAACATGCCCAACTATCATTTCCGACCTGGGTAGTCGGCCATGGAGAGGCAGCCCACCTATAAATGTTTCAGGCTGTAGGGTGAGAAACCTGCTGCTTGTACTCACTGCCTATGTCCTCTCCTGCGGATACACTATCCTGGTATTGTTGCATAGGTGTAATATTGCTAAGCCTCTGGATCTTGCAGACATTCAGGAAAGGCTTAGCAAGGCCTCAGTCCATTGTTTTGGTTCACTCCTGGCTCACATCTGACAAGGCAAAGCATTAATGTGTGTCAAAGCTATCAAGTAAGTTTAGTTTTTAACTTTTCTGACATTCAGTAACATTTAAGAACTGATTGACAATCGAGGAAAAAATGTAAATATTAAAAAATAAAAATAAAAATGGAACCAATAAATCACTTGAACTATTAAACAAGACCAATCTTATTAAAAAAAAAAAGAAATTCTCTTCTCTTTTTCATGGGTGAAGAATCCCAATTTGAGTGAAGGGAGTCTCTGATCCTTCTTCATCTGACCTCTGGCCCCATAGCAAAAGCGTCCACATCGCAGGGCTGGAAACTGGAAGTATCCTGAGCAAATTCTGCTACCACCATCATCTATTGTGACAAGTGATGGCTCCCACTGATTGTCGCCGGAAACTTGCATCCTAATCAGGACGGATGATGACAGTGAGGTCAACATTTGTAGCAAGATGGACACGAAAGAAGAAGAAGAAGTCTGACCTTGCCTGGAATTGGAGACAAATTTCCACTTAATGCTAGGGAATCCAAGAAAAACTAGTCTCCCCTCCTGGACTCCATAGGAAGCAGGATTGGTTCCACTGAAAACTAAAAGAAGTCCTGTAGTTTAAAACAAGATATCAAAGTTACTTACACTACTGAGTTCCTAAACACAGGTTCGACTCACCACTTTTTTTATTGCTCCCACTAAATATCAAGGAAATGGTGTTCTGTTTCGTGCTTTACTTTGGCGAGTATTTTATGGCCATAAAAGAGGTACAGCAGATTGCAGAAACAAGATTTAATTGTGAACATGAACATTGTGTTGAGAAACTAGAGAGCCTTTACTCTCTGACAGAAAGTTGAGGAAATCTGATAGCTGTCAAAACGAGGTGTTCTGTTAAGTTAAACACCGTTTCTCCTGGTTGGTGAGTTGATAAATAATAATTTAGAAGTTTAAAATGGTCATTGAAAGTACAAAATTGAACCTTAATCTACAGGTTGCCTCGGGAGCCCAGCTTGGTCAGAATTCTCTTTTGACGTGCGTAAAGATCTTAGATAGATTTCTTCAAAGGTCGGAGATAGGTTTCTGGAACTGCTCTGGATCATTTGACTTGAATGTAGTAGACATGGACTTCATCTGGGAGTGGTCCATTCATGGTTGTCTGTTGGGGAATACATACATGTATCATCTTCTTTGGTACACAGTCCTTCACACATGGGCTGAAGTCTGTTATTAATATGCAATGGCATATTAATCTAGGTTAGTCGCAGAATCCTTGAATATGGACAATAGAATGCAAATTTTATGTCAGGCTTGGATATGCCACTAGCTTTGGACCTTGCTTCTAAACATATCATGGAATTAACACACCATCATGATCATAATAATCATAATCATACTTTATTAGCCAAGTATGTTTTGCAACATATGAGGAATTTGATTACAGTCATACCAATAAAAAGCAACAAGACACACAAAATACATTTTAACGTAAACATCCACCACTGTGACTCCTCCACATTCCTCACTGTGACGGAAGGCGAAATGAAAAGATCAATCTCTTCCCTTCTTTGTTCTCCCGCGGACTGGGGCCTCGAGCCTTCCGTTGACGGGACGATCTTGGCTCCCGTAACCAGCAGTCGGGCCGTCCGCGTTGGGGCGATCAAGCTCCCGCATCGGGGGGGAATCTCAGCTCCCCCGCGCCAGGCAATCAGACCCCGGGTCAGGGCTGGTCGAACCTCTTGCGACTTTGGAGCTTTCCCACATCAGTCTCTACCCGAGACTGCGAGCTCCTTGAGGTGAAGAGTCAATCTCGAAATTGGAGCATCGATCCCAGGCAAGGAACCGCAGGCTCCGATGGTAAGTCCACGGCCCCGCGGTGGGGCTCAAAATCATTCTCAAGCAAGGCCTCCAGCTCCATGATGTTAGGCCACAAAGCGACCGGAGATATGATCCGGAAAACAATTGCATCTCCGGCAAGGTAAGAGATGAAAAAAAAGTTTCCCCCGACCCCTACCCCTACCCCACCCCCCACATAAAACAAACCAGAGAACGTTAACACATAAACATTTAAAACACACTAACAATAACAAAAAAAGACGAAAAGACAGGCAGATAGTTGGCGAGGCTGCCATCAAGGTTGGGTTACAATTTAACCCAACTAGAGGTGCTGTTCAAATGATCTACACAGCACTGGGAGGATACACAAGCACCAAAAAAGAGATCTTTTCCATTCAGCAATAAACATTGACTCCTCAGAAGCAACCTCCTCAAACAATTGTTTTATGACACAATCATGTTACCATTGGTGTGGTAACCACCAACAATTTTATCAGAAAAGGTAACTCGATTGTGAAAAATAGGTCACATTGAGAGTATGCATAAGTACAAAATGCACTGTTGGTGCACATGTGATTGCAACAAAGAGGACACTGACTTCGAGGAGGAGTCAATTTGTATGATAGCTGTCTGCAACAAAGATGGAACTTACTCCGACGACGTGGTAAGAAAAGTTGTTCCACAGTGTACACCACAGGAACTAATCTAATAGAACTTGGTTGGCTTGTGAGTATGGAGGAAGATATAAAGAGGCTTCAAATGGATATTGACTAACAAAAAGTGTGGGCAAAAATGTGACAAAACAAATATAATATGGAAAAATGTGAGGTCGCAAAACCAAATAATACCTTTTTTCAGAGAACCGAGTCCTTGTGCACGAACCACTGAGAGCTAACATACAGGTGCAGCAAGTAAATAGGAAATCAAATTATCTTTATTATGAGAGGTTAATTATAGGCTAAAAAATGATTTATAGCAACTATAAATTGTATATAATTTTAGCCTTCTCATTAAAAAAGATTATAGTTTTTTTAGAAGAAGTGCAACAAAAATTCCGCAGACTGTTTTCTGCGATGTGGAAGTTTGCTCTATGAGTTGATATTGATGAGGTCAGTATTCAGCATGAGTTTTGAAAAACAAGAGGTGATTTAATTGAAACATGCGATATTCTTAAAAGATTCAAATTGTAGATGCAGGGCTAGGGACTCTGGAACCAGGGATTTCATGGTCTTAGAATAAGTGTAGGCCATATAGAACAGAGGTACAAAATTCTATGCAAAACGTAAATGTTTGGAAATCTCCACTCTAGAGAGTTGTGAAAATTCAGTCATTAACCTTATTTTCATTACAGATAAAAAGATTTCTGGATGTTAAAGGCATATGTGGATAGTACAGGAAAATTGTCTTAAGTACAAATTCCACCATGACCTTGATGAAAGACAGAGCAGGTTTGCAGGGCCTGCAGCCCTACTATTCCTAACAATAATTGTCGTATCATGTTCTTTTGGCTCTGCTGTGTTGCTACACACGTTGGAATGTTTTTTTCTCTGTCCCAACCAAAGCACTCTAAAGCTGTAAGTTCTAACAGCCATCATCATTCTACATTCTCTGGAAAAAATAGTGCAAGCAAATCTAAATTCAATCTCCAACACGAAAATGTAATTAGCCCCATTTTTACTGACACACATTGAAGGAAATACAGCACATTTTACCGACAACTATGCAATTAAAAAAAATCTTTATTTTTTACCCCCCAAATCAACCATTTTTTAATACATTTGAGCTGTATTTGTGGAAGTCTTCCCAAGAAATGTAACATGTTGTAATGACTTTGCCACTGAAACGTGCTTCATCTGTTTATTCAATTGTCTTACGTTTTCCAGCGAAAGGAAAAGTTTAATCAACAGTTTAAAGAATGCCAAGTAAAATTAGTAAGCTTAGGAATGTTAAAAGCATGAGTTTAAATAGTACAGAAATACAAAAGTGAAAAAGCACGGGATCAAAAGATCTCAATTATACAGCAAAACACTGGAGCGGAACTACTTCTTCATACCAATTATCGCATAACATCTTGGGGACTTCACAGGATCAAAGAGCTGGACTAATGCTGACCATGCCACGTTTTGCTGCAAAAGATAGTTTTAGAAATAAGTTCTTTAAAAAAAAAAGCTTCAACAAAACACTTACTATTTTCCATGTACATGTTTCTATATTTACACTCAGATATTTAATGATGAAACTATATTGTAATTACAGAATTTACCATGTGTAAATCATTTATTGTAATTAAGGCACTATAATTTCACCATTTTGTTGTTTAAACCGTGACAATTCAAAGTATATATTTCACAAGGATTATGCACTGTCTTCTGTCGAAAAGTTACATTTTAAGTGGCAGTTTTTTAAATGTAAGTTGGATAAACAAATGTAACCATTTCAACTATGAAGAATTAAAGAAGGAACTGCAGATGCTGGAAAATCGAGGGTACACAAAATGCTGGAGAAACTCAGCGGGTGCAGCAGCATCGATGGAGCGAAGGAGATGGGCAACGTTTCGGCCCGAAACGTTGCCCATCTCCTTCGCTCCATAGATGCTGCTGCACCCGCTGAGTTTCTCCAGCATTTTGTGTACCCTCAACTATGAAGAACATCTGTTAACCATACATCTTAAAGGGTGCAAAGTTGTATAGAGCAATTGAAATAAATATGGTACTGCATTTTCTAAAATTACATCATGAGCATGATAATTTTGGTAAATGAATTACCCATATTCACCACCCAGTGAGAGAGAGAATTACCTGTTCCTTGAGGTAACAAAGCCGATCCAAGAGTATTAAGCCTTCTATGCAAGGGGCTAAGGCTACTTTCAGCTGAAAGAAAGATGCATGAAACTGTTTTAAATGTCTGTTTAAGAAGTTCTTAAATAACTAGTCCTCAAATGCCTCAGTTGAATGATGAATTTAATCATTTTAATTATTAATCTATTTTAACAGCTGTAACTAATTGCACATAGAATGTATTTTTAATGAGATCCACAACTTTCACTCATATGGCATAGATCCGTATGTCAATATAATATTTAGAAATTCCAAAGTATTCCAGTATCAAACAGACCTCAGTAAAAGTTAATTAAGTACACTCTGCATAAATATGCCAACACATTATAAGAGAAAATTACCTCTTCCTTTTTCTTGCCATAATTAACACAATTTTGGAATATACAGGACACAATATGTTGTACCAAAAGACACAGTATGCTCTTTGTTGGACACTTTAACTTGGCAGCCAACAAAATTGCAAACACAATCTGTGCAGTCAGGCATTGAAGCACAACTGTTTAAGTGTTCCCAATATAGTATTTATAGAGTTCTAAGGCACCAATATGGATTTTAGTACTGTTTTCTGATGGCACCCAGGTCTGTAATACGTTTGTTGTATCAGACATATTGGGATACAAAATACTGCAATCATCATTACCATCATTTCAAAGGTGTTATTGCATTGGCACTGGCAATTTCCTTAAAGACAGCCCAAAGAAGGCATGTACTTGATACAGAGGAAATGCAATGAGATCCACTGGATTGATACCGGAGATAGTAACTTTGCTGTACGAGGATGAGTTTAGAAGGAAAGAGGAAATCCCATTGATTAAAAAGAGTCACCAAATCAATGAGGTGAAAGTAAACTCATATTTAAATGATGTAATTATTCTAGATTATACTTTAAAAAATTTGAGGCAAGCCAAACGTAAATCTCGAAGATAACCTTTCTACGAACCCGAAACATCACCTATGCTTTTTCTCCACAGATGCTGCCTGACCCGCTGAGTTATTCCAGCATTTTGTGTCTACCTTTGGTATAAACTAATATCTGCCTTTTCTTCCTACACAAGCCTAAATCTCTTTCATTAGAAATTCATGCATCAACAACACAAGGTTTGTACAATGACAATTGTCACAGCAGTTGTGATTTTCTCCAAGGTCTAATAAAGTAAAATAATATTTTCTTGTTAAATCTTGGTTTTTGTTTTGGTTATGGTGATATATGTCAGTATTGCCGATTAAGATACTTCTTTTACTTCCCAACTTTTAGCACCCAGTTTTAGAAAATACATTTTCATTGCTGGTACACCGGGGAGCGCCAATACGATTTTTATTTATTCCAAAGCCCCTTATAAATACGGACAAAATGAAACTACTTAGCTATGAACCCATGCACAATTTAAATTAAAAATATACTGCTGGACTCAGCAGGTCAGGTATCATCTGTGGAGGGCAATGGATAGACAATGTTTCAAGTTGGGAACTTGGCTAGAAAGCGGCAGCTGGCTGGAGAAATACTAGTAATAGGGGATTCAATTGTCAGGGAATAGATAGGCGTTTCTGCGGCCGCAAACAGGCTCCAGGATGGTGAGGTAAAGTGGGATGTCTGAGGAAGAACATGTGGCTGTGGCACCAAGTCTAGGTATGAGAAGGTGAATTGAGCAGGAGGTAAACTTAAAAGTAGGACTCTGTTATCAGGCTTTTGAATATTCCTTCCATAAGCTGGAGTATAGTATGATTCTTCTCTACCTCATTGCGAACATTGGATTTTGTCTCTGGAACTTGTGCACTCCAATGCTGAGAGCTATATTCTGCACTCTACATCTTCCCCTTCGCTCTGCTATTGTACTCGAGTTTGGCTTGATTGTATTTATGTAGAGTAATATCTGATTCAATTTGATAGCATGGGAAACAAAGCTTTTCACTGTACCTCAGTGCACATAACAATATTAAATCAAAACCTAAACCTAGGGATCACAGATGGAGAACAGTGAGAGAAGGTCTCACAGAATTCCCATCACAGAGAGAGAGAGGTATTCAGTCATACAGCATGGAAACAGGCCCTTCTACCCACTCATCCATGCCAATCAAGATGCTCCTTCCAAGCTAGTCCCATTTGCCCATGTTTATAGAGTCATAGAAGAGGCAATCCCATTTACTCCTTTTGCATATACATCAACTTCTCTCATCCCTGTCTCAATTTATTTTTTGTTAAATATTTTTATTAGACGTAAGTACATATTAATAGAATATACTTCTCACATACATTCGTAATATTATTAATATTAACAATTATGTCTTATTTGTATTTCTATACCAGAAAAAGCAGCATTTTTTTTTATTCAGAGACAGATAGGAAAAGATAGAGAAAAATAAAGTAAAAGTAGAAAATCAAAAAAAAAAAGAAATGAATGGAGTATTAAACAGGTAATCCATCATTTGAGATATATCCATGATTTGTTATATATGATTCTTCATCCATTCCTTTATTCAGGCTTCAGTCAGGCTCTCGCACCGAGCCATTTTGACCCTTTAAATAATTCAATAAATGGAGACCATATCCCTCTTTTTAAGAAAGGGAGAGAGAAAAGGGAATCCAACTTGTCCAGTAGGACAAGCCTTAATCTTTCCAGATGATTTACAAAAGTAAATCATGTCTCCGACATTCTGTGGAATCCACATTTTCGAGTTAACTAGTAGGGGGATGGATGTGGTATATCTGGACCTTTCCAGAATTTCAATATTATTACAAACTTTTTTCCCAATTGATTAAACTGTAAACAGGAAGCAATAAAAATTCTTTGGCAGGCAGTTCGCAGGGCCTCAGTGTTATTAAATTATATTAATGATCTGGATGAGGGAAATTGAAGGCTAATATTCCCAATATGATTAATTTTGAGTCAGGGATCAGATTCATATTAACAACATTTGAAATTATCTTAAATATTTCTGTCCAAAATTTAGTAATTTTTTATACAATTTGCAAATGAATGCGTTAAGTTAGCTTCTAAGTGCTGACATTTATCACAAATGGCAGATACATTTGAAAAAATACTATGTATTTGGATTTTGAATAATGTAATCTATGTAATATTTCAAATTGTTAAGAGATTGTGACTAGCATTTAATGAACAATGGTGTATATGTTGTAAACTTTCATCCCATACTTCTAGTCTGATTAATTGACCTAATTCGTTTTCCCATGATTGTCTATATATTTCTGTCATTGGAACATCGTTTTCCAATAAAATGTTATAAATATATATCCATTTTTCTGTGTTCGGGTGTTTATTTAGACATTCATCTAAAATTTCTGTCTTTCTATTTCTGATTTCTTGTGTGTTTGCTTTTACATAGTCTCTAATTTGTAAATATTTAAAGTAATCTTTTGAATGCAATCCATAAATTTGTTGTAATTCTTGAAATGACATGAAGGAGTTTTCCCTATTGAGGTCGCCCATCTTATTAATTCCATAGTTTTTCCATTGTAAAAAAACCTTTGTCTATGATTGAAGGTTTAAATGTAACGTTATTTACAATGGTTAGGGCTTGTGGTATACATTTCAATTTTAATGTTTTCTTTATGTGTTTCAAGATACGTATCCCACTTTCTATTATAGGATTTTCACTATAGATTTTCTTACCTAGTTTAATATTAGCGAATAAAATCGAGCTAATGTCAAAAGGCGAACAATCTTCTTTTTCCATTTTTAACCAGATTGGTTGTTTATCTGTCTCTACTAACCAAATATTCATATTTTTAATATTAACTGCCCAGTAATAAAACATAAAGTTGGCAGTGCTAGACCTCCATTTATTTTTGATTTACATAAATGTTTTTTATTTATTCTATGGCTCTTATAATCCCAGATAAAGTTGGTGACTATAGAATCAACCTTCTTAAAGAAATTTTTAGGAAGATATATCGGAATCAATTGGAAGAGATATAGTAATTGCGGGAGAAAAATCATTTTTATTGCATTAATTCTACCTAGCATTGAAATGGGTAATGTTTTCCAATATAAAATATTCTTATTTAATTTATTCAATAAAAGTAGAAACTTGGATTTAAATAATGAATCGAATATTTTTGTTACAAAAATTCCAAGATATTTGATTTTTTCGTTTGCTATCTTAAAAGGAATTTGTTGTAGTATATGTAAGTTATTTACCATTATTGGCATAAGTTCACTTTTATTCCAATTAATACTATATCCTGAAAATAATCTGAATTCAGTTATTAATTTTAGTAAATTCGGGATACTAATTTCCGGCTTTGTAATATATAGTAATACATCATCCGCATATAAGGAGATTTTATTTTCAGTATCTCTGGTGTCATACGCATATATTTCAGGATGTGATCTCACACATTGAGCTAATGGTTCTATTGCAAGTGCAAACAATAGCGGGGATAAAGGACAACCTTGTCTGCAGCCTCGGAATAAATTAAATTTAGTTGATAGCATTTGATTTGTTAGTATTCTGGCTGTTGGATTAGTGTATAATAATTTAACCCAAGTAATAAACTTCTCTCCCAACTTAAAAGTTTCCATAACCGAAAACAAGTAAGACCATTCTACCTGGTCAAAGACTTTCTCCGCATCTAACGATATAATTACTAGGTCTTTATTAATACCTCTTTTCGAATATATAATATTTAATAATCGTCTCAGATTATATGAGGAATATCGTTTTGGTTAAATCCTGTTTGATCCGGGTGAATTAATTTATTAATAACTGTGCTTAGTCTTTGTGCTAATATTTTGGTTAGTATCTTTTGATCAGTATTTAAAAGAGCTATAGCTCTATATGATCCTGGGTCATCCAGATCTTTGTCTATTTTAGGTATAAGTGTTACAATAGATTCATTTAACGTTTCTGGTAGTTTCTGGTGGGTATAAATGTATTCATAGAGTATCTTCAAACGTGGTGCAATCAGATCATAAAATGTTTTATAAAATTCCGAACCAATACCTTCTGGTCCCGGTGTTTTACCATTTTTTAATGATCTGATAGATTCTTCAATTTCTTTTACTGATATTTCAGCATTTAGTGATTCTCTATTTTGTGAATCCAACCCATTCAGATTACATTTTTTTTTAATGCTTCTATTCCTATCCTGTTTTCTGTCGTTTTAGCTGAATATAAATTTTAAAATATTGCAAAAATCTCTCATTAATATCTTTGGGTTGTACTAATGGTTCGCCATTGTATGATTTAATCCTATGGATTATTTGTTCTCCCTCCATCTTCCGTAATTGACGAGCCAATAATTTGTGAGGTTTATCTCCAAATTCAAATTGTAATTGTTTAGTGTATTGATAGAGTTTTGCAACTTGATCTGAGCATCTTTTATTTAATTTATATTTCAGTGCAGCGATTTTGTTATGTTTTGTTATGGATGGATTAGCAGCATTCTCTGTGTCTAATTGTTTAATCTCCTTTTCCAATTCCTGTTGTTCCCTCTGATTCTCTTTATTATAAAATGCTTGAGAAGAAATCATAATTCCACAGGCATATGCTTTAAAAGTTTCCCAGAATAAGGAAGAAGATATTTCCAGTTTATCATTTATTTCAAAGAAAATCTTGATCTGTTCTATAATATATTCCTGAGTTACTTTGTCTTTTAAAATTTGTGGGTTAAATCTCCATTGTCCCTGTTTTTCCGTTTATTTTATTTATTTTAATCATAAATGTTAATGGTGCGTGATCTGAGATTGTAATATTATGGTATTTTGAATTATAAGTAAGTGAGATAAGTTTAGCGTTTACCAAAAAAGAATCTATTCCTGAATAGGTTTTATGTACAGGTGAATAAAATGAATATTCTCGTCCAGTTGGATTTTCTACTCTCCAAACATCTTTAATATTACTAGTATCCATATATGCATTTAATAAGTCACTGGAATGGGATTTGGTTTTCCTTTGTCTTGTGGATCTATCTAAATAAGAATCTAATGTACAATCTCCTCCAATTATTAAGTTATGTTGTGCTATTTCGGGATGTTATTAAATATTTTCCTAAAGAACTGTGGACTATCAAAGTTTGGTCCATATACATTGACAAAAATCATTTTTTGTGCATTTAATTCTCCTATTACAATAATGTATCTACCGTCATTGTCAGTTATAGTTGATGTATGTTTAAATAAAGTGCCTTTACGAAATAATATTGCTACGCCTCTGGATTTGTGTGTAAAAGGAGAATGATACGTTTTATTTATCCATTTAGCTTTCAGCCTATGCTCGGCATCTTTTTTTAAATGTGTTTCTTGAATAAAAATCACATCAGCTTTAATTGCTTTTAAATGTGCTAGTACTTTACCTCTCTTAATTGGTTCATTAATACCTTTAACGTTCCAGCTACAAAACGTTATTCCCTCATTCCCCTTATTCATTTTGAAATCTTGCATCTTTTGTCTATGGGGGTCTATAATAGAGCCAATGGTTCAGTTCGACAGACCCGCCTTACACCCGAACTCCGAATAGACGAATTTTAAGACCCTTGAATGTCTCTCACGTGTATATCTCCTTTGATCCAATTTGTAACTCCATTCAAACTGAAAATAATAATGATAGATTATAATAGAGAAGAAAAGAGGATAGCTTAAGAAATTAGTACTGTGCACAAAGAAGGAAAAAGCTATGTCTAGTATTAGTGTTGTTAGTGCTAGCCATACTAACATGGCTAACCATCTACCGACTTCCGTAGTTGATGTTACCAACTTAACCAGCTCCTTGGTTTCTTGGAATGTTTATTCCATAGCAGTATTGTACCGGGGATATTAAATTTTAAAATATTCGGGTTCCAATAGTCGGAAATGTGAGGATACATATAATGAAAATATAATTAAAAAAACGAAAAGAAAGGAAAAAATAAAATAAAAATAAAAATTACTAATAAAAAAGAAAAAAGGTTTCCAAAGAGGGCAAATGAAATCAAACTCTATATTTGACTCTAATCATTCCATTATAAGTAAGTATTAGTCATTAGTGATAATTATTAACTCTGATTAGTAAAGATACCACACTATAATTTTAGTATTTATTAGTTATTTGTATTAGTAGTGCAGTTATACTAATTATTAGTATCCATGGGAGAGTTTCCAATCTACATCTTTCTCCAGCTTCCTTAGTCACGACTTTAATTCCATCCAGTCCTGCAAAGTCAGTTTATTCAATGATGAAGTTCAGTTTTAAAAGTATTATTCAAGCATCCTCTCGAACCTTAATCTTCTGGGCAAAGTCCAATGCTTCCACAGGGTTGGTGAAAAAGTGTTCCTTCTGATTGTAAGTGACTCTTAGGCTAGCTGGATACCTCAGACCACTTCCCTCGAGATACTTTTGGTCTCACTAAACGCTTTTCGTTTCCTGGAGACCTCTGCTGGATAGTCTCGATAAATACTGATCCTGTGTCCTTCAAATGCAAGATTTCTGTTTCTTGCAATTTTTTTTGCATTATCTCCTCCAAGACATGGTCGTACTGTACTTTTATTATCATTTGTGGGAGCGCTTTGTCTTGTCTGGCGTCTCATCACTCTGTGTGCTCGGGCAAGTAAAGGCTTTTGATCCAGAGATAAAACTTTTTGCAGTAAATTTGCAGTGAATTCTCGGGGATCTTGATCTGTTTCTTTCCCTTCTTAAGTTCTGTCTTCTATGGCGACCTTCCAATTCAGTACATTTCTCAGTTATTTTGCCCAGTAATTCAGTTAGACGTTGGTTTTCTGTGATAAGCTTTGCTGTAGTCTGAGCACTTGTTTCGGCTAGTTCTTCAAGGCCCTTTATGGCTGCCGTCTGTTGATTCAGTGCCAGCTCCACAGGATTCAGCCTTTCTTCAAGATCAGTTTTCACTTTTCTGATTTTAACATTCGTCTCATTTGTCAGACCAGTCTATATTTTTGCAATTTCTTTCTTCAGTTCATCCGATGTATTCTTAGCCGTGGTATTAATTTCAAGCTTTAACTCCTTCATTTCCGCCTTGATTTTTTTTATTTCTTCCCCAAAATTCATCTTCTTCAATCCTTCATTCGTTTTTGCCAGTTCATTCTTTAGTTCCAGCTTTATTTCCTCCTTTAAACCAACAATTTCACTTGCAATAAAAGTTTTAAGTTCTTCACTTTCCAATGTTTTCATCGTTTTTTCCGACACATCTTCTTGGGATAGCGTCCTACCTGAGCCCGAGGCTTCAGTTGGGCCTTCCACCGTTTTATGCCTGGTAACACGACTTTTCGGTTTATCCGCGGGTGGGCTGCGCTGTGTAGACATAGTAAGTCGCACGCCTGATGACGTCACTCACAGCAATCGGTGCAGAGGCAGCAGGTAGGTCGCTTTTTCAATTTAAATTAGATTGATTTTGTCAAAATTCATTTGACTTTCAGCCCCTGCAGCTTTCATTCAAAAGAATGGACTGATTCGAAGTGCAGACTTCCATTTGAATTGGTAACTGAAATCCATCGTTGTGAAAAGACGTATTTTGCACTGAACTACTTAACAGATACAAAAATATTATTTAACCCCATGTAAGATCGTTTCTGAGCATTAAGCATTTCATTTACTTTGTTTAGATTATTGACAATTTGGTCATATTTTACACCATGTTATGAAATATTGCCATCAGTAAAAAAATAGTTTCAACTGTATGGCCAGGTTAACATTGTTAGCAGCAGCAATTCTATGGGGAATGGGCAGGTTTCCTTTGTTTCTGAGTACAAAGCTTTTCATGTCTATTCACCAAAGCTTACCAGGTTAAATGCTTCCAACTCTTTCATTCGGGGCATGTATCTGTCATAATAACCTTGTATTAAATTGGCTGACATCTGAAAATAGGGAAAACAGGCACACATGTAAGTGCAATTATAATCATGTGATCAACTGGAATTGTTCCAGTTAATATTATAAACATACCTGTCAATGTACAATTGTTACAGTATGTAGTTGGCATACCCCATACAAACAATGATACATAGCTGGCTGAAAGCTTGTAACTTAAGCAATTTGATTTGGTTGAGGTAAATTAAATCCTTGCAGACATGCCTTCCTTTCAATTGTGCCTGGTCTGCCACATTTAGTCATGCAAGACATAACAGAAAATGGTTAATGTCAACTTATATTGAACAAAACATTTTCTTCAAAAAGTTTGTTTTTGGGGAAACTTTAACTTTTTTTATGTGGGGGAGGGGGGCAGGGTAAGGGGGAAACTAACTCCCAGTCACTTCCTGGCGGGGACGCGACTGTTTCTCCGAGTTGCGTCCTTGCCCCCCACCTCGCAGTCTACCACCTGGATCGGAGCGGCCTTTCCTGCCGGGGACCGGGAACCGGACCAGAGCTGCAACAGCGGCAGCACGGCGTTGGAGTCATCACGGAGTGGCCGATGCCTACCTGGGTCGCCGTTTGGAGCTCCGCAACATTGGGCCGCTGCTCCAACATCATGGAGCTCTGGTCTAGAGAGCTCCCAACGCGGGCGGCACTGACTGTCATCGCGGAGTCCTGGGGTCCTTTGCCGAGGGCCGCCAGTGTTGCATCTCCACCCGGCGCGGCCAGTGGACTTTGGGAGCCGCAGACTCCGGTAGGAGGGGGCCGACTCGGGGTCCAGGCATGAGGACGTCCCCCAGCCCCGACGTCGGACTTCCATCACCCCGCCGAGCGGGCCTGAACATCGGGCCGCCCGTAGCGGCGACTGCAGGGAGCTCGGAGGCCCCGACCATGGGGGAACATTGGGGAACATCAGGGGAAGAGACTGACTTTGGTGCCTTCCCTCACAGTAGGAAATGTTGATCCTGCTGTGGGGGGATGTTTTATGTTGAATCCTATCTACTCCATGTTGTGTTCTTTATTTTTAATGTATGGCTGTATGGTGATTTAATTTCCCTGTGCCAATTGGCACATGTGATAAATAAATGCATCTCATCTCATCTCAAATCAAAAATCTTTAATTATTGCTTGGGCAGGTAATAAACTGGAACTTTCCTGGAACTTTCTCAATTACTTCACTTAGATTCACTATTTAGATAAAATTATTTTGAAGCAGTGTTTGTGAATGCACTCCCAAATGAAAATACACTCAAAGGTGCTGGTTTACCGTATTTGGATATGCTGGTTTGCATTGTTAAATTATCTGGACCATCAGCTTATTGTCCAGCATATCAAGTGCAAATATTTATGTATAATATAAACACAGTGACATAACAGAAACATAAACACAGGTAGAGCTGCTGCTTCACAGCGCCAATGATCCTGACATCAGAGAATTTGTACGTTCTCCCTGTGACGATATGGGTTTTCTCAGGGTGCTCCTTCCCACGTTCCAAGGAAGTGAGGGTTTGAAGATAAATTGATCGCTGTCAATTACCACTAGCGTGTAAGGAGTGAGTGCAAATGTGGGGTGACATAGGACTAGTGTGAGTGGGTGATCGATGGTCAATGTGTATTTGACGGGCTGAAGTGCCTGTTTCCATGCTGTATCTCTTAAACTAAAAAAAACAGGAACTAAAGATGTTGGTTTATAAATGCACAAGGTGCTGGTAACTTGTCTGAAGAAGGGTCCCAACTCGAAACATCACCTATTCGTGTTCTCCGCATACAGCGCCTTCCATAATGTTTGGGATAAATACCCATCATTTATTTATTTGCCTCTGTATTCCACAATTTGAGATATGTAATAGAAAAAAAATCACACGTGGTTAAAGTGCACATTGTCAGATTTTATTAAAGGGTATTTTTATACAATTTGTTTTCACCATGTAGAAATTACAGCTGGGTTTATACATAGTCCCCCCATTTCAGGGCACCATAATGTTTGGGACACATGGCTTCACAGGTGTTTGTAATTGCTCAGGTGTGTTTAAATGCCTCCTTAATGCAGGTATAAGAGAGCTCTCAGCGCCTAGTCTTTCCATCACCTTTGGAAACGTTTATTGCTGTCTATCAACATGAAGACCAAAGTTGGGGTGGGAGATTGCAACCTTCACGTGGTCCATCCTGTTTCGACGAATGCAATCAACCTGGCATACACAATCAGAAGATCAAACAGAACAAGTTGTCTTACAACTTTAGACTGCACGCAAGAAGAAGAAGGACCAAAGTTGTGCCAATGAAAGTCAAAGAAGCCATTATGTGACTGAAAAACAAGAATATAACTGTTAGAGACATCAGCCAAACCTTAGGCTTACCCAAATCAACTGTTTGGAACATCATTAATAAAAAAGAGAGCACTGGTAAGCTTACTAATCACAAAGGGACTGGCAGGCCAAGGAAGATCTCCACAGCCGATGTCAGAAGAATTCTCTCTATAATAAAGAAAAATCCCCAAACACCTGTCCGACAGATCAGAAACACTCTTCAGGAGTCAGATGTGGATTTGTCCATGACCACAGTCCGCAGAAGACTTAGTGAACAGAAATACAGAGGCTACACTGCAAGATGCAAACCACTGGTTAGCCGCAAAAATAGGATGGCCAGATTACAGTTTGCAAAGAAGTACTTAAAAGAGCAACCACAGTTCTGGAAAAAGGTCTTGTGGACAGATGAGACGAAGATTAACATATCAGAGTGATGGCAAGAGCAAAGTATGGAGGACAGAAGGAAGTGCCCACGATCCAAAGCATACCACCTCATCTGTGAAATATGGTGGTGGGGGTGTTATGGCCTGGGCATGGGTGGCTACTGAAGGTACTGGCTCACTTATCGTCATTGATGATACAACTGCTGATGATAGTAGCATAATGAATTCTGAAGTGTTCAGACACATCCTATCTGCTCAAGTTCAAACAAATCCCTCAAATCTCATTGGTCGGCGGTTCATTCTACAATAAGACAATGATCCCAAACATACTGCTAAAGCAACAAAGGAGTTTTTCAAAGCTAAAAAAATGGTCAATTCTTGAGTGGCCAAGACAATCACCCGATCTAAACGCAATTCAGAATATGCTGAAGAGAAAACTGAAGGGGACTAGCCCCCAAAACAAGCAGAAGCTAAAGATGTCTGCAATACGGGCCTGACAGAGCATCACCAGAGAAGACACCCAGCAACTGGTGATGTCCATGAATCGCAGACTTCAAGCAGTCATTGCATGCAAAGGATATGCAACAAAATATTAAACATGATTACTTTCATTTACATGACATTGCTGTGTCCCAAACATTATGGTGCCCTGAAAGGAGTGGGGACTATGTATAAACACTGTTGTTGAAACCAAAATGTATAAAAATTGCCTTTATTAAAATCTGACAATGTGCACTTTAACCACATGTGATTTTTTTTTTCTATTACAAATCTCAAATTGTGGAGTACAGAGGCAAATAAATAAATGACGGTTCTTTGACCCAAACATTATTGAGGGCACTGTATACTGCCTGACCTACTGAGTTACTGCAGTATGTGTCTGTATAATACTTGCCAGTAATATCTAGTTACCGAGTTAATATTTTAAAGCTGTTTAAATAGACTGTTTTTTGCAGAAGTCACACACCATATAAAATGCAATTGTAAAACCACAATTCAAAATAAAATTTAAGGTGTAAAAATGAAACAGTAATGAATGTGGACACCTTCCTAGAGGTTACTGAGTACAGATGCTTTATCACCAACTGTGTAAGACATGACATTTTCCTTCCTCCAATTATTTATGCAGAGATGCTTCAGTGTGAAGTTAGAATAACTGGCCAGAACAGTGATAAACAGTAAGATATAAAAATTAAGACAAGTAATGTAATTCAGCCAGATTAAATATTGAAATGTCCTTGGCTACATTTAAAGCTGATGATGTGCCCCCTGTTGTTTCCAAAACCTCTGTACAAATCAAGCAATATAATGTAAATGGTTACCAAATTGGCAGAACTTCACATCCTAATGAGGCTGCATGTGCATTAAGCTCACACCTTTATACATCTTGCTGAAAGACATTGACTTTGTTGAGGTCATAGAAATTATAGAATCACGTGTGCCTCTGCTGCTTGAGGTGATTGCAAAAAGGAAAAATCAGGCTGCTCCTTAAAAGGCGGTGTTTGATTATTGCATGTACATGACATGCAAGATGCCAGAATAATGTTTTACAAATGCCTTGTGGAAGTGTGGAAAGAGACATCATTTCAAATTAGGATTTATGGCAGCATTTGTGACAGCATAAAACCTTTCTGGGGATAATTTGTTATTCTGACTGTGCATGCACAGGTCATAGGTCACTCGCCATAAACATTGTTGGTAGCTGAGCAGCTGAACCTTCATTTCGATTGTATTTTCCAGCTTTGATTCTTCTAGGTAAGAAAATACTGCTTTCAAACTATGAATTAGTTGTATTTATTGTTCCTTTGCACAAAGCTACGATGATTTTGTCATTTTTATTGCTTTATTATGCTTCAGTGAATGAGCGAGATCGTGCTGCACCGTGGGGTCGGGGTTCGTCCTGGGTCTCTGGCGCTGTGAGTGTTGTTGAGTTGCTGCTGGGCCGTCCCCGTCTCCACCCGGGTGTCGCGTCCTTGTCCGGGGGCGGCTGGAGGTGTTCGGGGTGGCCCTGGGCTGGTGGGGCACTGGCGACCCAGAGCCTGCAGCCGGCGCGGGAGGGAGGCACTGGCTCCAGCTTGGCTCTGCTCCGGCTCCCGGGTGGGCCGTTCCTCCGGTGGGCTGGGGACCGTCTGCTACGCCTCTCTCCTTGTCCAGTAGGTGTCGGTTGGCCCCCTCGGTGCCGGCGGGGGCCGAGCACTGGTCATCGGCGGAGATGCATTACGGGGTGCTGCAGTGGCTCGGCGGGCCAGACATCATCTCTGGAGAAGGGTCTCGACCCGAAACGTCACCCATTCCTTTTCTCCGGGGATACTGCCTGTCCAGCTGAGTTGCTGCAACACTTTGTGTGTATCCCAGTTGATGGCTGGTGCTCGGTTTTCGCTGGTGCCGGAGGGGTTGGGTGGGGCTAGGGGTGCGGCTGGCGGTCCCCGGCCCGTCGGGGAGTGGGTTCCTTGAGTTGGAGTGGGGTTGGGCTGAAGTTGGTGCTTCTTCTCCGCCTTGCCTGATTGATTGGATGATTAACCAATACTTGCTACTACATTAACTTGTTGTTGTTGTTGTTGTTTGTCACTTATTTTCAAGTAAGGTCATGACATCTAGTCTATGATGCGAAGGAAATAGGCAACATTTCAGATTGAAAACCTTCTTTAGACTGATTTCGACCCGAAATGTTGCCTATTTCCTTCGCTCCATAAATGCTGCCTCACCCGCTGAGTTTCTCCAGCATTTTTGTCTACCTTCGATTTTCCAGCATCTGCAGTTCCTTCTTAAACATCTAGTCTATGATGTTGTGATGTAAACAGTTGGATTGATTAGACTAATCTGGGCTTGAATGTCCCTTGCACTCAGGTGACAGAGGTGCAAGGATGCTACAGCAACATTGGTTCTTGATTTTTGAGATCCCCTTTTGATCTTATATGTCACATACTAGTGAGCACTGCTTTTTATGCAGGTACGGCTAACAAGATAATGCAATGCTTGGTGTTCCCGATGGTGTAAGATAGTCTTTGAATCCCTTTTTCAGTCCACTACATAACTGTTTGCCCTCAATGAGCTCTCCATAAAGTAGATGCTTTGGTTCTCTGTCATCAGACATTCTTGTGATATGTCTTGCCCACCTGACCTGTGATTCTTTCAACATGTAAATGCTGGGGAGATTTGTTTGGGATTGAATCTCTGTGTCCAGACTCACAGAGCAAGAGGTTATGCTGCAATTTATTAATAATCAGTTGGCTTTTCAATGATCAGAAAGGGTGACATAAAAATAACTATGGCCATTACTGTGGAATAAGACAGCTGATTCTTTTTGTTCCATTTGGTCATAGCTTTATCATGCTTAGTTCTTGACTTTATTAAGTCCCACAAAGCTCATTAAACAATAAACAGGCTTTTCTGTAAACAAGTTCTGAAAGATTCTAAAGATTCTAAGATTCTAAAAGATGTTTAATAATAGGGGAATAGAAGCTTAGAGAAAATGTAGAGCAATGGAAGAGAATTTAAAATATTTTATCTGTTCCCATTCACTGAGATCGTATTCTACCCCATGGACTTTGGAAGTTATACTGAAATGAACAAGCTCAGTAGTATAGGATGAAAATAATTTATCCCAATATGGTTAAAATGAGGCAGTTGAAAAGAATTAGTGAGGAGTATGATCATCCACTGTGTTACCAGTAATCTGATGAATTTCAAATATGTAATATAACATTACAGAAAAAAAAACATAATGTGAAATAAAAACAACAGAATATTGTCAATGTTTCAATAAACTTTATGTTTACGTTCTCATATCTTCACTTATTCAGTAACTGGTGAGCATTAATAGCTGTTAGTTGACAGTAATTCCTGCAGCTCAATTATTTGTTTGAAAACAAAAATTAAGGAAAGATTGTCTACATTTCTGGCATTTTAAAACAATCCCTGAAATGCTGAAAGCTTCTACCATAGTTTAAATCCAACTTGGAAACCTTATGGGCTAATCCATAATTCCAGCATCCAAACTAGGCAAATCTACTTTTTTTAACCTGAATGGTCTCTAAACTATTAAGGAATTAAACTATTGAGGCATCCTCCAAAACTGTAGAAAACAATAGTTGTTTATATATTTTGCTAATTCATCAACACAATATCTTACCAGAGAAAAGGGAGACTGAATAGGGGCCAGACGAATAATTTTAATTAATAAAGCACCTATGGATGTTTTACGATGATAATGTTGCTAAGTGCATATTGCTGTTGTCATTATTAATTGGCATAATGCTACAGTATGGAAATATTTAAAATATATAAGATTGAGCATTGCAATATTTGTAAAATAGATGCTAACTGAAATGTACTCAGGTAACAGGTTGTGACATCTATTCACTAACTCATGGATCGAATTATTCATTAACAATCCCTCAGGATTGATGCAAAATGTCTCCCAAAGAATACTTTATCTGTAGATCGAATACCTGCTGATGATGAGAATCTGGAATTTGCTGACTCTGCTGCAAACTGGACACAAAGTTCAAGAGTCAAGAGTGTTTTATTTTCATATATCCCAGATGGAACAATGAAATTCTAACTTGCACGAGTCTGAATAAGGCGGGTGGAGCTGGGTTCCGGATCTGGTCCACTACATATTGATCTATGTGGCAAAATAGGTTACCTCTATCATGAAGAAGAACAAATCCAGTTACATAATGCGAGATTCATCACTACAATACTCTTCTCCATCTTTCAACATAGCTTGAAATCTAACCCCTATTTCTTCACCAGTGTCTGATTAAAATAAGTTCATAAGTGATAAGAGCAGAATTAGAACATTCGGCCCATCATGTCCACTCCGCCATTCAATCATGGCTGATCTATCTTTCCCTCCTAACCACATTCTCCTGCCTTATCCCCATAACACCTGACAACCGTACTAATCAAGAATCTATCTAGACTGCCTTAAAAATATCCATTGACTTGGTGTACACAGCCTTCTGTGGCAATGAATTCACCATCCTCTGATTAAAAATATCCTCCTCATCTCCTTCATAAAAGAATGTCCTTTGATTCTATGACCTTTGGCCCTAGACTCTCCCAGTAGTGGAAACATCCTCTCCACATCCACTCTATCCAGACCTTTCATTATTCGATGTTTCAATGCGGTCCACCCATATCCGACAAACTACAATTGCAACGTTTAAGATACAGTTAGACCTGTACATGGATAGTAAAGATTTAGAGAGATATGGCTCCAAAGCAACTAGATGGAACTAACTCAGGTCTTTGTTGGTTAATCTTGGTCGGTTGTGCCGAAGGGCTGATTTCTGTGCTGCATAGCTCTGACTCAATCAAGTGAATAAGGTCTCAATAGGCACCAAGGAATCCAGTGGGTTCTTCTGACAGTCCCTACAGTTTCATCAGGAGTCTCATAAGAACCTACATGAAACAACTACTCCTCCCTTCCCCAGAACCAAGTCACTCATTTAATTTTGCTCAACATTTATTTCTGTAAAATGTAACAATTTACATCTTGAAACAGCGATGGCTACTATAGATTGATATTCTTTTTCCTGATGACTTTAATGGTTTTTTAATCTGTAAACTGAAATTCACGTAGAAAATGTAAAAAATAGACTATTTTGACTGAAGCAATTCGAATGCATATTGACACCAGTACGTTCAAAAATAATAAAACAGGTTCTTTGATAAAATATGTAAAAAATTTCAAATTTCCAGGCAACATATCTTTAAAGTTTGCCATTCCTTGACAAATTCAAGTTTGAAGCACTAATAAAAGAAGTGTATAAGGTACTATAAAATATTGTTTCCAAAAAGCTCCAGAATCCAGTTGAAGGAAACAGCAGGCACACTTTTCCTGATCTTTAACTGACAGCAGTTGATTGATTGCTGCATTTGGATAAATGCCAAAGTAACTATTAATATTTCTTGCTACTGAATTATTGGACTTCCCTGCTGAAATGTTATTGGTATGAAGCAGCTCCGTTATTTATTCCATTCATTTGCTGCACACTAATTTGAATACTCATTACTGTCACCTCTCAAACTTTTCTCCTGAAATTTACCACATCCAAATTTTGTGTGGCCTGCTAAATTCATAACCAACAATTGGCACAAACTCAAAGATTGAATATTGTTGGAGAGGATGTCTTAATTGCTTGCATAGACACCATGCAGTGAACTGGTAGCAAGTATTTCAATTCCTATCCATTCTAACCAACTAATTTCCCATAAAAAACATTTGAAAACAATATCACAGATGTCAAAAAAATGTGATTTATAGCAGACTACACTGTAAGTATTCGGCAAATTATGTATCATCAGTAATAAGAAAAACAAAGCTAATTTTACAGGTTGTTGGTCTTCCATCAAAGGCTTTCTGTTCGCTGATTCTGCATCTACAGATGCATCCTGACCTGCTGAATAATGCCCCCATCTCTGGTTTTCTATCCTGCATGAGTCTTAAAGATGTCTGTGGTAAATTCTTCAGAGTTCTCTTTGAATTCAAGTATTAGTCAAATAACTTGATACAGGTTAATGCCAGGTATAAAACCACAGGAAGGAAGTTGTGACAAAAATCTTAATTATTTGTACCTAAGCAACAAATGTTTTAAACATTATAGCAACATCTAGTATGAAACAACAGCAGTGCAAGAAAATGTAAAGTTTGCAATTTCCATTATTTTGCCTACCATGAAAATTCCCCTCTGAATACAAGAGGTAGATCTCATAAATTGAATAATTAAATAAAACTACTGACCTTCGAGCTGTCCATGCCCAGCTTTTCTGTTGCTTTTCTTGTGTAATCCACAAAGGACGAAGATTTAAAATAGATCTTGCCAACATGTTTGACCCTGTGGATTGTCAAATATTACAAACATAAACATTGCATTTTTACCAATCTACCAAAAGACATTAAAGGATTTTAAAGGCATTCATTTAATTTGCTAACTTCAGTAATCAAATTTTTTGACTGACTAATCCTTGTAAATGTAGTGTGGTATAGGGATTGCTCAAGGAGAACATTAACATTTGATTGGTATTGAAAGTCTCAGGAACGGCAGTCTGCCACACACACACACACACACTGTAAAACACCTCATAAAGAGAAGTCTCACAGCACCAGAGATTTGAGTATGATCCTGACCTCCAGTGCCATGTGTGTGGAGTTTGCACATTCTTCCTGTTACTGTGTTTCCACCCTGGTGCTCTCACGTCAAAAAGACGTGCTGGATCACAAGTTAATTAGCTGCTGTAAATTGCCCCTAGTACATAAGTGAGTGGTAAAAATTGAGAGGAAGTTGTGGTGAGGAATGTGGGGAGAATAAAAAATGGGATTGACGTAGGATTAGTGGGCTCAAGGACCTTGTTCTGTACTGTATCTCTCTATAACGCTATTATGGTACAATGGGAAACCCAGGCAACAGTTTATTGTATGGAACCCTTTTGGAAATATTAAGTCCATGGAAGTCTGGCATTCAATCAGCAATGTTTCTTCAAAACAGTGAGAGAATTGGCAAGATATTTCATTATTCAGCATAGAGTTGAACTGATCATGCAATATGTTTGTTCATATGTAAAACATGTTTAGTTTAAATAAAATAAAACTCAGCAAATGCCCAAAACATTACATTTTTCGGAATTTCTGACACGCACTGGACCATGACCATCCAGCTGAAATGCTTCCAACCCCCAGTAACAGCTTTACCGCAGCATTGAGTTTAGGATTAATGCGTTTCCTAATTCTAGCTACCAACTGCAATTTTATTTTTCCACCCTGTTTTAATGGAAGAACATATTAAAGAAAGTAAGTGGTTTAAACGGTCAGAATCACAATAGATTGTTAAAATAGAAATAGTGTGCTTGATCAGCTTTAAGAATTAAGTTAAAACTAGTCCAAACAGACAGTGAAGGTTTGACCTCACTCACAGTGTTATAGTCGGTTCAAGTTATATTACTTCAGTCAACCTCAACCCTGCTCCCAGTGGATTTTTCTGGAAGCTCCTAAATTCAGCACTAGTTGAGGGATAAGCAATCTTTCCAAAAATGAGCAGCTGGGAAATGGAAATGATGCACTGGTGTAACATTGCAGCTTCTCTGAGCGCGGAATGAGATGGATAGCATTAAATGTAACCGGAGCATACGTTCCAATAAACATGAACAGCATTAATGTAGGAGAATGTGAAAGGCAGCCTAATTGAATTGTTTGTGATTAAAGGCTCTGTTTAGGTAGATGGAGAAAAATTAATATGTTGTACTAGCAAGTCCAAATAGGGGAAAATTACCTTAAAATTAGAACAATATCATTCAAGAGAGAAACCGATATGACAAAATTAAACTGTGTTGCCAAGTCTTTTAAATTGAATTGAAAATCTAGAAATCAAAACTTGGATATATTGTTTTTTGGTAGATAGGACATTTTTAAAGAATATGGATGTAATTGAAGTTAAGACATGGATTAGATATCATTAAATGGCAGAATATGGTAAAGGGGCTGTTTAGACTACTACACAATTTCCTCTTTATTCTGGGATAATTCAGTGACTGTGAAATTGGCAGTATAACGCTGGTTGTAAAATTAAATGATTCTTCCATTAAGATTAATGTCAAGCCCAGAAGACCACACTGACAGCAGAATCTTCATTTGTCAGTGGGGTAACTGCTTTGCTGCCAGATGTTCTAACATCTTTATGGTCTAAAGAAAATCTGAATAAAGGACAAATAACCATATAGAAACCTTCAAAACTCCTCGTAGGATTCTTTGCAGCTGTCAGATAGAAGAGCTTTTGTGCATTATCACTTTGGTCGTCGCTGGGGATTTAAGATACAAGCCCACTCCGCCTCCACCCCACTCACCTTCATCCCATGTCCTGCAATACAGTTGGTTAGTTCTATTTTAATTAATGTTCTTATCATACTGTGGATTGTACTATGACTCTATCAATCTAAGTTATAACAGCTCTCAGAGACAATAACTGTTATATCTGTGAAATTCAAACATCTAAAACATACTTTGTTCGTTGTTCTGTGTTGGATGTCTCTTCATTTCCAAAGTGTTCTTTAATAATAACTTGCAGAATAGCACGATAAAATAAGGATTCCAGTGGAAGCTGCTAATAACGAAAAGATAAATATCTGGATAAAGAGGTGCCTTGTTGTAAATTCAGAACAAATGGATAAATGTAATTTAGCACATGCACACAATCATGGGATTAAAAGTGTAATGGGTTCAAAAATAACAATCACCAGTGTTTTCAACAGCTGGCAAAAATACTATAAAAATTCATATTCAGCACCAACAGTGCAAGGTTTATTTATAGATTTAATTTTCCATTGTGCAAAAAGTCCATCTCTTTTTGTTTTTGCTGTTGTTTTCCATGAAAAAGCCACACACAGGTTGTTCATTTCTGATAATTTGGGACATTCTGATGGAACAAGCAAAAAACTGGATCTGAAAATGGCATGGGATACACCATCCCCAGCAATAATCACATCTATAGTTTTGTGCAAAATGGGCATGCCTCATTAATTCCTGGTCAATTAAATATGAATGAGCACCTGATGGGAGCAGGAGGAAGGCAGAGGGGGAAGTAGGAATTAGGCCTGCAATTAATTGTGGTAGGGGTAGGATTTTGAAGGTTTGATATGACATTGCCGATGGTGGTGGTGGTGGTGTGGTGGGGTGAGGGTGCATTGACAAGCCCGAGTACAGTGGTGATTTCTTTGGAGACCCACAGTCGGAATCAGATATCAAACAAAAGGGCAGCTACCAACAAGAGTCGAGAGTCATACAGCACGGAAACAGGCCCTTTGACCCAACTCGTCCATGATGACCAAGTTACCTACCTGAGCTAGTCCCATTACCTGTATATCACTCCTATGACTAAGTTATTTCACTCCATGCACCTGCCTAAATGTTTTTTTAAACTTTGTTATTGCCTCTACCACTTTCTCTGACATCATGTAAGAAAGAATCAAGATGCTGGTTTAAATCGAAGGTAGACACAAAATGCAGGAGTAACTCAGCGGGTAAGGCAGCATCTCTGGAGAGAAGGAATGGGTCACGTTTCGGGTCGAGACCCTTCTTCAGACTGTAGTCGGAGACTGTAAGACCAGTGGGAGAACTTGGAAGGGGAAGGGGATGGAGAGAGAAAGCAAGGGCTATCTGAAGTGAGAGATGTCAATGTTCATACCGCTGGGGTGTAAGTTACCCAGGCGAAATATGAGGTGCTGTTCCTCGAATTTGCGCTGGACCTCACTCTGGCAATGGAGGAGGCCCAGGACAGAAAGGTCAGATTGGGAATGGGAGGGGGAGTTGAATTGCTGAGCCACCGGGAGATCAGGTAGGTTAAGACAGACTTAGCGGAGGTGTTCAGTGAAACGATTGCCGAGCCAGCGCCTGGTCTTATCTATGTAGAGAAGTTGACACCTGGAACAGCGGATACTAGATGAGGTTGGAGGAGGTGCAAGTGAACCTCTGCCTCACCTGGGAAGACTGTTGGGTCCTTGGATGGAGTCGAGGGGAGAGGTAAAGGGACAGGCGTTGGTCTTCCATCTCCTGCAGGTACCCTCCCCAGGTACTTTCCCTTGCAACACCTGTCCCTTAAGAATGACCCTTGCATTCCAGGGGAAAGAAATTCTAGCCTATCCAGCTTTCCCTATAAATCAAGCCCTCCAGTCTCGGTAACATCCTTGTAAATCGTTTCTGCACCCTTCCCAGCTTAATGACATTGTTTCAATAGTTAGATGACTAGAACACCACACAATACTCCCAAGTGTGTCTCAACAACATCTTGTACAGTTGTAACTTCATGGGCCTGATTAAAGCAAGTGAGCCCAACACCCTCTTCACCACCTAAGTGTCAACATCTTCAGCATTCAACAAGGGTGCCAAATGCCTATTCATTAAATAAAGCAGAAACAGAACTCACGTTCCATGTATTGCCTGTGCTTGCACTATGCACAATTTTAGACTTACCTACCCTGTGGAAAATACTCTGGCTATTCACCTTATCTATGCCCTTCATGATTTTATAAACATCTATAAGATCATCCCCCAGACTTCTACATTCCACTATGTGAAAGCCACATGCTATTGACTGATTTTCCCAGAGTGGCAACTATATTTGCAGTGCTTGCAACTGCACATCACAGCATATATCCAGTTTCCTCTTTATTCTGGAGTATCATATACAGAGTTAGTTAAAGCAATTATGGAAACAATAAAATAATTGATTTTCAATAAAATTATAAAAAAATGCAGAATTAAAAAGTTATGGTGCACAGAAAAACATTTTGGCCCTTGCTTCTCTTGACTTGGAACATCTCAAGGCTCTTTCAGTTAATCTTTTTTGAGATATAATTAATAATACAATCTTCTAATGGAGTTCTGAAAGAAAATCAAGGACATCACCTGAAAGGGAGAACTATTTACAATTTCAGACAGCATGGGAGCATCCAGGGGAAGAGAATGGTCAATAGTTGGATTGAAATAGGATCAAGGGAACAGGGTTAGGGTTAGAAGGGTCTCAACCCAAAACATCACCTATTCCCCAGAGATGCTGTCTGACCCGCTGAGTTACTCCAGCTTTTTATGTCTATCTTCAGTTTAAACCAGCATCTGTAGTTCATTCCTACACATCAAGGAAACAGGAGTTTGGTGATAGCAAAAGGGAATAAAGGAGAGAGAGAGAGAAGACCATCTTCAAGGAATTTCAAAAGCTTTATTACTTTGGTTAGGATTGGTTGCTACAATTGAGACAATAGAACAGTGGATACTAGATGACATTGTATTCTGGAATAGAATTGTGTGCAGTTTTGGGCACCATATCAGAAGAAGGATAAGGTCCAGAGGAGGTTTACAAGAATGATCCCAGGAATGAGTGGGTTAACGTATGATGAGCATTTGCCGGCACTGGGATGCTGGAGTTTAGAAGAATGCGGGGGGACCTCATTGAAATGTACCGAATAGTGAAAGGCTTGGATAGTCAATGTCGAGAGGATAATTCCATTTGTGGGAGAACCTTGATGGACTGAATGGCCTAATTCTGTTCCGATTACTTATGATCTTATGACCATCTAGAAAACTGTATATAGAAGTCTATTTGCTCATGACTTTTTTATAGGAGGTGAATGTGGAAAGGAAATGAAAAAGATTTAATAGGATGATTCGGAAAGAACATTGCTACCCGATTGAGTTATTCTGGAGTACTACATCTGAGGTTTTGGTCTAGAATCTGCAAAGATATTCAGTGATCAGCAATCAGTATTCATTTGCTAAGGGGAATCAATCTTTCTTCAAACAGCTTTAAATTAAATTTTCAAATAACTCTTAAATTTTAAACCATTGTGAAATTAAAATATAAAGGGACACACTTACCACATGGCCAAATGTCACTCTTTCAAATGGCTGCAAAGTAAGATAAAAACAGGGCTATCAAGGACTAAATAGGGTGAATGTCTAATCCTATAAATTTAGTGAAATGAATGCATCAGATACAGCAGATTGCATGATTGATGTGCAAACATACCAGACATGCAGACATTCTGGCATTCCGTCCGCAATGCCAAGCACAGCTTCTCATGTACTGGCTCATAGGAAATCCCCATGGTCCTTGACTGCTTACTGCAGAAAAAAAAGACATTCCTTTGAATTCACATTAGAGGTATATTTTATACAACCTTTTTGGATAAGCAATTGCTAATACATCAGGTAATCTATGAAAATAAATCAAGAGAATGAATAATTGTAAATACAGTTATACTTGAAAAAAAGAAAGGCTATTAATTTTTTTTTTTTGGCTTCTTGTCTCTTAATTAACATTGCTGCAATATCATTTGTGACCCTGTAGAATATTGCATATATTTTTACATTTTCCCTTTGTAATCCACAAGGTTGATGTCAAAAATGGAAATGAAATAGCTCCGAAAAACCTACTTCCAACTTACTCCCAATATCACGATCAAGCACCGTCATGCGCCTTCATCAAGCATTAACTCCAGTCTTATAACTCATTGGTGGACGAAATTTAGGTCTCCTAAAATAGTCTTAATATAGGCCTCCTTTAGTGACATTCACGACTGAAATGTAGAATGTTTTGTACCAGGGTAATTAGATTAAGATTATCCAATTTGATGTCAGTATAATTGCTAAAATTAAGAGAAAAATTAAATATTTATTCCATCAAAATGAACCATAACTTTGAGATGAAGGTAAGTGGTTAATCCCATTTTTATCCCTAAATTACTCTACAGTAATCTTTCCCCTTTTTAGTATGATATTTCTGAATAAAGTATAACCAATAATGATAAAATCATCACTGCAAAGTTAAGCAGACCAAATACAGGCATTATCACTGATCTACATTTAACTTATACTAATTATTTCCAAATATGTTGAACCAAAATGAAAGTAAATAAATTAAACCAATTTACAGGGACATTAGGAGCATTGTTGTTCAGAGAAACCCTGGGTGCAAATCCATAGCTTGCGGAAAGTGGATGGATAAGGTAATGAAAAAGTAATTTGATATTCTTGCCTTCAAAGGCAAAAGGCATTGAATATGAGTTGAGACAGCTTGATGTTGGTGTACAAAAAGTTGGTTGGACCCCATTTAGAGTATTAGATAGCATGGATACACCAATGCGTCTGTTCCTGTGCTGTATGACTCTATCATATACAGTTCTGGTTGCCACCTGACAGGAAGGGTGTGGTAGGAAAAATAAGAATGCAGAAGAGATTCACCAGGATGTGGGTTGGAATGGAGGGCTGTAATTATAAAGAAAAATTGGATACACTGAGTTTATTCTCACTGGTCAGGGCTCGAAATTAATGGTTGCCCGGGTGTCAATGGCGACCTAAAGTCCTGCCGGGCAACCTAAAAGCCGTGCCATTTTGCCCAGCTTGGCAAGCACCCGGGACTCCTATCGTTCAACTCTGAGCGGGCCCCCCTCTCTATCGCTCTCTCTGTTACTCGCCGTCTCCGCCCGCCATCTGTGTCCGGGCCGCCGCTTCTCCGCTCTCCGCCTGCTCCTCATCCATCGGCACGGCCGGATGCCTTGCACATGCGTACTGCCAAGGCCAGCACATCCTCCCCCTGCACATGCGCCAAACCACGGCCAGCACATCATCAGCACAACTGGTCGGTGCCGGCCACTTTCTTCCTCCCTTTGCATTGTGGGAGATCTGGCCGCCATTGCTGTCCGGTCGCCACCTCGCCGCGACCACTGAAAACCAACGCAAAATCACTCCCTGGAGCTGGAGTAACTCTTGCTTCTTGGTTTCCTGGTCTTCCAAAAATATTCCAAATCGAATTTAAACTGGAGTTGACCCTCCACCACCAAACTCCAAACTCTGAAAAATAACAGCCTATTGCACTTTATCTGTTTATTTATTTTGTATATAAGGAGGGGGAGGAGCGACAACCGACCGGTAAGGTTTAAAAACCAGCGCGGGGCTTGTTTTTCTCAGAGGCCCACAGGAGCCGTTGGAAGAGAAGCAGGGGGAGGAGCAACACCCGACCGGTAACGTTTAAAATCAAGCGCGGGGCTTGTTTTTGCCTAAATCTATAACGTTCCATTTGGAAAAGTGGTTTTTTTGAGGAAGCCGCTGATTGGTGGGAAGTGGACTAGGGTAAGCAGCTGATTGGTGGGAAGTGGACGAGGGTAAGCAGCTGATTGGTGATCAGATTCCAGCAGTTTGTAGTGTACTTTGTATTGTGTTGATATTGTATCCTGTATAAGGGGGGAGTATGAAGGCAAGGGCAGTGTACTGTTCTGGATGTCAGATGTGGGAGGTCAGGGAATCCGATAGCCCTCCAGACGTCCACATCTGCGCCAGGTGTGTCGAGATGGGGCTCCTAAAGGACTGTGTTAGGAACCTGGAGCAGCAGCTCGATGACCTCCGTCTGGTCAGGGAGAGTGAGGAGGTCATAGAGAGGAGCTACAGGGAGGTAGTCACTCCCAGACCACAGGAGGCAGACAAGTGGGTCACGGTTAGGAAGGGCAAGGGGCAGAGGCAGGGGCTAGAGAGTACCCCTGTGACTGTACACCTGGAAAATAGGTACTCGGGTTTGAGTACAATTGGAGGGGACAGCCTACCTGGGGGCAGCAACAGCAGCCGGGTCTCCGGCACAGAGACCGGCCCTGATGCTCAGAAGGGTAGCAAAAAGAGGAGGGCAATTGTAATAGGGGACTCTATAGTTAGGGGGTCAGATAGGCGATTCTGTGGACGCGGATGGTAGTTTGCCTCCCTGGTGCCAGGGTCTCGCATGTGTCGGAACGTGTCCAAAAGATTCTGAAAAGGGAGGGAGAGGAGCCTGATGTTGTGGTACACATAGGTACCAATGACATAGGCAGAAAAAGAGACGAGGTCCTGAAGGGAGAATTTAGGGAGTTGGGGGGGGAAAGTTAAGGAGAAGGACCAAAAGGGTAACGATTTCAGGATTACTGCCTGTGCCGCGTGACAGTGAGAGTAGGAATGGAATGAGGTGGAGGATAAATGCCTGGCTGAGGGACTGGTGCAGTGGGTAGGGATTCAAGTTTCTTGATCACTGGGACCTCTTTTGGGGAAGGCATGATCTGTACAAAAAGGACGGGTTGCACTTGAACCCGAGGGGGGACCAATATCCTGGCAGGGAGATTTGCAAAGGCTACTGGGGAGACTTTAAACTAGAAAGGCTGGGGGGAGGGACTCGGGTAGAGGGGGTTAAGGGACAGGGTATGGGGCAAGAGGCAGAGAAGGGAAGCACTCGGACCCAAAATGTAGGCAAGAAAGAGGAAAAAGATAATAGACAGAGAATAAAGGATGGTGGGTTTCTAAAATGTGTATATTTTAATGCTAGGAGCATTGTAAGAAAGGTGGATGAACTTAGAGCCTGGATTGACACCTGGAAATATGATGTTGTGGCAATCAGTGAAACATGGTTGCAGGAGGGCTGTGATTGGAAACTAAATATTCCAGGATTTTGTTGCTTCAGGTGTGATAGAATTGGAGGGACCAGAGGTGGAGGTGTTGCATTGCTTGTCAGAGAGGATATTACAGTAGTGCTTTGGCAGGATAGATTAGAGGGCTCGTCTAGGGAGGCTATTTGGGTGGAACTGAGAAGTGGGAACGGTGTAGCAACACTTTTAAGGGTGTATTATAGACCGCCAAATGGGGAGCGAGAATTGGAAGAGCAAATATGCAAGGAGATAGCAGATATTAGTAGTAAGCACAAGGTAGTGATTGCGGGAGATTTCAATTTTCCAAAAATAGACTGGAAAACACATTCTGTAAATGGGCTGGATGGTTTGGAGTTTGTAAAATGTGTGCAGGATAGTTTTTGCAGCAGTACATAGAGGTATCGACCAGAGAAGGGGCGGTGCTGGACCTCCTGTTAGGAAATGAGGTAGGTCAGGTGACGGAGGTATGCATTGGCGAGCACTTCGGGACCAGTGATCACAATACCATTAGTTTCAATATAATTATGGAGAGAGTCAGAACTGGATCCAGGGTGGAGATTTTTGATTGGAGAAAGGCTAACTTTGAGGGAATGGGTAAGGATTTTAAAGGAGTGAATTGGGACACTTTGTTTCATGGGAAGGATGTAGAAGAGAAATGGAGGACATTTAAAGGGGAAATTGTAAGAGTACAGAATCTTTATGTTCCTGTTAGGTTGAAAGGAAATAGTAAAAATTGGAAAGAGCCATGGTTTTCAAGGGAAATTGGACACTTGTTTCGAAAAAAGAGAGATATCTACAATAATTATAGGAGGCATGGAGTAAATGAGGTGCTAGAGGAGTATAAAGAATGTAAAAAGAATCTTAAGAAAGAAATTAGGAAGGCTAAAAGAAGATATGAGGTTGCTTTGGCAAGAAAGGTGAAAGTAAATCCAAAGGGTTTTTACAGCTATATTAATAGCAAAAGGATAACGAGGGATAAAATTGGACCATTAGAGAGCCAGAATGGACAGCTATCTGCAGAGCCAAAAGAGATGGGGAATATATATTGAACAATTTCTTTTCTTCGGTATTCACCAAGGAGAAGGATATTGAACTATGTGAGGTAAGGGAAAAAAGTAGAGTAGCTATGGAAACTATGAGATTCAAAGAGGAGGAAGAACTGACACTTTTGAAAAATATAAAAGTGGATGTCTCCAGGTCCTGACAGGATATTCCCTAGGATATTGAGGAAAGTTAGTGTAGAAATAGCAGGAGCTATGACAGAAATATTTCAAATGTCATTAGAAACGGGAATAGTGCCGGAGGATTGGCGTACTGCGCATGTTGTTCCATTGTTTAAAAAGGGTTCAAAGAATAAACCTAGCAATTATAGACCTGTTAGTTTGACGTCAGTGGTGGGCAAATTAATGGAAAGGATACTTAGAGATAATATATATAAGCATCTGGATAAACAGGGTCTGATCAGGAACAGTCAACATGGATTTGTGCCTGGAAGGTCATGTTTGACAAACCTTCTTGAATTTTTTGAAACGGTTACTAGGGAAATTGATGAGGGTAAAGCAGTGGATGTTGTCTATATGGATTTCAGTAAGGCCTTTGACAAGGTTCCCCATGGAAGGTTGGTTAAGAAGGTTCAATCTTTGGGTGTTAATGGTGGAGTAGCAAGATGGATTCAACAATGGCTGAATGGGAGATGTCAGAGAGTAATGGTGGATGGCTGTTTGTCAGGTTGGAAGCCGGTGACCAGTGGGGGTGCCTCAGGGATCTGTGTTGGGTCCACTGTTGTTTGTCATGTACATCAATGATCTGGATGATGGGGTGGAAAATTGGATAAGTAAGTATGCAGATGATACTAAGATAGGTGGTGTTGTGGATAATGAAGTAGATTTTCAAAGTCTACAGAGAGATTTGGGCCATTTGGAAAAGTGGGCTGAAAGATGGCAGATGGAGTTTAATGCTGATAAGTGTGAAGTGCTACATCTTGGCAGGACAAATCAAAATAGGACATACATGGTAAATGGTAGGGAATTGAGGAATGCTGTGGAGCAGAGAGATCTAGGAATAACTGTGCATAGTTCCCTGAAGGTGGAATCCCATGTAGATAGGGTGATAAAGAAAGCCTTTGGTGTGCTGGCCTTTATAAATCAGAGCATTGAATATAGGAGTAGGGAAGTAATGTTAAAATTGTACGAGGCATTGGTAAGACCAATTCTGGAGTATGGTGTACAATTTTGGTCGCCTAATTATAGGAAGGATGTCAACAAAATAGAGAGAGTACAGAGGAGATTTACTAGAATGTTGCCTGGGTTCCAGTTACTAAGTTACAGAGAAAGGATGAACAAGTTAGGTCTTTATTCTTTGGAGCGCAGAAGGTTAAGGGGGGACTTGATTGAGGTCTTTAAAATGATGAAAGGGATAGACAGAGTTGACGTGGATAAGGTTTTCCCATTGAGGGTAGGGAAGATTCATACGCTGAATAATCCAACCACATTTTTGTTTGGAAGTGGAAAGAAAGAATAGAAATTGCATTCATTGCAACGTGTGAAAAGAGTTGAGATACTGTATATATTATATTATAATTTAGCTGCTTGTCATTGTGGTATATAGCATGTCTTGATTTGGGAATATGTTTAGTTTGTGACTTTATTTTAAGCCGAAATAATATGTGAATGCTTCATTGAGCATATTTCCGACTAGTAACTACATACTTCGTCCGAGCATGTTATCGCACGCGTCATGCAAGCCGTCTTAAATGACCACCTAAACTGTCATTTTGCAACCTAAAAAGCTCCCTAGGTTGCCCGGTTGGAAACAGAAAAAAAGTTAAGTGAGAGCCCTGCTGGTATGTAAGAGGTAACCTTAGAGAAATTAGTAACATTATGATGGGCATAGGAAAGGTGGGGAAGGGGAGTCAAAACTAGTGGGCACAGATTTTAGGTGAGAGGGTAAAAGTTTAAAGGAAATCTGAAGTAAAGGGTTTTGTGACACTGTGGGTGATGAATATCTGGAACGCGCTGCCAGATGTTTTGGTGAAGTAAGATGAATCACAATATTTAAAAGACACTTGGACAGATACTTAAGATAGAAAAAGCACAGAGGGATTGAGCCTAATGCAGGCAAATGTGATTAAACATCATGGTCGACACGGACTAGGTAGAATGAAAGGGTCAATTTCTGTGCCGTACGTTTCTTTGAAAAGAAAAATGAGCTACAAAATCTTTTGTTTAAAGGTAAACTAAATGAATTGCCTTCAAATTCTCAATATTAAGGGAGAAATATTTAATGGTGCTTTTTTATCTAGAGCTTTCTTAAAACGGAAATACTTCAGTTCTAAAAAATGGCATAGGAAGTAAAGTACAATATATGCAGTTACTGAAGCATACAGATTAAGAAAACATGTACTCAAGTTTCCCCTCAATTAACTAATTTTATACGAGCATTACAATTCTTCCAGACCGTGGTTTAGAAGGAATCTCTTATCAATATGCAGTCAGGTGAAAACTACACCTATGGGGACACAGGATTTGACCAGGTTTGGACATAGTGGCCATGTATTCATAGTGCAAAACCTTAAGGACAAATCGATGCTGGTCATTAGTGGTAAATGAGTGCTACGTTATTGGACATTCACTATTAAATTCTTCATGATATTTGTTTCCATTGTCTCCAATGGAATAGAATGTTGGGAGAATAGTACAATAGACATTAATATCAGCATTTGCCTATCTTTAGTGATCAAAGAGTAACCCATTCTCCTTGGATGAAGTTGCATGAACTCAGTTTAAAACATAATTTGGAAAAATGTGGAAATAAGCATACAGTTCATTTGACATGAGTGAGATTATATATTTATTCTTTGGTCACTTCAAAAAGCAGTTCTGTAGCATAAAAAAAGTGTAAAATCACTTAAGTGCACACACCAGAGTTAGATAGAGCTTGAGGGGCTTGTGGAATCAAGGGATATGGGGAGAAGACAGGCATGGGTTATTGATTGGGGACGATCAGCCATGATCACAATGAATGGCGGTGCTGGCTCGAAGGGCCGAATGGCCTCCTCCTGCACCTATTTTCTATGTTTCTATGTAACTCTATTCCTAACATTTGTATTTTATGACTTTAAAACACATTTTCCCCTGAATATATGATGAAAATTATAAGCCTTTAATTTTCCTGTGACAACTGTATTTCAATATAAACGCATAGGTTGACAAGTTGAAAGGATAATGGATATTGTAGATTGTAAATGTTGATATTAAAACATGAAAAGAGTAGATATCAAAAACAAATTAATGACTATTCTGAAATTACCTCACAGGAAAAGAAAAATGATAGAAGCCAGAAAGACTGCAGAAAGACACCTACAGGGAGAAAGAATTGGCCAAACTGTTGCAACATAAATCAAATAAAATTGAATACAAACCAGAACTGAACAAATATCATACACAGCTGCAAGTGAGGTAGTCGTACAAGATTCAGGCAAGTATATCATTAAATCCAGTTACTAGCAGGGATTACATTCAAACAAAAGCCAAATTCAAACTATGGGGAGTAATGTGAGAGGATAGAAAAGCATGTATGCAGCTGAATCCACAAAACTGGAATCAAGTTGTTTTCTCTACACTTTAATTATAATAAAGCCCGCTTTGGAGGCAACTGGGATAATGTGAAAATGGTCATAAAATGTATTATAAATCTATAATTGTGTAATGATATTTAATTTCTGTCAGCACATGATTTTTTTAATGTAAATTCAATCATTACAACTGAACAAATTTATGTGGTTGTGATTATCACAGCAAAAAAATATGGCGGCAAACATTAGTTCAAAAGGTCCCACAAATCGTATCATGAAATAATATCACATTTGTAGTATTGTGATAGTGAGTTTCAGGACAAAATGTAAGAAATATTTGACTCAAACAGCATGTACAATGAAAGTAATACATGGAAAATGCCGGTATAAGTTATTGATATTAGCTTCTTTATAACAGCAAATAAATGTCAACATTCAATCAAATAGAGCAATCACTTTTCTTCCAATCATACTAACGGAAAGAAATGTGGCAGAACTTTGACTGTTATGCTATCAAGTTACAGATTCAAATATAGATCATAATTTTAAAATTATAGCACCAATACAGATTCTAACTGCTCACTTATCTCACAGCTGTTTGTGTAATCAAGTGCAAAAAAAAAAACAGTTGTGCTTGTGACACCAGTGGGCTCCAAAGCAATTCATTGCAAAAAATGGTTTAGAAATGTTTGTTAGAGGTTTTATAAATGCGCCATCAATATTTTTTCTTCTTTCTACAAGCAGGTAATTGATGTATTTTACCATCACAGGGCTAATATATTTAGCATCATGTTGAATTAGACAATAACCAACATTACTAAGCATATTTTGTGAAATTAAAATGGTAACAATCATCTTAGGCACTTCCTCAGTGGTAATGCTATGAAAAATAAATTACCAGAATACTGCCTAAAAATTCATCCCCAGTGGGTACAACAGTAATCCCACATGTAAATAATCCATGCAGAGGAATCTTATAGTCTGCAGTCCCAAGCAACTGCTGAAGAAGAATAAAAAGACATCAAGGCAGCAGTGCAATACGTGTGTTGATTACGTGGAACCAAATTTCAAGAGGCAGAGCACAATTTTTTCGTGCTTTTGCTACTATATAATGTGTTTAGCTGACATTCCTGGCAATTATGTTTTAGAACTAAGTAGTTGTTTGTGGGATTTGGCTGCACACAGAATGGATGCTGGATTTCCTACGTAACTAAAAACAATACATTGGCAGCTGTACAACATTGTGGTGTATCTTGAGGTCTCATTAATTGCCAAATAAATGCAGTTACCTTCTGTTCTTTGTTACTTACAACAAGAGACAATTAACAGCGATGTTCCATATCATCTGCTAGATCTATTAAAAAAATTATCCAAAGAAGTGTCATGGTCATGCAGCATGCAGAAGGTTAATCATGCTGGTTGATTCAGACCTCTGACATGCCCTCTCAAGAAAGGTTGCACATCAAGTAATCCAGCTCACTGGACAAGAAGGATAATTTGATGAATCACCCTATAGTTATGCCGGTGTCAGAAAAAGGCCAGTTCTTCCCAATATAGACAAAAGTTAAAAACAGAAAGAATTGAGTGGAAAACAGCAAGAAACAAGAAAGATTCCAGGAAAAAAAGGATATAGTAACTAAATCTGGCATCATCATTGAAATAATGGCACTCTCTACTTCGTTCAACGGGATCCTTGGCGATCAGCAGCTGTGATATCATCAAGCTAGCTGAGCAGTCAAACACATGAAAAAAAAAGTCCCAGATATCATATCTGGAGCCAAATTGCACAATTTAAAAATAATTATTTAAACAATATGAAGAGCCCGAAATAAAAAAATGAGAATCTAAATTATGACCAAAGTTGAAGTATTCTATATAAAATCCATAAAAGGTTAAAATAAAACTCTATATATTGAAATATACATATGGAAGGATCATAATACTCATGCACAGAATTTGTTTTTAGGAGCAAATAACTTGTTGAGTAGTATAAAGGATGCTACAAAAACTCACATATACTTCATTACACAACCATTAAGTGTTCATGGTATTTGTATTTGGACTAGTTCATGTTGCTTCAGTTTATGTCGATTCAAATAATTTATTTTGATTCATCTGAGAAACAGGACGGATTGTTGAGATGCGCCGACTCACTGATTGCAACTAGCATTTTTGCATTACATAATGAATGTATAGAAATCCTTAACTTGCTGTCAATTCCATAGATCAAGATGGTGCATGCCTGTAGTTTTCCTGTCTATACAAATGTAAAATCCAGGTCAAAGCTAATACAGGTTGTTAAAAAAAAGTTAGAAATCTTATCTCATGGATTTGTTGCTTCCAAATTGCCTTAATTTTTATTCCTGAACTTACACCAGGGGAGAAAATAGCCTTTAAAAACTTCCTGCACTGTGTGAGGCATTTCATTTCTTCTCCAGTACTCAAATGTCAATGCAGCATATCAGGTACATATTAAATATTGACCTTTTATATTAATTAATCAGCAGGAAACGTGAAGCCGCAACATCAAATGTTTGTGTAGCATAGTGTAATGAATTCGCCTGTCTTCAACAGAAAGGGTGAAAACATAGGATTTTTCCTAAGATATATAACTAACTATTTTAAGATTAATAATGCTCCCATATAGCCATGCAGCAATCCACAGCACAAGCGAATTTTAGGAGTGGTTTTAATACAAGTCATACCCCTTTTAATTTGAATGATGTTTAAGTGGTATAACCATAACAGTTATTTTTTTCTCCAGAACACCAACTCTTCACAACAAATCAACTGCTGTGCAGTCACTTTGCTGATTTCCTACAAGACAGACAAAAATCTAGCTTTGGGCAGTAATCAGTGTAGTTATCTTGGCTTGTTTTAACCTATAATTTAAGCATGTGAAGTTTGCGACCACTGCTGGAACCTACATCAAACGTTCACTGTGGGAAGTGAAACAGCATCCAACATGACACACAGCAGGGCTTCACGATGGGGATCCAGCATGCAGAAATAAGCGGAGCCAAAATAAGCACACAAATCTTCATAAATGTACTTCGTAAGAAAATTTGAGATGAAAACATGTGTCATAGTACAACAAAAACAGAAGATATCAACAGAATACAAAATAATAAATCATTTATTTTGTATAATAAATACTTTATTTGTGACATTGCCTCTCGTGAATGGTTTTAGAGTTTAAAGATACAGCATGGAAACAGGTCCTTTGGCTCAACGAACCCACACCAACCATTGATCACCCGTTCACACGAGATGTTATTCCACTTTCTCAACCCAGCACATTAGGGACAACTTACTGTGGCCAATTAACGAACAAACAAGAACAACAAAGGAAGGACTTGGAACTTTATTTCGCCTTCCATCACAGTGAGGAATGTGTAGGAGTCACTGTGATGGATGTTTATGTTAAAATGTGTTTTTTGAGTCTGTTGCTTTTTTAAATGGTATGACTGACCTGGCCAGTGAATTACACTACACCAATTGATGTATGTGACAATAAATGAACTAGTGAACCCGCCGTCTTTGCGATGTGGAAGGAAACCAGAGCACCCAGAGGAAACCCACATGGTCACAGGGAGAATGTACAAACACCACACAGACAGCACCTGAGATCACAATCAAACCCGGATCTCTGGTGCTGTGAGGCAGCAGCTTTACCAGCTGTCCCACCCCAAAGCAACTGTAAAGTCTCAATGAAAAAATCTGAGTCTGTAGCATACAGTTTATCGTCTTGATGTCACTTGGATCTCCCATTAGTGGACCTAAAAATCTCTAACAATCACGTGTTTACCTTTACTGCTCTATCCATGCAATTACCCAAGGAGGCTATAATAATGATTCTTTTATAATACGACTGGATCTCAAATTGTTAAATGTGCTATTTTACGTACATCCTATTTTCTGAAAGGCAGAACAAGCAGCATTTTATGACACAATCTAAAATCCCGGTTATGCTACTCTATATTCCATCCAGTAAATGAAAATACAAGATTACAGTAACTAAGTGATTTAACTTAAAATTAGTTATTACTCAATAACGAAAATCACAAAAATTCCCTAAATTATTACGTGTGAAAGCAACACACACAGTCTTGAATAATCTTTGGCTTGAAATGTCCAATATAGGGTCTGGGCTCTGTGATGGATTTCCAGATAGGCTGGCTTAGTTTTAACTTTTCTCCAATGGAGTTTACCAAATGACCTGTAAACGTGAAACGTTGTGCTTTTGTGTCAACTTTGACTCATGTATGACTGGTTCCTTCTCCCCATGAGACTAGCAAATGGAGCTATTAATTAAATCAGCCAGCCAGGTATGGGACTCTGGAGAGATGCTCCTACAAAGCACAAGTATTTGACAATTCAGCATCCATAGTACAAAATAAACATGGAAAATGCTTAAAACAAACACACAGATTAGTAGTATCTGTGGAAAGAGAAACAGTTCCCATTTAAAGATTGGAATTTTGATGGTCCAGCTCTCAAACATGAAACATTATCTACTCCCTATCCCTATCCCAACCCCCCTCCCCAACCCCTCCTCCACAGATGCTTCCTGACCTATTGAGTGTTTCCAGAATGTTTGTTATTTCCGATTTCTAGCATCTGCAGGTTTTTTTCCCCCGATGTCCATGGTTATAAATATTCGCTGGAATAATTTTTAATGAAAATTCATGAAATTCAATGTTTTCACATTGCAAAGTGAAAACACGTTTAACTTTAAATCACATTTTAATACCAGTTATCTCACCAAGATTACACACCAATCCCTCTCCATACTGCCACAAACTTAGACTAAAATACTAAAATGCAAATTCACTAGCAACACAATGTAGTAACAAAGCAATTAATTTATTCATTTCTTCACTACCCGTGTTCAGTTTGTCAGGTACTTTATCTGAAAATAGATGGTCTGAGGAAGGTCCTTGACCCAAAACATCACCTATTCCTTTTCTCCAGAAGTGCTGCCTGACCCGCTGAGTTACTCCAGCGTTTGTGTCTGTCTAGACGTTGGATGGCATAGACTGGTAAAATGTAATGGAGATGAGCGGTGAAATTTATTTCACACATAGGTTGATAGGTGCTTGGAATGGTCTACCAGAGGTGGTGATGTAAGCAGATATTTTACTGTTATTTGAGAGGCTTGTAGATAGCCACATGAATATGGAGGATATGGAGCACATGCAGGGAGAAGGAATTAGTTTAAGTAGGAACCATGATTGGTTCGGACATTGTGGATCGAAGGGCCTGTTCCTGTGCTGCATGCACTGTTCTGTGTTATATGTTTCAAAAATAAAAGTTGCTTTTACGCATACTTCATGGATTTATAATGTTTAGGCTCTCAGGAAATAATCAGCCCATTATGTAAAAAAATACAATATTGTAACATCCACCTGGGAGTCGCATATAATGCTTTAGTAATAACACCATTAAAGGATCACAACAAACTTCCACAAGGCTCATAAACCAGCACATTTAACTAATAATCCGTACCGGCTGATATTGGCTAGTCTGGCCTCAGAGAAAAGTAGAGAAATATCTGAATGAATGTTCATTAATTATTTATATTTTATACACTGGAGCCTACTGGAATGTGAATGAACAGGTCTACTTTACCTCTTGGAAAACTTTCATGAGCTATTCAAATTTATTATGCTACTGATTTGTAGCCTGTCACCCAACCTTTGCAGCTCTACTGATTAGAGTTACATGGATATCTATTGTTTAAATTAAACAGGTTTTTGTTGACTTATTATTCAACTCGATAGACTGACCGATTTTGTCTTATTGGTTATTCTTATCAAATTATTTCATCTTTATTTTGTCAGGACAAGCTAAATATAAAATGCATAATCAGCCTTTTGGATTTCAATATTGTGATTTTAGAATTTTTTGGTCAGTAAATCAAGAACTAATTCAGTGCATAAATGCACGCACTCCGTGGAATACAGCTACATATATATATATATATATGTGATGGTGTTAGGTAATCAGTCTCAGCAATAAACAGCTTTTCTTTGAATGACTACAACATTTTAATCAACAAGAACAGCTCATTAAAGTAAGATAGTTACTTCACTGAATGTTTTATAAATATATCAACATGGAATAAAATAGTAAGATTAAACGAGAACTTACCAAGTTTGAAGTTTGATCTGTATTTTACGAGGAGTCGCGGTGAGGGATTTCGTGAAGAACCCGCCAGCACGCTTGCGCAGCATCCTTCAAAGCAGCGGTGTGGAATCACAGAACCAACCATGACTGAAAATAGTAAGATGAAAACCGTAGAACTACCTGTTTGACCTGATGATAGAGGGTGGGAGCGGTGGGCACGAAATCCCTCACCGCGACTCCTCGTAAAATACAGATCAAACTTCAAACTTGGTAAGTTCTCGTTTAATCTTACTATTTTACTTCGGAGTCACGTGAGTGACTTCGTGAAGATTTCAAAGCTCTGTGATTTCACGCCCTGAACAACGTCCATGCTTATCACACTGCCGCCATTCTGATGGAGTAAGACTGTTAATGGAGTTCAGTTGACAGCGGCTGAAAAATCAACACAATTTATTAATCAACTAAACAACAACCCCTAATTCGGGGCCAGACATTTACTGAGCGGTACCCAGGATAGCTTCTGCGAATGTCGCAGGAACGGCCAGAGACTTGTTATAGAACCGTTGAAAGGTTTTTCCCCCACTGGCCCAGCCCGCAGTGGCGAAAATGTGGTCCATGGGCACCTTCATGGCTCTCGCTGCAGCCCTGGTGGAATAAGACTTAAAAAACGTTAGTAGCAACTCCTGTTTTAATAACTCTTTACCAAAGAATTTTATTTGACCAGGGTTGGCCACCATGGTGTCCAGTCGCAGTTTTTGTAACATCTGGGCTCGTTGGGCTGTCGCCAGTGCCATGAGCATCACCACCTTAAGGGTGAGCTGTTTCAAATGGTAGCTCATCTATTGGAGCCCAGCTCCTCAGTAGGGTCAGCATGATCCCCACATCCCACGTTACTGTATATCTGGGTCGTGGAGGGATTGGTATTGAATACTCCCCTCATTAGTTTAGACACCAGGTGGTGGAAGCTGATACTTATATTCAGGTATGAATACAGCGTACTCCTGTCGCTATTGATGGCACTGTAGCTGAGGCCTGCATCAAAATGGAGGCCTGCTAGAAACTCCAACACATCCAGTATTGTTGCCGAGTTGGAGGACTTGTTGTTCCGGGCACAGAAACCTCCCACTTTCTGATTTGAGTGAGATATTGTTTGCGGGTGGATTCCCGATACGATGCTGCAATAAGGTTCATGGCTCTTGACGAGATGCCTGCCCGGTTGAGCGGTCTTTTCAGAACCTGCAAGCCAACAAGTTTAATGACCATGGCAAGGATGACTGACCCCCCTGTAATGGAGTGAGTAATCAATTTGGGATGTTTCCCAATCGCCATCCATGGTTGTTGTACATTTCTACAACCATCGGGTACCATGGTTGTGTAGGCCAGTCGGGAATGATCAATATGTCAGTTGCAGAGTCTAGTTTAATTTTCTGCAATACCCGACTGGTGAGGCAGCATGGGGGAAACGCGTAGCAACCCATTTCCCCCAATGGATAAAAATGCATCCAATGCTATTACCCCAGGGTCTGGTTCCCACAACACATACGTTGGTATTCGATGGTTCAGCCTGGACGCAAATAGGTCAATATCTGGTGTCCCCAATTTGAGCTATAATATCTCCAAAATCTGGGGGTTCAACATCCACTCAATGTTGTCATTGAAGACACGTGACCTGGTGTCCGCCACTGAATTAAGCTTCCCAGGCAAATAGGTCGCAGTAATCCAAATATTTCTTTCAATGCACCAGTGCCAAATTGTATTAGCCAATTCATTGCAAACTAGCGACCTAATACTACCCATATGATTGATGTAAACCATTATTGTAGCATTATCTATTCGAAAGCGGACATGTAATCCCATGAATTAGTACAGAAGCCCGCAGTCCATGAAACACCCCCCAGCATTTCTATATAGTTTATCCCATGTGACTCCAGGAATGTAGACTCATGAGAGTTCCATCTGCCACCACAACTGGACATCGTACCAGTTGCTCCCCAGCCTGGTGCACTTGCGTCAGTTAGTAGCACAACATCAGGGTTGCTCCATATAATAGGTCAATGACATTCTTTAATATTATCTACCCACCATTATAGCTTGTTTCTAGCTTCCGGTGGTAACCAAAGTGGCCGATCAAAGCAGCCAGCATTTGTTTTTTAAATGCTGTGATTTGTGACCTTTGTGAATTTCGGTAGTGTAGCGGTCCGAATCGTGCAGCTGGGAATGTAGTTACCAATTTAGAGTTACCAATACCAATAACTTTCGCTGTTTGCCACATGTCGATACCCTGGCGCAAGCAAGATTGTGGCACTCTTCTGATATAGCAGTAGCTTTATTAGTGGGGATGATAAACTTCATTAAATTAGTGTCTAAAGGTGAACACCAAATCCATAACCCGTAGCGGGTGCAGTTTTTGATTTGTCTGGATGGATTACAATCCCAGTTTCTCAAGCAGAGCCTTGGTTGCAGCCACTCCTTGAATTGCCAATTGGAGGGTCTGCCCCATTATAAGGATTTCATCCAACATGCCATCACTATAATCATTGTTGTCGGAGAAGAGCCAATACAGGTAAATACCAACTTGGTAAACAGCCTAAGCTGTGATGGTTCCATTAGGCAATGCACCCTTCCAGACAACTTCAGAATTCCCTGTGAGCCTCAGCGATGGGCACCGTATAGCATGCTTCTTTCAAACTGATACATGCCATAAAGTACCCTGAGTAAAGCATCCACCTAGCTGTTCCAAAAGCATCCATTTTGACATGGGTATATTGTACAAAAGTGTTCAACTCAGCTAAATCGATTATAACTCAATATGTCCATGCTTGGTTATGCCAATTACCACTTTTCCCTGCTCGCCATATAATTTCAGCATGCCCTGCCTCCACCTCTTTTCGGGATAGAGTAAATTCCTACGAGGCGAATGCTGGGTATGGGAATCTATACCTCCCACGAATTATATACCCTTGAACACTTTGTAAAATAAACTCATCTGTGGTTACAGTTTTCCCCATATGTCCAAGGCCGCCCGCAATCGCCCACCTATTCGTACAGGAGGGATACTACGGCGTGAGAGGAGCCAGACCCCCTTACCTCCATAGTGAACGGCGGTTCCATACATACGGTGCTTCGGTTGGACGTTATGGAGGTCGGTAGAATCTTTGTGCCCTATCCGGCAGCCTTGGTTCACTGGTTGTATTAGGCTGTTGCCAGTGATATGGGTGAACTCTGACCGATGGAGTTTCATGAGGCCCACTGTTTTGGCCTCCTTTGTCCAGTCCCTTCACCTGTTTGTACAGGTCTCCAAGCAACTGATGCGGCGGTGGAGCGGTAATGGTCGGCACAACCCCGCGAATTTGGGGTTTAGTGTGGGCTATATGGAGCTCTTACGCAGGCAATATATCTCATACTGGGCGTTGCATAGGAGTGCTAGCGCATCATGCTATTTACTGGACACATTATCCCCGATCAGGGTTTTCCAGAACGCCGTTATGCCCGTGGAGAACCTTTCTCCAAGGTATTATTGAGAATCTGACTCCAGAGTTGGTGCATACGTAGGCAATCAATGGTGCCCGCCAATTCGTGGTGCAGGGTTCACCTGTCTGGGTAGAAACGGCAAACTTCACTCACCACATCCAGCATCCTCCTCATGCTCTGGTTCAGCGGTCACTGGCTGTCCCTGGTCGTCGTCAAACTCAGCAGCTGGGCAATCATTAATGCTTCTGGCTGGAGACGATGAGGAGCTGAGCGGAGTCCTTGCATGGCTAGTGGATGCCGTTCTTCTCGTTCTTGGTCCCGCTGGAGATGTTGGACCATTTAAGAGCTCCAACCGCTCAATGCGACCGTCCCTGCTATATGCAGCGGACAAGCCGACTTCCCCAGGCCCTGCGAATTCACTGGGGCTTCCACCATCGGACCTCACCCCCTTAGGGTCTATGGTCCAATGGCAGGTCGTCGTGACCTACAGCCCATGTAGGGTCATACGACTCCCGCACGGACTCTCCGCTAGTCTGTCTTCTCCCAGACTGTGGCGGCCCACCTGGCAGATAAGAAGGCAGGTGAGTTGACTCGGCGCCGGCCCCCGGAACCTGGCTCCCCGGAGTCCGTGCAAGCTTACCTCCACACTTACACCATTACTTGGCGTGGAGGCGCATGGTCGGCCGCTCGCAGCGCTGAGCTGACCGACCGCTTCCTGCTGCCACCTCCGCGCTTGACCGCAGCCTGACGGGGTGTGTTGTCGGCGGTATCTGCTCCAGCAGGCCTACACGACGCAGCAGTGTTATGCCCGGGCTGCACGATGGCAGATATCCCTGGCTGCGGTACGCAATGCACTTTGCAGGGCTCCCCTGTCGTGCGGCTGTCCCCCGGCCCAGCCCCCTCGGGTCTACTGGAGCTCGGGGAGAGGTTGCCTGTAAAAGAAAAACAAGACCCCTTGCCACGTACCTGTATCCCCCCTTATTCTCTTGGGGGACGGGGGGCTCGGAGTCTGGACCTGTTGCTTGCAGCTCCATAGCGGTAACCCATTCGGGTGAGTCGGCCCCTGTATTAGCGGGAGCGCCCGACTCTGCATTCCAGCCCCCACCGTTGCGTTAAAGCTGCCGGCGTTCCGTGCAGCTCCGGGGACAAGGGCCGTCGGCTGGCCGCAGCTCAGCTCCGCGCCCGACTTCCTCATTCCTGCCCCCACCGTTGCGATAAAGCTGCCGGCGTTCCGTGCAGCTCCGGGGACAAGGGCCGTCGGCTGGCCACAGCTCAGCTCCGCGCCCGACTTCCACAGGTGTTGAAGCTGCCGGCGTTCCGTGCAGCTCCGGGGACAAGGGCCGTCGGCTGGCCACAGCTCAGCTCCGTGCCCGACTTCCGCATTCCTGAAGCTGCCGGCGTTCCGTGCAGCTCCGGGGACAAGGGCCGTCGGCTGGCCGCAGCACAACTCAGCTCCCCGACAGCGTCGTCCTGCGGCCCTTGTCCATGCTGTAAAGGAAGGTAATACTTACCTGCCGGTCTTGTGAAGGAGGCCGGTGGGGAGAGCGCACTCCCCCCCCCAGCTGCCACTGCAGATGCGCGCGACGATATGCTGCGCAAGCGTGCTGGCGGGTTCTTCACGAAGTCACTCACGTGACTCCGAAGTAAAATACAGTGCACTCCATAATGTTTGAGACAGAGACTCATCGTTTATTTATTTGCCTCTGTACTCCACAATTTGAGATTTGTAACAGAAAAAAATGCACATTGTCCACCCAAAGTGCCACCGGGCAACCTAAACGCCAACTCATTTTGGCCGGCTTGGCAAGCAAAGACTGGTTTATTCCGATAGACACAAAAAAACTGGAGTAACTCCGCACGTCAGGCAATAACTCTGGAGAATAGGAGCGTGACGTTTCGTGTCGACGGCGGCGGCTGTATTCCTCTAGTATCTTTGATTGCGGGACAAAGATTCTAGGTGCGGGGCGACAAAGGGTCGTAGCGAATGACGGGTCTCGAACGGCGGCTGCAGCGACCGTGACAGTGGCTCCACCGCCTCCTCCTCCCGCACCCCGTCCGGCGGAAGCAGACCTCCCTCCCTCCTCCCGGCCTCGGCGTGTGAGAGGGGTTGTTTTGAAAGCGCAGTTGGTCGATTTGCAGCAGTATCTTTTGATTTGCAGGCAGCGGCCGCTATCGCCCTGATAACGGCCACTGCCTGCAAATCCGTTAACAGCGCTTTCAATACAACCCCTCTCGCACGCCAAGGCCGGGAAGAGGGAGGGGGGGAGGGAGGGAGAGAGAGAGGGAGGAAGGGAGAGGGAGACCTCCTTCTGCCGACTGAAGCAGCTGCACCAAAGATCCTACAGCTATCGGATCTTTGAGCTGCACCGCCCGGCCCCACACCTTCCTGTCGGCTGGCGGAGGAGGGGAGGCGGTGGCGTTGAGTTCCCAACCGCCTCCCCCTTTCGGCATTGGACAGGGACGGCCAAGGCAGCGGGCCGATGCTGTTCGAGGAGCGCTGCCCTTCCTTCCTCCCCACCTCCTCTGCCCCTCCCCCCATGCCTTCTCAACCCCCCCCCCCCCCCACCCCCACCCCGCCATCTATCCACCCTGCACTGATTCACACACCCCCTGATCCTATTGTGATCATGGTCTTCAGAGCGAACATTGACTATGTTAGATAACGGAATGCAATCAAATGTATTTTAATTCCCAATGTTATTATTTGTTTTGACACCTTTAAACATATTACCAAAAGAACATTTGCTGCAGTTATATCCTTTGGCCATCTCTTGTCAGTTAATGTAATGTTTAACCTGTCAGATGGGTAGAGTCGGTTTTAACAGCTATTATCATAAAATGCCTTTAGAAATTTCCTTGCAACCTGTATATTTTGTCATGGATAAATTATGTGCCAATAGCAATAACGACCCATGCTATGGCCATGTCATGGTAATTTTCGGTCCTTCACAGAAAACATGCTTGCATCAATCTGTAGTGTGCATGGTCCAGGATTTATTGACACAGGTTGATCATTTGCTGAATAATCCAACCACATTTTTGTTTGGAAGTGGAAAGAACTAATAGAAATTGCATTAATTGCAATGTGAAAAATGTTGAGATATTGTATTATAATTTTGCTGCATGTCATTGTGGTATAAATCATGTCTTGATTGGAGAATATGTTTAGTTTGTGAGTTATTTGAAGCAGAAATAATATGTGAATGTAGACAAAAGTGCTGGAGAAACTCAGCAGATGCGGCAGCATCTATGGAGCGAAGGAAATAGGCAACGTTTCGGGCCAAATCTCTTTTTCAGACTGATAGATTTCGGCCTGAAACATTGCCCATTTCCTTCGCTCCATAGATGCTGCTGCACCCGCTGAGTTTCTCCAGCATTTTTGTCTACCTTCAACTTTCCAGCATCTGCAATTCCTTCTTGAACATAATATGTGAATGCTTCATTGAGCATAATTCTGACTGGTAACTACGCACTTCGTCCGAGCACATTATCGCACGCGTCATGCAAAACGTCTTATATAACCACCTAAACTATCATTTGGCAACCTAAAAAGCTGTCAAGGTTGCCCGGCTGGCAACAGGGAAAAAATTTAAGTGAGAGCCCTGATGAGGCTGAGAAACAAGAATAAAACTGTTAGAGACTTCAGCCAAACCTTAGGCTTACCCAAATCAACTGTTTGGAACAACATCTGAAAGAGAGCACAGGTGAGCTTACTAAATTGCAAATGGACTGGCAGGCGAAGGAAGACCTCCACAGCTGAAGACAGAAGAATTCTCTATAATGAAGAAAAATCCCCAAACACCTGTCTGACAGATCAGAAACACTCTTCAGGAGTGGATTTATCAATGACCACTGTCCGCAGAAGACCTCGTGAACAGAAATACAGAGGCTACACTGCAAGAGGCAAGCCACTGGTTACCTGCAAAAATAGGATGGCTAGGCTACAGTTTGCCAAGAGGTACTTAAAAGACCAACCACAGTTCTGGTAAAAGGTCTTGTGGACAGTTTAATGGCAATGATTTTCTCAGTCCTCCCTCTTCCCCCTCCCCTCCTCCATTACCTCGCCATCCCTCTTCCAACCCCTATACTTCCCCATTCCCCCTATCCCACTCCCCCACAATGAAAAATGCAATGTTTTTAAATAAAACCGCCCCTCTATCCCGCCCCCCATAATGAAAATCGCGATGGTTTTTCTTAAATGAAACCTTCCCACCTATCTCACCCCCCTACAATGAAAATCGTGATGTATTTTTAAAAATAAAACCTCCCCCTTTTTTTGTATTTCATGTTCCCACTTTACTGGCCCTTTGAACAAAATTGATTTAAAAGGATTGTCTGGCAACCATTGTATATGCATGAAACAGACTAAAACTTTAAAATAATGCTATACTCTGAATACATATAATTTGTGTTTGGCAAAGTTATGATGATCAAGAAGTAATAATGAATTACCAATCTTAGATTAAATTATTTGCCTGAAAATAGCTTAGCAGGCCTTGTGAATACAATACAACTTTGTTGAGAATTGTAATGATAGATAAACTTATAGTAATTCAAATCCAAAATTCATATTCAAGAAAACTAATTTATTATTGACTTTCAAGCTATGCTACTGTGATAATACCTGCCTTCTGGAGTAAAATATTTTTAACAGGAGATGACTGAGAAAATCATTGCCATTAAACTGTATGAGCAAATCAGATGATTTTCAAAACTGTAAGATTTTTAGTTTGAAAGACAAATGCATGTGGTTTCAATTAAATTAATATTTATATTCCAAGAAAATGGAATGTATCTATTAATTTTCAGACACCATCAACATAATTTTCAGGCACCCCCCCCCCCCCCCCAATTTACAACTGAGGTTTTTTTAGAATAAAATCAATGTCAATGAAAATCACCACTGTGACATCATTGTGACGTCGAGGGCAAGTGGAAAAGTGGTTTGGTAAAGTGTTTTTTGAAAAGTTTAAAATGTCAATAACGTAAAATATACCATCAATCTGAACAAAACCTGTTTCATTTACATCACATGACAATGGTGAGTAAGGTGGGCCAAAAATGGTAGCGCTATCGTGTACCGTTTTTGTGCAAATATAGATACAACGCACAAAAGTACAAATAAACTTATAACAAGATGAGAGTTTTAGTAAGATACTAGACCAAGTGCAGATATATAGATGTATGATAAGATAAATGAGATGCTGGGTGAGCTATTCGAAATAAGAATATTGAAGTTAGCTTCTTCCAATGAAAAGCAAGAATTAAGAGACATGGATCAACAGTTTAAATAGATGAAGAAATAACCAGGGGCTGGATCAGGTAACAACTTCAAAGGTTATCCTGTTAGACACAATCTATGGACAGGGAAACCAAAATGCATAAGAGTGAAGGAAATTAGTTAATAAAATATATTAATTATAGTGGAAGAGAAAATAACATAGATGCAGGTTGAAAATGCTGAATGAAGTGTACCAGCTATTCTGTACATCTTCCAAAGTAATTCCTCTAAGTATTCATTCATAATTCCAACCTTATATTATCACCCTGGTCCTTATATTTCCACATTTACCAAGTGGCCATCTTCCTTTCCAAATTATTGAAAGTAGTAATATGATCCTAATTATCCATTTGGTTTTTATATAGCTCTCCACATTTAGTATACTGTGAACTCTGCTGGATTATTTTGCAAAATCGCATTCTCACACATGACATTAACATTTATTGGAGATCAAAATCACAACAAAAGTGTTATTATTCAAATATATGTATATTGTCATCAAGGAATAGGTGTAATTAATGTCTAAGACTACACAAACAAGATTGTAAAATTAATTTACTGAAAGTATGTGTTCAATTTTAAGAGTGGCACGTCAAATCAAGTCAGAAACAACGTAAAACGAATAACCGTTATTTTAAATACAAGCTAGATCCCAGATCTAGTTCTGTATTATCGATCCACCTTGCTAGCTTGCAAAATATAAGTGCGTTTTAAGAAGTGCTTCACAATCTTGCTTCCTTGATTTTTTTGTATTTCATGTTCCCACTTTACTGGCCCTTTGAACAAAATTGATTTAAAAGGATTGTCTGGCAACCATTGTAAATGCACGAAACAGCCTAAAACTTTAAAATAATTCTTTATTCTGAATACATATAATTTGTGTTTGGCAATGTTATGATGATCAAGAAGTAATAATGAATTACCAATCTTAGATTAAATTATTTGCCTGAAAATAGCTTAGCAGGCCTTGTGAAAACAATGCAACTTTGTTGAGAATTGTAATGATAGATGAAATTATAGAAATTCAAATCCAAAATTCATATTCAAGAAAACTAATTTATTATTGCATTTCAATCTATGCTACTGTAATAATACCTGCCGTCTGGAGTAAAATAGATTTAACAGGAGATGACTGAGAAAATCATTGCCATTGAACTGTACGAGCAAATCAGGTGATTTTCAAAACTGTAAGATTAGTTTGAAAGACAAATGCATGTGGTTTGAATTAAATGAATATTTATATTCCAAGAAAATGGAATGTATCTATTAATTTTCAGGCACCATCAACATTTTCCCTCTGTGTTAATAATTACTTATTATTGTTTCCATATAATGCACATTGCATTTTGCTGCTGCTCGTACTAACGATAATGGGACAGAGCTTCCGATCAGCTGTGAACCATCTGTGCTCTCCATTGACCTATATAATAAGTTTCAACTTAACCTGCAGACCTACCATTCACTCCTGGAATGCACCAACCCTCAAAACCAAGACTAAGCATGACTCAATGCAATCATATCAGAGGTGGAGGCCAAGAGGACAAGCCCTGCCCAATTTAACAATTGCAAGTAACCTTTGAAAGCTGCAATCCATGCTGTAGTCAGCTGTCAGATGATAAAAACTTTGAATGTTTCCAAATTTTTGTCATTTAGAAACTTCCAAAAACATTCAGTGAGATAATCAATATATTAAAATTGTTACATCAATTAATTCAAAATTATGCATATTATTTAAGGCTTATCAAGGTGCTTCCATTAAATTCAAGAGTTGCTGTTCTTCGTCTAATGTCTAGCACCAGGTCTAATGTATAGCAGATTTGCTGGGTAGAATTCCAGAGTACTGTAAGTGCTAGGGATTTCCTGTCAGTTCTTGTTCCATCATTAGATTTTGGGAAGAGTCAATAAGTTGCTAACAAAGAGTGACTGGCACATTTGGAACTTTAGCATTTGTGTCAAAATCATGATGGTGCTACTTCTGCTGAGCAATGTCATGGTTGTGAGCAGAACTACTTGCATTTGTTCACAAGATTTTGCCCTAGGCAATTCTCACTGTAGACTTTGTGCATTCATTATGGTTAACAGTTTCTGCATCCAGCACTTTATCGACACATTACATATTCAATTTTGCTTGGCATTACTTTGCTTACCTTCCTTGTTATCCAATAATTCAAACTCTTCCGAGAGCAGGTGGTAGCAGCAGCCCACACTACAAACAGCTTTGATCTCTGGTTTAGTAATGAAGATGCGTAAAGTACTTGAGGCAAGGTCACCACAGGTGTGCAGACCGACCACCATAGAATCCTAGAACGTAAGCAACAGAATCCTTGTTAAATTTATGTGACAAATCACAAATAAAGCAATCAGCTCTGCAACACAACAGGCCCATGAAGTTTCAAGGTTTCAAGGTCAGTTTATTGTCACATTTAAGGTACAGTGAAATTCAGATTGCCATAGTCATACCAATAAAAAGCAACAAGATACCAAAAAAATGTTTTAAATGAACATCCACCACAGCGACTGCTCCACATCCCTCACTGTGATGGAAGGCAAAAAAAGTTAAATCTTCTTCCCTTCTATGTTCTCCTGCGGTCGGGGCACTCGAACCTTCCGATGTTGGGGCGATCTTGGCTCCCGCAACCGGCGGTCGAGCCCTCTGCGTCGGGGCGATCAAGGTCCCACATCGGGGGGACTCAGCACCCCACGCCGGGCAATCGGACCTCCAAATCGGAATTAAATATATTTACGTTTGTGGTTGTAACGTGACAAAATGTGGAAACGTTCAAGGGGTATGAATACTTTTGCCAGCCACTGTAAAACACTATTTTTTACAACCATCTGTGCTGAATATAGTTCAACATAGGCTGTGCTTTTAATCTAGTACCTCATACAAAGCATGATTTTACTTTGTCACTTTCTATTAAGTATAATTTCCAACAGGCAAAGGCTCATATAAGTAGTGAAAGTGGTGATTTGGGAGACCATATTACCATGGAAAAGGGAAATGAGCCAAACATCCTTCTGCATCAAAAGTTAACATTTGTCTTGATGAATAAGAATACAGCACATTTTTGCTATTGAGGGAGTGCAGCATAGTTCCCCAGGTTAATTCCAGGGATGGCGGGACTGTCATATGTTGATGGAATGGAGCAGTTGGGCTTGTATACTCTGGAATTTAGAAAAATGAGAGTGGATCTTATTGAAACATATAAGATTATTAAGAGGTTTGGACATGCTAGAGGCAGGAAACATGTTCCCGATGTTGCGGAGTCCAGAACCAGGGGCCACAGTTTAAGATTAAGGGGGAAGCCATTTAGAATGGAAATTAGGAAAAACTTTTTCACACAGAGAGTTGTGAGTCTGTGGGATTCTCTGCCTCAGAAGGCAGTGGAGGTCGGTTCTCTGGATGCTTTCAAGAGAGAGTTAGACACTCTTAAAGATAGCGGAGTCAGGGGATATGGGGAGAAGGTAGGAATGGGGTACTAATTGTGGATGATCAGCCATGATCACATTGAATGGCAGTGCTGGCTTGAAGGGCCGAATGGCCTACTCCTGCACCTATTGTCTATTTTCCTTCTCAGGCTTGAATGCACAGAATAAAGTGAAATCAAGAAACTTCATGGATTGTATAAATCAGCAAGAATGACATTCACACAAAATCTTCACCATATCAGGCACAGAATATAAAAATTCACTTTTCTGCAAACACTTTATCCAAAAAGAATGATCTCACTATTTTTATATTGCTGTGTGTGAGATTGATATTATTTACTATTTATTCTAATTCTGGGAAACTGAATATATAAAATTCAACTAAGTCATTGTTTCAGGAGTGGAACACTTCTGAATTCTTAATTTCCATCAATTGTCTGCTTAAGTCTGTGTTATTAATGGTTCTGTTGTTAATGGCAAGCTGAGAGCATACCACCATGTGGTAGCAAGAAAATAACATTCTCTTTGAGCAAATATTCCCCCATTAAGATAGAGCATCACAAAAAATGAAATCATTTCAGTGTATTAAAAATTATAAATTGGACCACAACCATATATTTGTCTTTTATACTGTTTTGGCTCAACAATATTCGTGCTCAGGAACACATCATTGTTTATATTACTTAAGTGCTTACAGGCACATGCACATTCCTCATCCCCTCTTCTAAAAGGGACTCTCCTCGGTTACAAGGGAGTTGGAATTCAGCCATCATGCTGGCTTAAGTGAAAACTGGGACTTAAATATGAAAGGACAGCAACTGATCCACTGCGTCACTCACACAATCGCCTCCTTAATACACACCTCAAGACAATATTCTCACGGATGTCTAACCTTTACATCAGAAGCGATGTCATGGAGTTCTGTTGTGGAAGTAACATGCAGTGTTATTGGAGAATACAGATTGGCCTCTTTTATTCGTTTTGCTTTGGCCTCCAAGCCTGCATTTTTCCGTCTCTCTCTTTCTTTATCATCTAGATATTTATTTTGCCTCTCATGTGAAGCCACTTCCACAGCATCAGTTGAAATAAATTCCAGAAACGCATTCTCAGAGCCGTAATATTCATCTGATCTGAAAGTCTCAGCAGATGTTTCGGCATTGTTTTTGTTATATATTTCAGAGTCTCCAAAAGTAGTAGAAATGGGGGTCTGCATAAGTGATTGCCCATGCCCCCTCTGGGTTTCAGTTCTCTTCTCCTGTTCCACAACAAGGCCAATCTGTTCCTTGATTTCAGTAACATTTTCCACATTGTGCATTTGCTCTTCTTTTGGATGCTCTGGTTCAGAAATTAGTGTCGGCTTTGTTTGGCGCTGATAAACTTTCCAGTATCTTTCTAATTTTCTGTTCCTCTCATTTGCCCCGATTGTGTTAGTGGTGGATGAATCAATGCCATATACACTGAGCCCGTATTGCATGGACAGGTAAGAACTTAGATATCCCTTTCCTGATCCTACATCAATCACCTAGAGAAAATCAAAATAAAATATTTAAAATCATTAAAAACAGCAAAAATAAATTCAATTTTTAACTATTTTCAATTGAAGTCTTAACATTATTCACAGATTAATATTTCCCTTGCTTATTGTTCTTCACAATACACAGGAATGAATAGTGTAGAACTGCAGAAGCTGGTTTACGAAAATAGGCACAATGTGCTGGATTAACTCAGCAGGTCAGGCAGCATTTCTGGAGAACATGGCTAGGTGACGTTTCGGGTCGGGACCCTTCTTCAGACTCTCACTTCAGGAATAGTGCAAGTAGTGTCTGAAATATGGATCATTACATTTGGAAATGTAAAAAAAGTAAAAATACAAAACAGAAAATCCGTTGTTAAATCTGTATTCAGTCCACAAGAATAACATTAAACCACCATTTTGGATACATCTTTTTAGAAGTGTGATGAACAATTGGTCATACTATGTTACCTCTGGGACTGCTGCACAGCAAACATATGAACTACCAATGCAGCTTAGCCTTCTCCACGCACTGAGCTGAGTGAAACTAATATTCTTTGACAATGGAAAATGATCTTCTTCTTCTTCTTCTTCTTTCTTGCGGCGTGCACAGCCTAAAGTTGTAGGACAGCTTGTTCTATTTGATCTTCCGTTTGTGCACGTCAAGTTGATTGCATTAGTCGAAACAGGGCGGACCACGTGAAGGTTGCAAAAATGATCTCAAGGCATGACTATAAGCATACTAAATTTTGCTCTATCAACACAAACCTTCCCTGTCTTACAAAATCAAGTGGGCTTCCTCCCACTTCCTCATTGGTTAATTGGCTTCTGTAAATTACCCCTCATGTAGGTGGGTGACAAAGGAATTGCAAGGGAGTTGACGAACATGTGAGAGAATAGGCAAAGGGAAATAGTAAGAGCAGGCACAGATACGTCCTCCTTTTATGTGATAAAAATGTATGATGAGAACATACAATTGCAATTTGAGGTTTAAAACCATATTCCCCATTTACATTTTTGTCAACTAAGAACTGTTTCTGTAAATTGTCAAAAATACATTGGCATGGGGATTCTGTACAACATTGAACATATGCATACAAATTGACTTTGAAGAGATTTGCTTATGGCTTTTGACCTATATTTAAAAAATCCACAGTTGAATAAAAAGTGTGAATTTATGGATGATAAAGTATTTATTGTGTGAAACTAGCATTACAATATATGTATTTATTCATGATCAAATTAAAGGTATGAGTATATTTCAAGATGACACTGAATAGTAACTTTTTTCAACTTAAAAATTCTGAAAAAGGCCACACAAAACATTGAGAATATAAATAAGAGCAAATTAGGCACCCACTGCAAAACCTCGAGGTTGAGGATAACTTCCACCTCAGAGGAAGGATGCTTCTGCATGTCCTTTTAACATGGGGTAGCTTTTGCACAACAATAACCATAAAAATGACAGTGATAGAGATAGGGAGTAGAAATTATGTGATGATTTATGCTCATTTTTAGAGTGTGCCTACTTGTGTTACATAAGAGAACATCGTAGCATGTAAGCCCTCTATCATTTAATACAATTCCTGCTTATAGCCACTTACTGAAACTGCATATGACAAATCGCTTCATCATACAGGGTACATATCATTTATATTGATATTACGAAATTTAGTGCTTTAAACATTAGGATGAGAAATACTTTGAAGCCAGTTAATGTGAAAGTGAACTGTAATCCCATTGTACATTGCAATTTGTACTGCAATGCTATCAGGTTTAATTTTATTGCATGTATTACAGTTGCAAGGGAGTAATTCAATGAACCAGTTTTAATCACACTATAAACTATAAGGGCAAAGCTTGAGTACTTCAAATTCTCAATGGAGATGCCGAGATCGAATAACTGCCTCATATTCCGTTCATTTTCAAAGAACCCATTGAGAAGTCTTGACAAAAAATTCTTAGCTTTCTTTTTATCTCCAGACAGTACAGACAATTCATGACATGGAAGTGTAATCAGATCAACTATCAAGCTTAAAGATATATGGGGGGCAATGCGTGTGGTACAATGTGGTTCGTGGTGAGAAAGAGGGGAGAGAATGGATTACCGAGATGTAAAATGTTGCCTGTAAAATATAAACAATATTGCAGTGCTATGGAAAGCTGTTTTGATTCTCAGGAGCACGAAAGCCTACTAACTAAAAAAACCGACAAACAGTGGCATAAAAACTTCTCCCACAACTCTTCACAGCAGGAACTTTCTACACTTGCTTTCACTTTGGCAATTCAAAATGAAATCAGCTGTAATAGAGTCTCATAAAAATTGATTCTGACAACCAAATTTGTTGAATACAAGGTACTAATATGTGAAGTGGGGTTCACGACAAGCAAGCAGATCTCAGGAACATGCGATAATCTCCTGCAGTTGGAGGTTAAGTAGTAAATACAGTAGTAAGTACTAAAAAGCATAGGACTGAACTGACGTGGGTATTCCACAAAGAAGGATAACCCATTAGCCCATTTCACATTATTCCATTTCTCTTCATCTTAACTGGAATTTTAATCTACCCATTTTGCAACCAAGCGGCATGAATATTGATTTCTCTAATTTCAAGTAACCCTTGCATTCCTTCTCACTCCGTGCCCCCCCCCCCCCCCCCCACCTCCCAGTCGTCTTGCTAGTTTCATTGTTCGAATCTCTTCATTATCGCCTTTTCCACACCCAACAAGGGGCCATTGTGCGCTCCACCTTTACTGAGCTTTCAGTGCCGGCTCTGATTTGTTCTGTACCTTTTCATACTTCTAGTTTCCCTCTCCCCTGACTCTCAGTCTGAAGAAGGGTCTCGACTCGAAACGTCACCTATTCCTTTTCTCCAGAGATGCAGCCTGACCCGTTAAGTTACTCCAGCATTGTGTGTGTATCTTCGGTGTAAACCAGCATATGCATTTAATTCCTAAACAAACAAATAAGCCTTTTTTCCAAGTAACTGAAAATAAACTATCAAATTGAATTAAAGTATGCTTGATGCCAATAAAAATTGAGCAACTTTTTTTTTTTTTTTTTTAAATGGTAAAAGATCACCAGAATCTAATCAATCTCAGATAGACCATTATACGGAATAGGCCACTGCTAATTCATAGTTTTTTGTTGCTGGACGATGATGGAAATGCACTATTGTCATTAACAGAAATAAATCAGAAATTAATGGATTTGTAAATTCTTCAAAAACCACAGCATTATGCACTTATTATCTTTAATGCCATAAAATGACTCAAGGAAAATTCTATAAGAAATATTGAAATTGAGCAAAATTCAGAGATAAAGGGCTGGAGACTAAAAGATTAATTAAAGCAGGTTATCTTAAATGCGGAAAGGTGGAGAGGTTAGGCTACATTTGCCAGAGTTTAGGAAATGGCAGTAGAGATGGCAATGATGGGACAAAGTCAAAGGGTTTTTCAACGGTTACAGAGTTAAGAATTTCATCAATTATGTGATTATAAGTCTCATGTCTGTCTCATAGCTATAGTTCATGGGAAAATGAACATCACAAATTGCAGGTTGAAGTATAAATATTAGAGCAGTATTTAGACTTGATTGAGACCAACCAAGTTCAATGCAAATATTCATAAAAAACATTACTGCTCACAGGACAATGCAAATTATCAAAAATACAACTGAAGAATTGCAGCACAGTTAGACAAATAGTGGGGATACCATAAACGATGACAAATAATTAATTGAAGAGAGAGCAAAAATCAGCCAATGTAGCTAAACATAAGGGGTCTGATACCATACTATGCACACCCTGTATATGAATGCTTTAACTATTTGCCAGAGATTAGAATTGCTGCAGTTTTAAAATAGGGTTAACAGGCTCAATACTTGGGTCAACGATATAATGACTCTACTACAAAATCTACTACAAAATCTGTAGCTATAAACATCTACAACCGGGCACCAGCATGGGTCATGAGCACAAAAGAGGTTTATTTCTGCGTCTAAATACAGCTCACATTGCAGAAAGGAATATAACAAAGACATTAAACCAAAATATCAACAAAACACTGAATATCTGAATTAAAATAATGTTTCAAATGATCTAAATCAATAGTGTTAAAGTGAGTAATATCACCTCATCGCATTTAAATGTACACAGAATTCTGCTACATTTAAATGGCATATTTTGAAAAAAGTATCTTAAGTCATTTTGCAAATCACAGCATTTAAGGTCATAAGCGATAGCAGTAGAATTAGGCCATTCAGCCCATCAAGTATACGTCATTCAATCCTGGTTAATCTATCTCTCCCTCCTAACCCCATTCTCCTGCCTTCTCCCCATAACCTATGACACCTGTATTAATCAAAAATCTATCTCTCTGCCTTAAAAATATTTGTCCCACAGTCTGGAGTTTCAAAAGGTACTTCCATTATGTGGCTTTTCTTGATACTGGTACTTCTCCTAGAGGAGAAGCCAGTATCAAGAAAAGTTTTCTGGATGAGGCAGTAGGGGAGTAGAATATAGCTAAGGGCAGCAGGGTCCCAGCCATGGAAACAAGCTGAATGGTGTGCCACCAGGAAAAGTAAGTAGAGCAGGGTCTCTATAGAACCAATAAATTGGCTGGCGTGCCATCAAGTCAAGTCAAGTTTATTGTCATAGGTACAAGAACGGTGAGGTACTGGTACAATGAGAATCTTATTGTAGCTGCATTACAAGTACATATAATCAGACAAACACACAAAAAAATTTGAAACGTAAACTAGTGACAAAAAACCTTGTGATAAGAAACCTCGGATAACGTACCACTTGGTAGGCTGTATGACTCTCTGATTCTAGTGCAAAACACAATTTGGAAAAAAAAGCCAATAATAGTGCAAGATGTGGTTCATAATGTTCTGTGGTCAAGGTAAGATTAGCTTCGTGCAGGTTGGTACAAGAACCAACCAAGTAGTTTTTCCTAATGCGACTTCAGGCATTTGTATCTATCAGGGGCAAGCAAGGGGAGTGGGTTCGAGAAATGGAATGGGAGAGTTAGGAACAGATACCCGGATTGGGAAAGTGGGCAATAGGGTCTTGACAATAGAAATGAGTGGAACAAAGTCACAGTATCAGCAGCAGTTGTGTGGAATGGTGATCTGTAACAGGAAGGGAGCCAAAAACAAAGCAGGGATCCAGTGATGGAAGTTGGGACAGTATGTTCCTGGAACTAACAGCAAGTTCCTAGAGGAAGGAGGATCATGGGATGCTTGGTAGGTAAAATAATGTGCTTATTCCAGGCCAAGTAGAAAGGCAGGGTCTATTTTTAAACGGTGCAAGATTGAATTGTTATGGTTTTCAGAGAGACCAGAGTTCCTTTTACGTTTCATAAAAAGCTAACATGCAGTTATAGCAAGCAATTAAAAGGGCCAACAGTATGTTTATTGCATGAGGTTTTTAGTACAATAGTAGAAACATCTTGCTCTAAATTAATAAAGCACTGGTGAGACCACATCTGGAATATTAATAGAATATTGACTGGCCTTGAGGGGGATACGACATATATTGCCTGAAGTAGATTCATATTGCCCGAGTCGAAGACGAGGGCAATATGGATCTAGTGAGGGCAATATATGTCGTATCTCCCGAAAGAGGACAGTCAATATTGTTATTATTACCCATATCAGACATCTAGAGGAAAATTTGAACATCTCAGCTCGGCGGACTTCCACGTAAAATTTAACCAAAATGGACGCGGCAGTCTTCCTGTCTGCCGTTTGAATATTCTAAATTTCCCACGCAGCGTAACGTTGCCGTCACGTTGCCAAGTTCCCGGATGTGAGACCAGGGGAATATAAGACTATATTCCCCGCTGTTTTAACAGGTAAAGTCCATAGGCGTTCGCAAGAAAGGGGAATACAAGAAAATATTCCCCTGTTACCCCTGCTGGCAGTAAAAACGAAGGGAATACAATTTTGTAAAAGCATACCTCAGATGTGTGATATGGGTAATAATATGTATTAGTCTGCTCTCTCCCCCTAATGAATGATATACCAGTAATGAGTACAGTGAAGCTTCACTGGGTTATTCCTAGGATGGCAGGCTTTCCATGTGAGACAAAATAAAACAGACTCTGTGGTCTCTATACTTCAGAAAAATGAGAGGTGATTCCATTGAACAGACAAAATTCTTATGGGATTTGACAGGGATTATCTTTCCCCTAGATGGAATGTCTGGAATGAATAGTCACAGTCCCAAAATAAAAGATTGGTTATTCAGGACAGCAATGAAAGACAATTTCTTACCTGAAGGATAGTGAATTTTGGAATTCTCTTAGTGCTGTTGGAGCTCCGTCATTGAATATATTCTAGACAAAGATTGATAGATTTTAAGAGACTCAAACAATATGGTATTAGTGCAGGAAAAGTGTGTTGTGTGAAAAGGTAATTGAATCGAAGAAGGTATGAGAGGTCAAATGGCCTATGCTGCCTCTATTTTCATGTTTCTAATGCAGGAGATGACTGTTCAGATACCAGTTTATAGCACTTGACAATCCTCTGGTGATTGAATAATTGGTTCTAAATGTGGAAATTATTTAAGAATAGGGCCTGGGACATATTAGGAATGATTTGCCAATCTTTAATTTTTATTGTGAGAAAACTGTTTACATGGTGTATTGAATAGCATATTAACTTCATTAATGTGAAATAATTAAAGCACAGTAGAAAAATATTTAACACTTTTATAAATATCTTGTTGAAAATTCAAATCTAGTTATGGCATACTTTTAAAAAAATGTACATAATTAAGGTTGCCTCCGTTTCTGCACACACATCTAAAGGATCCAGAATGCTAAAGGCTTCAACATAGATAGGATCAAATGCAGCATGGAATATAGCTTGACAAGCTTGGCAAAGTTTCCATACAGAGCAAAAAATATAAATTCCAGGACAAATGGGAAGTTCCATCAGCCACTATTGTTTAACTTTAATAGTGATTCGGCATTCCTGCTCTGCTGAAGGTACAGACTGAAATTTGGACTGCAAATGTAAATACATCTCAAGTGCTGCTCCAGAATTCTTAGTAAATATCAGGTGGTAGAATTTTACCATCAAGTAACCCCAGCCATATCTCAAATACGGCATCCAACAGAAAAACTTAGAAATGTAGTAGGTCTTGGAGATATTATGTCCCAACCTAATACTTGAAATGCCAGTCACCCTGACCAATGTGGAACCAGTACAAAGCTGGATGCAAATTTACTAGACTCAAGGAATACTCAAAATAGCATCAGGAAGGGGACGGAAATGCTATAGAAATGGAAGTGAGATATATTTTAAATTTGGAATTTATTTTGAAATCCTTCCCTTGACAAGGTGGTCCAGCAGTCGAATATGGGTCTGGCAAGTGCTCAAGAAGAAAACCCAGGTTCACTCACCAATCATCTGCACAATGGTAGACTTCCTCACCTTGCTTTACCTCGCCTTGTTTTACCTCCCCTTCCCTTTCTCCTTTAAAGTTGTACAGCAATGAAACGGGCCAATCATCCCACCACATCCATACCTACATTTTGCTAATTGACATTGTTCCCATTTGCTCACATTAAGACCATATCTTGTGCATTTAGATGTTTGTCTAAATGCCTTTCAAACATAGTAATTTTACTTCGGAGTCACGTGAGTGACTACGTGAAGACCCCGTCCAGCACGCATGCGCGACATTAGCGTTCATGCAGTGCACCCGCGACGAACGGGAGTTCAAGGCGCTCCCGCTACAATTTGAAAAGTCGGGCCGACAGGTAAGATTTACCGTGGCCGTGTGTCTTTTTCTCTGTGGTCTGCTTGTTTTCAGAAAGAATGAGCAAGACCAGAGGAAAGAAGTCTGCAGCTCGCCCCCGTTCGTCCTCCGTTGAGGAATGTTCTTTGGAGGGGGGGGCAAGAGGCGGCGGGTATAACTACCGAGCCGAGCCCAGCACCGCTCGTGCTGCCTGAGCAGCGGGCTGGAGGTACCTGCAGCCAGAACCGGGCGGTAGTGTCCGACGATTCGGATGAAGATGCCTCACCGCTCGAGAGCGACACAGGCAGCCGCCTAAGCCGCATGGAACGGCTTATGGAGCAATTGCTCCAGCGAGATCTGCTGAGAGAGCAGCAGCAGCCTCGCCAAGGGAGTTCAGGCACTCCCGCAGTGCCCTTTACGGCACTGGCCATTGCTTCACCTTCTTTTGAAGGCAGCATTGGCGACCAGGTCTGGGCTGGTCAAGAAGAGGGGTCACTGGCTGAAGATATCGGGAGTACGCAGGGTGGACAGGATCAGGAAGAGCTGCTGGGTGTGGTCAACCGCTACGTGGCCATTCCACAAGCGGGTCGGCCATTAGAGCCGAAACTTGCAGCCAGCATTAACCACCTGTCCTCAAAACCCCTACAAGAACAGGTGGTCAATGAGGCTCTTGAACTATATACAGCCCCAGTAAATTGTACATATTGAATGTACCCGCTGTAAACAGCCAAATTTGGGGACATTTGGGGCAGAACATCAGGAACCTGGAGTTGAAGCTCCAGAAAATCATTAAACTCCTGACTGCAGGAATAACATCTTATGCTCGGTCCATTGATGGTGCGGACATCTCCACAAATCAGCAAGACACATTAGCTCTGCTGTGCACCAGTCAATATGAAATAAACAATTTACGGAAGGAAAATTATCAAGCCTGCCCTCAACCCTAAATTTGCGGGACTATGCAAAACACCGGGTTCAGAACCTCCTATTCTGCTCTCTGGGAAAGACCTTCCAAAAAAGCTGAAAGACCTAGAGGAAGAATCCAAGACCTTTGGTCTCGTGAGGGCAGGTTTGGGACCGAGCAGACCTAACAAACCCAGGCGGCAGTACCCCATGGCGTCCACCAGTCGTCGACCACACTATGGGACTGGTGAAAGCTCGGGGTCCGCAACCATTCCCCGTAAGCCTTTTTTAGGCCAGGGCCCAGAGCGGACCCCATGGAAAATGCGCCACCCCCAACAACATCAACATCAACATCAACCCTCTACAGCCCAGCAGACGCCTCATTGCCCAGCGAAGAGGCAGAAGAAGCACCAATAACCATGGAGGTAGGTGGGTCTGGTTCCTCTCAGCATATGAGCAGTAGGGGCTCTATACTAACAGGGGGGAGATTGCACTTGTTTTTGGATGCATGGGAATCCATCACTAATGACAAGTATATACTCAGCAGCGTTCATGGCTACAAAATTGACTTTGTTCATGAAAACATTCCGCCAGCTCAGCATATACCCAAAAGGGTATTCACCCTCTCAGTCAAAGAGAAACAAGAGGGTCAAGCTGAACTGATGAGGTTACAAGCAAAAGGTGTCATTGAAAGAACAAAACATGAACCTTTGGAATTTGTGTCTAATATTTTACTAAAATCAAAAAGATGGTGGACGTCGCATCATCATTGACTTAACTACTTTAAACAAGGCTGTCAGGTATATACATTTCAAGATGGATACTTTTGAAACAGCCAGACTATTGGTTTCTAGAGGGTACTTTCTAGCAAGCATTGATTTAAAAGATGCCTACTACTCAGTACCCATACACAAGGAGCATCGTAAATACTTAAAATTTATCTGAATGAAACAGCTATGGCAATTTAAAGCCTTACCAAATGGGCTAATCTCCGCTCCAAGGCTGTTCACTAAAATCTTAAAACCTGCCTTGGCATTATTGAGGAAACAAAAGCATATAGTCATGGCGTATTTAGACGACATTTTAATAGTAGGGAAAACCTTGGAGACAGCCATTTTGGCAGTAGCAGCCACCAAACGTTTGTTTGAAACTTTGGGGTTTGCCATACATCCAGATAAATCCAATTTTACACCGTCCACTGCCATGGACTATCTTGGATTTACGATTGATACTGTTCGCATGATTGTAACTCTGCCGAAGGGGAAAGCATCAGAATTGGCACTATCATGCAACAAACTCATGAATAAACATCAGCCAACCATACGGGAGGTAGCTAGAGTTTTTGGCAAAATGGTAGCAGCTTTTCCAGCTGTAGAATTTGGGCCTTTGCACTATCAAAAATTTGCAAAGAGCAAAAGTGCATGCACTAAAGCAAAACTCAGGTCACTTTGACCGAGCTATGAGCTTAACTGCTGAATCCATTCCAGAGTTACAATGGTGGGCAAGGAACGTAAGGCTCAGCTCCAGTCCCATAATAATCACAAACCCAGTATTAACCATTCAAACGGATGCCAGTGCTTTGGGCTGGGGAGCAACTAACATGCAATCCAGCACAGGGGGCAGATGGACTAAATTTGAATAATCTTGCCTACAGACACGGGGCATCAACTACTTAGGAATGTTGGGTGCGTTTTATGGGTTAAAAGCATATTCATCTAATACGCATCATGCACATGTCCGGTTGCAATTAGATACCACGGTGGTGGCTTATATCAACCACATGGGTGGTGTAAAGTCGATATCGTGTGACAATTTGGCCAACCTAATCTGGCAATGGTGTGTTGAAAGACATATTTGGTTATCAGCAACTTACCTACCAGGTAAGCAAAATACAGTGGCAGACACCAGGTCACGCAGATTCAATGATAACATCGAATGGATGTTAAATCCCAAAATATTTGCTGAAATTACAAAGCAATATGGCACACCAGATATCGATCTATTTGCATCCAGGCTGAATCACCAGGTACCAACGTATGTCGCTTGGGAACCAGACCGTGAGGCAGCAGCAGTTGATGCATTCTCGCTGCATTGGGGGAAAATGTTCTTTTATGCTTTTCCTCCCTTCTGCCTCATCAGTCGGGTATTGCGCAAGATTCAATTGGATTCCGCTTCAGGAATCTTGATAATACCCGACTGGCCTACACAGCCATGGTTCCCAGTGGCCCCTGACATGGCTGTCGAAACACCGTTGGAATTCCCCAGCAGTCGAGTTATTAATCCACCCAGTGTCAGGCATTAGTCACCCGTGCCATGACAGAGTCAATCTCCTGGCTTGCAGATTCTAAAAAGACCTCTACTGGGCCTGGGACTGTCTGAGGACGCCATCAACATGATGACCGCATCCCACCGGGAGTCCACCAGGAGACAATACCTGACCAACATAAGAAAATGGGAACGGTATTGCTCCAAAACAGGAACTACCTACACTACAGCTACAGCCACCAGTGTTGTGGAGTTTCTGGTTGGATTACATCGGGAATGACTCAGCTACAGCGCCATTAATACAGCCAGGAGTGCGTTGTCAGCTTATTTGGTTCCAGCAGCAGGACAACTGACTTTGGGGTCCCATCCACTAGTGGTCAAAATCATGAGGGGCATTTTTAACACCAATTCCCCTAGGCCTAGGTACACTCAGATCTGGGATGTCAGCATTGTACTGACGTACCTTAGGGGATGGCCACCACCCAGGTCACTCACGCTGGAACAACTTACACTGAAATCAGTCATGCTCATGGCACTAGTGTCAGCTCAAAGGGTACAGTCCCTCCACCTTCTGAGGCTGGACAGCATGACAGAGTCATTGGACTGTATCACATTTCACATTCAGGGACTGGTCAAACAAACTAGACCAGGTACCACGCCTCCAGTAATGGAGTTCCAGGCATATTCACCTGACCCACGGTTGTGTGCCAAGACCCATCTCGCCAATTACATAGACACAACATATAACTTAAGAGGGAGAGAAAAAGCCTTATGGATAAGCCACAAGAAGCCTCATGGTCAGGTGACGAGCCAAACCATTTCAAGATGGCTCAAGCAGGTGCTTAAGTCCGTGGGAGTCGATACTAATGTTTACAAATCTCATTCCACCAGGGCTGCAACTACGTCGGCGGCTAGGCGAATGGATGTGCCTATGGACCATATTCTGGCCAGAGCAGGATGGTCCTCAGAGAGAACTTTCCAAAGGTTTTATAATAAGCCGCTGGCGGAACCTGCTACATTTGCAGACAGAATTTTAGAGTCTGCAGCTAATATTTAATTTAAGCCGGGGGAGCTCTCTGTTTTTTTGTTATCATTAATAAACCTTTATTGTTCACAAACAGGTTATTGTTGATCGTATAACATGCTTCCTCCCTCTAAGGTCTTCAGGCAGTGAGTGAAGCATGAGCTGGTTCACGGTTCGGATTCACAGAGCTTTGAAGTCTTCACGTAGTCACTCACGTGACTCCGAAGTAAAATAGTAAGATTAAATGAGAACTTACCAGATCGAAGTTTGATCTGTATTTTATGAGGAGTTACGATGAGGGATTACGTGCCCTCCGCTCCCACCCTCTATTATACAGATCAACTGGTAATTAAGTTCTTATTTTTTCTTTACTATATTTATTTCAATTGTTGTGTTTTTTCTGTGAATCCACACCGCTGCTTTGAAGAAATGTCGCGCATGCGTGCTGGACGGGGTCTTCACGTAATCCCTCATCGTAACTCCTCATAAAATACAGATCAAACTTCGAACTGGTAAGTTCTCATTTAATCTTACTATTATATCTGATTTCCCCACCTCCTCTGGCAATGTGTTCCAGATGATTCCTTTCCCTGCTCCCACTAATTCTTTTTACATTCATTTGACTTGCCCTCTATGAAACATTTCACCCGGGTCCTCACCACCATTCTTAAACCTATTAATTAGTAGAACTATTGCTCATGTGAGGATTCCTGCACACAGCCCAGAATAACAATGTTAATGGTCCTTCTATGATGCCCTTTCTAAGCTAGATTTGCCCACATTTGGCCCATATCCTTCTTAAATCTTTTCTGTCCATGTACCTGTCCAAGTGTCTTTTACATGCTGTTATAGTGATAAGGTTCACTACTTAAAAAACAGACAACCCACAAAAATGTTAGGTAAACCAACTCAAGCTTTACTGATCATCAGCCGGCTGAAGTGACGGGGATACACCAGTCAAGTAAGCAACAGACACTTGACTTTCCCGTGCCACCACTTCAATGAACAAAGATTTGCACGGTGTTTTATACTGTGTGTCACTTAATCACGTTCCACAGATGTTAGTCATGGTCATAAGATGCAGCCAATATACATCACTGCAGGACGAGTCCGAGCTGGTCTTTCTTATCAATTGGTAGACACATTTCAACGGCACTGTCTCAATATACATCAACCTGAGACAAGCCCGGGCCCGTCTTTCTCTCGCCCACCAACTGGCACTCTTCCACTGGAGAAAGCCTGCTTGAGAAGGAATACAAGCTACAACCTAGTCAAGTATTCCACCATGTATATTTTATATATTTTAAAGCATTTAACCGTTTCAATAGTACCTGCCTCTGGCAGTTCTTCCATATATCTATACGAGCGAAAAGTGTGTTTTGTTAAGAGACAATAGTGCAAGAAGCAGTTGAAATACAAATAACACAAAAAAACAATGATTGATAAGGCAGCCATATCAGAAAAACCTAACAGTTTAGGACTATTAAATTGTAATGCAAATTGTAAACCAGAATCATCAGAGAGCTACACATAAGTGGTCTAAGAATAGTGTGATGTCAGTAAGTGAAATAGATCATAAAAGATTATGTTATTTTACTGATACTATTATCTGAATACTTGATTTGCTCATATCAAATACTCAAGGAAGGCATTACATATGCAAACTAAACAAAATAACAGATTAACACGTAACACACGTGGAAAACATACCACTTGTCAACAGCCACTTTTAAGCTGTCACTGAGAAAATTGCGTAGAAACTGACCTGTTTTTGCATATCTACTTACTGAATCTTTTCAAAAATAGGATACATAAATTATTAAATAAATATACTTCAAAAATCAAGAAAGCTTGACATACATTATGGTCAAATAGACTGAGTTTTAATCACCAACTGCTTATCAATGTTGTTTTGAGGACAGGAAAAGAGACAATCAATAGTGCTGCTGCCAAATTTGTAAAATGAAATGAGGGATATCATCCACTTACATCGATTCTACACATTGTATATAAGCGAATGGTTATAACATTGATGAAGTCATATCAGGAAATTTTGAGCGCTGGAAAATATCTAACATTGAAGCAAAGAAGCCATGATAAATTAAATTTAAGTTTTAGTTTTAATATAAATTTCAGTTAATTTAGACTGGCATGTTCTTTTGTTAATGATCTATTTTCAGAGAATCGTACGGTGTTTGATGTGCAGTGTGGAATGAAAGTTTTTTTTAAAACCACCCACTGTTAGAACAACATTCAATATTGTCTGATTAGTGTCCCTAATTAACTTCTGTAATGAAACGTCTATGACATCACTGACATTTCCACCAGCAATTCCGGGATATTTTTTGATTACAATTCACCGTTTATGTTAAACATTGGCTGTACTAACTTCATTTCATGAGATTGGCACAGAGAGTGTAATTCCAGGGATGCAGGTACAGTTAACACATTAATTATACCATCCATTTTTTTCCCCACTTTCACTGATATTTGCATTTCATGTTTCAATGTTCAGGATTAGCTGGTATTCATCTAAAACAAGTTTTAACTGATTGTGGCAGGACTATCACCAGAAGCAATTCAGAGAGATGGTTCTCAAGGATTACCCGGAAAATACAGTAAGACGTTGTTTTCCCAGTGATGTCCAGGTTCCTTAAATGAATGATTCAAAAAATAATTTCAGACCACCACTGCAAGAATTGGTATTTCCAGCCAACATTACACACTCATGGATAGATGCATGCACAAAAGATAGAAGGTGGGAATGGAGACAAGCAAGTTCTTCCCTCATATTGCTTCTCTGACACCACTGCAGACCTGGTCTGGTATCTACTACCTTCAGGACGCAGCCAACTTCATCAGAGTTGGAACTACCAAGTCACTGAAGTGCCTAACAACGAGTTTGTTCTGTTCTGTTACTCTCATCAGTCCTTCTCCCAAATGTGTTAAAAATGGATTAGTACTGATTAATCAGTCAGGCGACAGATTTAGATTATTATCATCAGGAGATTTCCTTACTCCATTGAACGTAGTACTATCAGACCTCAGGGGGCCTAGTCAATGCTAAAATATCCAAGGATTTCTCCCTCCTGAATGGCTACTATTGTCGTGCCCACTCTGGTAGGCCTATTCTGCCAGTGAGCAGGACACATCGAGAAGTGGTAATGAAGAAATCAGACTGAAAGTTAAAATTGTATATGACTAGGTAAGACTGTTACTTAGACTGTGGCCCAATTTTTGGTCATCCTTTTTGTGATTCTGTGAAAAAGTCCTCTCAAGATAGAAAGGCGGTTGTACAGGATTAAAGGTACCAAATCTGCCTGACAGATCAAAATGCATGACAGATTAATTTCTACATAAACTGAAAGCATTGGCATTCCACCAGCACTATTTTCACACCATCTCATATTCCACATATGGAAAGATCTTCCATGAAAATTAATAAATCGAGGAATTAGGACTAGCATTTTCTTGGCATGAATAACATATCCTGGATTAAAAGGATTTAGGCTTGTAAGTACACTAGAGACTCAGTATTGCTTTAAGAATATTATTGTTTTAAACAGACTTGGAATTGTGCTACTGCACTATGAGAATGTTTCAAATAAATCATAGAAGGTTCTCTCACCTGTTGGATCTTGCAATATTTGGCAAAACATGCAACCATTTCAGACATCACTTCAACCTCATGGGACTTCTTTGTATTCATAAATGTGCTGGTTTTCAGAAACATTTCTAAAATGGAAAGTATTTTGAGATTTTACTAATTCGCTGAGAAACTGCCTGATGTTTAGACATGAAAGGTTGACATCCAATACTAATGCTTTCTCAGAAATATAAGCTGTATTATTACATAAAGAAATAACGTCGAAGGTAACTTCATAGTAATATTGAACAATTTCAACTTCTTGATACCCATAAGACAGAAAATATGTCTCCAAAGTTTATACTGCGACTTATGTCTGATCTGGACAGACAACATAAAGCCTTGGGTGAATTTTAGTCATTCAAAGCATTTCTTGAAACAACACTCAGGTTTCCTACATATGCAAACCGACCTCTTATGTTGGTTGTGAAATTCTAAATGTCAAATCTAGGAACAAATGGGATTGTTTTTTTCCACTCTCATCTTGTGTGGCTGTCATATATCTTAAGCAGCCTAATCAATGACTTAATCCAAAAGAACCATTTATTCATTTGTAGAATAAAGAACCCTTTTGTTCTATTTTGTGTGGACTCTTAACAAAAAAATTACTAGCCTACTATTGGTATGTTTTAATATTGCTGAAAGGCATTGCTTTACCACATCATCTCCCACTCTTCTGAGCGGTTCTGCTCAGAGAAGTTCTCCTCACAATGTGCACATTTATAGCATCCTTAGTTCACAAGCAGCAACAAAAAACAACCAGGACAAAAATGGCTCATATGAAAGCTGACTGATGCATCCACTTATCTGGTGCCAGTTCTGGATACAAGTTAATTTGTTCTTACATAGCGTCAACACTCAAACTATGATTCCTAAAGTTACATCTGAATCTTCTGAGATTGTGACATGTGAAAATATTGTTGTATCAACCATTTTGTAAGTGCTTTTTCCCTATTCAACCCAATGGTTGTTTCGATGGAGGACGTTTGGCATGACCACTAAAACTCTCACTAACTTCTACAAGTGAACCATAGAGAGCATTTTATCAGGAACCATCATAGCTTGTGTTGGGAACAGCTCCATCCAGGACCACAAGAAATTGCAGCGAATTAGGCCATCACACAAACCACCTTCCCTTCTTTTGAGTCCATATATACCTCACGTTGCCTTGGCAAGGCCAGCAGCATAATCAAGGACGAGTCGCACCATGGCCACTCCCTCTTCTATCAGGCAACGACACATGCAGACGACACAACCCTAATTGATCAAGGATGGGGAGGAGTCTGCCTGCAGACAGGAAGTGACACAGCTGGCGTCCTGGTGCCATCGTAACAACCTGGAACTCAATGCTCTTAAGAGGGTGGAAATGATTGTAGACTTTAGGAGAGCTCCGCCTCCCCTCCCCCCACTCACCATCAACAAAACCACAGTCACATCTGCGGAGAAATTTAAGTTCTTCGGAACCATCATTTCCAGGGACCTTAAATGGGAGGCCACCATCGACTCCACAGTCAAAAAGGCCGAACAGAGGATGTACTTCCTGTGGCAGCTGAGAAAACACAATCTGCCACAGGCAATGATGGTCCAGTTTTATACTGCCATCATAGAGTCTGTCCTCACCTTCTCCATCATGGTCTGGTTTGGCTTAGCCAACAAGCATGTCATCCGGAGGCTGCAGCGCATCAATCGATCAGCCGTGAAGATTGTTAGCTGCAACCTTCCCCCCCCCATCGACGAACTGTACACTGCAAGGGCCAGGAAGAGAGAGGGTAAGATCATCTCTGACCCCTCTCATCCTGGCCACAAACTCTTTGAAACACTTCCCTCTGGAAGGCGACTCCGGATTGTTAAAGCCGCCACAGCCAGGCATAAAAACAGCTTTTTTCCACGAGCAGTAACTACTCAACTGCCAAACATCTGTAGCATCCTTATGCTCTGGTATTTTATTTCATTCTTCACATGTTTAAATTATAATGTTTTATTTTTAATTGTCTACTGTATATCGTGTTGTTACTTGCAAGCAAAGCACCAAGGCAAATTCCTTGTATGTACACATATCTGGCTAATAAAATGTATTCAATTCAATTCAATTCAAAAGGTATAGAAGTGTGAAAACGCACACCACCAGATTCAGGGACAGTTTCTTCCCAGCTGTTATCAGGGAACTGAATCATCCTACCACAACCAGAGAGCAGTGCTGAACTATTATCTATCTCTTTGATGACCCTCGGACAACCTTGAGCAGACTTTGCTGGCTTTACCTTGCACTAAACATTATTCCATATCATGTATCTACACTGTAAATGGATTGATTGTAATCATGCATTGTGACTGGTTAGCACGCAACAAAAGCTTTTAACTGTACCTTGGTACATGTGACAATAAACTAAACTAACCTAAAGAGGAAACAGCACTTGCATACTAAGGGTATTTAAATCAAGCCATTATTATTTTGAAATATCATGTTTGTAGCACACACATCTAACTATGTTATGATATTTTCTATTTATAACGTTTCAGTTGCTATAGTTGATATACACCTACACAACTGGACTGCTTTTACTACCAGGACATAACTGTAGCAGGTCATAACTGTAGCAGAACAAATTCATTCCTTGGCAGTAATGATTGAAGATGACTTGCTCATACTCCAAATTGGTGGGTTTCATGGTGGCTAGTCAGGCTGATGTGGAAACTACAGATTTTTCCATAAATGAGGCAGGAGGTGCCATCGGTCTCCTTCAAGAAATGTAACATCTCATTGACTTCTGGGAGCGACTGGCCCATATGTCCAATAGGTAGTTTGTGTAGGAAGGAATTGCAGATGCTGGATAGGCACAAAATGCTGGAGTACATCAGTGGGACAGGCAGCATTTCTGGAGAGGAATGGGTGATGTTTTGGGTCGACATCCTTCTTCAGACTGAAAGTCAGGGGATGTGAGACAGAGTTTGTTAGATGTGGCGCACTTTCCACTGTCATCCCAGGGCTTCTATTTCCAAACTAGGCATGAACTTGTGGTTCTAAGTACCTCTTGAATGTTCCTTCTCCATTTTGATTGATTCTTCAGAGATTCCCAAGATTCACTGAGGATGTTACATTTCTTCAAGGAGGCTTTGAGCATATTTTTTAATATCCCACAGTTGGATATGTATTGGTTTTTCGCTTGGAGGCCATTTAATATTCTTCTTTTTTTAATTAAAATCTTTTTGTAAATCTTTGAAATATACAATTGAACATTCTGTAACACAATCTAGGCTCACAAAGGACATCGCCTTTAGTGCAAAACTACTTATGTTACATGAAAGAATGATGATGGGAATGATAAACATAGTTAGTTGAAGAATACAATGACACACTGAAGCAGATTTAAAAAATAAATAAAACAAAGAATGCAGACTTCTGAGTTCTTGATCAAATAGTTTCAAATCTGAAAAAGTATAATAATGACAAGTTAATCCAGAATAAAGAAGTTAATCCAGGAATAAAGAAAAAAGATGGTCAAATTAATCATTTTATCTGATTCTAAAAGAAGGCAAGCACATTGGATTTCCAGGATTGATATGCGAACAAAATGACAACAACACTGCAGCTGAATTATTTTAACAGAACAGGAAGATTCAATTATATAAAAACAAAGCTGGTGGTAGTGGAGGGGGTGGGGGGGAAGGATGATCTCATGGCAGTCTTTACAATCATGATATCGTGGAAGGTAGCATGTGCAGTGGAAATCATATCAGTGGCAATAAATAAAGAGGTCATTAATAAATCAAATTGGAATTTTGGAGAAATGTCATTATCTAAAGGATGGTTTGCACCTGGAATTTGCTACTTTGTAGTTAATAGCAAATACATATTTCAGAGCAGATAGATGAACATGAGCAGGAAGGGAATCCAATATAACATTGATAGGATTAGATGAAGGACAGGAAGAGGCTTTGGTGAAGTGTCAGAACCAAAGAATCTTTGGTCAGAACTACATGGACCAAGTGACCCAATTTCCCAGCTTTTGTGACATTCAGAGTTTAGAAGAATGAGAGGGGATCTCATTGAAACATACGATTGTTAAGGGCTTGGACACGCTAGAGGCAGGAAACATGTTCCCGATGTTGGGGGAGCCCAGAACCAGGGGCCACAGTTTCTCTGCCTTGGCGGTGGAGGCAGGTTCTCTGGATGCTTTCAAGAGAGAGCTAGATAGGGCTCTTAAAAATAGCGGAGTCAGGGGATATGGAGAGAAGGCAGGAACAGGGTACTGATTGGGGATGATCAGCCATGATCACATTGAATGGCGGTGCTGGCCTGAAGGGCCAAATGGCCTACACCTGCACCTATTGTCTATTCATTACATTCCTCACTACATTCCACAAAAAATAGAGTGCATACCTTTTTGTTTATCTCCCCACAATTCCTGTCGCAGGTCGTCCAATGGTGTGCAAACTCCAAGGTTTGGTAACGAGTGATCCCGAGTAATTCCCATGTAAGCAGCCACATTGTTAAGCTTCTGAGATTGATCCCATACTGAGCCACCTTTTCCTTCTGGTCAGGAATATTGACAAAATCTATGCATTAGTTTCCATTGTCACTAAAGAGCACTCATGTTAGTTCTTCAAACTGAAGTACGTACATTCATGTTAAGTCAAGTCAATAACAAGGAATACAGATTCAAGATAATTGGTAGAAAATGAGTGGCAAAGTTGGTACTGGAAATTACTCTCTAAAGGAAGGGTTGGAGCAACAAGTCTAATCGTATTTAAACGAGTACCTGGATAAACACTAGAACTGCCATATCTTACAAGGCTATGTATCTATAGCTAGGACATGGAATTAGCCTGAGCAGCTCCTTTTTATCTGGCATGGACAAAATGGGCTACTTGGCCACCATCATGAAATTCCTGCTTTTAAAAAAGTAATAAAATGAAAACCACAATTCCCTGTGGCTTATACATTTCTGAGAATAAAAGTGAAAATAAAATGTATTTTTGTACACAATGAAAATTATGAAATTCAGTGAAATTCAAAAGTAATTTTAGTGCACATATTAACATACTGTAGCGGCACCTGGCGGTGTCTTTGAGTAGTCAAACCCTCGGATTGGCTGCTCCAGTCACGTGGGCGCAGGGAGCGATATTCGCGTGCTTTTTACCGAGTTGTTTCATTCTAGCGCGACACGTGGAAGTAACATCGTTTTGTTGGCTGTCTTACCAACCAGAATTTATTCACTGTTTTACTGTTACAAAATAAAACCCTTTGAATTCACTCACTGTCTCGACTCGCCAAAATGGTGACCCTGACGCATCCACTCGTATATTGGACATCAAGAATGCAAGCCACCGCCGTTCCCAACGCTCAGCAGAATGCCGATGCCCTCAAGCTATCCGTGTTCTGGGCTGAACAGCCACAGGTTTGGTTCGCCCAACTAGAAGCGCAATTTCATCTCCGCAACATCGTGGAAGACGACACCAAATAATTTCATGTTGTCGGTGCGCTCACACAGGAGATGCCTTCGCGGCTACTGCCATACCTACAAGACCCGCCGGCGCTTGCAAAATACGAAGCCCTCAAAGCCCTCCTTCTCCGCATGTGCGGGCACAGCCGCAGAGATCGCACCGCCCTCCTTTTACGCATGGATGGGTTGGGCGATCGCAAGCCGTCCACGCTGATGGCCTGATGGACAGCCACCGCCCGTGTCTGTTCTTCAAACAGGCGTTCTGAGAGCAGATGCCTGACGACATCTGCCTCATGCTCACCGGTTCCGATTTCGCTGACCCCATGCAGCTCGCCGAGAGGGCCGATGAACTCTGGCTGGAGAAGCAGCAAGATGGCGGGTCCATCAACCGGGTCTCCGCGCCAGCGCGCCAGTTGCCTCGGCTGGATCGCGGGGACACCCAGCTCACTGCTTCCATCGCAGAGCCACAGCCACGCACCGGGGACCGGGGTAAGCACAAATGGTGCTTCTACCACCTCCGCTGGAGTGCTTTCACCAATAGACCCCTGCCATGCACCACTTGCTACAGGCCTCCAGTCTGAAAAACAATCCTCTGCCATTGTCTTATTTTTTCTGCCGTGCAAATTTTGCACTCAATTGGCTATCTAACCCTGGATTCCATGTGATCTAACCTTCCAGATCAGCCCACCGTTTGGTATCTTGTGAAAGCTTGACACTGCCGTCAACCATGCTCGTTTCAGGGAAACGCCTCAGTCGATTGTCTGTAGAGGCGATCGCGATCGACCCAAACAACCGCATCTACGTCCGTGACCATCACTCCGGCAGGCGCTTCTTCGTTGACTCCGGTGCTATCGTTAGCATCCTCCCACCGACCGGATGCGACACCCGTGCTGGTAAGCGGGGCTCTGTGCTCACGGCCGTTAATAGAAGTACCATTCGCACTTACGGCATGCTGTCCCTCTTGCTCTCTTTCGACTCCCGCTGGTATGAGTGGACTTTCATCGTAGCCGACGTCGCACAACCGCTCCTGAGTGCCGACTTCCTGCGGGCTTTCTCTCTCTTAGTCGATATGGGCGCATGATCCCGGCTTCCGCCTCCCACAACTCAGTGCCGTCGCCGAGGTTGATGGCCCCTATGCATCCCTCCTCGTAGATTTCCCCGAACTCCTCACTCCCCGTTTCAGCGCGGCAGCTCCTCACTCCACATTTCAGCGCGTCGTCCATCATATCCCCACCGCGGGCTTCCGGTACACGCCCGAGCGTGCCGTCTTCCACCGGACAAGCTGCGCATCGCCCAGGAGGAGTTTCAGCTCATGGAGGGCATGAGGATCGTCCGGCGTTCGGACAGCCTGTAGGCATCCCCTCTGCACATGGTCCCCAAAGCAACTGGGGGGTGGAGACCATGTGGGGACTATAGGCGCCTGTACGCCATGACAACTGCGGACCGATATCCGGTGCCCTACATCCAGGACTTTTCTGCCCAACTCAAGGGTGCCGCCTTCTTCTCTAAAGTCGATCTTGTCCGTGGCTATAACCAGATCCCAGTTCACCCGGACGACGTCCCCAAGACCGTGACGATCACCCTGTTCGGGTTGTTCGAATGGCTGCATATGCCCTTTGGATTGAAGAACGCCGAACAGGCGTTCCAAAGGCTTATGGACAGGGTCGGGAGGGATCTGCCGTTAGTCTTAATCTACCTCGATGACATCCTGGTCGCAAGCCCCACCCAGGACGAGCACATCGAACACCTGTGGACTCTCTTCCAGCGCCTCCTCGACCATGGCCTCATAATCAACCCCGCCAAGTGCCAGTTCGGCCTCCGTTCCATCTTCATTCTGGGGCGCAGCATCACACCTCAAGACGCCGTCCGCCCCTCTACCCTCAAAGGTGGAGGCCATTCAGCAGTTTCACCGGCCGCGCACGGTAAAGGGGTTGCAGAAATTTGTCAGCATGGTGAATTTTTTCCATCGTTTCGAGCCGGCAGCTGCCAACATCATTCACCCTTTTCCAATGCCTCGCAGGCAAGCCACGGGAGCTCAAAGGTTCAAAGGTTCATTTATTGTCACATACACCAATTGGTGTAGTGAAATTCGAGTTGCCATTGCAGCACGTTAATAAGAATACAACATAACAGTATAAAGAAATTTAACATAAAACATAAAAACATCCCCCCACAATGGTTCCCACTGTGAGGGAAGGCACAAAGTCCAGTCCCCATCCCCTTGTCGACCCACAGTCGGGCCTATTGAGGCCTCCGCAGTCGCCGCTACAGGACCTGATGTTCCAGGCCCTTCTCGCCGGGTGATGGTGCTCCGGCGTCGGGGGAACCCTCTCAGCGGCTTGGGATGCCTGGAACGGCCGCTTCCTTCCCGGAGACCGCGGCTGGACGGAGCTCCACCACTGGCGGTCTCAGCGAGAGATCCCAGGCTCCCGATGTTAAAGTCAGCGCCGCCGCCCGCAGCTCGTCGATGTTCATCGGCGGACTCAGCATTCCGGAGCTCCAGCGCGGCGACCCGGGCAAGGCATCGCCCGCTCCGCGATAGCGCTGTGCCGCTGCCGATGCCATGGTTCTGGTCGGTCCCCTCATGAAACGCCGCTCCAGATCCGATGGTGCGGCGCGAGGACGGGTCGAGATGCTGCTTGGAGGAAAGGCGCCCCTCCGACCAGGTAGGGACTGAGAAATACAGTTTCCATCTTTCACCCCCCCCCCCCAACCTCCACACATAAAAAGAATAGACCTCCAAACAAAACACTTTTTAACATTCTAAAAATAAAAAAAATTGAAAGAACGGACAGCTGCAGGCAGGGCAGCCTTACCCAACTGGACAGCCCCTCCTAGATACAGTTGGTCGAGTGGTCCTCCGAGGCGGACGCGGTGTTCAAGGGTGCCAAGGCAGCCCTGGCCAACGCAACCATGTTGGTCCACCTGCGGGCTTCCGCCTCAATGGCCCTCACTGTGGACGCCTCGGACACGGCTGTGGGCAGCGTCCGGGAGCAGCTCGTCGAGGGTTGCTGGCAGCCGCTGGCCTTTTTCAGCCGAGCTCCCAAGCGCAACTACAGCGCCTTCGACAGGGAGCTCCTGGCGTTGTACTTGGCTATCAGGAACTTCCACTACTTTCTCAAGGGTCGCATTTTCACTGCCTTCACTGACCACAAACCTCTCACCTTTGCCTTGGGTAAGGTCTCCGACCCGTGGTCCGCCCGCCGGCAGCGACACCTCGCTTATATCTCCGAGTTCACCATGGACGTTCAGCATGCCGCGGGAATGCTCAACACGGTCCCTGACGCCCTGTCCCACCCCTCCCTCCCCTCCATTTTGTCCGTAGACCATGACTACGAAGAGCTGCCTGCAACACAGGTGGATGGTGGACTACCGCACTGCTGTTTCTGGTCTCCAGTTGGCTGATGTCCCATGTGGATGGTCCTCTATGATGTCTCCACGGGTCGACCTCGCCCCATCGTCCCCATACGTTGGCATTGCCGGATTTTTTACTCCACCGTCTGGCCCAACCGTCCATACGGGCGACCTCTGCACTAGTGGTGGACAAATTTGTTTGGCACGGTCTCCGCAAGCAGGTGGCGGCCTGGGCCTGTGCCTGCCTTCCCTGTCAGACCTCCAAGGTTCAGCGGCACGTGCGGCCCCAGTGCAGGATTTCGACGTCCCTGCGGGCCGTTTCCTGCATATTCACGTTGAGTTAGTGGGACTGTTGCCGACATCCTCGGAGCCATCCATTTACTCACCGTCGTGGATCGATTCACGAGGTGGCCAGAAGCTATCCTGCTCTCGGACACCTCCGCCGCCTCTTGCGCCCACACCCTGGCGGCCAAACAGGACCTGGATTGCCCGGTTCGGGGTCCGGTCGGTTATCTCCATCGACCGGGGGGCCCAATTCACTACTTCTTTATGGTCTTCCCTCACTCACCTATACGGGGCGCGGTTACATCACACCATCACCTACCACCCACAGGCCAAAGTCAGCGTTGAAGGCTTGGCTCACGGGTCCGGACTTAGGAGGACTTAGCCGCTTCCTCCACTGAGCTTGTGTACAGCTCGGCCCTGCGGGTGCCTGGGGACATTCTTCCTGCCGTCCGAGGGCGGGTGGACTCTGCCTCGGCATTGCTGGCAACCCTCAGGGAGCAGGTGAGCAGGCTAGCTCTTCGCGGCACAGTTTGCCGGTGGTGTACGCGCCGTCGGCTCTGCAGCATTGTATCTTTGTTGTCGTTCGCAGGGAAGTGCACAGATCCCCCTTGCAGCGAGTCTACGAGGGGCCGTTCCGGGTGCGGCGGTCTGGAATCGCCACCTTCACCTTGAACGTGGGGGACCGGGAGGAGATCATCTCCGTCCTTCGACTGAAGCTTGCCCATGTCGACGTTGACAGCCCCGACGTAGAGGTTGTCCGCCAGCCGATCCAGCTGCACCTCTTGTGCTTGTTTCCCCCGCCCCGTTACGGTCTCCTGGCCCTGTTCGGCCAGTCCCTCATGTTACACCCGCCCCCCTTAGGGTGTCCTGGCCTTGTTCAGCCTGTCCCTCTTGTTACGCCTGCCCCGCCTCCGCTGACCTGCTCGGTTCCGTACCTCGGGTTCTGGGGGGGGGGTTGTCCTGTAGCGGCACCTGGTAGTGTCTTTGGGTAGTCAAACCCTTAGATTGGCTGCTCCAGTCACGTGGGTGCGGGGAGCGATATTCGCTCGCTTTTTACCGAGTTGTTTCATTCTAGCGCCACACTTGAGGAAGTAACATTGTTTTGTTGGCTGTCTTACCGAACACAGTTTATTCACTGTTTTACTGTTACAAAATAAAACCCTTTAAATTCACTCACCGTCTCGACTCGCCAAACTACTTTATTATCGAAGGAAACATTTGATGAAATAACAATTTCAATTTGACTTTCTTCTAACTCACTGGACTGGAATCTGTGATGATAAATAATGATGAGGTTACCAGCACTCACCATTATAACAGAGTAAATCGACTTCTATGGTATGCACACTGAAACTCAGAAGCCGTGTTGACAGTGATCCCTTGTTTCTCCCCAGGGTGCCCTGTTGGGAACTTCCCCAACATAGTCTGCAGAAAACTATAAACTGTCAGGAACTTAAAGGTATTAATTAAGTATTCTCACAATAAAATAGCGTTAAAATACGAAGAAAATGGCAAATTACTAGAGGAACTCCGCAGGTCGAGCAGCGTCTGCAGTCTCGTGTCTCTGAAAATATAAAATGTGTTGCATGAGGTACGTTACAACTTAATGTTTAATGGTATATCAAACCAAAATTACTGTTAACAATCTCACTGTCCTAAAAAAAAAAACAAATATTATGTTTGTGAATTGTCATTCAATGATTATTTCAAAATTGTGTACTTCAAAAATAAATAAAGGGCTACTTTTAAAAATATCAAGATATTTCAGCTTCTACCTTAATCTCATGTGTGTATGTTATTTCATTCCCTGTTACAAGTTGTTGCTTTAGCTTCATGCTTCGCATCAACTTGGACGCAATGCTTGTTTGTTAGAGATCTCTTTGGGTTTATGCCTGCAAGATAATGACTTTGGAGAAAGTTGAAATCCATTGTAGATCTTTGTGCAAGATCTGGTGGGAAGCTTCTCTGAGGTCAGTGCTAAGTATCATTGATTCACCTGATTGTAAAAATTGAGCTCATAGTATGAATAAGAGAGGGGCATGAATGAAGCAAGAAAGAATTATTAGATACGAGTCAAAATCAAAGTATAAATAAATAGTGAAAGGAAGAAGGCAAATTTGGGTTAAAGTAACAAGATGCAAAGGCTTTGAAGGAGTTGTCTGGATAAGCCAGAAACTACAGGCCAGTAGAACTTACCGAGATACAATGAACTGCAAATGATGATTTACAAAAAAAGTGTTGAGGTAACTTAGTGGGTCATGTAGCATTTCTAGAAGACATGGATAGTTGACATTTTCGGTCGGGACCCTTCTTCAGACAGTAGATCTAATGCCAAGGCTAGGTAGATATTGGAAGGCATTCTGAGACAAGATTTGTTTGAATTTGCAAAGGCAAGAACAGATTAGGGAAGTCAGCAGAGTTTTTTGTAGGGAATCATGTCTCACAAACTTGACTGAGTTTTTTTTAAGGTGACCAAGTGGATTGAAGAGAGCAGGACAGTAGATATTGTCCATATGGACTTTTGCAAGGTCTTTGACCGATTTGGAAAGTTGTAACATATAGGATCTAGGGTGCAATAGGTAATTGTATACAAAATTGATTTGGTGGTTGGAGGATGGCAGAGTTGGGTTGGAGGCTGGTGACCAGTCATGCACTGCAGGGATCAATGCTGGGTCAAGGGAGGTGCCGTGGCAAGGGAGGTGCCGTGGTAGTCTGGCGCGTCGATCTCTACAAAGCGGAGGCCGCGCGCCAACTCTCGGACACCTCCTCCTACTTATCAAACCCGCCGACAAGGGAGGTGCCGTGGTAGTCTGGCGCGTCGATCTCTACAAAGCGGAGGCCGCGCGCCAACTCTCGGACACCTCCTCCTACTTACCCCTGGACCATGACCCCACTGACGAACACCAGGCCGCCATCTCGAGCACCATAACTGACTTCATCAGCTCCGGCTCCCTACCCCCCCGAGCCTCCGACCTCATCGTTTCCCAGCCCCGCACGGTCCGATTTTACCTTCTCCCCAAAATCCACAAACCCGACTGCCCTGGCAGACCCATTGTCTCTGCCTGTTCGTGCCCCACCGAACACATTTCCACATACCTTGACGCCATCCTATCCCCCTTTGTTAAATCCCTCCCCACCTATGTTCAAGACACCTCAGACACTCTCCGTCGGCTCCGTGCATTCCATTCCCCAGGCCCCCATCCTCTCATCTTTACCATGGACGTCCAGTCACTCTACACCTCCATCCCCCACCAGGACGGTCTCAAAGCCCTCCGGTTCTTCCTCGACCAGAGGAGCAACCCATACCCGTCCACTGACACCCTCCTCCGCCTAGCAGAGTTGGTCCTCACCCTCAATAACTTCTCTTTTGATTCCTCCCATTTCCTCCAAACACAAGGCGTAGCTATGGGCACACGCATGGGCCCCAGCTACGCTTGCCTCTTTGTTGGGTATGTCGAACAATCCTTGTTCTCGGCATACCAGGCCCCATCCCCGACCTCTACCTCCGTTACATCGACGACTGCTTTGGTGTCACCTCCTGCACCCACACACAACTGACTGACTTCATTCATTTCACCACCAACTTCCATCCAGCACTCAAATACACTTGGACCATTTCCGACACTTCCCTACCATTCCTTGACCTCACCATCTCTATTGCAGGTGATACACTCCTGACCGACATCCACTACAAACCTACTGACTCCCACAGCTACCTGGACTACTCTTCCTCCCACCCTGCTTCCTGTAAGGACTCCATCCCCTATTCCCAATTCCTCCGTCTACGCCGCATCTGCTCCCAGGATGAGGTGTTCCACACCAGGTCATCACAAATGGCCTCATTCTTCAGAGAACGGGGATTCCCCTCCCCCACTATTGATGAGGCTCGCACCAGGGTCTCCTCCATACCCCGCAACACTGCCCTCGCTCCCCATTCCCCCACTCGCAAACAGGGTAGAGTCCCCCTGGTCCTCACCTTTCACCCCACCAGCCGGCAAATACAACATATAGTCCTCCGCCAGTTTCGCCACCTCCAACGTGACCCCTCCACCCGCCATATCTTCCATCTCCCCCCTGTCTGCCTTCCGCAAAGACCGCTCCCTCCGCAACTCCCTTGTCAATTCTTCCCTCCCCTCCCACTCTACCCCTTCCCGGGCACTTTCCCTTGCAACCGCAAGAAATGCAACACTTGTCCCTTCACCTCCCCCCTCCACTCCTTTCAGGGACCCAAGCAGTCCTTCCAGGTCCGACAGAGGTTCACCTGCACCTCCTCCAACCTCATCTACTGCATCCGCTGCTCCAGATGCCAGATGATCTATATCGGTGAGACCAAGCGGAGGCTTGGCGATCGCTTCGCCGAACACCTCCACTCGGTCCGCAATAACCAACCCGACCTCCCGGTGGCTCAGCACTTCAACTCCCCCTCCCATTCCACATCCGACCTCTCGGTCCTGGGCCTCCTCCACGGCCAGAGTGAGCAACACCGCAAGCTGAGGGAACAGCACCTCATATTCCGCTTGGGAGTCTGCATCCTTTGGGCTTGAATATTGAATTTTCTCAATTCTGTTAACCCTTGCTGTCTCCTCCCCTTCCCACCTCTCCCTCAGCCCTCGGGCCCTGGCATTCCCTCTATCTCTATCTCCCTCCCCCACCCCAGTCGCACCAGCTTCTCATTTTCACACCACAAACAGCTTACAATGGCTTGTTCCCTTTATCACCGATACTTTTTTGCATATCTTTCACTCATTGTTCCTTATCTCTCCACATCACCGTCTATATCTCTCGTTTCCCTGATCCCTGACCAGTCTGAAGAAGGGTCTCGACCCGAAACGTCGCCTATCTCCTTCGCTCCTTAGATGCTGCTGCACCCGCTGAGTTTCTCCAGCTTTTTGTGTACCCTCGATTCTCCAGCATCTGCAGTTCCTTCTTTAAAACTGGGTCTTCTGTTTATCATATATTAATGTATGAGCATGAAGGTGACATGATTAATACATTTGCAGGTGGCACAAAAAGGGTTTGTTTCTCTGCTTTTCAACTCTATGACTACATTTAAAAATATATCGTTGTGCAAATTAAAATATGTATTCAAACCAAATGGGAACATGATCAGAATTCAAATCTAATCTTTAAAACAACTTTGATTACAATTGATCATTTTAAAAGTGATACAGTGTGGAAACAGGCCCTTCGGCCCAACGTGCCCACACCAGCAAACCTGTCCCAGCTACACTAGTCCCACCTGCCTGTGTTTGGTCCATATCCCTCCAAACCTGTCCTATCCATGTACCTGTCTAACTGTTTCTTAAATGTTGGGATAGTCCCTGCCACAACTACCTCCTCTGGCAGCTTGTTCTTTTAAATCTTTCTTCCTTCACCTTAAACCTATGTCCTCTGGTCCTCAATTCATCTTCTGGGGCATGAGACTCTGTTCCTCTCATGATTTACCCAATCTATTCCTCTCATGATTTTATACACCTCAATAAGATCACCCCTCATCCTCCTGCGCCACAAGGAATAGAATCCCAGTCTACTCAACCTCTCCCTATAGCTCAGACCCTCTAGTCCTGACAACATCCTCGTAAATCTTCTCTGTACCCTTTCAGCTTGACATCTTTCCTATAACACGGTGCCCAGAACTGATCACAATAATCTATATGCGGCCTTGCCGACGTCTTATACAACTGCAACATGACCTCCCACATGACCTCCAACATAACCTTTTGGTCGATGAAGGAGAAAGATTAAAATGTTGATTACTAAAACAAGCAAGATTCAATCAGCGGGGCTTGCTTTCACAGAGGCCCAGGGAGCCATTGGTGAGAGAGGGTGGAGTACCTGGAGCTGGGAGTATAAAACACATCGCGGGGCTTGCTTTCAGAGGCCCGGGGAGCCGTTGGTGAGAGAGGGTGGAGTACCTGGAGCTGTGAGTATAAATCTAGCACGGGGCTTGCTTTCACAGAGGCCCAGGGAGCCGTTGGTGCGAGAGGGTGGAGTACCTGGAGCTGTGAGTATAAAAAACATCGCGGGGCTTGCTTTCACAGAGGCCCAGGGAGCCGTTGGTGAGAGAGGGTGGAGTACCTGGAGCTGTGAGTACAAAACACATCGTGGGGCTTGCTTTCACAGAGGCCCAGGGAGCCGTTGGTGAGAGAGGGTGGAGCTGTGAGACCAAATCGGCAACGTTCCATCTCACTTCCAAAGAAGGAATCTGGTGAAGCCTCTGATTGGTGGAAGAGGACCCGAGGAAGCAGCTGATTGGGTGCAAACCCGGGTTCACAATATTTACATTTCTGCCTTCAGGTTTAAGGATTCTGGGAGTTAAGGATTCTGAGAGTTAAGGATTCAGTATTTATTAGTAAAGTTTAAAGGATAAGTTTTTGTGTTTTTTAATATTTAATACAGAGCAATTTGGGAGTAGGATATGTCAGTAGAGATTGGTCCCGTGGTTTGTTCAGCCTGCAACATGTGGGAGATCAGGGATATGGTTGGTGTCCCCGGTGACTACATTTGCAGGAAGTGTGTCCAGCTGCAGCTCCTGGCAGACCGCATTGAACGATTGGAACTGCGGCTGGATTCATACTGGAGCATCCACGATGCGGAGAAAGTCGTGGATAGCACGTACAGCGAGTTGGTCACACCGCAGGCAAAAGGTAAGAGGACAAAAAGGGAACGGGTGGCCAATAGCCAGCAAAGCAGTAGGCAGGTAGTGCAGGAGTCCCTTGCGGTCATCTCCCTCCTAAACAGGTATACCATTTTGGATACTGTTGAGGGAGATGGTCATCAGGGGAATGCAGCAGCAGCCAGGTTCATGGCACCATGGGTGGCTCTGCGGCACATGAGGGGGGGAAAAAAAAAAAGAGGGAAAGGACAATAGTAATAGTAATATTCCAATTGTCAGGCGTTTCTGCGGCCGCAAACGAGACTCCAGGATGGTATGTTGCCCTCCCTGGTGCAAGGGTCAGGGATGTCACTGAACGGCTGCAGAACATTCTGGAGGGGGGAGGGTGAACAGCCAGTTGTCGTCGTGTTGCATATTGGCACCAATGATATAGGTAAAAAAAGGGGTGAGGTCCTACAAGGTGAATTTAGGGAGCTAGGAGATAAACTTAAAAGTAGGACCTCAAAGGTAATAATCTCTGGATTACTACCAGTACCACGGGCCAGTCAGAGTAGAAATAGGAGGATATTGCAGATGAATACGTGGCTTGAAAAATGGTGCAAGGGGGGGGATTCAAATTTTTAGGGCACTGGAACCATTTCTGGGGGAGGTGGGACCAGTACAAACAGGGACGGTCTGCACCTGGGCTGGAATGTGTGTAGAGAAGGTTAAACAGACAACCTTAAAGTCTTCACTACTTTATTTAGCATACATTATATATAGCCCTGGCTGTACGTGGTCTGTCACGATCACCAGAGAGCGAGCTAGGGGCGTGTGGGTTACAATTATACTGACTGGTGGGGGGGTGGTTAGCATGGACATTGTTACTATCAATTAAAGGTGTACACACATATCATCTACAGAATGGAACCAATGTCATTGGGGGAGTGTTTGCTAGTGCTGCCGGGGAGGATTTAAACTAATGTGGCAGAGGGATGGGTACAAGAGCAGAGAGGCAGGTGGGTGTAAAATGAGGGTAGAAGCAATAGGTAGCAAGGTGAAAAGTAAAAGTGGCAGGCAGACAAAACCAGGGCAAAAATCAAAAAGGGCCACTTTTCAGCATAATTGTATAAGGGGTAAGAGCATTGTAAAGACAAGCCTGATGGCTTTGTGTCTCAATGCAAGGAGTATTTGTAATAAGGTGGACGAGTTGAACGTGCAGATAGCTATTAATGATTATGATATAGTTGGGATCACGGAGACATGGCTCCAGCGCGATGTAGGCTGGGAGCTGAACATCCAGAATATTCAATATTCAGGAGGGATAGAGAAAAAGGAAAAGGAGGTGGGGTAGCGTTGCTGGTTAGAGAGGAGATTAATGCAATGGAAAGGAAGGACATTAGCTTGGAGGATGTGGAATCGGTATGGATAGAGCTGCAAAACACTAAGGGGCTGGTGGGTGTTGTGTACAGGCCACCTAACAGTAGTGAAGTTGGGGATGGTATCAAACAGGAAATTTGAAATGCGTGCGACAAAGGCAAAACAGTTATAATGGGTTACTTCAATCTACATATAGATTGGGTGAATCAAATTAGCAGGGGTGCTGAGGAAGAGGATTTTTTGGAATGTATGCGGGATAGTTATCTAAATCAACATGTAGAGGAACCAACGAGAGAGCAGGCTATTTTAGACTGGGTTTTGAGTAATGAGGAAGGTAGTTAGCCGTCTTGTTGTACGTGCCCCCTTGGGCAAGAGTGACCATAATATGGTTGAGTTCTTCATTAGGATGGAGAGTGACATTGTTAATTCAGAAAACAATGGTTCTGAACTTAAAGAAAGGTAACTATAAGGGTATGAGACGTGAATTGGCCAAGATTGACTGGCAATTAATTCTAAAAGGGTTCACGGTGGATATACAATGGAAGACATTTAAAGACTGCATGGATGAGCTACAAAAATTGTTCATCCCAGTTTGGCAAAAGAATAAATCGGGGAAGGTAGTGCATCCATGGATAACTAGGGAAATCAGGGATAGTATCAAAGCAAAGGATGATGCGTACAAAGTAGCCAGAAAAAGCAGCATACAAGAGGACTGGGAGAAATTCAGAGACAGCAGAGGAGGACAAAGGGCTTAATTAGGAAGGAAAAATAGATTTATGCGAAAGAAAAACTGACAGGGAACATAAAAACTGACTGCCAAAGGTTTTATAGATATGTGAAGAGAAAGAGATTAGTTAAAACAAATGTATGTCCCTTGCAGTCAGAAACAGGTGAGTTGATCATGGGGAACAAGGATATGGCGGACCAATTTAATAACTGCTTTGGTTCCGTCTTCACTAAGGAAGACATAAATAATCTGCCGGAAATAGCAGGGGACCGCGGGTCAAAGGAATTGAGTGAAATCCAGGTTAGTCGGGGAAGTGGTGTTGGGTAAATTGAATAGATTGAAGGCCAATATGTCCCCAGGGCCAGATAGGCTGCATCCCAGAGTACTTAAGGAAGTAGCTCAGGAAATAGTGGATGCATTAGTGATACTCTTTCAAAACTCTTTAGATTCTGGAGTAGTTCCTGAGGATTGGCGGGTAGCAAACGTAACCCCTCTTTTTAAGAAGGGAGGGAGAGAGAAAACAGGGAATTACAGACCAGTTAGTCTAACATCGGTAGTGGGGAAACTGCTAGAATCAGTTATTAAAGATGGGATAGCAGCACATTTGTAAAGTGGTGAAATCATTGGACAAAGTCAGCATGGATTTACGAAAGGTAAATCATGTCTGACGAATCTTGTGGAATTTTTCGAGAATGTAACTAGTAGCGTGGATAAGGGAGAACCAGTGGATGTGGTATATCTGGACTTCCAGAAGGCTTTCGACACAGGTCCCACACAAGAGATTAGTATACAAACTTAAAGCATACGGCATTAGGGGTTCAGTATTGATGTGAATAGAGAACTGGCTGGCAAACACGAAGTAAAGAGTAGGAGTAAACGGGTCCTTTTCAGAATGGCAGGCAGTGACTAGTGGGGTACCACAGGGCTCAGTGCTGGGACCCCAGCTACTTACACTATATATGTTAATGATCTGGATGAGGGAATTGAAGGCAATATCTCCAAGTTTGCGGATGACACTAAGCTGGGGGGCAGTGTTAGCTGTGAGGAGGATGCTAGGAGACTGCAAGATGACTTGGATAGGCTGGGTGAGTGGGAAAATGTTTGGCAGATGCAGTATAATGTGGATAAATGTGAGGTTATCCAATTTGGTGGCAAAAACAGGAAAGCAGACTATTATTTAAATGGTGGCCGATTAGGAAAAGGGGAGATGCAGCGAGACCTGGGTGTCATGGTACACCAGTCATCGAAAGTAGGCATGCAGGTGCAGCAGACAGTGAAAAAAGTGAATGGTATGTTAGCTTTCATAGCAAAAGGATTTGAGTATAGGAGCAGGGAGGTTCTACTTCAGTGTACAGGGTCTTGGTGAGACCACACCTGGAGTATTGCGTACAGTTTTGGTCTCCAAATCTGAGGAAGGACATTATTGCCATAGAGGGAGTGCAGAGAAGGTTCACCAGACTGATTCCTGGGATGTCAGGATTGTCTTATGAAGAAGGACTGGATAGACTTGGTTTATACTCTCTAGAAATTAGGAGATTGAGAGCGGATCTTTTAGAAACCTACAAAATTCTTAAGGGGATGGACAGGCTAGATGCAGGAAGATTGTTCCCGATGTTGGGGAAGTCCAGGACAAGGGGTCACAGCTTAAGGATAAGGGGGAAATCCTTTAAGACCGAGATGAGAAAGACTTTTTTCACACACAGAGTGGTGAGTCTCTGGAACTCTCTGCCACAGAGGGTAGTTGAGGCCAGTTCATTGGCTATATTTAAGAGGGAGTTAGATGTGGCCCTTGTGGCTAAGGGGATCAGAGGGTATGGAGAGAAGGCAGGTACGGGATATTGAGTTGGATGATCAGCCATGATCATATTGAATGGCGGTGCAGGCTCGAAGGGCCGAATGGCCCACTCCTGCACCTAATTTCTACGTTTCTAAGTTTCTATGTATATTCTTTCTGCAAAAATATACTTTTAACCAAACAACGTGAGAGTGAGAGGGGCAACAATTTTGGCTTTGAATCTGCCACTAGGTTTGCTGCTGCAGTACTAGATCACCTGTACTCACATGCAATTCATTTACACGAGTTTTATGCTGAAAAATGGCTTCAAGCCAATGTCCTTGATTATTTGCGTCATTTCTAATATACGTCTTCTAAAATTCCTTGCCTCTCCTCATGAAGCATTCAAAAGATCAGATATATATTTTCAGAACATTATACAAATAACTGATACAGTTACGATGTGTGGTGCCACCAATCATTAGTGTAACTTAGATTTCTGGTGTTTCTTGGCAAGTTTTTGGCAATTTTAAAAGTTATTGAAACCTACACTTGACAAAAATGCTTTAATTCTCATCGCAACTGACATTTGTTGGGAATTTTTCCACTATGCTGTGTCACAAAGATCAGCTGGAATAATCTAGCCAATGAATGGAATGGACTACTTTTTTGTCACGTGGCAAGGCATAGTGAAATTCTTTGCTTGCATACCCAAGGTATGCAAATAGTCACCTCACGGGCTGACAAAGTTATAAAATACCCCTGCTGTCTCCTCCTTTGTTCTCTCTCATGTCCTCTCCTGTCCTGGCCTCTCCTCTCCCTCCCCTCCTGGCAGTGCCCCCACACCGGGTCCTCCATTATTCTTCCACCTAAGCATACCCGTTTATAATATACTAACAGGAGGGGAAGGAAAGAAGTAGAGGCACGAGTATTGGAGGTTGCAATGCTACAGCAGTTACACAGCAAAACAACCAAATATGATGCATCTTAGCTTAGATACAGCATGGAAACAGGCATTTCAGCCCAACGAGCCCATACCGACCATCGATTACCTGTGCACTAGTCTATGTCCTGCACACTAGGGGCAATTTACTAAAGCCAATTAACCCACACACCCATACATCTTTGGAATGTGGGAGGAAACTGGAGCACCCAGAGAAAACCTATGCAGTCACAGGGTGAACATGCAAACTCTGCACAGCCAGCATTCATAGTCAGGATTGTACGCGGGTCTCTTGCGCTGTGAGACAGCAGCTCTACCACTGCGCTGCCTTGACAGAAATGTTAACCGCAGAGGCAATTCTAAATATTTTGCACTGCAATAATGTTGCCAATGTGGCGTCAGCTGATAGTCAGATCACTTGCAGTCGAACCCTCGTCAGTGGTTACGAGGGCTGTCACGTGACGTCATGAGGTTAAGTGGAGTGTCCTGCTACATAAGCATATCTCACCTTGAGATCACCCGAGTCAACAGGTAGCTGAGCTCGAGACAACACCCTTGCTCAACTGCAGCAACAATGACATTATGTTAGAGGACCAAACCGTATTTCGAACTTATTATCTCACTGAATAGTGCAACTGTTTATTCATCACATTTGGTGCCGCTACATTGGTGACCCCGCCGATCCAAATTGCGATTTGAGATTTCTCCTGATACATGCAGCCTCTGGAGACCTGATGTCAGCAGAAGACAGCCCAACCCTGCTACTGCCAACCCGGCCCTACCGTAAGGTATGCCTCAGGCCGCTCGGGTCAATAGGCGTGGTCCGGGCCTTGTGTGACGGCCGCCAAACTCTCCCGCCGCTCCCCCACCAACTGCTGCAGGAGCTGTGTTTAGCAGCCCCCCGCCCCCAGCATCACCGATGTCCGCCTGACGACCCCTGCGGAGAGAGATGGGGCCCACCCATTACCCTGCCGGCCACTGCCCAAGGTCTCGCCTCCCGATACAGCGGCCTTTACTGGGGCGGCTGCCTGAAGGCATCCTCACCAGCGTGGACCCCGAAGATCCCTGGGCGCTGGCAGCCGGTCGGGTTGTGGTCGTCCCAGCATCGGCCAGTCGTGAGTCGGTGGTCCCGCGACGGATCCCTCGGCAGCTTCCAGTCTCCGTCAAGGGCGCAGCAGCACAGCCAGTCTCCGACGACCTCGCCGATGCTGGGTGGAGTCCCTACCTGCAGCGGTGGGGCGAGGCCCGTCAATGCCGGCCCCGCATGCATCCAGGAAAAGCCTCGGTTGACCGTCTTTAAAGGCCGCCTCAGCCGGCCACCGTTGGCTACTGCCACAAGGCCGATGCAGTGACTGCAAAAACGGGCACCGCGGCCGGCCGGAAGAGACCTTCCCTGACCACCGTCAACTGCACCATCTTCAGATCGGCTGCCGTCAGTGTAGCCTGACCGCCATCCACAGCGCTACCTTCCGGCCGGATGCCGTCGCTGCAGCCTGACCACCGGCAACAGCGCCACCTTCAGGTCGGATGCTATCACTGCATCCTCCAGTTTTCCAGCACAACTTCCCATCCTGCACCATGGACATTGGATAATTTGAACTTTCCTACCACTTTGCACTTGATTGCTCACTATAGTTTGTTTTGTTTATTTTCACTTTTTTTACACTGTATCACCATGCCGGGTTTAGCAATTAATTTATTCTTTCTTCTTTGTTTGCATTGTTGCCAACATCTCCCAGCCGTTGCTGGTTGCCGTATTTCTCAGGACACGATCCCCTGCTGGTCGAGGAGATGCGATTGTGTCTCGTCCATCCTGCGGCTTTTGCAGTGGTCTCCTTGCACCCCTCGGCATACGGCTGAGATGGCCCACAGCCGGAGCGTTGACTGCGCCCGCGAGCCCCACTGTCCCGACCCACGGCCGGCAGGGTGCCTCCGACCCACAGCAGGAGCTGCCCTCGACCATGCATGCACACCTTCTTGTAGAAGATTAGCGTGTTCTATTCCTTCCTCCAGTTCTGGGGGGGGGGGGGGGTGTCCTGTGGCATCAGCTGATAGTCAGATCACTTGCGGTCGAATCCTCGTCAGTGATTACGAGGGCTGTCACATGACGTATGGGGTTAAGGGGAGTGTCCTGCTACATAAGCATATATCACCTTGAGATCACCCGAGTCAACAGGTAGCTGAGCTCAATACAACACCCTTGCTCAGCTGCAACACCAATGTTATGGTAGAGGACCAAACAGTATTTCAAACCTATTATCTTACTGAATAATGCAACTGTTTATTCACCACGTTTGGTGCCGCTACACCAATATCTTTTTCACAACTGTCCTTACATTCACACCATGATAAATCTGTTCAAAGTGTTAAACATAGCCACTGCCTTTTCAGAAGTGTGAACCTGAACCAGATATTCAATCCTTTCCTCAAAAGCTTAATAATAAAATGTTAGTCAGCAAATGGGAAACCGAGTTAAAACTCAAACGTTAGATAGATCACACTTTTTCCGTGCATTGTTCATGTTTTGGTAGTTTTCATTTTTATGCAACATAGTATCAAAGCTGTGTACAGCAAGGAATGAAAATTTTGGACAGAAATATTGTCTATAGACTTTGAGAAAAACCACTACAGGTTTTTAAAATAAAATGTTGTTAGTTCATTTATCTCACTACTGCACAGGAAACCCGACTTTAGGCAAATTGTGGAGATATCAAAAAGCAAAAAAAAACTACAGATGCTGGAAATTCAAAAGAGAAAAAATGTAATTTCAGATCAATTACATTTAATTAGATCAACTACTTGAAAAGTTAAATTTACCACTCTATACATGCAGCTTAAACTACTGACTGTTTCCAGCATTTTCTTAATATTTTAATAATTGTCTCTCCTACATTATTAGTGAAATAGTGAAGTATTTGTAACCCTCTGTTGCTTCATGAGGTTATGAGAGATACTGTAACCCAAGAGTACAGTGATACTGCCTTAATGAATACTGTCCAGTATAACTTACATCCACTGTAACTAAGTGATTTGAAAGACATTTGCCTATCAAGGATAGACACAAAGTGCTGGAGTAGCTCAATGTGTCAGGCAGCATCTCTGGAGAAAAGGAATGGGTGACCCGGTCCTGAGCCGAAACATCATCCATCCTTTTTCTCCAGAGATGCTGCTTGACCCACTAAGTTTCTCCAGGACTTTGATATAAACCAGCATCTGCAGTTCTTTGTTTCTACACGTTGCCTAACAAACTTGCCTTTCACTTTGCCTCCACTTGAATTTGGGTATCACACAACAGGTGGCTTCTAACTTTGTTGCAGGCCATCTGGGTAACAGGAAACATAAAGTGCCCTCCATAATGTTTGGGACAAAGACTTTATTTTATTTATTAAATTAACTTATTTGCCTCTGTACTGCACAATTTGAGATTTGTAATAGAAAAAAAAAATCACACGTGGGGGTTAAAGTGAACATTGTCAGATTTTAATATAAAAGCCATATTTATACATTGTTTGGTTTTAGTCACCATAGTAGTAATTACAGCTGTTTATGCATAGTCTCCCCATTTCAGGACACCTTAAATTTTTAGGACACATGGCATCACTTTGTAATTGCTCAGGTGTGTTTAATTGCATCCTTAATACAGGTATAAGAGAGCTCCCAGCACCTAGTCTTTCCTCTAGTCTTTCCATCACCTTCTGAAACATTTATTGCTGTTTATCAACATGAGTACCAAAGTCGTGCCAATGAAAGTCAAAGAAGCCATTATGAGACTGAGAAACAAGAATAAAACTGTTAGAGACATCAGCCAAACCTTAGGTTTACCAATATTAACTGTTTGGAACATCATTAAGAAGAAAGAGAGCTTACTAATCAATAGACAATAGACAATGGACAATAGGTGCAGGAGTAGGCTATTCGGCCCTTTGCACCAGCATCGCCATTCAATGTTATCATGGCTGATAACCATCCCCAATCAGTACCCCGTTCCTGCCTTCTCCCCATATGACTCCTCTATCTTTAAGAGTCTCCACCGCCCTCTGAGGCAGAGAATGCCACAGACTCACAACTCTCTGTGTGAAAAAGTGTTTCCTCATCTACGTTCTAAATGGCTTGCCTCCTATTCTTAAACCGTGGCCCTGGTTCTGGACACCCCTAACATCGGGAACATGTTTCCTGCCTCTAGGGTGTCCAAACTCTTAATAATCTTATATGTTTCAATAAGATCCCCTCTCATCCTTCTAAATTCCAGATTATACAAGCCCAGCCGCTCCATTCTCTTCCTTTTGTGCACATCAAGATAAATTGCATTGGTCGAAACAGGGCGGACCACGTGAAGTTTTGCACTCTTTTCACCCGCTCCATTCTCTCAGCAAATGACAGTCCCCCCCGCCATCCCGGGAATTAACCTTGTAATTCTACGCTGCACTCCCTCAATAGAAACAATGTCCATCCTCAAATTAGGGGACCAAAACTGCACACAATACTCCAGGTGTGGTCTCACTAGGGCCTTATACAACTGCAGAAGGACATCTTTGCTCCTATACTCAACTCCTCTTGTTATGAAGGCAAACATGCCATTTGCTTTCTTCACTGCCTGCTGAACAAGGACCCCCAGATCCTGTTGTACTTCCCCTTTTCCCTTCTTGACACCTAGATAATAATCTGCCTTCCTGTTTTTGCTTCGAAAGTGGATAACCCCACATTTATCCACATTAAAGTGCATCTGCCATGCATCTGCCCACTCACCCAACCTGTCCAAGTCACCCTGCATTCTCATAGCATTCTCCTCACAGTGGAGATCACACTGCAACCCAGCTTTTTGTCATCTGCAAATTTGCTAATGTTACTTTGAATCCATCTAAATAATTGATGTATATTGTAAATAGCTGCGGTCCCAGCACCGAGCCTTGCGGTACCCCACTAGTCACTGCCTGCCATTTTGAAAGGGACCTGTTAATCTCTACTCTTTGTTTCCTGTCTGCCAACCAATTTTCTATACATGTCAACACTCTACACCCAATACCACGTGCCCTAATTTTGTGCCCTAATTTTGTCCACTAATCTCCTATGTGGGAACTTTTCAAATGCTTTCTGAAAGTCCAGGTACACTACATCCACTGGCTCTCCCTTGTCCATTTTTCTAGTTACATCCTCAAAAAATTCCAGAAGAATAGTCAAGCACGATTTCCCCTTCGTAAATCCATGCTGACTCGGACCGATCCTGTAACTGTTATCCAAATTGGCCGCTATTTCAATTTTTATGATTGACTCCAGCATCTTCCCCACCACCGATGTCAGGCTAACTGGTCTATAATAACGTTTTCTCTCTCCTGCCTTTCTTAAAAAGTGGGATAACATTAGCTACCCTCCAATCCACAGGAACTGGTCCTGAATCTATAGAACTTTGGAAAATGATCACCAATGCATCCATGATTTCTGGAGCCACTTACCTGGGATGCAGACCATCAGACCCTGGGGATTTATCAGCCTTTAGTCCCATTAGTCTACCCAACACCATTTCCTTCCTAATGTGGATTTCCTTGTTCCTCCGTCACCCCAGATCTTCTGGCCACTAGTACATCAGGAAGATTGTTTGTGTCGACCTTAGTGAAGACGGATCCAAAGTACCTGCTCAACTCATCTGCCATTTCCTTGTTCCCCATAATAAATTCACCTTTTTCAGTCTTCAAGGGTCCAACTTTGATCTTAACAAATTTTTTCCTCATCACATACCTAAAGAAACTTTCACTATCCTCCTTATATAAAAACATAGAAACATAGAAAATAGGTGGAGGAGTAGGACATTCGGCCCTTCGAGCCTGCACCACCATTCAATATGATCATGGCTGACCATCCTGAGGTATCCTGTACCTCCATACCCCCTGATCCCTTTAGACACAAGGGCCACATCTAACTCCCTCTTAAATATAGCCAATGAACTGGCCTCAACTACTTTCTGTGGCAGAGAATTCCACAGATTCACCGCTCTCTGTGTGAAAATGTTTTTTTCTCATCTCGGTCCTAAAAGACTTCCCCCTTATCCTTAAACTGTGACCCCTTGTTCTGGACTTCCCCAACATCGGGAACAATCTTCCTGCATCTAGCCTGCCCAACCCCTTAAGAATTTTGTAAGTTTCTATAAGATCCCCCCCCCCCCCTCAATCTTCTAAATTCTAGCAAGTACAAGCCGAGTCTATCCAATCTTTCTTCATATGAAAGTCCTGCCAGCCCAGGAATCAGTCTGGTGAACCTGCTCTGTACTCCCTCTATGGCAAGAATGTCTTTCCTCAGATAGGAGACCAGGAGATTCCTGGCTAGCTTACCGCAAATGGACTGGCAGGCCAAGGAAGACCTCCACAGAAGAGGACAGAATAATTATCTCTATAATAAAGATAAATCACCAAACACCTGTCCAACAGATCAGAAACGCATCTTCAGGAGTCAGGTGTGGATTTGTCAATGACCACAGTCCACAGAAGACTTTGTGAACAGAAATACAGAGGCTACACTGCAAGATGCAAACCACTGGTCACCCGCAAAAATAGGATGGTCAGGTTACAGTTTGCCAAGAAGTACTTAAAAGAGCAACAACAGTTCTGGAAAAAGGGTCTTGTGGACAGATGAGATGAAGATTAACTTACATCAGAGTGATGGCAAGAGCAAAATATGGAGAGAAGGAACTGCCCAAGATCCAAAGCATACCACCTCATCTGTGAAACACAGTGGTGGGGGTGTTATGGCCTGGGCATGTATGGCTGCTGAAGGTACTGGCTTACTTATCATCATTGATCCTACAACTGCTGATGGTAGGAGCATAATGTATCTTGATGTCTATAGACATATCCTATCTGCTCAAGTTCAAACAAATGCCTCAAAGCTCATTGGCTGGCGGTTCATTCTGCAGCAAGACAATGATCCCAAACATACTGCTAAAGCAACAAATGAGTATTTCAAAGCTAAAAAAATGTCAATTCTTGAGTGGCCAAGTCAATCACCCAATCTGAACTCAATTGAGCATACCTTTCATATGCTGAAGAGAAAACTGAAGGGGACTAGACGCAAAAACAAGCATAAGCTAAAGTTGGCTGCAATACAGGCCTGGCAGAGCATCACCTGAGAAGACACCCAGCAACTGGTGATGTCCATGAATCGCTCTCTTCAAGCAGTCATTGCATGCAAAGAATACTAAACATGACAACTTTCATTTACCTGACATTGCTGTGTCCCAAACATCATGGTGTCCTGAAATGGGCAGACTATGTATAAACATTGCTGTAATTTCTACGTGGTGAAACCAAATGTATAAAAATGGCCTTTATTAAAATCTGACAATGTGCACTTTAACCACGTATGACATTTTTGTATAACAAATCTCAAATTGTGGAATACAGAGGCAAATAAATAAATGATGGGTCTTTGTCCAAACATTATGGAGGCACTGTATATCCATGTGCCATTCATCAACTACAACTCAACATTCAACACTATTATTCTCTCCAAACCTATCACTAAGCTCCCGAGACACTGTACCTCCCTTTGCAATTGGATATTTGGCTTCCTTTCTCAGCCGATCTCAAACAGTGTGGATCGGTAACATCTCCTCCTCGCTGACATGCAACACAGGTGTGTCTCTAGGTTGTGTGCTTAGCCTTCTACTTTACACCCATGACTGTGTAACGAAGCACAGCTCTAAAGTCATCTATAAATTCACAGACTACAGCACAGTTTGGTTTAGAGATACAGCGTGGAAACAGGCCCTTCGGCCCACTGCGTCCGCAAGGACCAGTGATCCCCGCACATTAACACCATCCTACACTAGGGACAATTATTACATTTATACAAAGCGAATTAACCTACAAACCCGTACGTCTTTGGAGTGTGGGAGGAAACCAAAATGTTGGGAGAAATCCCACGCAAGTCACGGGGAGAACATACAAATTCTGCACAGACAAGCACCCAGGTTTCTGGCGCTGTAAGGCAGCAATTCTACCGCTGCGCGATTGTGCTGCCCAGTTATTGTTGGGATTGTTGGCCCAATCACAGGCGGTGACGAGTCAGTGTACGGGAAAGAGATGGAACGCCTGATTGAATGGTGTCACTGCAACAACCTTTCACTCAAAGTCAACAAACCAAGAAACTAATCGCCGACTTCAGAAAGAGTAAATCAGAAGACTATGCTTCAGTTTTCATTGGTGGGGCGGCGGTGGAGAGAGTTCGCAGCTTCAAACTCCTGGGCATTAACTTCTCGGATGACCTGTGCAGCACATAGAACACATCACAAAGAAAGCATGGTAGCACCCTTACAATTTTAAAGAGATTTGTCAGGTCTCTGAAAACTTCTGCCAATGCACGGTAGAAAGTATCCTAATGTCGCATCATGGCCTGGTACGGCAATTCCAAAGCACAACTTCAATGCAGATAGGGGTGGACAGGCTAGTCCATCAGAGCACAGTCCCCACCACCTCCCTTCCTTCCTTTGAAAGCATCTAAGAGGCTCAATGGCATCTAAATGGCATCTTCTAACAAGGATCCCCATCACGGCCCTCTTTTCACTGGTATCGCCGGGCATATGGCACGAATCCTGAAGCCCCACACCACCAGGTTCAGGGCAACTACTTTCCTACAGCTATTAGGTTCGCGACCTGACCTACAGAACCCTAATCCTACCTCAGCAACGGAAAACTATGGACCACCTCTTGAACGAGCATAGACTTGTTCTTAATGGTGTACTTTGCACTAACGTTTTTTATTATACCTTTTTTTTCTTTTCACAGTCTATTAGAATTGATGTGTGGTTTCATTGTGCCTGTACCTGATATATTTGTGCATATAACAATAAACTTGACCTGACGTCAATTCAATGTATGATCCAATTATTCCAACAAGGGGGGCGAATTTCTAGGCAGAGAGGGAAGACATGCTCCTGTCAACAGTGTTATTATACGATCCAGATGAATATCTGCTTCTTGTGTAGTTTTCACTGGCACACATTATTGGGAACTCTAACTCCTGGTGCAATGTGCTTACCCCTTGTGCTTTCTGCCTGCGGGTAGAGGATATCCGAGATGACGGTTTCAGGTGGTACAGCCACAAGCTCATTCCAAACGTCTTTGGTGTAAAAATCAACAGTGTGCACGTTCGCTATTTTGAGGTAAAAGTCCAGGAAGTCGATTAGATATTTGATTTTGCTCTTGACCAAGTCCAAGCCCACGTCAGCGGAGAGCGACATCGCGAGTGGGGAAGAACCGTCACGGCCAATAAGCCAAAGTTCTGCAGGAAAGGCCGGCTCCAAGTGGGGCTGAGGGAGGTTCCACTGAGGTGTTAGAACATTCCAGAGTACCAGTTCGAGTCAAGACTGACTACCTCCCTCCCGGGCGCTGTGCAGCTCTGTGTGGAAGATCCTCCTGATATTAACTGGAGATCCTAGATCTCTATCTTTAAAAAAAAACGCAACTGGGCGCAAAGTGCTGTAGTAACTCAGCCGGACGGGCAACATATGTGGTGTGGAGGGCAGGGCAGGGATGGATGGGTGAAGTTTCGGGGCGAGACCCTTCCTCAGACTGAAGGCGCCTGAGCGGGCGGATGGAGGCCGCGCACGCACGCACGCGCACGGCGTCGCGGGAACGAGCCCGCGCCCTCATCACGTCGACGGGAGCAAGATGGCGCCGAGCGGCGGATCGCGGGGACATTTTCGAGGCGGCGGCGGCGGCGGAGGAGGATCGCGGGGACATTTTCGAGGCGGCGGCGGCGGTTCGCGGAGACTCCATGATCGTGGATCCCGCGGACCCTGTGATGGTGACGACGGTCCACTGCCCGGCAACCGTGCCAAGGGCGCGAGTCGCCCAGACAAGACCGCGATTTCAAAAAAGAAGTACCAGAGGAACCCCAATCATTTCAAGAAACGTTGGGGCAGTGTGAAGGAAGGTGAGGATGGCGAGCGGGGTCCGTCTTTTACTGGCCGTTTGGTCGCACGTTGGACGAAATGTTCATGAATCGCACAACTCGCTACCTTTTGTCGATTCATCTGCACTAAACCCATTGAGCGCCAACTGCAGTCCAGCGGCAGCTCAGTCAGGGACTTCTGTCAGAGTTCAGGGCAAAAAGCAGTTCGAGGTCTTCTTTATACATCATGCGGACATATTATGTAAGCAGATCACTCATTTGGGTCCGTTTGGTACATGCAGAGTGAGAGAAAGCATCTCATCAGCACCAAATGAAAGAAATGCAAATGATGTGCTGCTTCACCTTGCTGCTTCAAACTGTTGAGTTTGTGGATTCTGGAAAGGAGTGAGGTGAACGGGCGTCCGTTGTATTTCCTGACTTTCATGGGAGGGTGGGAAATGGGAGGTTGGGAGTAGCAGGGGCAATACTTTTGCTAGGCGGAGAGCAGTTGAAAGCTCAGAGATGAGGGAAAGAAAGGAGATGTGGTTGATAGATCAATTAGCTATGGTGGGAGGGAAAGCCACAGTTATGGAAAAACAGATATCCCAGAACCACTGTTGTGGAACATTTTACAACTGAAACAGAAACTGAGAATTGAATTGAGTTCTTACTCAAAGCAGAGCAAGAGCAGGTTTTGTCAAGATAGCTTTGGATGCTGCGGGCCTGTATGGATATTGGTTGCTACTCAATCCCTTGAGATGAATGTAGAAATGGAAGACTAGAATAAGATGTGTCCATGTAAAACTAAAAGCAGCATAAAAGATGTTACCAAAAGTAATTACTTTTTTGAGTTCTGTACAAAATTTGGCCACTAGTACATTATACAATCATAGATGTTGAGAAGGTAAGAGAGGGGTGCAGAGCAGGAGTGATGCAAGTTCTATTTTGATGTCTCTCGCCATGGGTCATTGCTTTTGCTGATCGCAGTTCAATATTCAATAATATAATGAATAATTAAAACATCTTTTGATTTGGAGAAAGTAAGTGGAGTTATGATAGATGTTACAATTAATGACAAAACCCTAAACAACATTGATGTGCAGAGGGATTTTGGAGTCCGAGTTCATAGCTCACTAAAGGGGGAAGCACATGTAGATTGGGTCTTTAAGACTTTGGTTAGGCTTCATTTGGAGAATTGTGCGCAGTTCTGCATAAAGGCCTGTCTCACGGTGCGAGTTGACCCACGAGTGACCCCGAGTTTTCACTCGCGGTAATCACGTACAATTAACGTAGCGGGAACGTCGGAACTCACGCGCGCAACTTAGCAACTCGTGGCACTAACGGCAGGAACCCGTGAAACTTATTAACTCGTGAAAAAATTCAAACATGTTTGAGGTTTTCCACGAGTCAAATTTAGTGTTCAAGTTAAAAATTGAAACATTTAAACTCGTTGTAATAACGTAGTGGCCCGTGCGTTTACCTTAGTGACTCGTGAGTGTACCGTGGGCATTCTTTAACTCAGCGGGACAAGCAGCATCTCTGGAGAGAAGGAATGGGTGACGGGATGACGTTTCCAAATTTCTGCTACGTCTTTGGGCTCCTTCTCAGATGGTAAAGCTGCAACTTTAAACTGACATATGACAATCTTAACTCTTCACATTTTACAGGATTGGATGCGAAATCTGTGATATTCTCGCCGCGCTTTGTCAGGGACCTCCCCCTCCACCTTCCTGCCATGAGACCAGCTTACAGGATCTAAGGCACACGCATATGTCTCCACTATAGGGTGGCGACCCTCGGAGAAGTCCCAGCCTCACAAACAACTCAACACAATAAATAATTAAAGCAGCCTGGAGCAAGATGGTTTGCCCTTGATTTAAATTTTAAAATCATCCCGTCACCCATTCCTTCTCTCCAGAGATGCTGCCTGCCCGCTGAGTGACCATACTGAGGGAATACCCATGTATATGAAGCAGAGAGAAACGTGGTTTGTACCCACTCCCCCTCCCTGCTCACCCACCCACCAAGCCAGCCAGCCGGATCCCTCCTCGTTACAGTGGGTGAAGCGACATTTCCAAGAGAATGGGGCAGAGATGGGGCCGCGCTGGGATGGGAGCAGGGCAGATGAGGTGCACCAAAGGAACAAACAAGTTGATGGCTGCAAGGGGCAGGCGGCAGTGGTCTTGTGCCCCAGCGAGGTAGACCGCTCTTCCCCCTGCTAACGCACACACAGAAAGAGAGAGATGAGAATAGAGAATGATCACAGCCTAGCTCTGGCACTGGACGGTGCGCATTTTACCTTTGTAGGCCATATCAATAGAGGCAGCCGCGCTGAATTCTATTTTTAACTCAAAGCCGCAGGATGGAGTTGTCTTCTTTTTACACTGTTGCTTCGCCGCCACCTCCTGCTTGCTGCACAATGGCAGCGAGTGCGGGGCCGAGATCCTGCCTAGTTTTTTTAAATTCTGAAATTGAATAACTTTCAATACTGAATCAGAATATACTTACTGTATTAGATGCTATCCTCTATTTGATACTTAAAACAGGCTTTCATTCACGGTTTGGCTCAAGAGTAACCCGGGAGAGGACCGTGGTAACTCGGGAGAGGAACTTGGAACATCACAAAAATTAGAAGTAAACGGCAAACTTAGTCATACCCGTGGGAACTCGGTTAAACTCTTTTTCATAAACTTGGAGTCTCGTACACAACCACGAGTCTCACTCGGGGTACCTCGTGGGTCAACTCGCACCGTGAGGCAGGCCCATTACTCTGTTAAACAGAAGATGTGGAAGCTTTGGAGAGAATGCATTGGCTTGGATTGCTTTCTCTTATATATTTTGACAGAAGTATATAAAATGGTGAGAGACATAGATAAGATAGGCAGTCAGAACCTTTCTCCCAGGGTGAAAGTGTCGTACACTAGAATGCATAGCTAGAAGGTGAGTGGAGGAAAATATAATGGAGATGTGCAGGGCAAGTATTAATTTTACACAGAGAGTGGTGGGAACTTGGAATGCATTGCCAGAGGTAGTGGTGGTGGCAGATACCATAGTGGCATGTAAGAAGCTAATTGCTAGGCATGTGGATTTGCACGGAATGGAGGGATATGGATCACTTGCGTACTGATTAGATCAGTTCAGCTGGGCATCATGTTTGGTGCAAACTTTGTGGGACGAAGGGCGTGGCCCTGTGCGATACTGTTTTAAATACTATGTTAGACACAAAAAGCTGGAGTAACGCAGCGGGAGAGACAGTATCTCTGGAGAGAAGGAATGGGTGATGTTTCGTGTCGGGACCCTTCTTCAGACTGGTTAGGGGTAAGGGAAACGATGATGTAGAGAGATAAAGAACTATGAATGAAAGACATGCATAAAAGATGATAAAGGAAACATTGTTAGTTGTATGATGGGTGAAGACAAGAAGCTAGTGCGACTTGGGTACGTGTGGGATAGAGAGAGGGAATACTGGGGCTAACTGAAGTTAGAGAAATCAATATTCATACCACTGGGCTGTAAGTTATCCAACTGAAATATGAGATGCTGTTCCTCCAATTTGTGTTTACCCTCACTCTGACAATGGAGGAGACCTAGGATAGAAAGGTCTCCTTGGGAATGGGAAGGAGAATTAAAGTGTCTAGCAACCAGGAGATCAAGTAGGTTCAGGCGGACTGAGCAAAGGTGTTCTACATCGATGTCCTCATTCATTACGGAACGGGGGTTTCTCCTCTCCCATCATAGACGAGGCCTTCATTCGTGTCTCCCCGGTACCACAGCTCCGCCCTGGCTCCCATTCCCCCTAGTCGCAACAGAGACAGAGTCCCTCTAGTCCTTACCTTTCACCCATCAGCCGTCGCATATAACACATAATCCTCCAAAATCTTTGCCATGTCCGATGTCCTGGTATGGAACACCTCATCTTGGGCGCCGATGCAGCGTAGACGGCGGAATTTGGTGTAGGGGATGGTCTTTGCAGGAAGCAGGGTGGAAAGAAGTGTGGTCGAGATAGTTGTGGGAGTCAGTGGGTTTGTAATAGATGTCAGTCGATAGTCTATTTCTTGTGGGAGGCTGTGAGATCAAGAAAGGGGAGGGAGGTGTCAGAGATGGTCCAAGTAAATTTGAGTGCATGATGGAAATTGGTTGAGAAGTAGATGAAGTCCATGAAGTACAAAGAGGTAAGCATAGCTGGGGCCCATGTGGGTGCCCATAGCTTGGACTTGGAGGAAGTGGGAGGAGTCGAAGGAGTTGTTAAGGGTGAGGACCAGTTCTGTTAGGTGAAGTAGAGTGTTAGTGGAGGGAAATTGGATGGTTGTTCAGTGTTAGAACGAGTTCTACCGGATGAATGAAAATGGTGCAGAGGGACTCTGGTTGGGCCTCTGTTCGGGAGATCTGTTCAACAGGCCATTCTTTTGTGGGTTGAGGTATAGAGGGTTTGAACATCCATGGTGAAGATGAGCATGTTGTCAACTTTAAACAAAACTGTTGAACTGGCAGAGGACATCAAAGTTCTCATGCATGTAAGTATGCATGCATGCAAATACAAAGAGTAGAAACACGAGATAAGGTAGGAAGCAACAAGTTCATTGGGACGAGAGTTAGCTAAAATCATGGACATTTCTATTCTTGGAACAATGTTTAATGTTTCTGAATACTTTGAATCTACTTGATAAATATTAAATATGGTTAAAAACAGGTACATTAAAAATGTTTATAAACATTAAAATAAATCAATTGTTAATGTTAGTAAGTCCCTTGCATCTGTTGCTCTGAATTGAGGTGGTTGCTGTGCTTGAGTTTTGCCAAGTACAGTCTGACTGAGTGGATTTCCTACCCACAAATATATTTGATTTGTTGCAACTGAAAGCTTCCATGAGGAGTCAAATTTCAAAGGATTTCTTACATTATGGATGGAAATAATTAACGATGAAATTATTGTGATCTACACTTTCAGAAAATGTTATTTCTGAGATGTTACGCTCTCTGAAAGTAAAATTTTGTGGTTTATTGACCAGTTGCAAAAAAGTGATTTAATTAACCTGATTTTCTTAATCTCTTATTTCACTTTTTTTAACCATTTTGTTTGTTTTCAAATTCATTGCTTTTTAACAATATACAAAATTTGGGCAGTCTCCAGCAATGTCCATTCTTCTTGCAAATAAGATAGTTGTTTTAAAAGAAACATCGTCGTCTTAGTCCTATTAAATAGTTTTGTTGAGACTTGCTTCTTCCTCTGATGTGATCCCACTCTTTAAATTTCCTCCACCTTTTATATTTCAATCAGGGAAGAATGAACTGTCACATGAACTGTATGAATTAAGTGATGTATATAAACACAATGTGGCTGTTGATTTGATGTCGGTAGTGTTTCACAATCAAGACTGATCTAATTCTAATAATGTTCACTTTCAGGAAAAGGATTTGCCTTCCAGCAGAAGGAAAAGATTAAATATGAGTACAAGAAATTACTGAGAAAAGAAAAGGGACAACAGCTTACTCAAAAAGTCGAGTACACAGACAATTATCCAGATCACTTGCGTCATCTCTATCTGGCTGAAGAAGAGATTCTCAAGAAACAATCAAAGAAACCCAAACGTGAAGAATCTGAAACAAATCAAATAGATTCTCAAGAAGTGACAATTAAAAAGTAAGAGATTTTGGTTATTCTTTGATTTGGTTTGGAAAGAATTTGTATCCTTCGATGTCTTCCATAAACTCCAGACATCACATAGTATGAATAGGGTTAGAATACTTTTAGTTTAAAGATATTGCATGGACAGGCACTTCAGCACACCGAGTCTATGCCGACAATCGATCACCAGTTCACATGTACCATGGTGGCACAGCGGTAGAATTGCTGCCATACAGTGCATGCAGCGCCGGAGACCCGGGTTCGATCCCGACTACAGGTGCAGTTTGTATGGGGTTTGTATGTTCTCACCGTGACCGTGTGGGTTTTCTCAGAGATCTTCGGTTTCCTCCCACACTCCAAACACGTATAAGTATGTAGGTTAATTGGCTTGGTGTATGTGTAAAATTGTCCCTAGTAGTCGATAGTGTTAATATGCAGGGATCGCTGGTCGGTGCGGACTCGGTGGGCCGAAGGGTCTGTTTCTGCGCTGTATCTAAAGTAAACTAAACATAAGTTGAACGTTATCCGACTTTGTCATCTATTCCTTGCACACTAGCGAGTAATTTACAAAGGCCATTACCTACAATCCTGCACTACTTCGGGATGTGCAAAGATGCCAAGTGTCCCGGATTCGCCGTATTTTGTCCCGGCGAAATAACCTTTTTACGGTGTTCCGGCAGCCAAACATGCTGTTACGGAACACCGCCGCGCCGGTGTTCCTCCCGTGGTGAACGCCGGCGCCATGTGTCCCCGGTTTGCCGGCCCGCGCGATCAGCGGCACTTTGCCGGGCCCTAGTGTCCGCGCCTGCGCAGTTGGGGAGGGTTGCCGGGCCCCAGTGGCCGCGCGTGCGCAGTGGGGGAGGGTTGCCGGGCCCCAGTGGCCGCGCGTGCGCAGTGGGGGAGGGTTGCCGGGCCCCAGAGGCCGCGCGTGCGCAGTGGGGGAGGGTTGCCGGGCCCCAGAGGCCGCGCGTGCGCAGTGGGGGAGGGTTGCCGGGCCTGGCGCCATTTCGAGCCACGCCACGCCCGGCCCAGAGCCCGGGCGGCGCCGGCCCGCGCGATCAGCGGCACTTTCTTGCCGCCAGCCGGCCGCTCGCGGCAGCCCCATCACCGGGCCTCCCCCCCACCCCCACCCAGTGCGCAGGCGCAGACCCGCCGGCAACCTTGCCAAGTGCGCATGTGCCGCACCCGCCCGCCGGCAGCCCGCTGATCTGCACCAGTGCGCAGGCGCATAGCCGCCGGCAACAACCCCAAGTGAGTATGTTACGGAGAGAAATGCATTTAACCCCATTTGTTACGGACAAATGGGTTGAATGTTACTGTGAACTAAATTTAGGGTTGGCATCTCTGGATGTGGGAGGAAACCAGAGACCCCAAAAGAAATCCACACGGTCACGGGGGGAATGTACAAACTACACACAGGCAGCACCCAAGATCAGGAGGAGCACCTGTCTCTGGTGTTTGAGACTTCCTGTCTGGGTTTGGCAACCGCCCGTGTGACCTTGGTGGCTTGGGCCGAGTTCAGAGGCTGCTCCCGTTGACAGGCCATGCATGCTCATCAATTGTTAACCCAATCATCCCTAGGATGAATCTTGTAAACCTCCTCTGGACCCTCTCCAACGCCAGCACATCCCTCCTTAAAACTGTTCACAATATTCCAAACGCAGTCTGAACTGTGCCTTATCAAACATCACCATTACATCCTTGCTTTTATATTCTAGTCTTCTCAAATGCTAACCTTGCACTTGTCTTCCTTACTACCGATTCAACTCGCAAATTAACCTTTTGGGAATCCTGCACCAGCATTTCCAAGACCCTTTGCACCTCTGTTTTCTGAATCCTCTCCCCATTTGGAAAATTGTCTCTGCCTTTATTCCTACTGCCAAAGTGCATGACTGCACACTTTGCTACGCTGTTTTCCACTGCCAAAGTGCATGCCTGCCACTTTGCACACTCTCTGTACTGCACGCTCCATGCTTCCACTACACTACCTGCCCCTTCACGTATCTTTGTATCATCTGTAAACTTGGCCACAAACCCTTTAATTTAATCATCAATGATATGCAACATGAAAAGAGGCGAATCCAACCGACTGCCGCGGAACATCCCTAGTCACCGATAGCCAATCAGAAAATGGACCCTTTATTCCCACTGCATTCTCCCATTCAGTCAACCTTCTATCCATGCTAGTATATTCCCTCTAATACCATAGGCTCTCATCTTGTTCAGCAGCCTCATGTGCAGCACTTTTTCAAGGTCTTCTGAAAATCTAGGTAGACATCCACTGACACTCCATTGTTTGTCTTGCTATTTACTTTCGCAAATAATTATTTAGCCTGAAAGCATTTCTTTATCATCTTGTGGCACAGTGATGTAGTGGGAGGAGCTACTGAATCTCGACTACAGCCACCTAATTCTGACCTCCATTGCTGTCCATGTAATATTTTCTTATTCTCTGTAACCACACGTTTTCACCAGACTCCCTGTCTACCTTACACAGCCCACAGACATGCTAATTGATGGATTTGGCAACTGTAAATTATCCTCGATGTGTGGATGGATGGTGGAATCTAGGACAAGGAGCATTTATTGGAAAGCGGTGAGATTGGTCGATAGTAAATTAATGGGGGAATAGGATTGCTCTGTGAGCCTTCATTCACTCAATGGGCCAAATAAGCTGCTCTCTAAGGAAATATAGAAATTGCAGATTGTCTCTATGACAGTCGCTGAGTTGGTTTACTTTAGTACAAATGTTATATTGTGCTTTTTTTAAATGGTTTTAGGAAAAAGAAACAGTCATCGTATCAAAAAACTAAAGAAGAATATGAGAAAAAACAAGCAGAATATATACAGAAAAAAGAAGTAAGTATCATGTTGTGGGTTTTGGGCTCAGCAGTGTTTTTAGATTGTTTCGAATTAGGTTAAGCAAATTAACTTGCAGAAATGAATTTACAATGAGCTTAGTGCCAACAGTAAGGCTTACAGCTGACCATGAAGTCGATACTAACTCAACTTTTTTCATATCTGCAGTTGTTCACTTTTTGCTATAAATCACCACAAATTCAAAGTAATAAGGCCTGAGCAAACCTGGGCCTTGGAATTTATTGTTGTCATGTTGATTGACTGAAACAAATACTGTGGTTAAAATAGCTGTAAACTCTTCAGTAACCTGCAAATCCAGGGTTGTGTGCTTTACCCGACATCATGAAATACTTAAGATACCGATGCTGCTTTACTGTAAAAGGACACACAAGTGCTGGAGAAATTTAGGAGCAGGCAGGCAGCATCTCTGGAGAGCATGGATACGAGATGTTTTGGGCCGGGAGCCTGCAGGTCTGCGTGAGTGAGGCCCGGAGCTGCAGGAGAGCGAGGGGCTGCAGGCACCAGCACATAGCAGAGAATGAGAAGTGGTGGCTTGAATGTAGGTTGAGCCGAAAATGGCAGGCCTGGAAATGAAGACAGAAGCCACGTGACACAAGATGTCCATGAAGGCAAATGCTGTGAAAGCACACTGTAGTAGCGAGTCTGGGTTAAAACATGGTCGAAGAGCAGGAGAGCATCAGGGAAAATGTTCTCAATGTTGGGGGAGTCCAGAACCAGGGGCCATAGTCTAATAATAAAGGGGGTGCCATTTAAAACTGAGATGAGAAAGAAACGTTTTCACCCAGAAAGTTATGAATTTGTGGTATTCTCTGTCACAGAAGGCGGTCGAGGCCAATTCACTGGATGAACTTAAAAGATAGTTAGATAGAGCTCTTGGGGCTAGCGGAATCCATGGATATGGGGAGAAGGTAGGCACCGGTTTACTGATTAGCCATGATCACAATGAATGGTGGTGCAGGGTCGAAGGGCTAAATGGCCTCTTCCTGCACCTATTTTCTATGTTTCTATGACTGTTGAAAGAAGCCTTATGGGACTAATTCACACTCCAGTCTAAAGATATTGCCTGGTGACTTCCTCACTTTTGTTTTCAGAATTGCCTCCAGCACCCCCACCCCAACACTATATCTCCGCTCCATGGCAAAAGACATTGAAGAATTTGAAAAAATGTTACTCTTATTATGTGCAATATTGTCAATGATTGTCTATCGTACTTGCAGATCATCTATGTTAACTGATCAAGTTGGATAATCATCAAGCTACTCAAATACAGCCAGAAAAAATACAGAAAACATTGTTACAACAGGTGGCCATGACTGATATTTTAAGGCGGAGATTGACAGATTCTTGATTAGTAAGGGAGTCGGGGGGTTATAGGGCGAAGGCAGAAGAATGGGGTTGAGTGGGAAAGATCGATCAGCCGTGATTGAACGGCTGAGTAGACTTGATGGCCTAATTCTTCTCCTAGAAGTTATGAACTTGCATTACCACCCAGAACTACCAAGCAACAAGATTTTGCTTTTGATTTCATTTCTCTGAGGTATTCCCATGTTCAATACATTGTGCCAACAATCTATGTTTGCGTTGTTTCTAAGGGTAAGAGTGCAAATGATTATTGGCATTTATTTTAATATTGTTGAATGATTATGCTTATTTTAAGTATGATTATTAATTTCTTCCTAATTTTGCTTAAGGAGGCAGAAAAAAGACAAAACGATAAAGAAGAGGCACAGAGGAAATACAAAGAACAAAAACTGGAGAGATATAAAATGCTCTGCAAGAAAACAAGAAAAGGCCAGCCAAACCTGAACCTGCAGATGGAATACTTGCTTAAAAAAATACAAGATAGGACATGAAATAAAATTATCTATTTCTGACTTTAACATTGCCACCATTTGATCACCTTTGGATCTCATTGGCTGTTTAAAAGATTTTGATGCAATTGTCACTCAATCCCAATCATGATATTTAATTCAGATTGATATTTGATACTGGTGACAAAATTGTTTATTTGTAGGCATGCAAATCTGGACACAAACTCACAAACTCTGCTGGTTAATTACAGTGATCTTTTAATGATCATCTTGAATGATCACCGGTTGGCGCCAGCAATGGCTACCTCGCCAGCAGTCTGTCACGTCCCTTATTATTTTAAATATGTTTTAAATGTGTGTTTCAATATTTCTTGGCTAGTTTGTGTGTTTATGTGGGGGGGGGGGGGATTAGGGGGAAACTTTTTTCAGTCATTTACCTCACCGGAAATGTGACTTAGTGCCTCATCTCCGCACCCCCCTCCCCACCGCGGCCTAACAACTGAAGTGGTGCGGCCTTTCCTGGAGACCGGTCTGGAGCTTCAAGCCGTAGGCGCAACACGGACTTTAACATCGCAGAGCTGTGATCCTTTGTCAAGTATCGCCAGAAGAAGTGCTCCGACCGCGGGGCCTGTGAACGTTTAACGCCGTGAAGCCGCGGTCTCCGGTAAGAAGCGGCCGACTCGGGAACTCCATGCTTCAGTGTTCAGATCTGTCCCGACGTCGGGAGTTTCGATCATCCTGGCGAGAGGGCCTGAACATCGGACCGTCTGTAACAGCGAACTGCGGAGGGTTCAAAGGCCCCTTGGTGTTTATGTTAAATTTTATTTTATGTATGTATTGTGTTCTTTTCACTTGGTATGGCTATATGGTAACTCAAATTTCACTGTACCTTAATTGGTTAAGTGACAATAAATGCGAACTTGAACTTTAAAAAATGCAAAATTAATTTAGTCGCCATGAACTTTGAAAAATGCAAAATGTTGTGATTTTGTTTGTAACTTTAAACTATTCACTTGTATCACTCTGGTTACATTTTATGTTTCTAGACCTATGATGTCAATATCTTTTCATATTGTGAACATTATGGATTTTGTCAGCAAAAAAAGTGATCTGGTGACATTTCTTACTTAACAGATTATAAATGTATTGGAGAAAATATCCACGAGCATACCAACAGCAGTGCCAATTGTATCAAAAAATTAGATGCCACAGTAGTTCATCTACAACATGCATGCTAAATAGTGAATGGAAAAAGTCGTAGGTGAAGCTAATTCATATGATAACAAACATTAGATCAGTGGAAAAGGCAGAGACATTTGCAGGCAGTCTTCAGCCAATTTGATTTATTTCCCTATAATCTCAAGAAACAATTTAGTACAGTGGATTTATGTTCAGTCTACCTGGATACAATCCCAACAATCTACTCTTTGTCATAGGCAAATTAACCAAATAGCAAGTAAAACTTAACAATGATCTCTTCACTAATGCCTAATTTGAGTTCTACCAAGAGTACAGTTTCAAAACTCATTAGCATCATGGTCCAAATGTAGATAAGACTCCATTATGGGTCTAGGTTTTATCCATTCCTATCATACTTTTTTCAACAACAGCTATGGCTAAAGTCTTATTTATCTACCTATGCCCTTTGAAATTAAATGATTTTATATTGAGATGTACAATGAAAAGCATTGTTTTGCATGCTATCCATTCAAGTGAGATAATGCTATACATAAATGCATTAGATGGAGGGTAAGGCAAAGATAAAGAATGCAGAATGTAGTTATAATAATTTACCAAATCTATTGATATGCCCTTTTGACAGTTTGGACAATAAATATTGTGATTCCTGGCCTTTTGGAAGGAAAAATGTCAGCTTATAAATAGAAGGAAATAGATGTCTTTATCACAGTGCCTTTATTTTTAATATACCCTTATTGGCATTCCACAGCAAACACATTTCCATAAAACGGGTTTCAGGTATAATACTATATGTATACATCATCTACATGTTTGTCTTGAATTGCCTCTATTTGAGATTTGTACCAAACAAATATAGAAACAAGAACACAGTAAAAACTACGAACACTTAGGGAGTGATCCTTTCTTTACCATATAATCAAAAATTTGTAAAATTAAAGTCTGGCCTATGAGGCTTTACATAGTTAAACCAATTTTCACAGCATGACACACATAAATCCAATTTAAAGTTAACATTTGTTGTTATTTTCTCCATTTTATAAATGTCCATTGTGATGTCCATCCATGCATTCAGAGTTGGACTCTCCTGTGATAACCATTTCTTTGTGAGAGCTTTGAATATATTCAGTAAGTATTTGTCTTTTTCCCACCAGTCTTCAGGTACGAGTCCAAAACACATGGTCTTACTCTCTCGGGGCACATGACATCTAAAAATGTATTGTAAGGCATCATGTAACTCTGTCCAAAAATCTTTAATAACAGGGCAATCCCAGAGAACATGGTAATGATCTGCCTTTAAATTTCCACATTTTCTCCAACAAACTGGAGAGTTCCCACCGTAATGGGATTTCTGAGAAGGCGTAATAAAATACCATATTCGGCTTTTCCAACTAAACTCCCTCCAGTTTTGTGAGCTGGTACACTTCCATTGATACCTCCATATTACTGTCCATTCTTCCTCGGATATGATTATCCCTCCTTCCTTCTCTCATTTCATTTTAATATATAAGGTTGAGTGTAATTTAAGATTCAGTAACCCTTTATACATGCATGAAATAATTTTACTACCAGTATTTGAGATACACATTCCTAAATAATCCCATCAAACCTATACTCGACTCAGTTTTATTTTTAACATTTTTATCAACATAGTTCTGCATCTGTAAGTATCGATAGAAGTCTTGTTTTTCTAACAGGAATTTTTCTTTAAACATTTCAAAACTTAACAGTGTTCCTTCTTTCATTATGTTACAAAGAGCAGTTATGCCTTTAACTGTCCACTCTTTAAACCTACAATCTAATTTATTTGGAGTAAAGTCTGTGTCATATGCGCACCATTTAAGAATTGTAATGTCTTCCTCTAAATGATACCCTTGTAACTTTTCCATATTTTAAGAGTTAATTTTACCCAAGGATTTTCAATACCATGTGTATAGTTTTGTAGGTTGCTGTCAGCTATGATCGCTTGTACAGGAATGGCGAGTGTTCTCTCTTCAATATTTTTCCATTGAGCATCATATGATAGGTTGCACCAGCATATCATAGGTCTTAACTGTGCTGCCTGATAATAGTCTTTGAGAGAGGGTAGACCCCCATCCCCCCTTTTCTTTTGTTAACTGTAAGGTTTTGAGACGATCCTAGGTCATATATTGTCCTGTGTTTGATGTTGCCGAATAAACCCTGTCTGGTCATTGTGTATTAATTTAGGCAAGAACTGTTCTAACCGTTTGGCCATGATGGAAGTGAATAATTTATAATCTACATTAAGAACAGATATCGGTCTAAATGTCCCACACTCTGTTTTATCTTTACCGTCTTTTGGTATAGCAGAGATAATTGCCTCCCTCCAGCTCGGTGGTGTTTGTACTTTTTTTAAAACCCAGTTTAATGTACGGAGTATAATAGGTGTTAACTCCTCTTTAAATTCTTTATACCATTCTGCCGTATAACCATCAGATCCTGGTGACTTGCTCAGCTTGAGCCTACTAATTGCAATTTTTAATTCACCCTCTGTTCTGTCTCCAGTCATTATCTTGTTTTCTTCTTCATTTAAGATAGGCAAATCTAAGGAATTCAGAAATGTGTCTATTTGAGTTTGGCTACCTCCTGGAACTTCAGAATACAGAGTTCTGTAGAATACATCAAAGGCTTCCTGAATTTCACTTAATTTACTTTTCAATATTTTTGTTCTTGGGTCTCTGATTCTGTGAACTGTATTTTCAGCCATCTTTTTTTTCAGTCTCCATGCCAATACTTTCATAGATTTAGAACCACTTTCATAGTGCCTCTGTTTAAGGAACATTAACTTTTTCTTGATTTCTTGTGCAACCAGATTGTTGATTTCTTTTCCAGTATTTCTATTTCCTCCAATGTATTCTGCGCCGATGTCAATTTGTGTTTCCTTTCATCTTATTTTGCAAGTCCTCAAATGTTTTATTTCTTATTTTTTTCTTATATGAAGATATTGCTATAATTTTTCCTCTTAGAACAGTCTTCAAAGCATCCCACAAAATAGGGGGAGCGATCTCTCCGTTATCATTGAGTTCTAAATAGAGACTTATCTCCTTTTTAATTTGTTCCTTAAAGTTAAGATCATTGAGTAGGCTCGAGTTCAGTTTCCATGTAGCATTTTTTGGACATAGATCTAAATCAATATATAGGTAAATAGGTGCATGATCACTTAAATCTAATCTTCCAATTCCACAGGTGTGTATTTTATCTTTATAATTTCCAAATGTTATTAAATAGTCTATTGTGTATAGAGAGTGTGGGGCTGAGTAATGTGTGTAATCCCTTCTATTAGGGAAACGGTCCCGCCATATATCAATTAAACCGACCTCTTTAAAAAGAATTTTGACTTTCTTATGTAAAGACTTTGTATCATGAGTTTTTCTACTGGACAAGTCTAGCTCTAGTTGTAAATGTATATTTAGGTCTCCCCCATCCCCCACAAATATGAAGACCTTCCATTTCCATTATCATGATATTAATAATTCTCTGGAAGAAATAAAATCACTTCCAGGAGGTGCATATATATTCAGCAACTTAACTTGATTCCCATCTATATTCCCCCTTACTAAAATAAATCTACCCTCCTTATCACACATTTCAAATACTTTCTCAAAATTTAACTTGCTTGAGATGAGAGTAGCGACTCCTCTCCTACGTCCCGATATATACGAGGAGAAAAAGAGGTTAGTGAAACCCATTCTTTTAAGTTTTTCGTGTTCTTTGTCATTTAGATGGGTTTCCTGTAAGTATACTATATGGGCTTGTCTTTCCTCATTTTAGTTAGAAATTGGGTTTAACTGTCCATTCACATTAAAATAAATGAATTTTACCTTGCCATTAGCCATTTGTATTTAACTTTCTGTGTATCAGTAACATGGTGAAATTAGGCATAACAAATCTACTCCCTGAACAGACAAAAACAAAAGAACAAATGAAAACAAAAGGCATGATTCCAAGGTAGGGGTCTCCTGTGGATGACCCTGGGCCAGGTTTGAGGGAAAGCCTAGTTGTGGGAGAGAGCCTCTCTCATCTGTGAGCTGAGGGCCCCCACTGCAGCTTCCAAAAAGAAAAAAAACTCCATCCATAATACAGAACAACACTTCCCTGTGCATTTCTCCCCTGTATTTATCTTCATTTCAATAGGGGAAAACAGTTGAACGTAACAAATGAAATAAAGCACCGTCGACTTTTAAGTTCTATTCAGCTCACCTACATTTTAAAAGTTATCCATAATAGTAAGATTAAACGAGAACTTACCAGTTTGAAGTTTGATCTTGATTTTATGGGGAGTTACGTTGGTGATTACGTGAAGAAGGCCCGCCAGGCCGCATGCGCAGCAAACTTCAAAGCAGCGGTATGAAATCACAAATAAACAATACCTAAGTAAACAGTAAGATCAGTAACTCGAGAACAACCAGATCTTTTGTGAGAGAGGGTTGGGCGTGGTGGGCACGTAATCACCATCGTAACTCCCCATAAAATCAAGATCAAACTTCAAACTGGTAAGTTCTCGTTTAATCTTACTATTTTACTTCGGAGTCACGTGAGTGATTCCGTGAAGAGTTCAAAGCTTTGTGATTTCATGCCGCAGATTACAATCTCGGCATCCCACTGCATTTGGTTGACTCGAAAGAGAAATAAATGCATTAGTAATAACATTGTATTCAATGTAATGATAGGGTTTATTTAACAATGTAAATAAACAACAGTACCCCTAAAATTTAGGTACTTAAAATGTCATTGGCAAACAGCCCTGGATTGACAATTGGTCGATGATAAAATTCTGAAACATCAGCTCATTTGTCCATCCGACGGCCGCTAAAATTTGGTCGAAGGGCACACCCCTCCCTTTGGCTGCCAACATAGCTGCTGCCCAAGTATAATGAGATGTAAACACACTATCTAAATGATATACTGACGTTGATGCTGACCTAGTGGAATGAGACATACAATCGTCAATGTTAATACCTGTTGTAGCCACCTTGAAATAGTCTGAACCGACCTTCTCTTGTGTAATTGTTTATTAACTAATACACAGTGCTAAATCCATACTTCTAAGGATTCTGGTGGCCTTGATAACATAAAAATGAGACCGTGGGGTATTCAAAATAATCTTAAAATCGTGCCAGCCCTAGTCTGCTCTGCTAGTGTAGACCAAAATGTAAAATGTAATGGCATGAACAGCCAATTCCATCCTGTCCAGCCACAGCATTTGCAATGTTTTGCCGTCGTTGTGCTGATATTAGAGTCATGACTAAGGATGTAGCTGGAACCCCTTGGTGAAGTAATGTTTACACATTTACAATAACCAACTGCATAATCTTGTGATGTGAGTACTTGTATCAAGATCTTTTTAACAACTTGATATCCGGGTTGGACCCGACAATGTAGTTCCCTTATGTTACAGCTGTAATTTCTCTATAACTGAACTATTGTCAATATCACTTAAAATGAACTGGCAATGTCAGCAATTTGTATTGTATCAAATGTATCATTAATATTTAACAAACATTTCCCCTCAATAGAGATGTACTGCTTTTTTGGATGCTATCCATGCATACTGGCTAAATTTGACAACCTGAGGCATAAGTAAATGCATTGAAAATGTGTAAGTCAATAATCGTTTTACTGTGCAAAGACCAGTCTCCTGAACCACAGTTTAAAACAGCAAGTTCTTGCTTTTTGGCATAACTGTATACCGTTGTGCCATAATGCCTGATGAAGCAGGCAACACAGACACTTGGCCAGTCCGATAGTACGAATCCAAACGAGGTCTTGCTGACTGTTTTAAGACCCAGCTAATGAGGAAGACATAAAGTCCATTCCTCCTATTGAAGCGAGAATGTATTTCTCCACACTGTTGTGTCACATATTTTTGCAAACAGTGAAACATGCATAAACATGACGAACATTTGATGAAGTATTGAATCATGCTTTCATCATACTTTGAGATCCAACACTTATTCTGTGTTATCATCAATCGAAACTGGACGATACACCAGTGGCAAGGAGGTTAATTACAGGATATTCTTCCTAATTACCATGAGACTAACATATGTCACCATTGTAGAGTAGCAACTTAAATTTGTGCATGAAGAATATGTATATTCACTCAAAACCTTACTCAACGGTGCATTTAGTGTATATATTTACTTTGCCTTTAGCTTACTTAAAGAAAAAACACTACAAAATACATACTTTTTATTATAAGGAGAAACCCTTTATAGCCCGACTCACCCGAGTCCAAATAGGGCTGAATGAGTCCCAGTAATTTCTTGACTGGGGACCAACGTCTGTGAGCCACTGACCCCACTGTCAGTGGCTCCAGCGTTGCTTCCTTGCCGTTCCAACGGCATCCCACAGGCTGGGAGCCGCTGACCCCCCCCTGTCAGCGACTCTGCTTAAATTTCTTGCCGTTTTTACGGCATCCCCGCAGGCTGGGGAGCCGCTGACCCCCCTGTCAGTGACTCTGCTTAAATTTCCTGCCGTTTTTACGGCATCCCTGCAGGCTGGGGAGCTGCTAACTGCACTGTTAGCGGCTCCTTATCTCGCAACCCGATCAATTTTGCTGGTTTATCCGCATTTGCAGTCGGACTGGAATTTCCCCACAGTCCATAACCGGCAACTTGTCGGGCTGCGAAACTGGCAGACGAGGGCTACCTTCTGAAGGCCCGTAGTCTCTCCATGATGTCCTTCTCCCGCTCCTCAGCCATTCCCTGCAGTCTTGATCTTCCCACCATCTCCCACGCAGTGTGGGACAGTTGCTCAGCCAGGTCTCTTTCGGTGTGGTCACTCTGACGGGCAGTCCTCTGTTCCTCTTGTCAGTGATCGCCTCATCCACCGTCAGGTACAGCCATGTCTCATCTCCGTAAAATACTCATAAGTTGGCGGGGAACGGAGTTTGGAAGCGGATCTGCTTTAACACCCGTTCGCCTCAGAATATTCTTTTCGCTTCTGTAACACTGCTGGGGCGTAGTCTTGATCAAAGTATATTAGTCTCCCGTTCAAAAACACTTATTTCTTTCCCCAGGCCTTGCACAAAATCTCTTTCGTTTTGTAGCGTAGAAATCTGATTATTATGTATCGTGGTTTATCTCCTGGGACTCCGGGGGGTTTCGGGGCAAGCGATCGTTGCGCTCTCTCGATGTGAAACTATGGTGGGTGGAAATGCAAGTGTGTCCCGCAGGAGCTTATCCACAAAGTCCACCATAGACTCATTCCACTCAGCTCCTTCGGGAACATTATATATCCGTAACTTCTCCCGTCTGGATCGCCCTTCTAGGTCGTGTAGCTTGTTTTCTTGCTGGTTTATCACTTTTATCATCTTAGCTAGCATCTGCTCCACGTTTAGCACACGGTCTTGCACCCTTTCAAGCCGTGTCTCCACCACCGCTATTTTTTGATTAACATTGGTGAGTTTGCCCTTAATATCAATTAGCTGTTCTTTTGCGTCTTTGCGAAAGTTCCGTATCTCCTCCAAAACAGTGGCTAAAATTAGTCTTTTTGCTGTGGGTTGTTGCTAGCTTCTCCCTCTTGTACCTTTGTAGGTGAGCTGTCCGTGTTTTCTTCGTTTTCGGGTTGTTCAGCAGCTCTTTTCTTTTTTGGATCTCGTCTTCCCATTCTTGCTCCTTTCATCAGGTCAGTTGTTCTCAATAAATGTTATATTTGGCAAACTAACAGGGCTAAATAAGTATTTTCCGGAGGAGCTGTTATCTTATGATGCCATTCAGGATGGTGTTTAGTCTGGAATCCTGAACATGTTCCAAAAGACTTCAAAAAGTGTTAAGTGGGAAAAAGCAAATTTATGCAAAGTAAGACCACAAAATAGCAACAAAATTAATAACCAGATAATCTGATGTGAAACACAAAGTGCTGTAGGAACTCAGCGGATCAGGCAGTTCAGTGTGTATTTGTACATGTGACAATTAAGCACCATTGACCATCTGTGGAGGGCATGGACAGTCAATGCCTCGAATCGGGACTCTTCCTTAGACTGGACAAGCACTGCCTCGGATCAGGACCTCGCCTCCAACCAACATTCCAGCAGCGGCAGATTTTTGTGTCTCCAATCTATTGAGGGATATAGGTTAAGTGATGATTGATGGCGAGGAGAACTATTGTTCCTGAAAATGTATCATGAAGTCTTTTACATCCGTCATAGATTTCCATGTCTCGTGCATCACAGCAGAAAGGCAGCAAACCTGAGAGAAATTCACATTTAGTGCTCAAATCAAATGTCAGCCTAGGTTATGAATTCAAGTCTTTGGAGCCAAACTTCAATTCATGCACACCTGAATTTGGAGACAAGCATTTTCCTGTTTTCACCTCAGCTGATCAAAGCATGTACAGACTGTTCCACAGAAATTGGATTTCATCTTTGTGGTTGCACTTAAACAATCATGCTTGTAGTGCTAGTGCCAAATTGAAAAGAAAAGTCAATTGGTTGCAAACATGGATATGTTAAATTATGATGTGCCCATGTCCAAATAACAGTGCTACATTTTATTGTGCAGTAGTCAGTGAAGATTATATCTTAAAAGGCACATTTCCCTTGACTCACAGCAGCAGCACGCATTATGCCTGCCATAATGTGAAAAGTACTGGTGACAACATGGAGAGCACAAGGAGGATCTCCAAAAGAGACATTGTCAGCTGTTGAACCAAATAGGCGCCAAGAGATGAAACACTCACATGCAAAATATCATAACATCATAGATGTATCAAGATGACTTCTGTCTTTCATACTAACATATCCACTGGCATATACTCGCACACGCACAACTTTTCTTTATTTCCTTATGTACCCACAATCCCCTCCCACACCAGTCACCCCAATAGACAGTTGCTCTCCATGATTTTTCTGATCGATGAAAAATAAAAAAGTTATGTTAAAAGAAATCTTGAGATCGGCTGATTGGTCCTCTCGCGTGTCAATCACGACAATCAAGGTAACGCCCTTCCGCGGGGGGCGGGGGGTGGCAGGATTATAAAATCCCAGATGCCCGGACGTGAGTCAGTCACTCTGGAAGATCGCGAGGGAGAGTTCACAACTGTGATTCTAAGCTGTGGATCAACTGAACTGTGAGTCTGCAATGTACTTGCAATAAATGATTTGTTAGCCCTTAATGACAATGCAATTAATTGTTTGGCAATTTCGTGGCCTGCACTCTGCTTGAAATGCTTCAAAATTGAATGTGGTGGCCTACACTCTGCTTGAAATTGAATGTGGCGGCCTCCACTCTGTTTGAAATGCTGTGAAATTGAATGTGGTGGCCTCCACTCTGCTTGAAATGCTGTGAAATTGAATGTGGTGGCCTGCACTCTGCTTGAATTGGAATTTCAAGGAATAGCCGTGAGTGAACTGCCAGCCCACCAGCCCTGAGTGACTGAGCTACCAGCCCATGTATTATGTCTACATATTCACATATTCTGTTATGCTGCAGCAAGTAACAATAAAAACACTCTTGACTCTCTCTCTCTTGGTTGACACTCTTGACTCTCTCTCTCTCTTTGTCCAATTTTATAATTGCCATCCTTTCCCCACTAGTGGTCATTAATGTTATTTACTTAAAAATACATCGGTTTTGAATTGCTTCTTTCTGAAAAAAGTCAGTGTTCTTTTCTGAGCAATAATGCTATTTTTCGATGTTTAACTAAGGAAAGAACAAAGACAATTTATTAGTGGCAATTAAATCTGCAGAGTTTTGGTATTCAGTTCCCACTTGCGAAGTCGATCTGGGCCGGCCTTTCAGTGCATTGCTGAAGGGGAACACTGTAGTGTCATCTCTCATGTAAGATGTGTTTAGGTGGGTCATGATCCCATGACATCATTCAAAGATGAAAAAGGAAGTCTTAGTGTGTCCAATATTTATTTCCATAAAATAGTAATCGCCACTTGTCTGTACTACTTTATCAATCGTGGTTTGTACAGCTGCTTGATATGACCAACAGTAAAACAGTTTGAAGCAAATATTATTCAGCTGTTTCCAAGCATCTTCATATGTCATAAAGAAATGTGAAACACTTTTGTAAATAGCACTCCTTTTGTTGGATGTGAAATGAACTTGAATTGATGGTTAAGTAAACCGGAAATTCCAAAGTATGTCGCCTCATCATAGAATATTAATTTCACGTCATTTAGTTCTATCAGATAGTAGATTGTATATATGATATGCCCACTGAAGTAATATAGATGTATAATTTAGAAATCAATGGGAAAATTGGTCTGCCCCGAGAGAACAGCAAGTTGTATGTGGAGTCGCAGCTGTTCCTATTAGTAAAGTTGAATAAACATTGAATAACAATGACACTGTATAACACATAAAACTGATGCTTTAAAAATCTGCAAATTGAAGGCAATAAATAATTTGTTGTAAAGTGATGATTGTAAGATAAGTCTTTGATAGCTCAAAATGTTATCCCATCACATTCCATGTTGTCTTTATTCTTCATAAATTGTCTCTTCCATAAGATTTATAGAACTATTGTTCACAAAAGGAGGTCATTGTGTCCATGCAGGCCTAAAAAGCAAGGCTTTCTCTGTAATTGCGCGTAATAAAAACAGAAAATGCTAGACAAACTCAACAAATCTGGTCACATCTTGGGAAGTGAAACAAAGCAGTTTGTTCTCTTCCCACAGATGTAGCCTGACCTGTGGAGTATCACATTTTCTGTTTTATTTTAGACATCCAGCATCTGCAATTTCTGTTTTTATTTTCACATACTAATTACATATCCTAGTTTTGTTGGTTATGAAACATCAAATGTTCTCCCAAATATATTCCTTAAATGTAATGATGTTATCCATATTTTTCAGGCAGTGAGTTCCAGAACCCTGCCACTGGGTTTAAACTGCTAATACCTTCTAATCCTTTGTGGAAATAAGTGAGAAAACGTTAATGAACCCGAAGGATATAAGACCTATGTGGAATCACACTTGTTCATATCAGTAAAATTGAATAAACATTGAGTAAAAATTACCCCTCTGATTCGCTCTAATCTTTCTATTAATTTTCTTAAATCTATTCCCTCTTTTAATGATATCTGCTAAAGAAAATAGTTCCTTCCGGTTACTAATCGCCGCCAAGGAAAATGAATACTTTTATTTGCCCATTCTGGACCTCATCTTTTTAATCACTTCAATTCAAATACCCCTCAGCTTCTTATGCTCCAATGAAAAAAAATCCTGTCCAGCCAGTTTTTCTCCAACAACTAAATTTCAACTGTATTTTTTTGCAATCCTCCTCTGCCACCTCTATTCTGTTTCCGATGCGATGACCAGAATCTAAATAGATTTTTTCCTACATTTTGTACAAAACCTCCCTGACCAATTATCTTTTCCACCTTATCTATCCATAACTTGTTCCAGCATTTTCAGGCATGTGTGGACCCACTACAAGATCCCTCTCTCTGTCCACAGTTTAGTTTATTGCCACATGCACCAAGGTGCAGTGAAAACTGAGAGTGGTGAATCTCTGGAATTTCACACAGAGAGTGGTGAATCTCTGGAATTTCACACAGAGAGTGGTGAATCTCTCAAATTCTCTGCCACAGAAGGTAGTCGAGGCCAGTTCATTGGCTATATTTAAGAGGGAGTTAGATGTGGCCCTTGTGGCTAAGGGGATCAGGGGGTATGGAGAGAAGGCAGGTACGGGATATTGAGTTGGATGATCAGCCATGATCATATTGAATGGCGGTGCAGGCTCGAAGGGCCGAATGGCCTCCTCCTGCACCTATTTTCTATGTTTCTATGAAAAGATTTTGTTATTTGCTAACCAGGCAGCGGAAAGACTATACATGATTACAATCGAGCAATCCACAGTGTACAGATACATGATAAAGGGAATAATATTTAGTTCAAGATAAAGTCCGATTACAGTCTGAGGGTCTCCAATGAGGTATAGTAGCTTAGGACCAAAGATCCTCAAGTATCTTTGCTCAGGACCACTCTCTGGTTGTTGATAGGATAGTGAAGTTGCCTGATAACAGCAGGGAAGAAACTGGTATCAGGCAAAGTCTTTCCAGTGTACACAAAAAGCTGGAGAAACTCAGCGGGTGCAGCAGCATCTAAGGAGCGAAGGAGATAGGCGACGTTTCGGGTCGAGACCCTTCTTCAGACTGCTAGTCTTTCCAGTATTCTGCCATGTAGTGTGCATTCATAGTCTTTTTGTTTTCCCCAAATGCAGTTAGAATGCTGCATGTGTTTCATTATTTGAAACATATTTAAGTATTTTGAGGGTACACAAAAAGCTGGAGAAACTCAGCGGGTGCAGCAGCATCTAAGGAGCGAAGGAGATAGGCGACATTTCGGGTCGAGACCCTTCTTCAGACTGGTCAGGGATCAGGGAAACGAGAGATCCGCAATAACCGCAATATTGCTCGGTCCGCAATAACCAACCCGACCTCCCGGTGGCTCAACACTTCAACTCCCCCTCCCATTCCACATCCGACCTCTCGGTCCTGGGCCTCCTCCACGGCCAGAGTGAGCAACACCGCAAGCTGGAGGAACAGCACCTCATATTCCGCTTGGGGAGTCTGCATCCTTTGGGCTTGAATATTGAATTTTCTCAATTCTGTTAACCCTTGCTGTCTCCTCCACTTCCCACCTCCCCCTCAGCCCTCGGGCCCTGGCATTCCCTCTATCTCTATCTCCCTACCCCACCCCAGTCGCACCAGCTTCTCATTTTCACACCACAAACAGCTTACAATGGCTTGTTCCCTTTATCACCGATACTTTTTTGCATATCTTTCACTCATTGTTCCTTATCTCTCCACATCACCGTCTATATCTCTCGTTTCCCTGATCCCTGACCAGTCTGAAGAAGGGTCTCGACCCGAAACGTCGCCTATCTCCTTCGCTCCTTAGATGCTGCTGCACCCGCTGAGTTTCTCCAGCTTTTTGTGTACTCTCGATTCTCCAGCATCTGCAGTTCCTTCTTTAAAACTTTAAGTATTTTGATTTTTTTTTTAATATTTAGTCGAGAAGATGCAAAAAAGATATGGACGCTCAGCAGCTCAAAAGAATACGAGAGCGGACACTTGTCATGGAAACTGCAAACAAGCCTAGAGCCACATCACTGACGCTAAATCACAGAGACACGGGCTAATCCGAGGGGCAGAACTCTACGTTCACTGTTGCCAGGTGACCAACAATGTTTTTTTTCGCGGAAAGCTCCGACGAATTCCCGAAACTTCGCAGAGCTCCTAGTCGAGGGTTCGCTCTTGAGAACGTACGAGTGCGACAAGAACGGTAACATTTATCTTAGATGGTTATTGAGGTGAATATTGTGTTTAATGCGAATTACTTTCATGAGAGCTTTCTCTGCGTGAGAGGTAGAATGGAAAGCAGTTGGGAGGGGACAGTCTCAACTTCAGAAAGAGGTCGATGGCGCAGTCTTCTACCACCTCCCCATGGATCAGCATTAAATTACACCAGCTCTCAAATTGTACATATAATTTGCACATCGAGTCAAGCCGAGTTTACTGTTGTATGTACATGTGCACAGTAAGTACATGTACAATAATAATCCTGCTTGTACCAACATCACAGTCACATAGACTCCGACGATGTACAAAACATAAATTATACATAAATTACACAGCACAGAGACAAGGAAAAAAGACCATGCAAAAAAAGAGACATTGCTGACAATTGCTATTCCCTCCAAGTGAGAATAGTCATTCAGTCCATTTTAATTCATTTACACAGTGGGATAACAATCTTTTATCTTCCTATCTGATCTAACATATGGTTACTAGGCTAGCCCAATGTCACCATGTGTAAGAAGGAACTGCAGATGCTGGTTTAAACCAAAAGTTGACTCAAAAAAGCTGGAGTAACGCAGCGGGACAGGCAGCATATCTGGAGAGAAGGAATGGGTGATGTATCGGGTAAAGCCCCTTCTTCATACCCAGGTATTCCCAGTTTCCCCATCTATCCCTCTTTCACCACCTCTGCAACTTAAATCTATTTTCTCTCGTTCTCAACTCTGTCACTGGCCTGAAACATGGTTTGCTTTACAGTGTCCACAGATGCCCCCGGACCAGCAGAGTGTGCAGCAGCATTTTCTGTTTTTATTTTAAACATAACATCTGCTTTTTCTCGCATGTTCAAGTGAAGAGTAATTCATCAAGCTCCTGACTTCTGCTTTGTATATGGTGGTAAGGCCTCAGGATGTTAGAACACAAGACACTTGCCATATATACATTTATTGAAAGATATGGAAGTTTGGTTAGTTGACAGGAAACACAGCAGCAAAAAGGGATCAGGTTTGGGTGGGGCAGCAAAGATTAGTGATTGGACATTAACTGTATATTAATAAGTTAGACTAGGGAACTGAATGCAATGAATTATTGCCAATGAAGTAAAACCAGGAGAAAAAATAAGCTATGAGACTAAGACAAAGAGGCTGGAAAAGGGCAAAGTGAAGCTGAATGATGGAATGGAATGTTGAGCATATGATGTTTTTTGGTTGGAAAATAGAAACACAGATAAGTGCAAAGCTGGAGAATGTTAGTGATATTGGGTGTCTTACTTGGACTGTAGAAAGTTAACATGGTGATTCAACAAACAATTTGAAAAGCAGAGGAACAAGGAAATCTTAGTGAAATTGGCAAGTAGATCCAAGACTTAATTTTCTTCGGAAAAATCAAACAAATACACTGCTGAGCATGTGAAAGTTAGCTTAACCTGGAGTGAAATTGGATCGTAGGGTCAAACATTGTTTTCATAAAAATCCAAAAAATACACTGTGGAGTATCTGAAAGTCAGTTTAACCTCGAGTAGAGCATTAATGTGAAAATAAAAACAAACCATAGATGTCATAAATCTGAACAAAGACAGAAAATACTGGAAGCACTCAGCAGATCAAGCAGCAACAGAAACAGAGTAAATGGTTTAATGACAAATGCCTTACAAATACTTCCCCAGGTTTTCGGCTTCAACTATTGTCTAATTCGGATAGGAATTAAACATTGTTGTTTTAAATATATCCGTTTTCCCAAGTGAAGCAGTGATTTACTTTCTTCAATCTAGTATACTGAATTTGGTAGTACTGATGTTTTCTACATGGGAGAAACCAAACACAGTTTGTTTTATTGCTTTGTGGAGCATCTGTGATAAGTCCACAGGAATGATTCTGAGCTTACCGTTGCCTGCTACTTTTATTCCCCAAACCCCATCCACCCCACAATGTCTGTGGCCTCAACACTGTTACGAGGCCCGAAACAAGCTTGAGAAACAATGCTTCATCTTCCACCTGGACATGTTGCAGCCTTCCAGGCTCAATTTTCATCAGAACTAGAGAAGAAAGCAAACAATTTAACTTACAGTAACAGAGAAGTTGAAGGAAGGATGGATACAGGGAATACTTGTGACCCCATGGTACTTTTCACTTATTTTTAACTACTGAACTGGAGTTGCAAATACACCACCGCTTCAGTGTGCAAGGACAGCACTTAGTTAGTTGAGAAAAATCATATTTGAAGATCAAGACTTGACAAAAAAACTCCTGATCTACTGGGCAGTATGACCTTTGTCGTCTCATGAGCTTCGTAGACCTGGATTATTTATAGAAGGCACTTTAAGGTACTGGAGATATATCATTAACACTATCTCTGGAAAAATCTACTGAATTCACTGGAAAGATAAGTGAACCAATGTCAGTGCTCCTTCACAGACCAGCATCCCAGCACACAGGCCCCCGTTGCATTCAGTTTGCTATAGTGGGCAGAACACATTGTTCGCATGACTGACACAAGACTCATGAAACTGACACTTTTTCCCCGAGCAATTTCTTGCGAGGAGACTATGGTTGGACAGAGCAAATGATTCAAAGATCTGCTCAATGTTTTCCTTGAAGAAGTACAACTCCAGCTACTTCTGGAATCTGGAAACCCTGAAATATGACTGAAAGTAGAGAAGGAGCATGTGGGATAGTTTTTCAAACCTTGATGCATGGTGAACACACACAAGGTGTCAGAGAAATATACCTTCTCACAAACTACTCACCTGCCTGCCTGCCCCCATGGCCACCCCTGCCCCTGTAGGAGAATCGCAGTTCCTGCATTGCCCTCATTAGCCATCTCAGAAACTACCAAACCAGGGTGGAAGCAATTTATCTTTGATCGTGACGGACTACCTAAGAAGAATTTGGTTCTCAACCAGGCCAATATTTTGCCTTAAATTCTATGAGCTTCAATTCTAGCTAATAATCTGCAATGTAGAAGTTTATTATGAAAATCTTTTTGCCGGTCTTTATGAAGACATACTGTAAACAAAATTCCCGTCTACATCTTTTTAATGGCTTACTTATATTTGTTTACTTGGGCTGAACCCGATTTATCCTTCGTATATTCTTGCAATCATTCCAGCAATTTACTTTACTCACTCTGTTCACATTCATTTCCTTTACTCAGATCTCCTCCAGACATTGGCTGCAATTAAGAAGATTGCACCATTTGTGTCATTTACTCCATTGTGGTATCCACCCTTTCACAGATGTTGCCTTATTTAGCTCCACTACCACCCACCTTCTCCACAACTTAAAACATGTTTGATTTCTAACTTTTCCAAATTCTGATCAACTTTTCATCAGTCTGAAATGTTCTCCAATCCAGAAGCATTGATGAGTATCTCTACTGATTTCTGTTTTTACTTCTGACTTGTTGTACTTGCAGTTTCCAAAGTTCTTCTTAATCGCCTCAAATTTTCTCAGTAATAAAATTCAACAGTTTATTTATGAAGGAAGTTAGACAACAAGCCTACAGTTCCATGGTTTCCTTCCTTCAATTTTCTTCAGTAATGGAGTTACATTTGCAGTTTTACAATCTAAAGGAACAGATCTTGTAAAAATTGTGGCTGTAGGTTCTATAATTTCTTTACCTACTTCCTTTAAAAATTGGTCGTTGAAAATCTTCAGGCCCTGAGGACTCATAAGTCTTTGGTGCCATTCTTATTTGTATGCTGTTTTCATGAAGTTTCAATAATAGATTTATCTTTAATTTCCCTAGAATGTCCGACGTATTGTCTTCTTCCCATACAATGAAGACTGGCATTAAATAATTATTCAACCGTTTGCCTTGTTATTAATTATAATACCAGCTGCTATACCCTGCTTTTCTCAAGTATTATACTGGCAATCATGATGTTGCATGCATTTCCATGCAATCAGGTATTACAATGGTCCTAGTAAATGAAATAAAAGCAAACTTAAATATATAAGCATTCCATGAATAATATAATTAGAGGGGTCATAAGGTCAATAGGTGATAAGGAATAGTAGAATTAGGCCATTCGGCTCATCAAGTCTTCTCAGCCATTCAATCATGGCTGATCTATCTCTCCCTCCTAACTCCTTTCTACTGCCTTCTCCCCGTAACCTCTGACACCTGTACTAATCAAGAATCTATCTATCTCTGCCTTAAGAATATCTATCGACTTGGCCTCCACAGCCTTCTGTGGCAAAGAATTACACAGATTCATCACCCTCTGATTAAAACCAATTCTCCTCATCTCCTTCCTAAAAGAATGTCCTTTAATTCTGAGGCTATGACCTCTGCTTCTAGACTGTTCCACTAGTGGAAACATCCTCTCCACATCCACTCTATCCAAGCCTTTCACTATTCTGTATGTTTCAATGAGGTTCTCCCTCATTCTTCTAAACTCCTGCAGGTAACGCACATCATAGGTTAACCTACTCACTTCTGGGATCATTCTTGTAACCTCCTCTCGACCTTCTCCAGAACCAGTGCATCCTTCCTCATATATTGTGCCCAAAATTGCTCACAATTATGGTAAAAGTATGTTAACTAAAGATACCATTAAATCACACACACTGTAAGTAAATCTGTGTGCAAAAAATATATAGTTCTTATTCAGTAGATTATGTACCAATGTGCAATCCAAAGATGTAGAGGTTTGTAGGTTCATTAGCTTCGGTAAGTTGTAAAAATTGTCCCCAGGATAGTATGCTGGGTGATCGCTGGTCGGCGCAGACTCGGTCTGTTTCTGTGCTGTATCTCCAAAGTCACATCACACTACAGTACTTTTTTTGCATCTAATGTAATTGTTAAAGGCTTGAAGCTCAGCAACATACAATATAAGGGAAAACAGGACAGACGGAAGGATTTGGGCTCTAATATGGTTCATGTGTGTTCAAGGGATCAATGCCTTTCCCAATCAGTAGGTACTACTTGGATATCTTGAGTAAGTAAACTTAGAACAGATGTTTAGCATTGTTTAGTACTTCCTACAGGCGTCAGGTATATTTTTAAATTTGATTTGCAAATTTTCATCTTTAATCAATATTTGACATAAGGATGTTGATGTACAATAATGATTTAAATGTGCCATTTGCCTATTAAGGAGCAAAGTTTAAGGTAGATGTTGACTTTTAGTCTATATCAGAGTCCTGCACAATAGACTGGATGTATAAACAATGTATTTATTGTGGCATGCCCATTTGCTCCTTCATAAGTTCATGCTTTAGGGGGAGAATTAGGCCATTTGGCCCATCAATTGCCCCCATTCAATCAAGGTTGATCTACCTTTCCCTCTCAGCCCCATTCTCCTGCCTTCTAACCATAATACCTCACACCTGTAAGAGGCATCCTTGCTTTACTATAAATCATTTGCACAGATTATAGTCAAGTCACATTTATTTATTTATTTATAGCACATTTAAAAAACAATTCTCGTTGACCAAAGTGCTTTACATTTGTTATAAGAGTGGTATACACAAGCAGGCTACATACATATATACAAATAGCCCTCGCTCAGAGGACGTCAGGAAAGGCTTGGGAGAACAGATAAGTTTTTTGTCTAGACTTAAAGGAGTCGATGGAGGGGGCAGTTCTAATGGGGAGGGGATGCTGTTCCACAGTCTAGGAGCTGTGACCGCAAAGGCGCGGTCGCCCCTGAGCTTATGCCTAGACTTGCGGGACATTCAGCAACCCCAAGTGGGCCGATCTGAGGGACCTGGAGGTGGTGCAGTGGGTGAGAATACTTTTAATGTAGGTGGGTGCAAGCCCATTGAGGGCTTTGTAGACAAAGAGGAGGGTCTTGAAATTTATTCGGAACCGCACAGGGAGCCAGTAGAGAGAGGCCAGGATCGGGGTGATGTCCCTTTTTCGGGTGCCCGTCAGGAGTCTCGCTGCGGCGTTTTGGACCAGTTGCAGGTGGGACAGGGAAGATTGGTTGATGCCAGTGTAAAGGGAGTTGCAGTAATCTAGGCGGGAGGGGATAAATGTGTGGATGATCTTTTCGAGGTCATCAAACTGGAGGAATTGTTTTTTTTTTAGCTATCATCCGAAGCTGAAAGAAGCTAGCATTTACCACGGCATTGACTTGTTTGTCAAATTTCAGTGCTGAGTCAAATATCACGCCAAGGTTTTTAACGTGAGGTTTGAGTAGTGGGGTAAGGCTTCCAAGGCTGCCTGCTATCATTTTGATTGTGTCTGAGGGCCGAGAAGGATGACCTCAAACTTACTCTCGTTTTAGTTGGAGGAAGTTCTGGACCATCCAGCACTTTATATCCTCGAGGCAGCGGGTAAGGTTAAGCAGATTTGATCGATTGTTGGGCTTCAGGAGGAGATAGAGTTGTGTATCATTTGCGTAGCAATGGAAGGAAATGCTGTGCATTTCAACGACTTGGCCTAAGCATATACAGGGAGAAGAGAATGGGGCCAAGGATGGAACCTTGTGGAACCCCACAGCAGAGACTAGCTGGGGAGGAGAAAGAGTTTTCTATGTTGGTAGGGAAACTCCTACCTTTGAGGTAGGAGATGAACCAGCTCAGGGCAATGCCATCAATACCAACCCCGTACCGGAGACGGTCAATTAGGATGGTGTGGTCGACTGTATCAAATACTGCGCTGAGGTCGAGAAGGAGCAGGATTGCACAGTCGCCGGAGTCAACTGAGCAGTAAGTCATTATGTACCTTCATCAAGGCAGACTCTGTGCTGTGGTGAGCCCTGAAACCTGATTGGAAAGTTTCCAAGATAGTATTTTGGTGAAGGTAAGGCATAAAGTTGACTTAAAATTACCTTCTCAAGGGCTTTTGAGAGGAAAGGCAGTTTAGAAATGGGTCTGTAGTTGCTTGGCAAGGTGGGGTCGAGGTTAGGTTTTTTCAGGAGTGGCTGGACCACCGCATGCTTGAAGCAGGTAGGTACAGTGCCAGTGGCCAGAGAACTGTTGAAGATGGTGAGGATGCTGGGACCGGCTATTGTAATGACATCCTTTAGGAGAGCAGAGGGACAGTGTCGAGGGGCAGTTAGTAGGTTTCATGGTGGTGATCAGTTTTACAAGGGAGGGTAGAGTAACGGGTTGGAAACAATCTAATTTTGAAGAACAGACCAATGAGACAGCCAGGTCACGGGTGGGAGGGGAAATATTCGTACTTATGTTCTTTACCTTGGTGGTGAAAAATTTAGTAAATTCCTTGCACTTAGTCGGGGACCCGGTTAAGCTGGTGCTGGGGGCAGGACAAATGATGGAGGTGATGGTGCTAAAAAGAACCTTGGAATTATGAGCGTTTTTGGAGATAAGGGTGGAACAGTATTTTGTTCTTGCGGATTTTACCGCTTCCTGGTATTTGTGAAGGTTGTTTTTCAGGAGTTCGAAGGAAATTTGAAGCTTATCAGATTTGTACTTCCGTTCTGATTTTCTGCATTCTCTTCTTAGGGATCCACTAGGGCTCCGGTGGTGTCATTGAGCCATGGCTCGCCTTTAGGCTTAGGCTTTTTCATTTTAAGAGGGGCAACAGAATCCAGGATGGAAGAGCAAGTAATATTGAATAGAGAAATGAGGTCGTCGGTGCTGAGTTGATACTGATTATAATTTGCACAAAGTGAGGTTTATATGACACAACCAGCATCTGCAGTTCATTCCTACACTTTATATGACATAACAATTGGATGTGGTTTTCTCTAACTAAACATTGAGGTTAAGGTGTATTCTTCTTCTAATTCTTGTATTCTTCTTCTAATCTTGTGTGTGAACTCGATAAAAGGTTGTTCAGCCAGAGCTGAACACACTTCTCGGCATCTGCATACGATTGCGTCTGTCTTGCGCTTCTTGTGCTTCTTGTGCATGCTGGTGGAAAGATTGGTGAAAACAGGGCTGCGTCATGAACGCTCTTTCCTTGGCCCCAACCTTTGTATTGTAATCCATGAATGAGCGGGTCAAGTCCAGTTTCCTTGGTTTATAAAAGCTTAGACATAGCTTGTATTTGATTTTAAACACAAGAGTCTTGCAAATGATAAATGATTGTTGTTAAGAGGACTGAGTGGTCCACTGCTATCCTCACCATGGTGCTAGTTTAAATGCAAGTATTTAGTATTGTAATTGGATTGAGTTATCAATCCCGAGTGATTAAAACAATTAGTTAAGGTGGAAGGTTTAACATTAACTCTATTTCTTATCACAATTGCTCCTTGAGGTGCTGAGCATTCCCAACATTTTCTGATTTTATTTTGTGTTTGCAACGTTAACATTATCTTTGTTTTGTATGGGAAACAGTTTGGTTACTTGCGAAGTGAGATGATCACTTTTTATCATATTTCTTTACGAGGATTTTTGTTGTTGTTGCTTTACTTGCAGATGTTGCTCGCAAATAATGTGATTAAAATTTGATTAAATGCCTCTGCGATCAAGAATAACATGTTACACAGCCTGGGCGAATGCACGATGTTCATCACTGAGTCGTCAGCTCAACAATGTATTTATAGAGCTGTTCACAGACAGTCATTTGAAAAAATTGTTAGAGAGTAAGTTCAAATTCTAAAAAAATGATATTTGATTGTAGTACATATATGCATCATTACTTTTTCTATAATTGAATGGACTTAACCCTTTCATTACTCAAATATTTCTGTGGAATATGTTAAGCCTAACTCAAATGAAACAACATTATTAAATTAAATTTAATTTGGCCTTCGCCAGCCATTTTAATAACTGGTAAATAGCAGCCTTTTATGAACAATCAATTGTCATGGCAGGTTTCCATGTTACCAGAGTAACCTTTAAACAGGCAGAATATCTTATTAACTGGCAGATAGCTAACTATTAAGTATATAGTGTTTCATAATATTGCTGTATGCACTTTATGTTGAAAAATATTATAAATGTGGTGTATGAAAAATTACCTTTCTGTATACTTGCATAATAGCTAATAAATTGGGAATGTAAATTGCACTATTTATTTGTTGATTAATGCTGACTTTACACTTAAGCAAGTTGAACTGAGATCTATTTATTTTATTCACGATGAAAGCCTACTTTTAATGATTTTTTTTTGCTCTGTTGTTTGAGTTACTAAGTTTTTTCTCGATGTGTTTTTTGGTCAGGTTTTATTGGAAAGGCACCCAGGAATATGTGCGGCATTGCTCAACGTCAAACTAAACAGAATCTTATTCCACGAATTGAGTTGTTTTTAGAAGAACTACAAAAAGCTGGCATCATACCTAAGGATAGTAAAATCGACTGTGGCCTGATTGCCAAGAAAAATACTAAATCTGTATGTAAAAGGGTCTCTTTCATTGTTAACTTCTAATTGGATAACACTTTAGATGGGTTATCTTAATAGCTTATTTTTGACTAATGTAACGAGCAGACACGTTTACTTTTCAATGCCGTGCATTTTATTAAAATCATGATTAAATTATAACAGTAAGGTGAGAAGATTCATGTGCATCATGTGTCCCCAGTCATGAGCTGAATTCACAGAGACTATGGATCAGGGAAGTAGGACAACATCAGGAGCACCTCATCAACTGCATTTGGTGCTCCCAATGTGGCCTCCTTTATATTGGTGAGACAGAGCGTAGACTAGGCGACCATTTTGTCAAACACTTGCACTCCCCTTCCCATTCCCATACCAACCTTTCTGTCCTGGGCATCCTCCATTGCCACAGTGAGGCCATGCGCAAACTGGTGGAGCAGCACCTCACATTCTGTTTTGGTAGCTCACAACCCAGTGGAAAGTTGAATTCTCCCAGTTTTATGTGAACAACTCTCTCCCCTTCCCCTCCTTTTCTCCCCTTTTATCTCCCTCACTTCCCTGTGCCCACCTGGATGCACCTACCCATTTCTCTACCTTTCCCCTTCACCCCCTCCCCTTCCACCTGTATTCCTTCCTCTGAAATTACATTTCACATCCTCTTCTGCCTCTCCTTACTCAGGACATATGTTTTCTCATCTCTGGCCTATGTTCCAAATGTCTGCCAATCATCGTCCCCCCCCGTCCCCTGCCTTTATCCACCTATTGCTTGGCTTTTGCCGCCTCCACCTCTCTTCCACATTTCTCCCCTGACTACAATCACCGAAGAAGGTTCACAACCCAAAGCATCGCCTCTCCATGTTTTCCAGAGATCCTGCCTGACATGCTGAGTTACTCCAGCACTTTCTGTCTTTTGTATCTGAAATTTATCATTGTCCATATCATATCATATTGTCATATCACCATATGTACTGTAGTTACAAACACTGCATTGTGAAATGTATTTTGGAGCCCGACCCAAAATGTTGTCTGCCCATTTCCCTCCACAGATGCTGCCTAACCCATTGAGATCCTGGGGTTTGGGGTTTCTCAAAACCCCAGCATCTATACACTCTTATGTAACCCTCTCCAAAATTTAATGTTAATGTCTTACAGTAAAGCTTCCCCATCTTGTGCCCCATGGCTACTCTTCTATCAATATGAATTATTATAACGGCATGTGGATTAAATGACGTTATCTGTATGCTTAAATTCAAATTCACTCATTTTTTCTTTCCCAGTTTGGAAATGCAATAAAAGTACCATAGTTGCGTTGTGCTGAAGCTGATCTGAGAACATATGACATTCAAAACAATGTATTGCTGACTTCTGAGTGCACTTGCATCAGGGGGTGTAGAGCTCACCAAGAATAATACACATTCTCATGTTTAAAACGTCAGTATTCTCATCCAACATCCACAGACAGGCTGTTGTGTTGCATCGTGACTTGGTTGGGGAATATCTCTGCCCAAGGACCACATGAAATCGTGGATATTACCCAGCCCGTCACACACACCATACTCCCCACAGTCACTACACCAACATTTCACGCTGCCTTAGCTAAGCAGCCAACATAATTAAAGATTTTGCCCACCCCAGGCATCTTCTCTTTGCTCCAGTTGGACAGAAGATACAGAAGCTTGAAAGTGTGTACCACCAAGACACAGGAACAGCTTTGTCCTTTCTGTTAACTGGCTTCTGAATGGTTCTTCCATAAGCTAGGGTACTGTCCAATTCTCCTCTTATAGCAGACATTGGACTTTGTCTCTTGAACGATTGTGCTTACAATGCTAAGACCTATATTCTGCAATCCTTTGCTCTACCCATTGTACTTGAAGTTTGGCCTGGTCACAGGATTATCTGATCTGATTGGGCGTCATGCAAAACAAACGTTTCACTGTATCTAATAATAAATCTAAAGCATATGTTCAAACATTTTCATTATCTCACCTTTTCTATTTCCATGATTAATTCCAACAGTCATCTGATAAGTCTGCATTCCTCTTTTGTAGCCTTGAAATCCCTTGCTCCAATACAGCCTTAAGATAACTAGGCCTTAACTTTGGAATTATTTCCCAAATCAGCTCCAACTGTCTCTTCCACTTGATATTTCTTAAATCCTACACCCTGTTCAAAAGTGCTCATTTTTTGCTCATGTGGCAAGTTGTTTTGAATGTTGTATAGTTTAGAGATGCAGCAGAGAAACAGGCCCTTCGGCCCACTGATTACATGCCAACATTGAATCACAGTGCATGCTCTATGTTACCACCATTAATCCATTCACTCCTTTCAAACTGAGGGCAATGTACAGAGGCCAATTAATCTATAAACCTGCACATCTTTGGGATGTGGGTGGAAAACGGAAGCAACCAGAAGAAACCCTCAGGGAGAAACAGGGAGAATCTGCAAACTCCACACAAACGGCACCAAAGCTCGGGGTTTAGAACTGGGCCTTTGGTGCTATGAGGTAGCTTTGATACGTTTTAGTCTCTCAAAACTGCCATTTTTACAAAACAAAAATGTTCAATCTTGTTCAAGTTAACACTTCAATTTCTCCTAAATGCAAAATCAGACTTAAAAGAATCGCAGTGAGCTATTGGAGTTTAAAGTAAACTTAATGCTAAGAGAAGGTAAATACTTCCCATCAAACACCCTTTCTCTTGGTTTAGTCTCACCCATCTTTTCTCAAAATTCTCTGCTCAAGAACAGAGTTTGAAGTAATCTTGCATCTAAGCACAACCCATACAAAATCTTCCTTTGAGCCTGATTGTGAGCACAGCAAAGGTACGGATGCCCACCAAATGCACATTCCATTCCACACTATTTTATACAGTCCAATGTAAGAAACAAGGAACTGCAGATGGTGGTTTACAAAAAAAAACACACAGAATGCTGGAACAATTCAGTGGGTCAGGCAGCACCATTGGAGAACATGAACATGTGACCGTTTTGGGTCGGAACATGATGAAATGTCACCGATACATGTTCTGCAGAGATGCGGTTTGACCCGCTGAATTAGTCCAAAACTTGGTGTCTTTTCTAGACCATCTGCCAGAAACTATGACAACTCCACCACTCTTGTTTTGTGGATTCTCAGATGAAGCAAATATTGAAGTGCAATCTCCCACAGATTGGTAGACTATGAGACGGTGAGCTTCTGCTATTTACACAGGTAAAGGCCTCTAGATGTAACCTGCAGAATACTATCTCTCTAGAAGCAAGTGATTTGCACAGAGCTCACTGATCCCCGAAGTTTTTGACCATGAGATTCACAAAACACTCTTCAGCCGCCCCTTCGTGACGTTGCCCAGTCCCGAGAACCGGAGCGGTTCTTCAAGAATCATGAATGTGTAATTGTTTAATTTCAAGGAATTTGGCACTTCCGTGTGAAGCTTCTCTCTATCCACCTGGTTAGACTTTCTCTATAATGGCCTTAGAATAAATCATTGGTTCGATAAGGATTTTCAAATAAGGCCTTGAGAAGGACAAGTTCCCCATGGAAGGTTGTTTAAAGAAGTGTTCAATCGCTTGGCGTGTTAATCTGCCGGAGTAGCTAGAGGTATTCACATTGCTGAATGGCGAAGAATGTCAAGAGTAGATGTGATCTGTTTGCATTGAAGCCGGTGACCAGTGGGGTTGCCTCTGGATCTGTGTTGGGTCACGGTTTGTTTTGTTCAATGTACATCAATGATCTGATTATGTTGGAAAAGTGATATTAAGAGACAGAGATACTCAACATAGAAGTGATGTTAGTGGATAATGAAGTAGTATTTTCAAAGTGCTACAGAGCAGATTATGGCATTTTGGAAAAGTGCTCTGAAAAGGAAGGCAATGGAGTTACATGCTTTGAAAAGTTAGAAGTGCAACTTCTTGAATACAAACAAAATAGTGACGTGACAGTAAAGGATAGGAATTGATGAATGCTGTGTGAACAGAGGATCGTAGAAATAACTGTGCATATTTATCCCTGAAGGTGATCGCATGTAATAGAGGGTGTAATAGAAATGCCTTTAGAGTGTGCGGGCCTATTATAAATCAAGCATAGAGAATATATGAGAAGGAAGTAATGTTAAAATTGTTACATCAATGTAATAACCAATTCTGGAATTATGGTAAATTTGGTCCGCCTAGTTAATAGATAATATGTCAACAAACATAGAAGAGAGTACAAGAGGAGATTTTAACTAGAATGTGCCATGGTTCCACAACTATTTACAGAAAAGGACGGAACAAGTAGGTGCTTTTGATTCTTGGGAGCGCAGAAGGTGTAAGGACTTGATGAGCGTTAAAATAGGAAAAGGGAGTAGACAGAGATTGAGCGATGGATACTTTTTCGCCATTGCATGGTGAGGTAAAATCAAACAAATAGCATGGACATAGAATTAAAGGGACAGAGGTTTTCGGGTAACGTGAGGGAACTCTTTACTCAAGGGTTGGTGTCTGTGGAATCACTTCCAGCAGAAAGTGGTGAGATGGCGATCGATTTACATTAAAAGTAAAGTGGATAGGATATGGGACGTGAAGTGTAAGGAGGGTATGGTCTGAGTGAGGTAATGATGGGACCAAGGGAGTAACGAAGTGGTCGCGACGGACTGAAGAGGCCGGGGGAAGGGCTGTTTCCGATGCTGTAATTGTTATATTGTTTATATCTATTGGCCGATAAGTAGTCCTATGAGCCAATGGATGGTAACCAATGCATGTGTGTGGGATAAAAAAAAAAAAAATGAGAGAGAAGTTTTGACCCTGGGAGAGACATGATATGCGTTGTTTGTTTTGCAGAGAGATTCTGAGTTTTTCTGGAAGGAAGGTGTGTTATATTTTGCAACCAATTGCTCATATTCGTTATAAAAAGACTAAGTTTATGATCGCTATAAACAATAAAATCTCGGTGAAGGATGGAAAACAAATATGGCTGATATTTTTAAAAATTCTAGTATTAGTACAGTTTACTACATTACCTAAGATAATAAAGTGCTGAGAAAGCAATGGAAGTAAGGTGTCCTATGCGGGTTCGAATAGATTCTTCAGTTTAAGTCAAACTGTGCTATTATTCTAAGAATCTTCAATAGTTTTGCATCACTACAAACGAGGAAATATGATTCGTCACAAGAACAATCCCCTTAGGATGTGTTTGCTGTTTGTAGTCCCGTTTCCAATAAATCAATAAGTCGGCCTCAAGTAAATCTGAAACTACAGCGCAGGCCCCACTTAACTACTACAGCACGTTTAACCTCCCACATAAAACTGACATTTCATTTATAACAATTGTGATAACTATCCTGTAACTGCCTTTAAATATTCTATTTTCATTGTTCTCTGTTTCATATATGTTATTAGCATTTTTTAATGTACAATAACACTAATGAAAGCTTTTCTGAAACATGTATTCAATTTATATCACGAAATTAAATATGAATTGTAATTTTTATAATCATATTTCAATAGTCCCTTCAAATAAAAGGGATAATGAAACAATTAATTTATCATTAACTCCCCTATTTAAAAACAATTTTTCTCTTTACAAACGATTCATGTATTATTTAAAAATCTTCAGAGTAAAAGTAAGAAAAATTATAAGTATGAAAGGTTCATGCATAACAATATCATGTTTTTATTTGATGACCATAATTACTCTCTTCCGTAAATTTTTGTTGACAATTTTAAACAAAGATTTATCAATAGTCGCTACCTGGTGTCCTTGAGAGGGTCATGATTGCGCAATAAGGTTTTGAATATTTGTGGTGTGATAAAATAATTGACGTAAATTTCAGAGATTCCAACTTTTTCTAGCGCTTCCAACTTTGAGGAAATAAATGAACTAAGATATGATTTTATGCCTACAAGTTTCCATATGATTTTAGTATTGGATAATTTATTGGATATCAAATCTAAATAAAAATAATACATTTGTATTTAACAGTTGTATCATTTTCCCTCCAGCAATCCCCTGAAAATAATATTGCTACTGATTATTGACGAATAATGAGTACATTGCACATACTTATGCTAGTAGGAGGCATTTTGTTTGTCACCAGATAAGCGAGCCTACTAATAATTAAGAGTCGTATACATTCTTCACTGCTGGGTACGGTCTAATCTACACCTATTCAATAATGAAAACTGTCTCAGCCATTGGTTCAAGGTAGGAGGAAATACTGAAGCGTTATTCTATATATACCATTCGAAAAGGAAAAAATCCCTTACATTGCAAATCTCAAATCATATATTAATTTCTGTTGAATTTTTAAAAGGGGGTAATATAACAAAATTGTGACAAGCGGGTAAGTGTAACTTCTGTGAGATATAATTTGTAGTATTTATGTCGTAGCATTTGCTTCTTGATGAAACATTGCCTTTGGCTTTAAATTTGCTGCTCGAATGAAGTACCAACAATATTGAAATATCAGACCGTACAACTGTACCAAATCATTTGTGGATACAATAAATAGTTAAAAAATTAAGGTTTTTATATATTCTTATAAAAAATAATATACAATAATTAAAAAAAGTTACGCTGAATAGATACCAGGACTTCTAGGTGAATGTAGAATAATATAAGGAAGCTCTGTTATTTTTGGATTCATGACACTACAGTTAAATCATCAGCCAAAAGCAAGCAAGCTCCTCGTCGTTTTTGCTGGTCATGCTACCCATAAGATGGAAACAAAAGATCTCTTCTCGACCCTGCATAGAATCGTAATTTGCAAAATTCGAACCATTTCCATATGAATAACATACTCCATTTTTAAGCATTCTTATGTTAGATCTTTTGAGGATGCCATTTCTATTTCCAACGAAAATGAACCCTGTCCTTTCAGACCTTTTAAAAAAGGAATTAATTAAAATAATAAATTGCTTAGGAATTTTATACATGATACGGAAGACAGATAAAACAGGGTACAATCTTATTAATTATTAGGAGAAAGAGAACAGTTTGTTTTAAGGTGCAGAGCGGTGGAACTAAAGGAGTATCTCGTTACAGTGAGCCAGGCTGCTTGAATGTAAACATCCTTTAGATGAGTGTCGATCTCTGGTTCTAAAACTTCGCTAGGCTGTTTGGAACATCCTCCCTATCTGAATAATCCATATAAAGAGTAATATTAATGGATAAAAAGATGTTGAATCTTGAAACATTAAAGCTGTTTTTCTCTCTACAAATGATCATCTGACTTGCTTAATGTCCTCTATTTAATTCATGATTTTCCATTTCCACAAATATTTTACTGTATACCCTTTTGTTCCCATTTAGAAAGCTTGTTTCACGTTTAAAGATCCATAATACTGTATAATTGTTAATTTAATAATTTAATAAAGGAAATATATCTAAATATGAACTGCATGAATACTAGCTCGCTATG